>CM022303.1:23346175-24005546 GCA_011799875.1 Thinopyrum elongatum | reverse complement strand
GTAGGCAACCGAGCTAACACGTGGCATGGGCCGAGCGCGTAAGGGGTGACAGTTGTTTCGCGGGCCTCCGGCCTGGCAAAACAACCGTTAGTTCTACTTGTCTTAAATTTGTATGTGAGTTGTTGCTTATATATGTTAGTGAGTTGTGCTTATACATTTGTGTGGGAATGATGGACTTTGTATCACCGAATATTGTACAGTGATAGTCTTGAGTAACCTTGGACTATTATACAGTAGCATCCCAGTCATTCTATTTTTGAATTTACGAAGGAATATTTTCATGTGTTAGTTCTATTTAGTCATACATATCCGTTAGGTATGTTCATATGTATTTCGTGTGTAAACAAACCATGTCCATTTAGGATGAAACCTTGTCCTTACTGCATGTCTACCCTATCTGCAACTTCATATCATATTAGAGAACTAGCGGAGTGACCCAGCATTGCGTGGCTAGATTTGCTATCCATTGAGGGATTTTTTGTTCAGAAACGTAGCATGCAATTTCAAAAACTACGCTCAGCAAGATCTATCTAGGAGATGCATAGCAACAAAAAAAAAGGAAGGGACTGAACACCCGCACGGGTAAAAAAACGAAGAGAAAGTAGTAAGGGAAGAAAACGGGCAAACAGAAAATCGACAAATCGACAGCCCGCAAGCAAATCAGCCTGGGTCGAAGGGAATTCACGCTCCTGCCAAGTTGATGATCACTCGTGAGGTTGATGATCACTCGTTACTTTGGCCACGAAGCTGTCTTGCCCCATGAACTCCTTGTTGAAAATCCTTCTGTTCCTCTCTCTCCATATTTCCCAAGACATCAGCTGGATTAAGGATAACGTTCCTTTCTTCCTATCAGCGCTTGCTCTGCTGTGGCAGGTCGTAAGCCACTGTTGGATAGTCAGTAGCCCATTCCAAGTTACGGGAAGTAACGCCGGCATGCTAGCCAGACGAGCAATCTTCTCCCAAGCGTACCGTGACCATGGGCACTCGATTAACAGGTGGGATGGTGTTTCTAGATTCCTCTCGCAAAGAGCATAGAAGTAGTTGTTCTCCCGAATGAGATCACGGACATGACGAGGAGTCTTGAAATGGTCGAGAGGTAAAGATTGATATATAGGACGATGGTATTCTGACACCGGAAGTATTCCTTAGGGTACCGGGTACATATCGGGTCACCGGAAGAGGTTCCGG
The DNA here is from genome assembly GCA_011799875.1 of Thinopyrum elongatum. Taxonomy (NCBI): domain Eukaryota; kingdom Viridiplantae; phylum Streptophyta; class Magnoliopsida; order Poales; family Poaceae; genus Thinopyrum; species Thinopyrum elongatum. The sequence goes on along the minus strand of CM022303.1, from coordinate 24,004,358 downwards.
GCACCCCCGGCAAAACATATGGGCCTAATGGGCCAAGAGGAGAAACGCAGCAGCCAGCAGGGCTGCTGCGCCCCCCATATGGGCCACACCAGAGGAGAAGGAAAGAGGGGCAGAGAGATGGAAGGGGAGGGATTCGGCCTCCCCCTTCCTTCCCTCCTCCCTCCTCTTTCCTTCCCACTCCGGTAAATAAGGAGGGGGGGGGGGCGAATTGGGACAGGACCCCAAGTAGGATTCCTCCTACTTCGGGCGCCTCATGGCTGCTCCCCTCCCCCTCCCACCTATATATACATGGGGAGGGGCGCCTAGAACACACACCAACAACTGTTAGCCGTGTGCGGCGCCCCCTCCACAGATTACACCCTCGGTCATATTCTCGCGGTGCTTAGGCGAAGCCCTGCGCGGATCACTTCACCATCACCGTCACCACGCCGTTGTGCTGACGGAACTCATCTACTTCCTCGACACTTTGCTGGATCAAGAGTTCGAGGGACGTCATCGCGCTGAACGTGTGCAGAACTCGGAGGTGTCGTACGTTCGGTGCTTGATCGGTCGGAACGAGAAGAAGTTCGACTACATCAACCGCGTTGTCAAACGCTTCCGCTTTCGGTCTACGAGGATACGTAGACACACTCTCCCCCTCTCGTTGCTATGCATCTCCTAGATAGATCTTGCGTGAGCGTAGTTTTTGAAATTGCATGCTACGTTTCTGAACAAAAAATACCTCAATGGATAGCAAATCTAGCCACGCAAATGCATGGGTCACTCCGCTAGTTCATCTGAATATGATATGAAGTTGCAGATAGGGTAGCATGCAGTAAGGACAAGGTTCATCCTAAATGGCATGGTTTGTTTACACACGAAATACATATGAACATCACCTAACGGATATGTATGACTAAATAAGAACTAACACATGAAAATATTCCTTCGTAAATTCAAAAAATAGAATGACTGGGATGCTACTGTATAATAGTCCAAGGTTACTCAAGACTATACATGTACAATAGTCGGTGATACAAAGTCCATCATTCCACACAGCAAAATGTATAAGCAACAACTCATCAACATATATAAGCAACAACTCATCATACAAATTTAAGCAACAAGTAGAACTAACGGTTGTTTATGCCAGGCCGGAGGCCCGCGAAACAACTGTCACCCCCTTACGGCGGCTCGGCCCATGCCACGTGTTAGCTCGGTTGCCTACATTTGACATGTGACCTTGATGTGGTTGCAACATTGTCTGGATTGGATGTTTGACTTCTGTTTGAAAAACAATGTTCTATAGCCTAGATCAATCAAGGTGCATGGAGAAAAACAATTAGAAAACTATGGCAAAAACTTTACAATACTGGGTTTTAAGGATAAATTAGAACATGCACAAGAAGAGATGTGCAGATGTAATTTCACTATTTTGAATTTGGACTACAATTGCCGGATTGCCGATGCCGATCTGCAGTCGGCTCCTTGCCGCTGGGTCGCCCACCGGAGGGACTGAAACATGGGAGATGAGGCGAACGTGCCGAGTTGGGAAGCGAAAACTAAAGGGCGTCCAATTGCCTTGTACTATATATCTAGCTTTTTCTTAGGGAAATAAGAGCATCTACAGCCAGGATCCTCAAATGCCCCCAATACATCCATGCGGAAGGCCCAGTCACTGATCCATAAAAAAAACTCGACCTAGCTGCACCCCTCATACCGGACCTATAGGTCGGGCCGACCGACACCCCTCATATCCAACCCATATCTGGGGAAGATATGGGGAGGCCCGGCCATGCCCTGGGGCGTCCGCCACATCGGACCAACCCACAGTGGCCCACACTGTCTCCACACTTGTTCCCATAAATACCCGAAGCCGGACGATCAAACCCTAGTCAACCTTTCTGCTCCACTTGACTTCCTTCTCCTCCCCTTCCTCTCTTCGCCCTATCCCCTTCCCTCCAGCATGTCCAGGAACGGATCTGACAGTGACTCCGACTTGATCGACTAGGAGAAGCTTATCGTAGACTCCTCGAGCTTGTTGGTACCCGCCGAGGAGGAGCTAGTGCTCAGCATTCCTCTCCGCCTATCGCGGATGGACCGGGCGGGAGCTCCTTGTCCACGACATCAGCGGTGGCCCAGGTGGGCAGCTGCAGCTTCGTGGCACCGCACGGCAGCCCAACACGGTCCCTACCTTTTTGGCAGACGGCAGGGGTCCAGTGGTGCCTGGCCCCGACAGCAGCTACTCCTCCTGGGCGAGGTTGGGTGCTCGTGCCCACAAGGTAGTTGTAGTCTGATGGCCACGTGTGCCAGCACGCAAGGAAGAGGGCGACGGAGGAGGCCTCCAACCGTTCTGAGTGCGGGTCTTGCAGATCCGTGCAGCCGCTGCCCCCCGCCAGCGACGATGACGAGGCCCTCTGCGACGCGATCCGCCGCTCCTACACGTCCGAGGAGACGGACACCCACTCAATACATACTCGAAGAGTCGCAGCGGTTGGCAATGCAGAGGGAGTGGCGGCGGAGAGAGGCGCAAGGCTCGCGGCGGAGCAGAACCGCATCGCCCGGCGCGTGTGCCTGGAAACTTCAGAATCAAGGCGTCAAAACTTGTGGCAGTTGGAGGAGGACCTCTCTCCCCCGAGGCGGCGGCGCCGCGCCGCCTCCGGGGAGTCCCCGTCCACACCGCCCTCAGCCCTCCCCTTCCATCGCCTCCCACTACCGCCGCCGTCGCTGAGGACGCCGCGGGGCGAAGCCCCTGTGGTGAGGCGGCGGCGGCGGCGCTGTCCTCGGCCGGCGGTAACACGTGGGGGCAGCGGCGTCCATCTCCCTCCTCCTCCAACGGCAGTGCGCAGCGGAGATTTTGGCTGCGATGAGATCTGATCTGGGCCCGAGGGGTTTGGATCGAGATCCACTGCGGCTGCGCCTCGTCTCGACAACGGCAAGAGGAGATCCCCCCTGGGTAATCTTCGCGGCACGAGAACGTCCAGGTCTCTTGGCCCGGGCATGGTGGCGGTGGCTGCCTTCTCCACCGAAGGCGGTTGGCCAGGCTGGTAGTGACGGATCTTGGATCCCACTATTAGCACCGGCGGCGAGTTGGGGAGACATAGTCGCCGGTGAAATCCGAGCCGACTCCGGTCATGGCGGGCGATGGCGGCGTCTACGTCGTTACCTTGATGAAGGCATCGTCAAGTAACTATCGTCAACATGCTCGTGTCGCTCCGGGAGAAATCCTAAGATCACCCGATCGGACGATGGCGGCGCTGCGGTGTCGTGTTCCCTATTGGGGGCATCGTTTGTGGAGCGGCGCCGGATGGAAGAGGCGTGAGGTGGTGTGGTGTGGCGTGCCTTCTCTCGCGTCGACGATGGCGGGTCTCGGCGGCATGGAGCAGCGGGGTCTCGCCGGTGGGCGTGTGATGATGGACGAGCACAGGATGGTGGCGTTGTCTGGCGTCGTGGTGGCGTCGACGGCAGCTAGACCGGGCAAGGTAGATGCAACAGTACATCACTAAAGATGGATTGTTGGCAGGTGGCTGCGGCGGCCTCATACCCGGCAGGCGTCCTGGTTGAGGAGTGCGCCGGACTGGTGGGTGCCCCATACCCGGCAGGCGTCCTGGTTGGGACCTCAGGTCTTAGATGTTAGGTTTGGCTGCGAGGTCTGTTTGGTATTAGACCCAGACTGTCAGCATCCCTACATCAACTGGATAGGAGTAGCGACAGATGTTGCCTAGACGGTGGCTTTAGTCTTACTGTTGTATAACTTTATAAGGTCTTGTGTGAATAATTAATAAAGTGGCTGCATGCATCGTCCAGATGCAGAGGCCGGGAGTCCTCCTCCTTTTCTAGAAAAAAAAAAGGAAGGGACTGAACACCCGCACGGGTAAAAAAACGAAGAGAAAGTAGTAAGGGAAGAAAACGGGCAAACAGAAAATCGACAAATCGACAGCCCGCAAGCAAATCAGCCTGGGTCGAAGGGAATTCACGCTCCTGCCAAGTTGATGATCACTCGTGAGGTTGATGATCACTCGTTACTTTGGCCACGAAGCTGTCTTGCCCCATGAACTCCTTGTTGAAAATCCTTCTGTTCCTCTCTCTCCATATTTCCCAAGACATCAGCTGGATTAAGGATAACGTTCCTTTCTTCCTATCAGCGCTTGCTCTGCTGTGGCAGGTCGTAAGCCACTGTTGGATAGTCAGTAGCCCATTCCAAGTTACGGGAAGTAACGCCGGCATGCTAGCCAGACGAGCAACTTCTCCCAAGCGTACCGTACCATGGGCACTCGATTAACAGGTGGGATGGTGTTTCTAGATTCCTCTCGCAAAGAGCATAGAAGTAGTTGTTTCCTCCGAATGAGATCACGGACATGACGAGAGTCTTGAAATGGTCGAGAGTAAAGATTGATATATAGGACGATGGTATTCTGACCTCGACCGGAAGTATTCCTTAGGGTACCGGGTACATCGGTCACCGGAAGAGGTTCCGGGCACCCCCGGCAAAACATATGGGCCTAATGGGCCAAGAGGAGAAACGCAGCAGCCAGCAGGGCTGCTGGCCCCCCATATGGGCCACACCAGGAGAAGGAAAGAGGGGCAGAGAGATGGAAGGGGAGGGATTCGGCCTCCCCCTTCCTTCCCCCTCCCTCCTCTTTCTTCCCACTCCGGTAAATAAGGAGGGGGGGGGGGGCGAATTGGGACAGGACCCCAAGTAGGATTCCTCTACTTTCGGCGCCCCTCATGGCTGCTCCCCTCCCCCCCCTATATATACAGGGGAGGGGCGCCTAGAACACACACCAACAACTGTTAGCCGTGTGCGGCGCCCCCTCCACAGATTACACCCTCGGTCATATTCTCGCGGTGCTTAGGCGAAGCCCTGCGCGGATCACTTCACCATCACCGTCACCACGCCGTTGTGCTGACGGAACTCATCTACTTCCTCGACACTTTGCTGGATCAAGAGTTCGAGGGACGTCATCGCGCTGAACGTGTGCAGAACTCGGAGGTGTCGTACGTTCGGTGCTTGATCGGTCGGAACGAGAAGAAGTTCGACTACATCAACCGCGTTGTCAAACGCTTCCGCTTTCGGTCTACGAGGATACGTAGACACACTCTCCCCCTCTCATTGCTATGCATCTCCTAGATAGATCTTGCGTGAGCGTAGTTTTTGAAATTGCATGCTACGTTTCTGAACAAAAAATACCTCAATGGATAGCAAATCTAGCCACGCAAATGCATGGGTCACTCCGCTAGTTCATCTGAATATGATATGAAGTTGCAGATAGGGTAGCATGCAGTAAGGACAAGGTTCATCCTAAATGGCATGGTTTGTTTACACACGAAATACATATGAACATCACCTAACGGATATGTATGACTAAATAAGAACTAACACATGAAAATATTCCTTCGTAAATTCAAAAAATAGAATGACTGGGATGCTACTGTATAATAGTCCAAGGTTACTCAAGACTATACATGTACAATAGTCGGTGATACAAAGTCCATCATTCCACACAGCAAAATGTATAAGCAACAACTCATCAACATATATAAGCAACAACTCATCATACAAATTTAAGCAACAAGTAGAACTAACGGTTGTTTATGCCAGGCCGGAGGCCCGCGAAACAACTGTCACCCCCTTACGGCGGCTCGGCCCATGCCACGTGTTAGCTCGGTTGCCTACATTTGACATGTGACCTTGATGTGGTTGCAACATTGTCTGGATTGGATGTTTGACTTCTGTTTGAAAAACAATGTTCTATAGCCTAGATCAATCAAGGTGCATGGAGAAAAACAATTAGAAAACTATGGCAAAAACTTTACAATACTGGGTTTTAAGGATAAATTAGAACATGCACAAGAAGAGATGTGCAGATGTAATTTCACTATTTTGAATTTGGACTACAATTGCCGGATTGCCGATGCCGATCTGCAGTCGGCTCCTTGCCGCTGGGTCGCCCACCGGAGGGACTGAAACATGGGAGATGAGGCGAACGTGCCGAGTTGGGAAGCGAAAACTAAAGGGCGTCCAATTGCCTTGTACTATATATCTAGCTTTTTCTTAGGGAAATAAGAGCATCTACAGCCAGGATCCTCAAATGCCCCCAATACATCCATGCGGAAGGCCCAGTCACTGATCCATAAAAAAAACTCGACCTAGCTGCACCCCTCATACCGGACCTATAGGTCGGGCCGACCGACACCCCTCATATCCAACCCATATCTGGGGAAGATATGGGGAGGCCCGGCCATGCCCTGGGGCGTCCGCCACATCGGACCAACCCACAGTGGCCCACACTGTCTCCACACTTGTTCCCATAAATACCCGAAGCCGGACGATCAAACCCTAGTCAACCTTTCTGCTCCACTTGACTTCCTTCTCCTCCCCTTCCTCTCTTCGCCCTATCCCCTTCCCTCCAGCATGTCCAGGAACGGATCTGACAGTGACTCCGACTTGATCGACTAGGAGAAGCTTATCGTAGACTCCTCGAGCTTGTTGGTACCCGCCGAGGAGGAGCTAGTGCTCAGCATTCCTCTCCGCCTATCGCGGATTGACGGGCGGGGGAGCAGGGGGAGGCTCCTTGTCCACGACATCAGCGGTGGCCCAGGTGGGCAGCTGCAGCTTCGTGGCACCGCACGGCAGCCCAACACGGTCCCTACCTTTTTGGCAGACGGCAGGGGTCCAGTGGTGCCTGGCCCCGACAAGCAGCTACTCCTCCTGGGCGAGGTTGGGTGCTCGTGCCCACAAGGTAGTTGTAGTCTGATGGCCACGTGTGCCGCACGCAAGGAAGAGGGCGACGGAGGAGGCCTCCCACCGTTCTGAGTGCGGGTCTTGCAGATCCGTGCAGCCGCTGCCCCCCGCCAGCGAAGATGACGAGGCCCTCTGCGACGCGATCCGCCGCTCCTACACGTCCGAGGAGACGGACACCCACTCAATACATACTCGAAGAGTCGCAGCGGTTGGCAATGCAGAGGGAGTGGCGGCGGAGAGAGGCGCAAGGCTCGCGGCGGAGCAGAACCGCATCGCCCGGCGCGGTGTGCCTGGAAACTCAGAATCAAGGCGTCAAAAAATGTGGCAGTTGGAGGAGGACCTCTCTCCCCGAGGCGGCGGCGCCGCGCCGCCTCCGGGGAGTCCCCGTCCACACCGCCCTCAGCCCTCCCTTCCATCGCCCCAACTACCGCCGCCGTCGCTGAGGACGCCGCGGGGCGAAGCCCCTGTGGTGAGGGCGGGGAGGCGGCGGGAGTTCTCGGCGGCCGGGGTAACACGTGGGGGCAGCGGCGTCCATCTCCCTCCTCCTCCAACGGCAGTGCGCAGCGGAGATTTGGCTGCGATGAGATCTGATCTGGGCACGAGGGGTTTGGATCGAGATCCACTGCGGCTGCGCCTCGTCTCGACAACGGCAAGAGGAGATCCCCCCTGGGTAATCTTCGCGGCACGAGAACGTCCAGGTCTCTGGCCCGGGCATGGTGGCGGTGGCTGCCTCTCCCACCGAAGGCGGTTGGCCAGGGCTGGTAGTGACGGATCTTGGATTCCACTATTAGCACCGGCGGCGAGTTGGGGAGACATAGTCGCCGGTGAAATCCGAGCCGACTCCGGGTCATGGCGGGCGATGGCGGCGTCGACGTTACCTTGATGAAGGCATCGTCAAGTTAACTATCGTCAACATGCTGTGTCGCTCCGGGAGAAATCCTAAGATCACCCGATGGACGATGGCGGCGCGCGGTGTCGTGTTCCCTATTGGGGGCATAGTCGTTGTGGAGCGGGGCGCCGGATGGAAGAGGGTGAGGTGGTGTGGTGTGGCGTGCCTTCCTCGCGTGCGATGGCGGGTCTCGGCGGCATGGAGCAGCGCGGTTCGCCGGTGGGGTGTGATGATGGACGAGCACAGGATGGTGGCGTTGTTGGCGTCGTGTGTGGCGTCGACGGCAGCTAGACCGGGAAGGTAGATGCAACAGTACATCACTAAAGATGGATTGTGGCAGGTGGCTGCGGCGGCCTCATACCCGGCAGGCGTCCTGGTTGAGGAGTGCGCCGGACTGGTGGGTGCCCCATACCCGGCAGGCGTCCTGGTTGGGACTCAGGTCTTAGATGTTAGGTTTGGCTGCGAGGTCTGGTTGGTATTAGACCCAGACTGTCAGCATCCTACATCAATGGATAGGAGTAGCGACAGATGTTGCCTAGACGGTGGCTTTAGTCTTACTGTTGTATAACTTTATAAGGTCTGTGTGAATAATTAATAAAGGGGCTGCATGCATCGTCCAGATGCAGAGGCGGGAGTCCTCCTCCTTTTCTAGAAAAAAAAAGGAAGGGACTGAACACCCGCACGGGTAAAAAAAACGAAGAGAAGTAGTAAGGGAAAGAAAACGGGCAAACAGAAAATCGACAAAATCGAACAGCCCGCAAGCAAATCAGCCTGGGTCGAAGGGAATTCACGCTCCTGCCAAGTTGATGATCACTCGTGAGGTTGATGATCACTCGTTACTTTGGCCACGAAGCTGTCTTGCCCCATGAACTCCTTGTTGAAAATCCTTCTGTTCCTCTCTCTCCATATTTCCCAAGACATCAGCTGGATTAAGGATAACGTTCCTTTCTTCCTATCAGCGCTTGCTCTGCTGTGGCAGGTCGTAAGCCACTGTTGGATAGTCAGTAGCCCATTCCAAGTTACGGGAAGTAACGCCGGCATGCTAGCCAGACGAGCAATCTTCTCCCAAGCGTACCGTGACCATGGGCACTCGATTAACAGGTGGGATGGTGTTTCTAGATTCCTCTCGCAAAGAGCATAGAAGTAGTTGTTCTCCCAACCGCGACGGAGCAGGGCATCCGCTGATAAGATTTTGCCCAACAAGGCCGTCCATAAGAAAAAGCGGCATTTGCCGGGTGCCCACCCCTTCCAAATCAGATTGTATCCCTCTGTTGGCACCGATCCCTCGTACTGGAGCAAGTATGCAGAACGAGTCGTGTACTCGCGATCTGGCGTTAACCGCCATGCGATTCTGTCTAGTTGTCCCTCCCGTATAAAATAATTGTGTCCAGCATCTCTGCCAGACTCGTCAGTTCCGGCAGCGTGTCGTCGGACAGGCCCGTTGCGAGGTCTCGCAGCCAACTCAGATCTGTGAGAGCATCATACACCGTGCGATTTTTCCTAGTAGAAATCTTGTATAGTGTTGGCGCAATGGTTTTGGGACATTGGCCGTGAAGCCATCGGTCCTGCCAAAAATTTGCCTTCCTGCCATCACCAATTGTAATCTCCGTGGCCATTGCAAAGAGCATCCGCTCGCTGTTGCCGCAAGGTAGCGGCATTCCAAACCATGGCCTGGGTGGGTATTTCCATGCCATCCATAACCATCGTAGCCTCAACGCCGTACCAAATTTTTTCAGATCGAGCACACCCAGGCCTCCAAGGCTTTTCGGGCGGCAGATCTGGCTCCATCCAACCCTGCATTTGCCAGCACTACCCATGGCCTCCCCACTCCAAAGCCAAGCTCGACAGATTTGTACTAGTCGTTTCAGAACCCAAGCAGGGAGCTTGTGCACCGTCATCATGTAGATTGCAAGGGCGGAAAGACCGGATTTGAGGAGCACGAGACGCCCACTCTTGGCCATGAGACCACCTTTCCATGCGGCCTCTTGTTTCCGAATTTTACCAAAAATGGGTCCAGATCCACCTTGGTTAGGTTCCGCAGAGATAACGGCATTCCAAGATATGTTACCGGGAAACTATTGCATGGGATGCCGAGGGGTGCCAGGATGGTGTCCAGATTGATGGCGCCACATCTGATCGGGAGAGCCGAGCTCTTATTGGTGTTCACCTTTAGCCCCGATGCCTATGCAAAACATTGTAGCAGCATGTGGACCATTCTTGCGTCGTCCTCGCATGGGTTGATGAACATGGTGACGTCGTCCGCGTAGAAAGAGCAACGCATCATCGGATTCCGTCCTGGGAGTTTGGTAAGTACTCCATTTGCTGTGGCTAGATTCAACAATCTCTGTAGGGGATCCATGGCCAAGATGAAGAGGAAAGGGGAAAGCGGGTCCCCTTGCCTCAGCCCCTGCCGATGCTGGATGTAGTCGGAGAGTTGCCCGTTGATGATCACTCGTGACGTTGATGTTCGGAGCAGCATGGCGATCCACCCTCGCCACCATAGGACCACGATTGTAGATGCCTTAAGTCACGAACAGGCCTGGGCAGTGGGCAGAGGCAATTAGCTTGTGGGCTTTTGGACTTTTAGTTCACCATGCATGGTAGTTGATAGGTCAGCTTTGATTTTGGACGCTGATAACACCCACACGTGTGGTGGGAACAACACCAGCCCACACGCCCTATAACACAAAGATTGCGCCATGCCACCGCATGCATGCATGTGGAAATCTTTTTGGATTTTCAGTTTTTAAAATGTTTTATTTCTTAAATAAAAAATCCAATTGAAGATCTGTTTTCACCATTAAATCCATCGCGACAAGATCTTCGAAACTAGATCTCATATCAATATGTTTCAATGACTTCTTTTCGGATTAAAAGTTGCCATGTCTATTCCACATGAATTGCCATATTGTTTTACACCGAAGTTGCCATAATATGTTTCAGCTATTTTTTCTTTTACCTTTAAAAGTAAATTTTGACATATTATAAAATGAGGAATTAAGAAACTAGACTTGCCATAAACCATAAACTAAAATTGACATGGTGAATTACTTAAATTTGCCATGGTTCATACAAAAAATAATTTTCATGGTCAAAGTACTGAAATTGCCATGGTCAAAATACTAAAATTGCCATGATCTATAAACTAAAATTGCCATGATGGATTACTAAAAATTGCCATGATCCATGCATTAAATTTGCCGTAGTTAGCTACTAAAAATTGTCATGGTCAATTAATAAAAATTGCCGTAAAAAGTAGTTGAAAATACAACGGTAGCTTTAAATCTAGAAGAAAAAAATAGATAAAACATGTCATGGCAACTTTAGTGTAAACACTATGGCAACTATAGTGTAAACATCATGGCAACTTTTGGCAAAAAAATAAATTTCGTCGAAACATATCAACATGAGATCTATTTTTGAAAATCTCGTCGAGACGGATTTAATGGTGAAAACAGTTTTTTAATTGGATTTTTTAATTAGGAGACAAAACATTTTTAAGCCGAAAACATAAAAGATTCCCGCTGATGTCATCTGTTTTGACGTGGCAAAATGAATGATAATGAAGGAGTTTGGGTCATGTTGCTTCGTGCCACATGTGTGGGCGTTAACATTTTTATTGATTTTTCATTGGGTTGATGCCAACAATTACGAAATCACTAGTTAAGGAGTACTCCTTGCAAAGATCACTCCCATCTTCCCAGGTTGCGGTAAGTGGCGCGCTGCATGTGCGCCACTCGTCGCAACCTGAGAGTTTTCCCTTTTTTCGTAGATTCATTTATTCAAAACGTTTTATCTCTTAAACCGTGCGTCCAAATCTCGAACAATTTTCACCGTTGGATTCCTCGCGTCGAGATCTTCAAAACTAGATCCCATGTTGATAGGTTTTGACGAACTTTTTTTCACGAAAAAAACAGACTAAAAAACCGAACCAGGAGCACGGATTTTTTCCCTTTCCGAAAGGGGCACGCCCATGCCTCTCGCGAAATCACAAGCGTGCCTCTCGCGGAAGCAAAACCGTGCATCTCGCGGAAGGAAAAAAAAGAGAAAACAAGTTTTTTTTTTGTTTCCGAGGAGGCACGGCCGTGCCTCTCGCGAAAGCACAACCGTACCTCTTGCGGAAGCAAAATCATGCCTCTCGCGAAAGAAAAAAAAACAGAAAACATGTTTTTTTTCGTTTTCGAGAGGCACGGCCGTGCCTCTCGTGAAAGCACAACCGTACATCTTGCGGAAGCAAAACCGTGCCTCTCGCGAAAGAAAAGAAAAGAAAATGCGTTTTTTTTTTTCGTTTCAGAGAGGCACGGCCGTGACTCTCACGAAAGCACAACCATGCCTCTCTCTGAAGCAAAACCGTGCCTCTCGCGGAAGCAAAAAAAAACAGAAAACGCGTTTATTTTCGTTTCCGAGAGGCACGGCCGTGACTCTCGCGAAAGCAAAACCGTGCCTCTCGCAGAAGCAAAACCGTGACTCTCGCGAAAGGAAATAAAAAAAGAAAACGAGTTTTTTCGCGCAATTTTTTATTTGGTCCAAAGTTCAGGAAGACCGGTGGAAAACCGAAACGTAAAAAAAATGAAAAAAACCGTTTAAAAAGCCGAAAACACGTGCGGAAAAATAAAAAAAAAAATCCATAGGGAGCGTTTAGAGCATGACACGTGGCGGGGCGGCTGGGAGCGCGCCAAGTGGCGCCGATCGTTGCGAGGCTCCCGAAGAAGCGCTCGTTAACTAGTTGCTCTCAAACAAGTACCTAGCCATCTGTACGTGTGACAAAAAATCGTTGGGTTTATCAGAACCCAACAAACAATACGCTGGCTCTACCTCTACGCTGGCCGACGGCATCTTCGACCTATGCTACAACGCGCAGTCCGTGGCAGCCCTCACGTTCCCGAAGCTGACGCTGGTGTTCGACGGCGGGGACGCGCCGGCGACGTTGGAGCTCACCACGGTGCACTACTTCTTCAAGGACAACGTCACCGGGCTGCAGTGCCTCACCATGCTGCCGACTCCGACGGACGTGCCGTTCGGGTCCATCCTGGGAAGCATGGTGCAGGCCGGCACCAACATGATCTACGACATCGGCGGCGGGACACTGACGCTCGAGGAGGGTGCGGCGGCTCCAGCGCCCTCGCAGGTGTCGCTCATGGCGGTTGCCTCTCTGCTCCTTGCATGGATGCTCCTCTTCTAAATGATCGTATCATATGTACTACTAGTCCTTATTCTGCCTTTTTTTGCCAAAAGAAATATTCTAGCATTGTGGTGTATTTATCAATACCAAGACTGTATAGTGTTGTCTTATGGATAAATAAAAATGTCATGTAATTGTGAGGCTTGTATCATTAGTGTAATTGGTATTGTCTTGATATTGTGTCATTATAGAGATCAGATGTAATTGGTGTAGTCTTAATATATTAACCACAGATGATACCCCGTGCATTGCTGTGGAAATTGGTTCAAATTATTTCAGTGAGCTTTTTCTGTATGAAACATTAGTATTTAGGGTAACAATATGTGAATTGAAACTAACATATACTATTTTTTTTTATCAAAATTGAACTAACATATAGTACTATATTTGCTTATTCTATAGTTGTAGAATATTTATTAAATATGAGCAGTACGTAGGATGTATTTTAATGTGGGTCTTTTCTCATGCATGAATGGTGGCATGATGTGGCATATTTTCATGTTAAAAGAATTGGAGAAAGTGACGATCAATTATTTAAGTCTTGCATGGTGGCATCATGAGGTGGCATAGTTGCATGTTGAGAGAATTAGAGTTAGTGGGGATAAACTATTTAGGTATATAGGATATAAGATATATTACCTTTTATCAAAGAAGAAAAATCACCCGTGTAGAAATGTGGGAATTAACAAAATAAAATTCTAAATTAGAAAATAAATAAATAAATCTAGACATTAAATTAAAACACACATGAATATTTATTATCGTGAACATCAGGAGTATTTATATAGCAATAAAAAGTTTAGAGCTGAAAAAACTGGACCACAATAGCCAACGAACATTTCGTGTTCCCTAGGGAGAATGCCATTTGCGAAAGTTTTTTATAGCAAATTCTTAGAACACAAATAACATTTTTTTTCAAAAACAGATGACAAATTCTGAATACAAAGGAATTTTTACGTGCAATTTACCATGTTCATTTGAAGGAATTACCATGTTCTCATAATTTAAATTGCCGTGGAAAAATATTCGCAAATGCCATCGGGAAGCATAAAGAATTCCGCATTCATTATCATGCATGCATGCATGCCATATACTCCATCCGTTCTTTTACATAAGGTGTATTTGTTTTTAATAAAAATCACAATGTAAGGTGCATTTCTTCAAATTCCTCCTAATTCCCTTTTTAGTCCTTCAGAAAAAGGAAAGTATCTCTCTCTTGATTGCATGCATCTCTACTAGTAGCAAAACAAGGAAAGTATCTCTCCCGGTCGCGTGTATCTCTTTCTTTTCTGGACTAACTGATTTACTTGCCAGTAACCAAACGAATTTGCCAAGGATAATTTCATCCTAAATTGTCTATAATTATGTGTATTGGTCACCGTGCCAAAAATAATCCACCTTACATAAAAGAACAGAGGGAGTATATGGGAGTATGCACTTCAGTTTGGACCGTATGAAATTGTCAGAAGGATGGTACTTCTAACAGAACAATTGTCCCCACGTTTTTGCAGGCCATTTTCAGGCAACTGATTTCCTCCATATGTGTCATATCTTCCGTGGGAGGAGCCGATGGAAGACGGTTGGTCAGAGTATATTTTCGATCGATATGGCTGCTTGGCTATAAAATAGAATTAGTGAAAGCATGGGGCATCATGTAATACGTTCACTTTTTTTAGTTGTTTCGTCCTTGCGGTTGGACTTCGCTCCCCTGTGTCCTACCTTCTGTCATGTTGTATGCGTACTCTTTATGTGCATCAATCAATGTAGGCAGGCGGGGAAGCAAACACACAAGACAATAAAATAGGGAGAAATTTGCGCACATGCCATGTGGGGAGATTGACTAGTAGTCACATCAGCGATGGACGAAAATAGATCTCTGGACTGGCTATAAAAAAGACTTTTCTAGAAAAAAATGACTTGGGCAAACTTGTGGCGAGCAATGTTGCCACCCGACATTATTAATGTTCCGGATAATATTTTAGTATAAGAAAGTTTGGGCTCCTCAAAAAGATATAGAGCCCCATGGATGGGTATATATAGTCAAGTGGTAACTACCAGTGTCGTAGCCAGGATATCCCCCCGTCCCGCGCCAACCTTCCTGGTACAGTAGGCATTGTATCTACAGTACGCTCCATGACCCAGGCCACAGCCCGGGCAGCTTAATTGGGGCCTGGCTACGGCCCTGGTAACTACAATCTACAATGACATGCCATCAATACTTATTGGTGGAGATAAGTCAAACATGTAGCGGTTGATAAGACAAATGTTATTTTAAGCCTGCCACATCATAACATATGACAATAAAATATGATGTACAATGAATCATTTCTAGGCTTATCTCTATTAACCAGATGTTCCAAAAAATATGGTGAGAAATATTGTTGATAAAATATCATCTCTTAATTAATAGAAGAATTTTGTTCCATGTTTCTCTTTACTCTAACTCAACATTTATCTTACGTGTCACTTTTTAAATACCATTATTCTGACTGTTTTTAGGCTAGTCGTAGTGGTAGTATCATATTTAGTATCATGCATGCCAATTAGACAGTTTTGATGAGGTGGCGTAGAATTAAATGAAGAAAGAGAGTGTTGAGTATCATATTATGATACCGTATCATAATAAATTCTATGCTACTACTCCATTCGTTCCTAAATGTAAGTCTTTTTAGAGATCTCAATAAAAACTACATACAGATGTATATAAACATATTTTAGAGTGTAGATTCACTCATTTTGCGTTGTATGTAGTCCGCATTGGAATCTTTAAAAAGACTTATATGTAAGAACGGTGGGAGTATGTGTCATGTATGGCAATAAATAAGACCACGTATGATACTACTCTATGATACTATTCACTATAGATGTAGTATCATATGCATGATACTAGTATATGATACTTCCCATTACGACTAGCCTTAAGCAGTGTGAGTGAATCGGTTCAACTTAAATATTATTAAACGCACTTGAATATTATTACACGTAGGAACGTAAATTTCTGTGTTTGGTCGGCTTAATTACTGGCCAAGTCAATGGTCAACACCTAGTATGAATGCATGGTATAATCAGTTAGCAAGTAGGCTCATTTACTGGCCAGCACGCACAAGACAAAATGTCATTTCCTCCGGTGCATGAAGAAAGAAAGGAATCATGAAAAGTCTAGTGCCAATTAGGGTGAGAATTGACCCACCGGGTCGTCGCAACTCAGAACGTACTTTCCTTGATTATTGCGGATGGGAATTACTACTCCCTCTGTATCGGTGCATTAGGGACATTACGAAAATCAAATAATCCGGAGACATTATAAAAATCAAATAATCCCAAAACACTTAGGCGCGATGCATTAACTCCCTCCTTGTTTCTTGACATGAATAAATGAATCAACCAATTAGAGATGTGAGGCATGTATGCTTTCAATGACTTGAGACTGCCTAGCACGTCATGCAGTGGCCAGTTCATTGCATGCAATGGTATTAGTTACTCCCTCCTTTCCGGTTTATAGGACTCAATTCAAAAATGTCACCAACCAAGGTAGATGGTGAGTGGTGGAATAATTTTAATAGTTTGCAAAAGTACTCAATTAGTGCACTTGTTTTCCATAAAAATTATGTTTACCAATGCATTAATTGCAATGCATGCATGTTTGGTCAATAAATGACAAAGAAGCTTTACATGCATTGGTGTGTTTTGTCATAATCCTTGCATGCAAAGAGTTAATACACATTGAAATTTGAACATGTGATGTGAAGTAGTAGAAATGAGACTTATAAAATGAAAAAACTGAAATCCTATAATCCGGAAGCTAGGTAGCAGCAAATAAACATCACTTCCCCTCTTGCTAGAGTTTAGAACTCCTCCGGCAGCGGCGCCGCCGAGAGTTATCCATCTCCTTCGATCAATCTTCAATCCCCTCCCATCACACTTGCCAGCCAGGGATCCCCTCTTCTGTCGGCTTGCGTGGGTGTGGGGTCTTGTTTCTTCCTCCGCGGGAGGATTAGGGTTTCTCGATACTCCTCGAGATGGCATCGCAGGCGGAGGCTAGCAGTTCACGACGAAGGAAGGAACCCATGGAAGCTCTTCTGAAACGACTATAACTTCAGGAAGATGAAGAGGAGCAGTTTGTATGGGAAGATTTGTTCCAGGAAGAACATGTAGCGGTGAAGTGGCTCGCCATTGCCAAGGTCTACACAGACAAGGGATTCAGCCCGTCTGCTCTCTATGCAGACATGAGATCAGCATGGAACCCAGTGAAGGAACCTAGATGGAGAAGGATCGATGACAATATCTTCACAATCCAGTTTGGATGTCTGGGTGACAGGAACACGGTGATGCACCAGGGTCCTTGGTTGTTTCGTAATCAAGGTTTCATGATGGCTGAATATGATGGTTTCCAGAATCTAGAATCGGTGGTACTAGATAAAATAACAGTTTGGGCGAGGATTCCAAGATTTTCTGATAACTATCTCTTCATGTATGTAATCAGAGGAATGTGTAGGAAGATGGGCAAGATTTTGGAGACACAGACTACCCTTCCTGTGGGATTTGTGGTGGAATTTTCTCGTGTCAGAGTTGAACTCAATGTCACAAAGAAGCTGATCAGGTTCGTGGGGATTACAAAGAATGAGGTAACGGATTACTACCAAGTGCAGTATGAGAAACTTCCAATATTTTGTGGACAATGCGGCATGATGGGGCACTGGTACCAAGAGTGTGGAACTGGGGACATGATGTTTCCAAGCTTGAATGGGGCAATTTTCTGTTGGCTGGTGGTGGAAGAGGCCATGGTTCTAGTAGGAATTCAGGACGTGGTAGTGGGGGCATAGCAAATAGTGAGGATGCTGGATGCCTATGCAAGAGGTCAGGGTAGAGGGGTTCCTCCTTTTGCCCATGGGAACAATATGAACACTGCTTGGCGTCACAATGCGCTATTTATCAAGCATTGCACCAATAATATGGATATTGAGTCTTCTTCTCAGGAAACGGCGGATGCAGGTTGAGAGAATGAGCAAACTGATGCAAGAGACGCAAAATTGAATGTACTGGATAAGCGCTCGGCGGAAGACTCCTTGGCTGCTCCTATAAATACGACGACAAACCTCGCAATTGTCCCAGTCGGAGGGTTGGCTAGTGTGACTAAACCCTCATTTGTAACCAACCTAATGGATCGTATTGAAGAGGGAGGAATGCTGAATAATGTTGAGAATAACAATACTCCGCAGAAAAATGCTAACAGGAGGAAACTCAAGGGAAAAGATGGTGATGCTGTTGATAATACAGAAGGAAGGCAAACACATGAGGTATCGGCGTCCTCCCGAGTGGGGGATGGACAGACGCAATGAAACTGTTAGCATGGAACTGTCGCGGGCTTGGGAATGGAGCAGGTAACATTCACCCGAAAAGATTTGAGGCAATGGTGCAGGTAATATTCACCCGAAAAGATTTGAGGCAAGCTGGCTTAGATAAGAAAGCTTTAACAACCTTGTTCCTGAAGCTTGGGAGGAAGTGGGTTCGGCCCTGGGCTTATAAGTATTGCTGAAAAGTTGAATAGAATGCATGCAAAATTCCATGGTTGGGATCAACGAGTTCTGAAAAAGCCGAAGAAGAGGCTGCGCAAGCCTCAAAGGGAGTTGGAAATAGTTATGTCAGCCCTGAAAAAAGGAGCATCTTATACATGGCAGAGCATCATGAAGGGGCTAGAGACATTCAAACTGGGATATATTTCCTCTAGTTCTAATAGATATAATCTGACGAAGCTTGGAAGAACGTTGTGTTTCGATCTCCACTTGACAACCAAGTAGCCCTTGATCGCTGCCTAACTTGTATTTCCTCTAGTTCTAATAGATATTCAGTTAGGTCAACTAAAAAATGGAGCATCTTATACATGGCAAAGCATCATGAAGGGGCCAGAGACATTCAAACTGGGATATATTTGGAGGATTGGCATAGGGGTGAATGTTAACATACGGAGTGATCCTTGGATACTAGCTAGCCCGGATAGGAGGGTTATCTCAAACCGTGGACAATCGATTCTATCGGTGGTAAGTGGTCTCATTGATCCTAATACGGGCACATGGGATGAACCCCTAATCCATCCTATATTTAACCCTGTGGATGTCGGAAGAATATTGCAAATACCAATCAATCACAATGCCTTTGATGATTTCATTGCTTGGAATCCAGATCGTAGAGGAATTTTTCTGTGCGTTCGGCGTACAAAATACAGTGGATTCAAACTTTTAGGGCACATTTAAATGTTTTGGCACACCGAAGGAGGTCTAACCCGCCGAAAGTGTGGACTAAACTATGGAAACTGCAAGTCCCACGTAAAGCTCAGATATTTTGTTGGTGTTCCCTGCATGGAATCACCCCGCTAAAGTCTATACTGAATAACAGGCACGATCGGCTCAAACGGAGCATGCCCGGTATGCAGCAATGATGCGGAGGATGTCCGCCACATCCTGTTTGATTGTTAAAATGCAATTGATCTTTGGGACAGGCTAGGGATATTGCATATAATTGAAGAAGCGAAGATGATTGATCGGTATGGATCTATAATTCTTGAGCATCTATTGTTGGCGGACTCGAGTGCGCTTGCAATGAAGCCGAACCTGGACATCAAGTAGGTCATCGCTCTAGGGGCCTGGTATTTATGGTGGATACATCGAGAGTATACGAATGATGGGACTGTTCCACCCAGACGAGATGGCCAATATCGGTCTTGGATATTACTAACAATTTCCGTCAAGCAAATAGCAAAGTCAATAATGCTCATGTACAAAGATGGAGCAAGCCGGATCCCAATTTTGTGATGCTGAATGTGGACGCTTCTTTCCATGTGAATGAAGGTGAAGGGGCAACGGTAGCTATTATCAGAGACGAGAAAGGTAATTTCTTAGCAGGACAATGCAGGTTTATATCTTATGCAGCTGATGTCATAACAATGGAGGCCATGGCGATGCAGGATGGATGCAGGATCGTCTTATTTTTGCAAATTCTCTTTGATTTCCTCTGAGTGGAAGCGGAGTCTGATTCTACAACAGTGATTGAATATTGCTCTGCGCAAACCAGATGGTGGGATGCTGCAGTGGCAATCTTTGCGGAGTGTGTGGATGTGTCTTTGGCCATTGGGAAGGTCATTTTCAAACACTGTAATCGTTCTTCGAATAATGCGGCACATGTGCTAGTTAGCCATAGTTTTTGTAATAAGATTTCTGATAGCTAGATGGGAGAGTCTCCGAGCATCCTAGTTTCCGGACTTGTGGACAATGTAATTCCTGTTTAATTCAATAAAGCTAGTCATAATGGTCTTTTCTAAAAAAAATAGCAAACAAACATTAAGTTCTCTCGTTTCCCCTTCACCTTGATCGCGGTGCACAACCTATGATAACTAATGCACCGGTACGGAGGGAGTAGTAACTTGATCGATTTCTATCCAATTTATGAGAAGTAGATAAATAGGTCGGCCACTAAGGAAAAGGATTCTATGCCAAGTGCCAGATGTTCTGTCGAGTGTTTTTTAAACGAGCACTGGCCTTTGCCGAGTATCGCCTCAAAAAACACTCGGCAAATAAGAGGAACTTGAGAAAGAGCACCCTTTCCAAGTACCGCTCAAAAAACACTCGCCAAACGAATTACGCTCAGCAAACAGTACATACGAGACGAAGCAACTGTGATTCTCTCTGCCCATGCAAAAGAGAGGAATCATGAGGTTTTAATTGGGGGTGTGAATTGACCGGCCGGGTGATCGATCGCATCGTACTTTGCTCAATTACTGCGGACGGAAATTACTATATATTCCAAGCGGAGTACATCAATCAATTTTCCAACCACTTAGTGAAAAGTAGATCAATAGATTGGTATACTATTCCAAGCTCACCAACCTATGGCAACTAAAAATGCGTTGAGAGATGTTCCATTCCATACACTGAATACACTGCTACGGTGCAACCTGGAAACTCTATGCAAACAGTTGGAACAGAAGGTGCAACCTGGAAATTGCAACGCAAAATGTATGCATGGCCGGAGCACAGTTTCTTGGACGCAAACGGCTCTGACAAGTCCACCGACGCGTCTGGCATCCACTTGTTAGTTTTCCTTTTAGCAAAACCTTTCCTCGCTATTTTCGTTTACCTCAACAGCAAGTTATGTCATTTCATCAATTTCACTACTTTCATTTCTCTCGATATGCATGAAAAATTAATGCTACTTATATTATTTCTTTCAACGTGCTCGTATTCCAAATTTGTGAACTCCACTACTTCTATTTCTCCCAACATGCTTGAGAAATATTACTTATATTCTATTAGTAATTAGCAGCTACATAATAATCAAATATAATAAATTATATGTATTTTGAATCTCATATTCAAATTTCAGACAACCAAATCTCATCAAAATAATATATATCAACCAATTCCTTGATTTGGACGCATGCCGGGATACTTTTACTTTTAAGTGTGTGAAAATTAAACCGATCTGAACGCACACACATCACATGCAAATTGATTGTTCCAACCTATCTTAGCTTAGCTTAAGCTTACACATGGCAATGGCGTACCACTGATGTCACGGCAGAACAATGTACGGTACAGCTAGAGCTGAACATTATTCCTTCCCTGCGGGATCGATGGAGTGGCACGCATGCCACGTGTTCCAACGGTCTCCATACGTACGCGGCCGTGGAATGGTCTCTGTGGAATCTGACTGACGGTGCAACTCCAGGATTACATGTCGATCTCATATAACATACTTTTTTTTTCCAAGAAAACTTTCAATCTATTCATCAACTGTCAAGGTAGTACAAAGAACACTAGAAGTAAAATTTACATTCAGGTCCGTAGACCACCTAGCGACGACTACAAGCACTGGAGCGAGCCGAAGGCACGCCGCCGTCATCGCCCCTCCCTCGTCGGAGCCGGGTAAACATTGTTGTAGTAGACACTCGGGAAGTCGTTGTGCTAACGCCCCATATGACCAGCACACCAGAATAGCAACCGCCGCCGATGAAGAGAAGCATAGATAGTTTTCAAAAAAAGAGAAGCATAGACCGGAAGGATCCAACCTGCAGACACACAAACGTAGATGAACGAAGACCGGATCCAGTCGGATCCATCGAAGACAAACGCCAACCGGATCCCACAAGATCCGTCGGAGACAAACCTCCACACGCCTTCCGACGATTTGAAACATCACCGGGACGGGGGCTAGGCGGGGAGGACCTTATTCCATCTTCAAGAAGCCGCCGCCGTCTCGTCTTCTTGAGCATGGCACAAACCCTAACAAAACTCAGAAAAGCATCTAAAAACAATACCCTCCCGCCGGCAAGGGTCGGGATCCACCGTGCGTCCATGGTCCAAGGACCATAGGAGATGAGGCGGACCGACGGCGCCCACTACTATGGAAAAGCCTAGCAGTAGCGCTGGTTTTTGGCCTAGCAGTAGCGCGGGGGACCGCGCTACTGCTACGGTGCTACAGCTAAAGGTTAGCAGTAGCGTTGGTTTACCCGCGCTACTGCTATACCTACTTAGTAGTAGCGCTTCTTGCAGAAAACGCTACTGGTAATTACTAGCAGCGCGCCTCTCTGCCCGCGCTACTACTATTATTCCGTATTCTATTTATTTTTTATTTTATGTCGTATTTATACACCATTATACAAGTTTTCATACAGTAGCAATTTAGAGATTGTTTTTACATCATAATGAGTTATTAAATCACTGGGTGAAAGAACCGTGGATTAGTTTCAAGTGGATGATAATCCATGACTTGGTCACTTAGGATCCATCCACTTGAAACTAATCCGCTGTTCTTTCACCCAATGATATAATAACTCATCATCATCATCATCATCATCATATCATTAACAACTTATCATCATAATACATCATTGTCATATAACAACTCCTCATGATCATCATTTTCGTCCACGAGACATCATATAACAACTTGGTCACTAGTCATAATCACAACTCCTCCTCATCATCATCATCAACTCTAACACATTGTAGCACATAATAACACATTGTACCTACGACCTACTCCTCTCTCATAGGACCTACTACCCTCTCTAAGGTAAAATAGCATAAAACAAGATAGGCCCTGACTCTCCATTATGGAGAATGCAGACTATCCTGTCTCCAATTCTTGCGCTTCACACAATGTTGCTTCCAAGTAGCTCCCTATGATTGTTCATATATTTTTTTCATTCTTTGATTGTCATGTCTTGATCGGTTTTAGAAATCCGGTATGAACAGTTGTGAAGCCTAGGCAGATATGGCCGTAAGCTAATAACTTCAAGCCGACCTTTCGGAAACATCAGATCAGACACACAATCCGGGATTTTCTGTTGAAAAATATAATAATATCATAGTTAGCAATATAGTTTAGTTTTAAAAGAATATATACAAAAGATGCACGGATATCGTAATAGTAAAAAATCTTACCATGCCATCTCCATGGATGTTACCGTAGTTCAACACGTGCACTAGTGACACGTATTGACCATAATGTGCAGGAGTTTGATAATTGATATTGTAATTCTCAACATCAATAATAAATGAGATAAGATGATCTTTCTCCTGATAAGTTAATTCTGCGCCATCGGTGTAGTAGGTTCTGTCTACCATCTTCCGTATATTTTTTGAAGAATGAAAATATGCTGTCAATGGAAATAAGCTGTCAACTATTTTGAAATAAACAATATAAATTACTTAATAAATATGTTTGAGAAACTCACATAGCGGTAGAATTGGAAGCGTATCAACAAGGACCCAAATGTCCATATTCTCTTCGTCGATGTCAGGATCACCCAGATTCAAGGTGACAAGCATACCCTCATGAAAATCATACGTCTTGCAAAGTGCTTCCCAATTCGGACAACCAAAATGGGATACGCTCTCAGAATTGTATAGATTTACAGTAAAATCATAACCATGATGGGTCCTTAGGTGAACTATCTTTGTCTCCGTATTTTCATGATCTTCAAAATCCAGCTTCTCCAAGACATAGCGTCTTGCATGGCATGAGATAAGCTAGTCGAATTGTAAAAGACAGAATTACACGTTGAAGAAGCAGAAGTCGTGCTTAATTACGAAAAAACACTTGTCGTCGTTGCGTACCATTTCAACATCGAAGGTCTCCTGGAGCTTAATACTGAAGCGCCGACCTTCTACCAGGTGAGGCCTGTCGCACAGACCCCGGTCATCGCCGCACCAGTCGCACTCCGGGAGCCTATCGTCGTCGTCATACATTTCCTATGTTCATAATTCAAAGATTAAACTTGTACAATTCAATATATGTACTACAAAAACTAAATTAGATCATTATTATTCATCACGGGTTGACTATCGGTTTGTCGAGTATTTTCTTGAAAACTCTCATCTCTGACATTTGCGACCGTCGGTGATGGTAGCTACTCCTGTCATTCCAAAGTGCATTACACCAAAATGTCAAGCACCTTGGAATGAAGAAGAAGCTACCCCCACGACAACAGTCGGGATTCTTCGTCCTCTCATATATGGTTGAGACTCTCTCTCACTGATTCCTCTCTGACATTTGCGACCGTCGGTGATAGTCGTTCTTCTCTTCCTTCCTGTGCATTACCAAAAGGTCGATCACGAGAAAGAAGAGGAAGAACGACCCCCACGACAACAGTCGGCATTCTTCTTCTCTCATATATGGTGGAGTCCCCATAGACTTAAAGTCAACCCGAAATGTCGTTTAATTATCTTTCTAGAAAATCCGGGCCACTCGATATTTCCTACATATTCTAGCACAAGTCATGCCAAAATTCACGGAAAAATCCGGCATGACCTTTGCTAAAAAGGACATATATCGAGCGCCTGAAATTTGCCGGAATGGAAATTAATCAACACTCCGGCAAAATATAGGCCACTCTGAGGTGTTCCCTGCAAACATAGGCCACTTGGGCAAGCACAGTAGTACACAACACTACATATGACATGTCTAAATCTCCATTATATTTGAAAGACCTACATTGAAAATTTTCTATTCCATGGAAATTGTCACGGCTACTCATCTACTATTCTACTACATCTATGAAAACATCTACATCATCATCAACATGGGGATTTGGCTGGTCTCACCTCGAGGTCGGAGGGGGTCGGTGACGGGGATGACGGCGGGGATGATGCAGGTCTCCTTGATTTCTGCAAAAAACAAAATATAAACAAAAATATTATTATCCTCATTTTAGTACTTAGTGAAACCCTATAAGATATGAACTAAACATTATTATGCTGATTCAAAAGACCTACATTTACTAAAAATTTGTAAAACCTAGTTCTAACCCTAACAACTATCCATCCATCCATCTATCTATCGAAAGCATTACTAAAAAAAACTAATTAATCCATCTGTCTATCCATCTATCTATCCAAGCATTACAAAAAAAAAATTATCCACCCATATATATGAACACCTAGGGTTAATTACATATAACTAATTTAGTGCTCTAATGATGAAATGGGCTCATATATATGAACACCCAGGGTTCATATATATGAACAAAATTAGTAAAATACTACCTACCTATTCTACAATCAAATTCTAACTAATTTTTATTACTAAAAATTTGTATACCTAATTTTTTTACTCAAAATTTCTATACAGAGAGAGGTGGGAGGAGGGAGGAGTGAGGAGGAGGAGGAGGGAGGAGTGAGGGGCAGTGGGAAGAGGGAGGAGAGAGGAGAGAGGAGGAGGGCAGTGGGAGAAGGAAGGAGGGCGACCGGAGGCGGAGGGAGGAGTGAGGAGGGCGCGGCCGGAGGAGGAGGACGGCGGCGGCGGCAATGCGGCGGCGGCGGCAATGTGGCGGCGACGAGGAGGACGGGGAGAGAGTGGAGAGGGAGAGTGAGAAGAGCGGATGAGAGGGAGAGTGAGGGTCGGCCGCGCGGGGAAGACGATAAGCTAGGGTTAATAGCAGCGCGGGTTGGGGACAAGCGCTACTACTACGGAGCATAGCAGTAGCGCTGGATATCGATCCACGCTGCTGCTAAGTGGGGCTCGCCATGTGGCGCCCAGTTCAAACTTAGCAGTAGCGCGTTTTGCTACCACGCGCTACTGCTATGTGGATAGCAGTAGCGCCTTTTCCTACCACGCGCTACTACTAAGTAGCAGTAGCGCCGTCTTTTAACAGGCGCTACTGATAAGCTTCTATGTATAAGGTTTTCCCTAGTAGTGGCCGGCGAGAGGCAAGGAAACCCTAGATGGGAGTTTCGCACGTAGGCAGGAGCGAAGGGTTACAAGCGCACATGGGAATTGTTAATTGATCTCATATAACATACTTCACGAAATATTGTTACCATTTTAACCTTTCCTTGAGAATTTTTATTTAGTTAACTATTTTCACAATCCAGGTGGATATTTTTGGTTGAAATATATGAACATTCAGCACAAATGATATAACATTTTTTTTTTCTTCTAAGAAGTGTTATTTTGCACTGAGCATCTTTCCCCCCTGGCTATCCTTTCAATTGTGGTGAATCATAGGGACACTTGAGTTTAAGAGAAGTTGTGCCATGTTCACAGTTCTGGCTTCACCGATTTCCAATTTGTACCTTTTATATGGGCTCTTAATTAATTTGAAGATGTCATCTTTGATTGACAAAACGATACAAATGTGCCATGTTTTATTGTGCAATTTAAAACTGCGTGGCTCCGAATTTTCACACCATGTTCTAATACACTCTCTCTTTATAAACATGTGATATTAGAATAACACTGGAAAGTAAACTAGCCGCTGAAAAAAAAACGTTTTAATGTAGAAAGGCACAATTGGGAAAATACGCAGGAGCTATTGGGTGCTCCACCCCCCTATACGAATATTAAATGTAAGAAAATACCAAAATTTGAGAATATCAAACCTGGGTTCCCAATCTATTCTCGTGTGAAGTTTTGTGAAACAATACCAGGAAATGTATCCGTGGTGAAGGGAATACTGTCGAACAAAAATCCATCCAAATAGTTTTTTCTATACATAGGAAATTTTTTGTCTTTTTGCCTTAGATACCTTTCCTGATATTTTTTCGCGAAATTTCACACGAAAGTAGATCGAACACCCAAGTTTGATATTCCAAAATCCCGGGTTTTTTTTTTTCAAATTTCTCATTATTTCTTTGAGCTTAATGTTTATATAGGGGGTGGAGCACCTAGGTGCTACAAATCCTCTTCTGGCACAACCAAAAGAACTACCAGTGGTGTGGGGAGCTGCTATGTCTCACCCGCAGCAAGACACAAGCTCGTCTCGGCTCAACATCCCTATAATGGGCCAGCCCAAGTAGCTTCAGGCAGCTTAATTCGTTTCCCTTCTCTGTTTTTTTTTTCTTTTATTCCTATTTTTGAAATTAATCCAAAAAATATATAATCAAAACTCAAAAAATTAAAAACCGCAAATTTGAAAAGTGCTAGTGCAGTGTAAAAGAATAGATGCTGCATCAATTAATGCGGATTAGAGGGAGTAGCGTATTTTTTTAAAATGTTGATTGTATTAAAAAACAAATTGAGACATTTAAAAAGAGTTTACACGTTTCCAAAAACATTTCACCATTACAAAATGTTGAGACATTTCAAACATATTTTAGTGACATTTAAAAACAATATTTATAGTTTTATACAATGTACAAAAAATGTTTCGTGTTGTTTATAAAAAATCATATCAATCGAAAAAATGTTTCCATGTGTATTTGATAATTGTTCAACACATATTCAAAAGATGTATTTGAAAAATGTTAATCATGTATTCGAAAATGTTAAATGCATATAAAAATGTATATGATGTATACAAAAATGTAAAATGTGTATGAAAAAAAGTAGCATGCGTTAAAAAGAAAAAGAGAAAAAGAAAAAGAAAGAAAGAAAAAACTGGAGAAAACAAAAACAAAAAAGGGTGAAAACCGAAGAAAGAAACAAAGAAAACCAAATAAACCTGAAGAAAGAAAAAAAGACAAAATAAATATCTCTCACTTGTCATATGGGAAGAGCTACCTTATGACAAGTGAGATATATTTATTTAGGCACCTACCTCGAATAGTACATGCCAAGAAGAATTAGTTGAGCGTGCCGAATTGAACTGACACGCTGGTCTATCAGTAGCGCATTTCAGTGTGAACTGAATTAATCTACTACTACCTGCTACAAGTTCCCACAAATTTGTACTAGTTGCTGAAATTTACACAACAGCATCACCTCAAAAGTGCAGAACAGAGAAAAGAACAGCACATGCCATGAACATGTTCTGGCCTTAAATGTTAACTGCAGTCCAAACAATCGGCTGCTTGCAGTTTGTAGAAGGTTCGATTCGAGAAGAGAACCGAGTTGTGCTCCAATCTGATATATTGTTGTACTCCACAATAAAAGGCACAATCTGAATTTCACCTGAAAATTTTCTTTCATAAAAGGCACAATCTGAATTTCTGGCCACTTTCCAGTTGTGCTCCAATCTGATATATTGCTGTACTCCACAATATAGCATGCATTTCTGGCTGCTTTGTCATGTCATCCATTTGGAACTATGACCCAAATTTGTCAAAACTAGACGAACCCTTGTCCTCGCTGAATGCCTTCTGAAGCAGGTCCTGCAGGTCACGGAACCTCCGAGTCCTCTCGGTGGATGTGTCTCTTTGAAGAGAAGCCAGCTCAGGTTCATCATTCATAATCTTGTCTATCACATTTGAACAACGCGGAAAGAAGCGTTTACAGAGTTCAACTGGTAAAAAAACATTGAGCTTGCAGTTAGTCCAGATCCATAGACTGTTGGGTTTCACAGTTCAGCTACGCAAGCTTTCTTATTCAGAATGTTACAACAGATAATCTAAATAAGTGAGTACTGCTATTAGGTTGAAAATATAAATAATGTAGAAGCACGGTGGTTATACAAAGGCAATCTGTGCCTCACCTGTTTTGGAGAGGGCTCTCGTCCGAGCCAAGTGTTCGTCATTCATTATGAAAGAAGTTTCATTTAGATCAATGGTTGCCTGTTCTTTCCCTGAAGGTGGATTTGCCCCAGAATCAAGGGTGAACTCCGAAGTACCGTCCACTTGAGCAATGTCCATTGCTACCCTTGCCTCGATTGGAAACATTATCCTCACCAAAGCAACTACATAGCATGCAAATAATTGAGTAAAAACACACTTCCAGGAGAAGAAAAAGTAACACATTGGCTAGTTGAGCATGGCGGACTTCACTTCCACATGCAAAATGCAACCATGTGCAAACCAATACCAAACAAACAATTTTGAACACTACACATTCTGTAGATGAATATTACCTCGGTTTTCGAGGTACAACAACTTTCCAGGTTCAGAGTCGCCAGCCCTTGCAAGAGAAACTGATGCTTCTCCAAGTTGTGGATCCCATCTTTCAGCTTGCTCCAGTATCTCAATGCATAACCTATCTTTAGGAGACGGTTTTCCTTCTTCAGTATACCCAAAGTAATCCCCATGTTTTGTGAGTCTCCTTGAGATATGAACTGCTTTTCTTCCATCAAATGTAAGATCGGAAGGCCGAGCACCTTTCACTAAAAGAGAGACAATAATTTTAGGATCTCTTCGCCTGGCAGCAATGTGAAGAACAGTATAACCTCTTGGATTTCTATGATTAACATCTGCAAGTGCGATGTCCAGAAGTTCTGTTGTGATTTTTGAGTCACAATGTTCTACAGCATAGTGCAATGCAAATGCATCATCAAGATTAGTCTGCCCTTCCTTGAGCAGCTTCTTCACTAGCTTCACATCATCAGAATCAAAAGCTTTGAGTATCCTTCTTACATGTTCGTTAGGAAATCCCTTGTCGTCGGGTGAAACTAACCCAAGAGTTAGCCTTGAACCAATAATTTGCTTGATAACATCTGGAGGCAATGCTTTCTCAAGAGTAATCATATCAAGATTTGATCGGACTACCATCTCAAGGCATCTCTCGAGCAGTTCCATGCAAGATTTATTGCATAAGTTTGCAACAGATAAGATCAATGGAAGGTTATCCACTTCAACATTATCAAGGGCGTCAAGGAGATGCCGCTGCATGAAAAAAAAAGGCATAACGTGTCTTAATATTGGCTCCTTAGAAATGCGAAACAATACGACAATATTGTTACAAGTAGCAACTCGACAAGAATTATCATCATGTGATAGACACACAAGTCATCTGCATCAAAGTCAGAACTATATATCAAATTACAAATACCAAATAAGAATCGGGAAAAGCAAAATTTTAATTAAGGCCCCGTCTCAAAATTGCTAGCATATAAACATTAGGAATCTTAGGTGCTATTATAATTGTCAACTGTCGATAATCATGGAGTCTAGATTTGAATAGTTTGACCCAAGCATGTTTTTCATGAACTGCCTTCCGTGATGCAATAAGAAGTAGGCCCATGCCCCGTATCAAGTTATCAACACCACTCATGCGTTCAATAGTTTTTCTCAAACATGCCTGGAAGCGCAGCATTTTCATGATTTGAACACTTATCTTTCTTTTCCCTAAAAAGATGAAAACAAGAATCCCTTGAAATATCATCAAAATGACACGACGAACTACCAATTGCATCATTTGCATATTGAACACATCTAACGTTACAAGTTTTGAAATTGAAAGAGATGCCACATTTATGTCATCACACACAGACAACTCGATTTATTCCCACTCCTAAATCAAATTTAGAAGTGAGTCTTTCTTCTTGAACCTAAATGAATGTTCCACCCTAGTACGGATCTCCAAACAACTCAACATGTCCTAGTACCCAACAAAAAATTCACCAATTTAAAGAGTACAGCATATTCAGCACAAGTGTAATGTTTATCTCTATTTTGTAATAGTATTGAATTAAAGAATTTTAGATGAAATAGTATGATAGGGTCAGGATCTATCTTATTCAGCTGAAATATAGCATTAAAGAAATCAACACAACAGAGAAGGGGAGGAAGAGGTGGACCTGGAAGAGGTTGGTGAGCTCGCCGACCTGGAAGGTTGATGCGGCGAAGAGGACCTGCACCATGAAGGAGATGGCGGGGTGGCAGCCAACATGGGCGCAGCCGTTCTCATCGACGCAAGAGCATGCCGACTTGGGAAGGTCACGGACGCGGCCGGTGTACAGGTAGTCGAGCACCAGCTGCAGCGCCTCGTACCCAACCTCCACCTCCTCGCCCAGAAGCTCACGGAGGGCCAGTCGGTCACCCTTGGCGACGGCGGCGCGGTGCACGAAGAAGGCGTGCAGGAAGGGACTCCGTGCGGAGAGCACGGGGCGGTGCACATGCAAGTCGGGGGCGCCGGGCATGACAATGCGCATGTCGGCAAGGAAGGCAAAATCGTCCGGCGAGCGGAAGACCGCGGCAAGGTTGTCGGAGAGGTGGCGGAGCGCCTCTACGTCCGCGTCCTCCATGGAGTTGTTGGGGTCAGAGAAGGCGGTGGCGACATGGCTGGCCGGAGTCTCCAACTCCATTGGCGTTGCGGCGGTTGCATGCAATTCAAGATCCCAGTTGGTGGGAAGGTCCTGTTTCGTGCTTTTGTCACCATAAGAGCTGGAATTCACCAAATGCATGTTGATTGTAGGATTTCTCGGATGATTACTAACGATGGACCCCATGGCACACTCTATATGAGCAGCTGCACCCCCAACTTTTATGGAGATTTCTTTAATGCTTGGCATACGCTCAATGCGGATAAGTTGATGTTGGTCCATTTGGGGGATGGCATTGAAACCTAGTTTGAGCTTCCAGAGATTAGGCATTGCATCCGTCTCAAATTTTAGCCAAGGGATACCACTCATACACCTCAACTTGAAGTACCTGAGAACTGAGAACCCAGTCATCTTGTCAAAGAGGATCCTTTGAGCAGGCGCGCACCGCACATACAGCGACAGAGCAGTGAGGGCAGGCAATCCTCTGAGAATATCAACACAACTCATCTGCAGTTCCACCACTGCAATCTTCAGAATGCATAAGTTACAATGATTTTTAACCCACTTAGGAATTCGGGAAAATATGATGCAGTTGTGCGGCGAGCATTCAAATCTCTGGAGAAGTGGGAGAGGTTCCAATTCATCCCAGGAAATGATTACTTTTGAGGCACCAGGAACCACAATATCTTTAACCGATGGGCCATCAGACACTACTATAATTTTCAGGTTGCCATGTCCTCCTAGTAAAGAACCCAGAGCTTCCATGTTTTTCTCTGGATGGCCAGAAGGATGTGTAGAAGAAATGGTAAGATAAAGATCTTGCAGGTAGTTCAGGTTGCCAAGGCTCCACAGACTGATG
This sequence comes from Thinopyrum elongatum, assembly GCA_011799875.1. Lineage (NCBI taxonomy): Eukaryota > Viridiplantae > Streptophyta > Magnoliopsida > Poales > Poaceae > Thinopyrum > Thinopyrum elongatum. The sequence continues at coordinate 23,972,298 of CM022303.1, read as the reverse complement.
ACAGAGTCAGTCATGCTGCCAATCCAATCCAGCAGATTTGTGTCAACAGGAAGGGTCAGGTGCAACAAGTGTGGGAGATATATAATATCCCATGGGATAGCAGTGACTCTTGGTGCATCTATAATATCCAGTGTTTCCAAACATTGCAGCTTTCGCATTTGGTTTGGTAGTTCTATGCACACATCACTTGTAATCTTCAAATATCTCAACTGAAACAGTTCTGAAATCCCAGTGAGGTCTATGGGGTCATGGTCGCACAAATGACCAGATAGTTGAAGGTTCAGAACACGGAGGACCTTGAACTCTCCAATACAAGGCATGCACTCGAACAATCCAACAAAATTAAGTGACCGAACTTGTGGCTTTGTGATGTTTACAGGTGTCTTGGCATACCTTGCATTGGCAAAGAGGAGAGATAGCCGACGGGCCTTATGAGAAAGTGATATATTCTTTCGATTATAATCTACTACCACAATGAAATTCTCTTCTGCAGACTTGTGTGCAAGAAGATCACGTACCACTTCATGAACAGTACAGGACAACACCTTATTGTTGTAGTTGATATTTAAAGGTTGGATGAATCTTCTATCAATAAGTTCATCGAAATAGATTCCTGCAGCTTTCTCCATCCAGTTTTCATATTTTTCTTTCCCTTTTCGTGTATTGATGAAGGCTTCAGCCACCCATTGCTTCACCAGATCATCCTTCCAGACTATGGAGCCCTCTGGATACATATGAAAATACAACAAACATGTCTTCAGATGATGAGGAAGATCATTGTAGCTGAGGTTCAGTACTTGTCTTGTTCTTTCCGAAGTAGAACTTGACCACGATTGTGACCTCAACGAATCACGTATGTATGTCAGAAAATCCAGTGATACTGCTGTCTGTTGATTTGCCAAATGACTAGCTATGTTGATTGTTGCTAGCGGCAAACCACCACATATATCAACAATTTCGTTTGAAACTTTTTAAAATTCTTCAGGACAGTCACTTCCAGAACCAAAAAGCCTGTTAAAGAATAGCTTTCTTGAGTGACCTTCGTCAAGAGGTTTCATCTCGAAAACATGTTCTGAGTGATCAGAGCAACATGTTAATGCAACATCTTCAATTTGTGTAGTTATTATTATTCTGCTGCCACGGTTTCCATTTGGAAAAGCATATTTGATAATATTCCATGCTGATGCCTCCCACAAATCATCAATAACAATTAGATACCTGCATGCCAGAAATTCACGCATATCAGATATATTGTGTCAGGCTAATAGTAGAAATGAAGTTTGATGGGTTTACAATAAACTAGAATAAATAGCATAAGGGAACTGGGTTAACAGTGCCTTTTATCTTGCAGATGTTTGCTGATATTAATGTCGCTGATGCCAAGCTCATTAGAATTGGCATGTAGTGGCCGCTTCTTCTGGTGGAGTTGCGAGAACAAGTCGCAGAAAAGTATCTGCATATCCGGCTTTTTGGACATTTGAATGAAAGCTCTGCAATCAAATTGCATCCCAATTCTGTTGTACGACACTTTGGCAAGTGTAGTTTTACCCAGACATCCAGATCCAAGGATAGGTACCACCTTGAGCTGCTGCTGATCTGCCACAATATCAGCCACCAGTGAGTCGATAAACCCATTCATCCGGCAATCAATTACAACGTGATCATTGGTTTCTTCATAATGCATTGGAAGCATATGGCCAGTGGACAAGAATGTACGTCTCCTCAAGTTGCTGCAACAATGGAGCTTATATCTGTCATACCGTTCAATGGCCTCCTGGACATAGATCCTGAAATCTGAAATTGTTTCCGCAATCTTGGGCTTATTGGGAAGACGAGGGACAACACTAACATGAACGCGTTTGCTGGTCTTGACACCATGTTCTGACACTTGTGTGATGTATGTGATCTGTTTGTGCCATTTGAGCCTCTTCTTTATGGTCATCATCTTCTTGTTTTTCTTCTTGTTTTTGTTGAAATGGTCAGGTGGCACAGATAAAAGGCTGTCAATGTAATCCTCCATGTCGTAAGACAGATCACGCGCCTCATTCATCCAGCACATGGCTATTGGGGGATGGTCATCCACCTCTGACAGTTCATCAAGGTAGGAGCTTATCTCTTCCACATCATCTTTGAGGAGGCGCAACCCATCCATCACCCTCTTGGCGAAGAATTTCTGAGAAGATGAATCATCTAGCAGCAGCACGTCCAGCTTCCCAACAAGAGCTCTCATGGCGCCCAAGGAAGCACTGATCACCCAACAATGGCCCTGGAGGAGATGGAACTTGGCGGTGTTGGACTGGAGCATGGAGAGAGTGTTCATGTCCCAGCCAGCAACAGCGCCTGAGTAGCTGCCTTCGTCCTGGATCCTGGGAGGTTTCCTGTCCGAGTAGCTGCCGGTGAAGCTGGCAGCTTCGTCCTTGACCCTGAGAGGTTTCATGTCCGAGTGTCTGCCAGTGAAGCTGGCGGCTTCGTCCTTGATCCTGGGAGGTTTCATGTCCGAGTGGCTACCGATGAAGCTGGCGGCTTCGTACTTGATCCTGGGAGGTTTCATTTCCGAGTGGCTACCGGTGAAGCTGCTGGCTTCATCCTTGATCCTGGGAGGTTTCATGTCTGAGTAGCTGCCGGTGAAGCTGGTAGCTTCGTCCTTGATCCTGAGAGTGTTCATGTCCGAGCCGCCCCCGGCGAAGCTGGCCACGTCAGCGTGGGCCTGGACAGCATTCATGTCCCAGGCGCTGGGGCCCATGCTGACGCCGGAGAGGCTATTACTGGGGGCGGCGGCGGTGGCGGGGAGACTGGGGAGCCCTGTAAGCTGACTGAGGTCGGTGCGCGGGCTGTGCGTGATGGGGTCGATGCCCATGTGGGGTAGCTTCTTACGCAGGTTCGTGTTCCAGTAATTCTTGATAAAATTGCCTGTCCTTCCCGGCAGATGGGTTGCAATCGCTGACCACCTGTTTAAAGCTCAAATCATCAGCAGCAACAGAGTGGCTGGCACCGGAGTTGGAGAAGAAGATAGATAGTACAACAGAAGCAACAGAGAACAATATACATACTTGTTGCCGAGCATGGAGTGGAGGTGGATGGTGGTTTTCTCCTCATCATCGGTGAAGGGTCCGCGCTTGATGTCGGGGTGGAGGTAGTTGGTCCAACGGAGGCGGCAGCTCTTGCCGCAGCGGTTGAGGTCGGCGCGCTTGGGGAAGGTTCGCCAGTTGCCGCCGGTGCCATGCAACTTGATGTAGTCCACGAGCAGTCTGTCCTCCTCCTCCGTCCACGGGCCCTTCTTCACGGGGGCCTCACTGCCGCAGGACGGCGACCTCCCCATTGATTATGTGTATTCTGCTGGCTCTCTCTGTATGTCCGACGGCACCGGTGTGCTGTTCTATCGATGTTTGGTGTCTAAAAACTGAGCCAGCACTTAGCGTCCCTGATTTGGCTGTGAGCTCTCTGTCCTAGAGACGACGTTGAGCTAGCTGGACTGCAGGGGGGAGCTGCCTATGGCCGCACAAACCACATGGGACTGGTCTCTTTTCTTCCATTTTGCTTTCCCCGTGGCCTTGCTCGATTTTGCTTTTTTCACGAGCTCAAATTTTTGTTATCAACCAAAAGTGCATCTGTCCACCTGTGCCTTAAGTCATGCTAATTATTCAACTAATTGTATATATGGGGAGCCTGCTGCTTAAAAGTGTTTTTTTACGAGAACCTGAAGTTTAAAAAGTTGGTAGTGCCTACTGTGATAGCAGAAGAGAGAGTTTCAAAATCTGAAAACACAAACAGGGACCAGGATATCTTCTAGGGTGTCACATCTTCATTTACGATAGTAGGACCATGTGTCAGCTCAGATTTTCTAAAACCCCCAAAAGGACAAATAGTACAACATTTAAAGAACATCATGTACATTGAATGGTGCAATCTCAAGACAATTGAATGGCTGTGACAACCAGGGGCGCATACAATGGTGCAAATCTCCAGATTATTGTTAGTAACAGTAGTTGTTGATTGAAGCTCTAGACGTGGCATGGAGGTTGATTTGTATGTGCTACACAAAATTATTTTTGAAAAAAAAATATAGTTGAGCATCTCAGCAAGTGGCTACTAATGCCAATTCCACTCATGTTCATACAAAGTTCACCCATATTAAAATAGAAACATGTACCTGTTACCACCTTGGTTAGAGCACCTAATTGAAATACTAGGGTTGTGTGTATACATAATACAGCACGCATCTACGAGCCACAGCTGTCTTACCTCATAGTAGGAAATTTTTCACCCATGTTACTGCAAGTTCATCCACACTAAAATACAAACATCTACTTACCTGCTATCACCTTGTTTTGAGCATCTGCCTGGTGGCTACTGACACCTGATTGAAATATTAGGGTTGTATACATATATATGTAGCAGTAGCACGCATCTACGAGACACAGCTGTCTTTCCTCATAGTAGGAAATTTCCATCCATGTCACTGCAAGTTCATCCACGCTAAAATACAAACATCTACCTGCTATCACCTTGGTTTGAGCATCCGGTTGGTGGCTACTGACACCGGACTAATTGATATACCAGCGCTGTGTATATATATAGCACACATCTTGAGGCACAGCTAGCTTTCGTCGTAGTAGGAATTTTTCACCCATGTTAATACAAGTTCATCCACATTAAAATAGAAACATCTAACTGCTACCATCTTGGTTTGAGCATCCGGCTGGTGGCTACTGACACCGGCCTAATTGAAATACTAGCGCTGTGTATATATATAGCACACATCTTGAGGCACAGCTAGCTTTCATCATAGTAGGAAATTTCCACCCATGTTACTACAAGTTCATCCACATTAAAATAGAAAGATCCACCAGCTACCATCTTGGTTTGAGCATCCGTCTGGTGGCTACTGACGCCGGCCTAACTGAATACTAGTGCTGTGTATATATATAGCACACATGTTGAGGCACAGTTGGCTTTCATCATAGTAGGAAATTTCCACCCATGTTACTACAAGTTCATCCACATTAGAATAGAAACATCTACCGGCTATCACCTTGGTTTGAGCATCCGACTGGTGGCTACTAACACCTAATTGAAATACTAGGGGTGTGTGTGTATATATATAGCACATATCTTGAGGCACAACTAGCTTTCATCATGATAGGAAATTTTTACCCATGTTACTATAAGGTCATCCATATTAAAATAGAAACAAGTAACTAACAAACAAGGCGTTTTCCATCCACCAGAGATGGCCCATTTGGGAAATGTAAGCCCGGAGAGTAGTATTTGGCTGTAATATGAACCTTTTCCATATGTGTTTTCTTGAACTTTTAACTTTTTTTATTACTTGATATGTTTTTAAGTATTTATATCTGGTAATTATAAATCATATGTGTACAGATTTACCAGTAGAAATACATTCATACCATCTAAATTGAACTACTGTATTTCATAAATAAATAATAGTAGAATCTAGTGGTCCACGTTATGTTTCGAACCATGCCCATGTGCAAAGGGTCCAATGTGAAAAAAAACATTGATAGCATCATATGTAGTGCAAATAGTTAACTCCTCCATGAAGGAAGAGTGGATTGGAGGCAGGCACTTCTAGCTACCCATGAACCGGCCATGGCTGCTGTTGTTACCTCTTCTATATCCAGGAAACTCCATGATCTGATCTCCCAACCAGAGTGAGAGAAAGGGGCAGGCCAGAGAGATGGAGGCAGCGGCAGCCACTGCATTTGCCTGTAGGGTTGCGCCGAAGCTTGTGGCATTCTTAGCTGCAAATCACAAGCTTCGACAGAACCTGGAGCATGACATCACCTACATCAGAAATGAGTTTGCGTTGATCTCTGCCGCCATTCAGCAAGACGACGACCACCGCTGGAGGAGCGGACCCTGCAGAGACCACATGCAGAGGGCCTGGGTCAAAATCATACGTGACCTGGCGCATGCCGTCGAGGACTGCATCGACCGCTTCATGCACCGGGTGACCATCTCCGGGACATCGACATGGCTCCGCCAAGCTGTTCACCGGGTGCAGACGGTGACAGTCCGTAAGGAGTTTGCCAAGGCAATCCGTGAGCTCAAGAAGATATCACAGGAGTCATCCAAGCTGAGAGAAACTTATTACAGCGCCAGCATCGCTGCTGGCACCTCCTCTTATTCAGCAGCGCCGTCGTCAATGGCAAGTGAGACGACGACACAGATGGCGATAGATGACACTCTCTCAGCTGGCAGATCTGTTGGCATGGATGCGCCCCAGGATGAGCTTCTTGAGCTGATCCAGCAGCAGCAACAGCAGCTCAAGGTGATCTCCATTGTTGGTTTCCATGGTATAGGCAAGACTCTCCTTGCCAGGCGTGTGTACCACACAATTGAGAACCAATACGAAGCTCGGGCTTGGGTCTCTGCAGCAGAGCAAGGGGTCCCAACAAATGTTCTCAAGCAGATACTCCAGCAACTTGGCATCCCCACCAATGGTGGAGGCAACTTCAACAAGCTCTGCGCAGTCCTCAGACTATACCTTGGAAGCAAGAGGTAAATAATTTAAGCTACTTGTTTCCAAACCATATTGGTAATTTTTGTCAACTCCATCTGTGTTTGACGATTTGATCTCGACCTACAGCAGCCTACATCTTTCATATTTTTGCACAGTCCAGCAATATTCCTAGCTAAACTCACTAGTTTCATCTTCACGGGTACAAAATGGAATTTACTCTGAATTATAATTTCCACTTGATCTCTCCATGTTAATTCTGTCTGATCATGTACTCCTCCTGGTAGGTTCTTCATCGTCATCGATGACATGCAGACGGAATTTTGGCATGATATAAAAGATATCTTTGTGGGGCTGAGCGGTAGAGTTCTGGTGACGACGGCCATTCAGTCAGTAGCAAATGCTTGCAGCAGCTCAGCAGCTCATGATCATGTGTATGCAATGAAGACTCTTGCTGATGAACACTCGAGACTACTGTTTTTCAAGGAAGCTTTCCAAGACGACAATCCGCCAGTCAATAAGGAGGATCAGCTTGGCTCAGAAGCACTGAAGAAGTGTGATGGCTTACCCCTTGCTCTTGTCACCACAGCTCGGTACTTGCAAAGCACAGGTAATCCGACACGTGAAAACTGGGCAACATTATGCCACAACCTTGGAGTACATCTGGAAACAAAAGAGATGTTAGCAAGAATGAAGTGTGTGCTTGTCCATAGCTACACCAGCCTTGTTAAACATGACATCAAAACATGCTTGCTCTACCTAGGTATCTACCCTACTGGTCGTACTGTCAGGAAAGGAAACTTAATAAGGAAATGGTGCGCGGAAGGGTTTATCCAAGGAGATTATATGTGTAATGCTCTAGATGCCGCTGTCGCCAATTTCAAAGAGCTGGTCAACCGGAGTATCATCCAGCGTACAGATGCCAGCAGCAAAAACGTCAAAGATCAGGTGAAGACATACCATACTCACGGCATGATGCTCGAGTTCATCCTGCACATGTCCAAGTGTGACAACTTCATTACCTTGTTATATGATCAGCTGGCTCCCCCACCCCCACCCAGTAAAATCCGTTGGCTCTCCCTCCATGACGCAAGTGCCAGAGTAGCCAATGATCTATCTCTTGTCCGGTCTCTGACAGTCTTCGGCAAGGCACATGAATCCGTCTTGTATTTTTCCAAATATGAACTGCTGCGGGTTTTGGATCTGGAAGAATGTGGTAACCACTTGGAGGACAAGCACCTTAGGGAGATATGCAACAACCTGTTGCTGCTTAGGTACCTAAGCCTCGGGGCCGCTCTTATGGTTACAGTGCTCCCCAAAGAGATTAAAAAGCTTCAACTTTTGGAGACGCTGGATGTGAGAAGAACCAGGATAGAGATTCTGCCCACACAAGTCATGGAGCTGCCATGCCTGATTCACCTATTTGGAAAGTTCAAACTCCAACAAGGTGTAGGAGGCCGGAAAATGATTAAGCTACAAACTTGGTGCTCAGGGAATAGCAAATTGGAAACAGTGGCAGGATTTGTTGTGGACAACAACAAGAGCCAAGGATTTGCACAGCTCATGGAGCATATGAAGCATTTGACAAAGGTGAAAATATGGTGCCAGCAGTCCACTAATAATATTATGGATCCTATTGCCAGCAGCAGCAGCAGCAACAAGTACACTCATCTCTCAGAGGCCATCAAGGGCTTCATCAAAAGAAGCACCAACAAAAAAGCTCATTCACTGTCACTGAATTTCAATGACAGATGGTGCCAAGACTTGCTCGTGAACTTGTCCCTAGAAAAAGAAGAAGCTTCCTCCTGCTATCTTAGCTCGCTCAAGGTACAAGGGGGCAACATATGCAACCTGCCTCCATTTGTTACCATGCTAGGTGGTCTCACTAGCCTGTGCCTTTCATCCCCTCATCATCAGCTGAGTGGGGATATTCTTGCTGCCCTGAGCAGAGTGCGCTGCTTGGCATACCTAAAGCTGATTGCATCTCAACTGGGCAAACTTGTCATTGTAAGAGGTGCACTTGGAAGCCTGCGACGACTATGCATCGTGGTTGAAGTCATGACTGAACTGGAAGTCCAAGAGGGAGCCCTGCCGCTCCTCGAGTCGCTCCAGCTGCTATGTAAGGATCTAAATGGCTTTTGCAGCATGATGATCCAGTCCCTGGGACGTATTAAGGAGGTCACCCTCCATGATGGAGTCAATGATGAAACAAAACAGAAGTGGAAAGAAGCAGCAAAAAACCACCCCAGACGCCCAAAGCTCTTGTTTGTTAAGACAGCAGAAGATATTGATATGGGAAGTGAACCTGCAAACCATTCTGAGAGCCCTACGGTGCCAACCAATGATATGACATTACCAGTGACAGCGCCCCACGATGCCATTTCTACTGGACAGTCTGGTAATTAAGTATTGTGCATCTCATTTTACTTAATTGTTGGTACTTTGGTTAATTATTGGTCTTGGGTTATATATACTCCCTCTTCACACATCTATGTGACATTTTCTATTGTGCAGTACAAGTTGATGGTGATGATCTGCAACAGGATGATGATGAGAAAGAAGATACAGATAAAATTGATATGCTAGCGGATTTTGCTAGCAAAACTTGTCTGGGCACTATGATGAACAAGGAAAGTTCTGAACAGGGGATGGAAGGAATGGTAGGTTTAGATGATCAGCAGATGGAAGATGTCACTCCGTCTACTGATCAGGCTGATCACAATCTTGTACTTTTCGTGGTGGGTGAGAATAGAAGAAAGAGGGCTAGGACTGTTGGTGAAGGCAACTCAATGGACAAGGTTTTTAATAGGGTGAAGCGCAAGAATCCGGAGGACGTCCCAGGTAATTTACACATTCCAACTATCATAAAATTTCCGATGTTTCTCTTAGTGACATGGCTAGTAAAATCGGGGTGACGTTTGGAAGTAATATTCTGGAGGTAAATAAATCTATTCAAGTGATTAGAGATTTAGAAGCTGCTAGGTAAGTGTTTTATAGCTGGCAAGGAGAAGTCCGAAAAGTGTGCCTCTGAATTTCAATTCTTTCTATGCCCTGTTTCTAAATATCTGTGGAGTGTGGTTAGTGGAAACTGAATATTCAGGCTATTCCTGTTTCTTTTAACTTTCTGTGCAGTTGGGTTCTGAAGTTTACTGGAGATGTTAGAAATCTGGTGGCTGTTGGAGACGTTGCTTTAATTTGGACTATATGGGGATCTACAAAATGCTCTCTTTAGAATATATTTCCTACTGATACTACTATGCGTTTCTAATTGTCACATTGGTTATATTCGTTGGCTGGTTTGCAGAAACAAGGCCTACAAAACAAACAGCGCCTGGGCTCGCGGTTGCTATCTCTGATGGAAATTGAGTTTTTCCATCGAAGAAGGATGGGGGCCATTAGTTCCTCGGTTGGCAGAACCATGAGGATGTTGTTGTTTTGTCTGGAGTACCCATGTTTGCAAGCTTGGGTTAATCTTGCTCGGGAGTCAGGACAGGACTTAAGTTTGCTCTGAGTATCAGGTTGGCATCTGGCGTTTTACATTGCCGTCATTTATGTTGCTTCGGAAACTGGTCTGTCTCTTCATTCTCTGGCATGTTTACATGCTAATGGTGAATCCCCATGTGCTGCTGCTTGCTACGGCACCATACCAAACTGATACGGCTATTGTGAAGACGGTTAAGTGCTTCCATTAAATTTCCACTTGTACTGCAACATAAGCTTACTTTCATGCATGTCGATTTGGTGGCTTTCTGCTGTGACAGAGTTAGCCATGTATGTCGTTGGATGTGTATTTGGTGCCAGTTAACTTTTCACATCTGTTCCACAAAACTTAATAATCATCCTTCATCCAGTTACAAGACCATATGTTGTTTATTTTGCTGGCAATAATATATCTTCTTGCATTTGGCGGAGAGCATTTCTTTTTTTTTTTTTGCTTTCTCTCTAATAATTTGATTTCCCATGCTGGTATGTGATCATTGCCATGGTTTCCTCCTTATTAATAACTTCATGGTCATGCTGGTATACGATTAGTTTGCATGAAACTAAGGCTAAAGAATGGAATGGTTCAAGAGAAAACGGCTTGGTTCTAGTTTGTGCTGACCTGTCAGAACTCAGACAGAACCTATGTGCTGGTCACCGCCTCACCGGAGATGGATGGCGTTCCTGGCACGAAGTCAGCTACAACCACCGGACAGGAGTTGGACCGAGCAGCATCGGATACCTGCACACCGGTTTCCATCAGAGTTTGCACACGCTTCTCCCACCTTATTGACATGTCGCTCAGATCTGTCTTGTATGCAAATGAGGAGCTCTGACGATGAAAAGCAAGAAACCATGTTGAAATTTCCTGCAGTAATGAGACTGAACCATACCTGCAACACACTAATTGCTCGCCATTGTGCAGAATTGAGTCCCTTGGCGACAATCTGAGGAGCGGTCCGGTATATGCCCCCTGGCTGAATCTCTAGCCTGTTGGAAATTCCAGGGTAGGGTAAGTCGCCGAACAAACGTAGTGGAATTGGTACAGCACAAAATAGATAGGAGTACCTAAATCATCATCGGCGTCCAAGAAACAGCCGTGGAGCGAGGGGGGCTTGCGGAGGTCTCCGTGCCGGCGGGGATAGGCCGGAGCCCGGAGGTGGACGGAGCTTGGTGAGGGGATGGGCTCGATTCCGACGGGAGCGCGGCCCTGCGGAGGCGGCGGTAGTGCTTCTGTCCTTTGGGTGTGCGAAATGCGTCGATGGATAGAGGTCGTGGTCAGCCGGGGAGCGCCGCCGCCGGCGGAGGAGGCCGGAGGCGCCATCGCCGATGCGGCTTCCGTTGCCGGCTCGGGCGAGAGTTGAGGGATGAGCTGAGGGTCTCCTCGACCTCCTCGATGGGTGGCGGAGCAGCGCGGTGGTCTCCAGCCACTTGCTGCGGCGGCGGTTGGCCGCGGGTGGGTGGCGCCGCCGATGGTTCGCTGCGTCCAATCCGGCGAGTGCATCCAAAGGGAAGGGAAGAGAGGGAAGCAAATGCAGGTGGGCCCATGTCCTGGCCTAGGACAAAATCAAGGTCAACAATGGTCAAACTCAATAATGAGGGGTTTTTTTGACCGAAAATTCTACACACACGGACTGATTACTGGGTCCCCCTTTGAGTTTCAGCGGGGGTGGGCCCCTCACCATATTTCTGCCCAATCAAAGCATGCCAACCAAGCCAGTCCGTTGATCCCGTAAAATGATGTCAGTGTATGTAGGGTTGCTCTTTTTGGACCGTATTGGAATGATCAATGGTAATTTTAACTTTTGTTTGCTAAAAATCTCAGGTGCCTAAATTTTTTTACTTTCGATCTTTCTAGAGGCATTTGGGGTAATGCGTCTTCGATTATAGCAATAATAACATCACCAATATGAGCATATCGTTGATTTTCGAGCCCCGCTATTATCTGCTATATTTAAAAGGGTCTGAGGTTGAATTATATTATTTTGATTTCAATTTTTTATTTCAGTATAAAAGGATGAAAGAAATATTGTCTTTTCAAAAAGGAAAACCAGGCACTTTTTTTTATCTTCCATACTTGTGGTGTCAGCCCCTTTTCTCCGAGAGGCGCGGCGACAACGTGAGGAGCGGCACCAATGAGGGTCGGCCACGGTGAGAACGAGTCCAGAACTTAATCGGGCCCTCTACGCAGTTGATCTCTTTATCTCCAACCCCCACACGCACATGAAAATCAACAAGGCGCCAAGACCAGCTCTCACGCACGGCGGCTGCAGGTAGCGTCGTGCATCTCTGCTCGCCGTCCCGCACGAGTGCTCACCCCCACCGCCTCTTTGTCGAGGCTCACCACACGCAGCATCGTCGTCTCACCCCATGGTCACCACTTCCTCCTCGCCATCAAGGAGAAAGGTTTGCTGGTTGTAGCTTTTTTTGTTGCCGGTTGTAGCTTTTTTTGTTGCCGGTTGCAACCCATATCGTGGCACCACCGTAGCCGCAGCAACATCATTCTGTCATCGATTGTAGCTTTTTTGTTGCCAGTTGCAACCCATCGTGGCACCATCGTAGCCGCAGCAACATCATTCTGTCATCGGTTGTAGCATATTGCACTGCCGGTCCCAGCACCTCGCCTCAGTCACAACACCGCACTTCGCCTGTTCCAGCATGTCGTGGCACTGTTCCTTGTCGGTTCCAACAATACATGTGCATGGTCGAAGATGCATCATGTCAGTCGCATCACCGTGCCTTGCCGGTTCCAGCTGGAGATTTTCCTGCTGCTAGTTCCAGCAACGGTAGACCATGATTGAAGCATGGTCGACCACCATCGCCGCATCACCATTGACTCCCTCCCCGTTGCAGCTTTTCCAGCCACCGGTCCCAGCAGCAGCGGACCGTGGTTGAAGCACGACCATCGGTTTGATTCCCCGTTGCAGATTTGTAGCCGCCGGTTCTAGCAGCAGTGGACCGTGGTTGAAGCACGATCGGACGACCGTCCATCGCACCATCATCGTTGAATCCTACGCCCCTCCCCCCACCCCTCGCCCTCTCTGTTGCAGCTTCTCCCGTTGCCGATCCCAGCACGGTCGTCTGACGTTTCCAGCATGGCAACCCGGCGGTTCCAGCATCACCAGCGCGTGTCGCAGCATCGAGTGGTGAGCTCGCTGCATTGCCAATCTGGAAGACTTATCGCTAGTTCAATCGGAGACGAGGGCAATTACTATAGGATCTGGCTTTAGGGGAGATCAATGAGACCAGTTCTTTTAAATATATAAAACATTTTAGAAAATATGGAAATAATTGCAGACATACATCGATGTTTGATGTACAACCTCAAAAAGTTTCAGCTACTAATTCGACCTACACTTATAGAAACAAAAAAGGCAAAATCTGATGTGAATAGTGTCAAATACTATTCACCTAAAGCTGGCACTATTCATGGTTGAATTTGTCATTTTTGTATCTTTAATTGTAGGTTGAGTTTTGAGCTGAAGTTTTTTGGAGTTGTAGACATACATTATAGATATGTTGTCAAATAATTTCAGCATTTCTGATGAAATTTTTGGGTTGATCCTACTATCTTACGTACCTAAAGGCAACCACTCTTGGCTTCCCAAAAGCTGATGAAATTTCTGATTACTGAATAGTGCAGTAAGAGCGATCACTCTTGGCTTCCCAAAATCTGATTGTGTGATTATAACTTGCAGTTGCTAGAATGGTAGAAGGTTGAGCCATCCACACAACCGCCCTGCCCACACACAAAAGTTAAGAACACACTTCCAAAAGGAAAACAGAAAGTAGCCAAGCAGTAAACGAGAGTTGCAGACATCGTGACACATCTTTTGGCCTAATGAAGATACTAATCTAGCCAAGAAATTTGCCCCACCCATAGGATCATTGACAGTCTATCAGTACATGAGTTTGGGTCAAAATTCCATGTGGAAACTTATCAAACTAGCTTAATAGATATAGCCTGAATGGTGCCAACAGATAGAGTAGAAGATATCTGATTGGGGCCTCGGCTGTTTGATGTTCCATTTTTAAAACCTCTCTTAAACGGAAAGAGAGAAGTGCATATTTCAACTCCGAACTCATGTCCTAATCTAATTTACAACCCCAAACTCCAATACCGTCTAAATTACAACCCCGAACTCTCAAAACCGGACAACTTTCAACCATGTGTCCATCAAACCACTTTCGTTTTGAAAAGTTGACCACCGAGCCAGCGCCTAGTCAGCTGCCACATCACCAAAATTTGACTCATAAAATCTCAAAAAATGAGCACTACCATGCTGATATTTCTAGAAAACAATTCAATTTTTTTGCCAAAAAGAATTAAAATACAACAAAATACAAATTCATGACCATTTTTTAATCAAAATGTGACTAAAAAAATCTATTGTTCAGAAAAAATTCTCAACAAAATTCAAACTTTCCCAGAATTATCAGCATGGCAGTGCTCATTTTTTAGTTCTTTTTCTGGAAAATATTTTTTTTTGGGGTCAAATTTTGCCAAAAATAGTTCTAAATTTGTATTTTTATTCTGTTTGGCAAAGAAGTCAATATTTCCCGGAATTATCAACATGGTAGTGCTTATTTTTTTAGTTTTTCATGCAAAAATACTCCCTCCGTCCCAAATTAAGTGACTCAACTTTGTACTAACTTTGTAAAGTTAGTATGAACTTGAGTCACTTATTTTGGGACGGAGGGAGTATAATTTTTTTGATCAAACTTGGCCAAAAATGGTCCTGAATTTGTGTTTTCATTGTATTTTTTTATTCTGTGTGGTAATTTTTTTTTCAAACTTTCGCAAAATTATCAACATGATAGTGCTCCTTTTCTATATATTTTTTATTTTTTCTGAATTTTTCATTTTTGGGTCAAAATTTTGTGATTCGCGGCTGATTAGGCGGTCAACTCTTGAAAACCAGCCAAAACCGACCAGGAAAATGGTTTGAGGGACACGCAGTTGAAAGTTGTCCAGGTTTTAGAGTTTTGGATTGCAATGTAGATGGTGTTGAACGCGGGGGGGGGGGGGGGGGGGGGGGGGGGGGGGGGGGGGGGGGTGGGGGGTGTGGGGGGTTGGGGGGGGTGGGGGGGGGGGTGGTGGGTGGGGGGGGGTTTTTTTTGTGTTGTTTTTGGTTTGTGGTTTCTGGTGTTGTTGTTTGTTGGGTTTTTGGGGTGTTGTTTTTTTCTTTGTATTCTTGTTGGTTTTTTTTTTGTTTTGTGGTTTTTGTTTATTTTTTTTTTTTTTGTTTGTTGTTTTTTTGTTTTTGGTTTTTTTTTGTTTTTTTCTTTTGTTTTTTTTTTTTTTTCCATTCCTTGCCGACATAAGATCGAGGTTGAACTATACACTTCTCTCGAAAATGGAAAGAGTGTATTACCTACTTTAATAGATAACAAGAAACAGAAGAAAGGAAGCATACTTTCATGTGTCAAACACATCGTCATGCGTCGTGGTCGAAATCGATGTCGCAGCCAAGAAGTTGAGTTGTCGTGGTCCAAGTCAATGTCGCAACTGAGCAGTTGAGGGTGGCTGAGCAGCTCCGGGCGGGCAAGCAGGATGTGGCCGAGAAGTTGAGGGTGGTGGAGAAGGGGAGCTGGATGAGCACGGGACGATGACAAAGCTAAGGAGGCGACCGAGCAGCGCAACGACGGCCCAACCGAGGAGCTAAGTGGGTTTGAGTCGCCGGAGAGAGGAGCCAGCGCCGACGAGCTTGTGTGCATCGGCAGGCCGCCATCAAGCTGAGAAGTATTTGACATTTTGACTCACATTATGTTCTAGGTGCTGGAGACGTAAATTCATTATTTATGAAACGGGCTTGGTAAGTCAAGTCCACTGAAATTTAACCAAATCTCCTAGCTAATGCTTCAACAGTAGGATAGTTTGAGATTCAGAGTTGACTATTTTATTTCAAATCAGCCTTGCGCGTGACCAACCGCTAGGGCTATGTCTTGCCGTACCAATTCCTATTAGGAATCGCCTAGGGGCGAGCCAATCAGGCCGACACATTAGCGCAGTCGCTCGCTGCGGCTCGTGTGTCGTTGTAAGTTCGCTCACTCAGCTTCATTTTTTATTTTGTTATTGCTTTGTTTTTTACCGGGTTTCTGTGGTTTTTATTTTCATTTGTAATAGTTTCATTTTTCCTTTTTTCACTTGTTTTTTTTTCTGTTTTTTCTTTCTTCGTTATACCTTTTGTTTTCTTTTGTTTCTTTCTTGGTTTTCTTCATTTTTTTGTTATTTTTTAAATTTGAGAATTTGATTTTATATGTGTGACATTCTTTAAATGTCACAAAAAATCTTACATGTCATTAATCTTTTTCTAATCATATTTAAAAAATTAAAATGCATGATTAATATTTCTCAAAAAATATTTAATTATATATGTAATATTTAGAAATATAAAAATGAAAAATAAGGAAAAAAGAAAACAAAAATGTGAAGTAAAAACGTAAAAGCATGGATGATGTTAGAGTGACATCAGCATGACGCATCCACGTGGCTACTGGAGAGGCCAAGCAACCGCTCCCTGCAGGTGATCCTGGGCTAGGAGTCATTGGGGCGGCACATAGCCGCGCCCGTGACAACCTTTTTTCGTTTTATTCTTCTATTCCTTTGTTTGGTTGAGTTCTTTTCAATTTGTTTTTTCTTTGTTGCGACAAGGGTATGCGCAGTGGGCTCGGCAGGGGTTGGGGACCTTTTTGCCGCCTTTGTTTTTTCTTCTTTTTTCGTGCTGGGCTGCCATTTTTACAGAGGAGAAGAGCGGGGAAGATGTCAGCATTTACATACTTCTCTATCCTTAAAAAACAGTCCTTTACAAGAAATTAAGGCAAAAATTACAGGATCATGTACACTTGCCCCCAACTCCCCTTACGTTTACTGAAAGATGGTCTTCCGTATAATTTTGGCAGGCAAGAAACTGCCTGAAAATTCATTGACGGAACATCGGGCCATGCCAACGCCGCCGCTAGAACGTCAGGCCACCAACACGCCAACGCCGCCGGAACACTGCGGCACCGCCGCCGGAATGCCGGGTCGCTGTCGTATCGCCGCCGTCGGCGCGTGCCGCTCTATCGCCACCATCACCACGCAGGCCCCCATCCCTGGCCACACCTCTCCATCCACCGTCACATGCATGTGTCACTGACTTGCGGTCCCTAGACCATTAGCTAGGTTTATTTAATGGAAAATAGGCAAAAAAACATTTTAGGGGAACAAAGTTTTACTAGAGCTGAGAAAAGTAGTCATCGGACAACTTTCCTAAATTAGGCAAACATCCTGTTAAACGACATTTCCAAAACTTACAATGTCTTTTTAGAAAACAAAATTCATAAACATTTTGCGATGTGTGGATTGCAAATTCCCTCGATTTGCCATTACAATTTTAGACAGAGATGTTATTCTGGAAAACATGGCAATTTCCTTATCATTTGTTATTAATTAAACATGGCAAAATAATGAGAAAACGTATTTCACACAAAACATGGCATTTTTTTTGTAACAAGGCATGGAAAATCTTCAACAAAACCACATGTCAAAATTTTAGAATTTTTTTAAAAAGTAAAATAAATGTCAAAACTATGTTTGTTGTACCATGGCAGAAAAATCTTACTTTTTCGTGTTGGCAATTTTTTGATTTGTACCCTTAAGTAATTTTTTGTTTGGTACCATGGCAAATTCCTCAAAATTCACAAAACTTTTTGCCATCTGTGGATTGCAAATTCCCTAGATTTGCCATGGCAATTTAGACAGAGATATTACTCTAGAAAGCATGACAATTTTCTTATCTTTTCGTTATAACTTGAACATGGCAAAATAACGAGAAAACATTTTCACACAATACATGCCAATTTTTTTCATGGAAAATCTTTGGAAAACTACAAATTTTTAGAACTTTGTTAAAAGTAAAATCTGTAGGGTAACGCAGCAGAAAACAAAAAATTTCCGACCTACGCACCAGCACAGGACCACTATGGAGACTGCATACAAGGTTTGATCTTTTCGTTACCAACTCCTAGCGCAACGGAAGTAGAGTCGACGACGATCGGCGGTGCAGATCCCCACAGCTTGGAATTACAACCTTCCAATCGCGAGGATGTACTCCCTTGCCTATTCCCCGGACGGATCTCCGGGCAGCCCTTCGGGAGGCCTCGGGACAGTCCCTCGGATAGTCCCACCGGACGGATCCTTGGACAGCCCTTCGGGAGGACCTCAGAATCTCGGACGGTCACTCGGACAGCCCTTCGGGAGGCACACTCGAACAGCCCCTCGAGCAAAAAGGACGAACCTACGACCTCTCTACGGGGTTGCACACATACGGTGTCATCTATCCGGTAGGGCTTCGTCGTCCAGAACTAGTTCCCACCGGAACCCAGACAGCCTTTCGGCTCTACGAAACTATTTCGCTGGAAGGGAGAGAGAAAGCCAGATCATGCATGGCACTTGTATGTGAGAGATAGCGAGTCTTTAGGCAGCCCCCTCCACCCCTATTTATAGGCCAAGCCCAAGGGTGGCTTCTCCAAGAAGCCAAGGGGAAAAATACCAAAGGGCCCTCAAGGTGGCTTCTCCAAGAAGCCACCCAAAAAGCACTTTCACTATTCACGACGACATTTTTCAGCGTTCGTTCGAACCAAAAATATTTATGTGGGCTTAGAACATTTCCAGTACCCACTAACATAATTTTTGACGCGTTCCGAAATAATTCCGGATTAGTGATTTTCATCTGCAAAAAGCAACCAAAAAGCGGTTTTACTATTCACGAAACCATTTTTCCGCGACCGTTAAATCCGAAAATATTTCCATGGGTCTTAGAATAATTCCAGTACCCACTAAAACAATTTTGGATGCGTTCCGAAACATTTTCAGATCAATGATTTCATCAGCGAAAAGCAACCACAGCGGTTCCGGCAGCTCCGGAGCACTTCCGGTTTCTTTCTCCGGAAAAATCCCAGAAGTTCCCAGAATCATTCTGGCACCCTCCAAGAATTTCCAAACGTGTGCCGAAACCATTTTGACTTAATGGTATACTCCGAAACAACTTTTCGGTTTTACCGAAACTATTCCGGTGTTCTCTCTCCGGAACTCTTCCGTTGTCTCCGAAACTTTTTCGGTCAATTTCTCTCAGACATCCTATCTAGAATTCAGTAGATAGATGACCCTTAAGCGTGTGACCCTATAGGTTCGGTGAAGTATAGACATGACCGGAACTCTTTCAGATCAATGATCAACATCGGAGCCGTGGACACCCATATTGAACCCTATACCCACACGAATGAATATTCGAGTGAACCTCCAGTTGCCGTGTGCTATTCCTGTTGCTTCGCGATATGTTACAAATACCCGAGGTGAGACATGTTGGCATCCCCGTGGATCAACAACTTGTCCACTATGCCAGTTACCTCGTTACCGGTATTGTTCTCTTTTCTCGTCCCGTGTTCCGGCATCCCTGTGATCAAATCACATTGTGTCTGGCCAGACGATGATGAATACCGTAACACCGGGAGGGCCTAGAGATTCTCTCCATCGTCGGAGGAGTAAATCCCAATCTTGAGCTGTCAAGTTACTTGACATACTTTTCCATGAACCTGTAAGCCGCCGTAATAGCCACCCATTTACGGATGACGTTTAACAAACCCCAAAGTTCATGAAGCAAGCATGAAGAAACTCGATACTCTCATGGTCTAAGGAATTATGCAAACGTTAACTATCTCTGTGTTATTAACCATTAACTTATGACGAATGTATCTCATAGCATAACATCTATTCGGGTCGATTCAACACAAGTATTCTCCTAACATTGTGCCCTCAAAGTTGCTGGCATAGCCATGCCCATGATCAGGAAAACAGAACCATCATGCAACACTTGAGCTAGTCTTAGAGGCCAGACTAGGAATACATTTTACTGTTTATTATTCCACACGTGCATACGAGTCTTCCTCCGAGCCTCGTGGTTATTGTAGACTCGAGAACCATAGCAGTTATAGCATGGAACATAAACATAATTATGAACATGGAGATAAATAATAACATTTATTATTGCCTCTAGGGCATATCTCCTACAGACTCCCACTTGCACTAGAGTCAATAATCTAGTCAATGCTAATGCACTTTACACCTATGGCACACTGGTGTAAAATATGCTTCGCATGTGGTATATCCTGATGTCCAACGGATCTGACAACTTCAGCTCCATGTGTATTGATGACCCACAAGTATAGGGGATCTATCATAGTCCTTTCGATAAGTAAGGGTGTCGAACCCAACGAGGAGTAGAAGGAAATGACAAGTGGTTTTCAGCAAGGTATTCTCTGCAAGCACTGAAATTATCGATAACAGATAGTTTGGTGATAAGGCAAATCGTAACGAGTACCAAGTAATAAGAGTAAACAAGGTGCAGCAAGGTGGCCCAATCCCTTTTGTAGCAAAGGACAAGCCTGGACGAATTCTTATATAAAGCAAAGCGCTCCCGAGGACACATGGGACTTGTTGTCAAGTTAGTTTTCATCATGCTCATATGATTCGCGTTCGTTAGTTTGATAATTTGATATGTGGGTGGACCGGTGCTTGGGTGCTGCCCTTCCTTGGACAAGCCTCCCACTTATGATTAACCCCTCTCGCAAGCATCCGCAACTACGAAAGAAGTATTAAGGTAAACCTAACCATAGCATGAAACATATGGATCCAAATCAGCCCCTTACGAAGCAACGCATGAACTAGGGTTTAAGCTTCTGTCACTCTAGCAACCCATCATCTACTTATTACTTCCCAATGCCTTCCCCTAGGCCCAAATAATGGTGACGTGTCATGTAGTCGACGTTCACATAACACCACTAGAGGAAAGACAACATACATCTCATCAAAATATCGAACGAATACCAAATTCACATGATTACTTATAACAAGACTTCTCCCATGTCCTCAGGAACAAACGTAACTTCTCACAAAGCATATTCATGTTCATAATCAGAGGAGTATTAATTATCATTAAGGATCTGAAAATATAATCTTCCACCAGATAAACCAACTAGCATCAACTACAAGGAGTAATCAACACTACTAGCAACCCACAGGTACCAATCTGTGGTTTTGGAACCAAGATTGGATACAAGAGATGAACTAGGGTTTGAGAGGAGATGGTGCTGGTGAAGATGTTGATGGAGATTGACCCTCCCTCGATGAGAGGATCGATGGTGATGACGATGGCGATGTTTTCCCCCTCCCGGAGGGATGTTTCCCCGGCAGAACAGCTCCGCCGGAGCCCTAGATTGGTTCTGCCCAGGTTCCGCCTCGAGACGGCGGCGCTTCATCCCGAAAGCTTCCTTATGATTTTTTCCAGGGTAAAAGACACCATATAGCCAAAGATGGGCACTGGAGGCCTGCCAGGGGGCCCACAAGGTCGGGGGGCGCGCCCAGGGGGGTAGGGCGCGCCCTCCACCCTTGTGGCTGGCTGGTGGCCCCCCTCTGGTTCTTTCTTCGCCCAATATTTTTTATATATTCCAAAAATAAGCTCCGTGAAGTTTCAGGACTTTTGGAGTTGTGCAGAATAGGTCTCTAATATTTGCTCCCTTTTCAGTCCAGAATTCTAGCTGCCGGCATTCTCCCTCTTCATGTAAACCTTGTAAAATAAGAGACAAAAGACATAAGTATTGTGCCATAATGTGTAATAACAGCCCATAATGCAATAAATATTGATATAAAAGCATCTTATATTTACTAATTGGAGGCACCATACGAGTGTCCATGTTAACCCACATCATTAAAAAATTCTTAACCGTCCATCAATGTAATTGATCTATCTTAACCACAAGATTTACGTTACTTTTGTGGTCAAAAAAAGATCCAGCCTACACATATACAAACCATGTTGTAGTGCCAACTAGAAAAACCACGTTATATCCCCTCAAAAAAAGAAAAAGAAAAACCACGTTATAGACTCCATGTTATGGAATAGGAGTCCCAATCTCTCACGGGTCCTTCTTTAGATCTGATTTTTTCTTTGTCTCAAATTGCTGCAGGATCTTCACCTACCTCTCGGTCCGCAAAAACCTTCCTCAAGGTTACGTCTAAGCAGCCTCTCCCTCCCTGTTGCTGCTTCCTCCTCCTCGATATTTGCATAGCTTCAGCGGCAGATTTGATAGTACTCTCCATCCTTCTTCTAGGTTTATGCTCCTCAAGCTCTTTAACCACCAAGTTCCTCGATCTGACCTTGCAATTAAGACTAAAGCCTCCCGCCTGGTGTGACTCTTCCCTGTCCGTAGAAAACGAACCAACTGTAACCTCCACCTCGAGGGCTATCTGGCAGCGCGTGTTCGATCTGGCAGCTATGCACTTCTTGAAGTTTCTCTCATTGATCCGTAATATATGTTGGTGACCTCTTTGCGTTTTGCAGGTCATGGAGACGTCGGAGTTTGCGCCATGACTGGAATCAGCTTGCAACGTTGCACAACTATTAGGTGAGCAATCCACTTTTCCAATAAGAGATCCATTAGTTGCTCAACCAGTATTGACTAATTGATTCACCGGCTACCTGACTATCTGATGCATCTGACCAAGGTTTAATCTCGGCTGATCAAATTTCTTGCATGATAGGATCCATTTAGTGGTCCAAATTTTTTTTATGCCGGCCAGTGATCGATTGCAGATGTATGGAGGAGGCCCTCATTCCAGTGGACTCTTGGGAAGCTGCGTCATATGAGAAGGGCAAAGATATTTAATGCACACTGAATCCGGTAAGCATCCAATCGACAAAACCAACCATAGGCTCGCATAAAGGTTATAGTTAATTGCTGGGAAAGTTTTGAGTAGGCGTATTCGTGCGTGTGCCCAGATCGAACAATCGACATATGAGATAGCAGCATGGTTTAGCGGTACTCTCTTTACTTTAATTATTTTCGTTTTATTGATTCCAGCTAGCAGCACTTGATCAATGTATACTTGCACTAGGTTGTTACTGTTCTGTCGTGTAGCACATGCTCAGTTGTACAGTTTATTAATGGACAAAAAGCACCGCTTGCTTCATTGGGACTCTCAGCTCCAAGGTTTGAGGTGTGACTATTTTTTATGTGTGTTGTTAGCAATCGGTAATGAAGATTTCAAATTTTCCCTTCTAACTAAGTATGACTAAGGATATTAAATTATTATTCTAAAAGAAGACGTGTGTATATTTTCATACTGGTGGATGTTTGTTAGATTTTCTGGAGGGAAGAAGTCTACGCAGTACAGATTAAAACACAACTGATTTGAGGGATGTTACCCATGGTCATGCACACGGATAGTAGCTGTTAAGAAACCAGCTTATCATTTCCATCATCTAAGAATGCATCTCAGACTCCCAGTTTCCTATTTCGTCTCATATTCAATTCCTCACGGGACCAGTATGGCTGGGCTAATGGAGGCATCTCAAAATTATATACCGATTACTGATCGTTACGCAGCTCCTCCATCGTAAAAGAAAGCTAGCCAACTGTCTTCAGAACGGGTCTGCTAGCTTGACAAGATCAGACATCTACAATAGTGCGTTAACTAATCTTAATCTCATTACCAGTTATGGATAACCACTAGCATATATGCATCATTGCTCCATGTTTCCAAATGTGTGTATCCCAATATGTCTCTGCCTATATGTATGAATCAAGATAGGTTGTGATTGCGAAAATAGTACTTATTATTGATTTTTTTTCCACGATCCAGATGTATCCCTTAAATACATCATCATAAGGAGTAAAAAGAGTAGGAATTCCCACATTACCACAAACATTATGTCTATGGTCTTCAGGTATAGCTCTGAGTTTGACCTAATTTCCTACTTCCTTATAGGCTCAATAAATAAAATGTTCCCACATGTCCTAAATCTTTAGATCTCTTGGTAGGAGCACCTGACATAGCTGCACACCATGATCGAATGTCCACAAAATCATTTTAGTATGTTGGATTACCGTGAGTGAAATGCTTGAATTGTTTCGTTCAGTGTATATATTAGTTTCAATAAACACGGAATTATATAAGTATCATCTTCTTTTATGTGGAGGTGCTCTACATTATATAAAAAGGACGATAGTAGATATTATGGCGTTGTGTTATTCTGAAGACCGACTGATTTTCAATTGTCAGTGTTTTTTGTACTAACTCAACAATAGCCATTGAGCTCATGTTCTTTGCTTTGTTAATCTTTGTTGCAGTCCAACACAAATTATGCAGGGGTAATAGTACCGATTGATTAATTTGTATGTCCAAAACAAGTTGGGAATCTTCCGTCTGTAGTGACGTAAGATACAATGTAACAATATATTTTGTTTTGTGATTTTAGTTAAACAATAGTATTTCTCCAGCTAACGATGCTAGATAAAAAGTTGCCCGTGCGGATGCACGGGTTGACGACTAGTGATGCAAAATGGACGTATCAACTCCCCCAAGCTTAGACCTCGCTTGTCCTCAAGCGAAAAGCCGATATCGAAAAATATGTCCACATGTTTAGAGATAGAGGTGTCGATAAAATAAAATACGGACATGAGGGCATCATGATCATCTTTAGAATAGCAACATATATTGTCATATAATTTTCTTTATGCCAAAGTAACAATTCATTCACAAGGTAAAGTATGAATCATAAACTTCATTGAAAACTAACAAACTATGATCTCAGTCATTGAAGCAATTGCAATTTATCATAACATCGGAAAGAGTCAATATAAGAGCTTTTCAGCAAGTCCACATACTCAACTATCATTTAGTCTTTCACAATTGCTAACACTCACGCGATACTTATGGGTACAAAGTTTCAATCGGACACAAAGAAAGATAGGGGCTTATAGTTTCGCCTCCCAACCTTTTACCTCAAGGGTAATGTCAACAATAATACTTTATGATAACCTACATCCGAGTGGATATATATATATATATCTGGATCTTTCTCCAACACATAGTGCTTACCAAAAGGAAAAAGTGTAAAAAGGAAAGGTGAAGATCACCATGACTCTTGTATAAGGGTAGAAGATAAAAGATAGGCCCTTCGCAGAGGGAAGCAGAGGTTGTCATGCGCTTTTATGGTTGGATGCACAAAATCTTAATGCAAAAGAACGTCACTTTATATGGCCGCTTGTGATAAGGACCTTTATTATGCAGTTCGTCGCTTTTATTTCTTCCATATCACAAGTTCGTATAAAGCTTATTTTCTTCACACTAATAGATCATACATATTTAGAGAGCAATTTTTATTGATTGCACCGATGACAACTTACTTGAAGGATCTTACTTAATCCATAGGTAGGTATGGTGGACTCTCATGGCAAAACTGGGTTTAGGGATGTTTGGAAGCACAAGTAGTATCTCTACTTGGTGCAAAGAATTTGGCTAGCATGAGAGGGAAAGGCAAGCTCAACATGTTGGAGGATCCATGACAATATAACTTCTATTCAGATATAAGAAAACATAACCTATTATGTTGTCTTCCTTGTCCAACATCAACACTTTAGCATGTCATATTTTAATGAGTGCTCACAATTACAAAAGATGTCCAAGATAGTATATTTATATGTGAGGCCTCTCTTTCTTTATTACTTCCTATTAATTGCAACGATGACCAAAGCTAAGTTTGTCAACTCCCAACAAATTTTATTCATCATACTCTTTATATGTGAAGTCATTACTCTCCATAAGATCAATATATGATCTTTTTATTTCTTTTTATTATTTTATTCCCTCAAGATCATAGCAAGAAAACAAAGCCCTCAACTCAAAACTACTCTTTATTATATAACTCAAGGACTCGATTACATAGATGAAGATCAAATCAAAACTGAAAGCTAGATCATACTAAAACTTTATTCTACTAGATCAAGATATAACCAAAAGGATCGAACTAAGAAAAACGATAATGATAAAGATGTGATGATGATACGATACCGGGGCACTCCCCCAAGCTTGGCAGTTCCCAAGGGGAGTGCCCATACCCATGTACTTATGTCTCTTTCTTCGGAGGTGGTGATGATGGAGTTGTTGACGAAGTAGTGCCACATATCGAGCGTAGGAGATTCTCCAGTTTACGAATAATGCCCTTGAGTGCGGTGATGTACTCTTGCAACAGAATATTTTCGCGAGTAAGATATTTATTTTGCACACGAACTAATTCAATAATCTTGAAAGCTTCAATTTCAGTAGGGGTAAGATGATTGTAGTATGGTTGAAGGATGTCTTCTTCTTCTACTGCCGGAACTTGATCTCCCGCGACCTTCTTGATCTTATCCCCCTCGTTGGTTTCCCCAAGTTCTTCTCTCTTCATCTCCATCTTCATTAGCCAAGCATCGTCATCCACATTGTTGAAGGAGGAGGAAGACATGATGCCTGGCCTTGAAAACTCTGGCAGGAAACAACTCAAAACAAAAACAGAGTATTTTGTCGTGGTACGGTGGTCAGAACCTTCGGGAGATTATATAATGAATTTTTACCAACCAAAAGAAGTATTGTGCAAGAAAACGGAGTCCGGAGGGCACACGAGGTGGCCACAAGGTCGGGGGGCACACCCAGGGGGGTAGGGCGCGCCCTCCACCCTTGTGGTGGCCTCGTGTCTCTTTCGGACTACTTTTAATTTTCCTAATTTTTTAAATATTCCAAAACGGAGAAAATTTATAATTGGAAACGTTTTGGAGTCGGTTTACTTACCGTACTACATACCTATTCCTTTTCGGAGTCTGAAACATTCTGAAAAGTGTCCCTTATGTACTCCTCCGGTGTTACGGTATCAATTATATTGGTCTCCACATTTATGGGAGTACCTAAGATATAATGTTTAAGTCTTTGACCGTTCACCACCTTCGGATTTTTACCTTCGGCATTGTTGATCTTTATGGCACCGGAACGATATACCTCCTCGATAATGTAAGGGCCTTCCCATTTAGAGAGAAGCTTTCCTGCAAAAAATCTTAAACAAGAGTTGTATAGCAAAACATGATCACCTACATTAAACTCACGCTTTTGTATCCTTTTGTCATGCCATCTTTTAACTTTTTCTTTAAACAACTTAGCATTCTCATAGGCTTGAGTTCTCCATTCATCAAGTGAGCTAATATCAAATAACCTCTTCTCACCGGCAAGTTTGAAATCATAGTTGAGCTCTTTAATTGCCCAATAAGCTTTATTTTCTAATTCGAGAGGTAAGTGACAAGCCTTTCCATAAACCGTTTTATATGGAGACATACCCATAGGATTCTTATAAGCAGTTCTATAAGCCCACAAAGCATCATCAAGTTTCTTAGACCAATTCTTTCTAGATCTATTAACAGTCTTTTGCAAAATTAATTTAATCTCTCTATTGCTCAATTCTACTTGACCACTAGACTGAGGATGATAAGGATATGCAATTCTATGGTTGACATCATATTTAGCAAGCATTTTACGGAAAGCACCATGAATAAAATGCGAACCACCATCAGTCATTAAATATCTAGGGACTCCAAACCTCAAAAAAATAACTTCTTTAAGCATCTTAATAGAGGTGTTATGATCAACACTACTAGTTTTAATAGCTTCTACCCACTTAGTAACGTAATCAACAACAACTAAAATATGTGTATACCCATTACAGGAAGGAAAAGGTCCCATATAATCAAAGCCCCAAACATCAAATGGTTCAATAACAAGTGAATAATTCATAGGCATTTCCTGACATCTACTAATATTACCAATCCTTTGGCATTCATCACATGACAAGACAAACTTACGAGCATCCTTGAAGAGAGTGGGCCAATAGAAACCGGATTGCAATACCTTGTGTGCAGTTCTATCTCTAGCGTGGTGTCCTCCGTAAGACTCGGAGTGACACTTGCGTAGGATCTGTTCCTGTTCATGCTCAGGTACACAACGTCTAATAACACCATCTACTCCTTCTTTATAAAGGTGTGGATCATCCCAAAAGTAATGTCTTAAGTCATAGAAAAACTTTTTCTTTTGTTGGTATGTGAAACTAGGTGGTATAAATTTAGCAGCAATGTAATTAGCATAATCAGCATACCATGGAGTATTATGAGAAGCATTTATGACAGCTAATTGCTCATCAGGAAAGCTATCATCAATAGGCAGTGGGTTATCAAGAACATTTTCTAACCTAGACAAGTTGTCTGCAACGGGGTTCTCAGCTCCCTTTCTATCAATAATATGCAAATCAAATTCTTGTAGCAAGAGAACCCATCTAATAAGTCTAGGTTTAGCATCTTTCTTTTCCATAAGATATTTAATAGCAGCATGATCAGTGTGTACAATTACTTTGGAATCAACAATATAAGGTCTGAACTTATCACAAGCAAAGACAACTGCTAAAAATTCTTTTTCAGTAGTAGCATAATTTCTCTGGGCACTGTCTAGAGTTTTACTAGCATACTGAATAACATTCAATTTCTTATCAACTCTTTGTCCTAGAACAGCACCAACAACATAATCACTAGCATCACACATAATTTCAAAGGGTAAATTCCAATCAGGTGGCTGAACGATAGGTGCAGAGATTAAGGCTTTCTTAAGTATTTCGAATGCTTCTACACAATCATCATAAAAAACAAAAGGAATATCTTTTTGTAAGAGATCAGCGAGAGGCCTAGAAATTTTAGAGAAGTCTTTAATAAACCTCTGATAGAAACCAGCATGACCAAGGAAACTTCTTATACCTTTGATATCTTTAGGACACGGCATCTTTTCAATAGAATCTACTTTAGCTTTATCAACTTCAATGCCTCTTTCAGAAATTTTATGCCCCAAGACAATACCTTCATTAACCATAAAGTGGCACTTCTCCCAATTCAAGACAAGATTGGTTTCTTCACATCTCTGCAAAACTCGATCAAGGTTGCTCAAGCAATCATCAAAAGAAGTTCCGTAAACGGAGAAATCATCCATGAAAACCTCAACAATCTTTTCACAAAAATCAGAGAATATAGCCATCATACATCTTTGAAAGGTAGCAGGTGCATTGCATAAACCAAAAGGCATACGTCTATAAGCAAAGGTACCGAAAGGGCAAGTAAAAGTGGTTTTCTCTTGATCTTCTTTTGACACAGGTATTTGAGAGAAACCAGAATAACCATCTAGAAAGCAAAAATGAGTATGTTTGGATAGTCTTTCTAGCATTTGATCGATAAAAGGTAGAGGGTAATGATCTTTTCTAGTAGCTTTATTCAATTTGCGGAAATCAATTACCATTCTATAACCTGTAACAATTCTTTGAGGGATCAATTCATTCTTATCATTTGGAACAACAGTGATACCTCCCTTCTTTGGGACACAATGAACATGACTTACCCATTGACTATCAACAATAGGATAAATTATACCTGCCTCCAGGAGCTTTAGTATTTCATTTCTTACCACTTCTTTCATCTTAGGATTTAACCGTCGTTGATGATCAACAACTGGTTTAGCATCTTTCTCCAATTTAATTTTGTGCTGACATAGAGTGGGACTAATGCCCTTAAGATCATCAAGAGTATATCCAATAGCAGCATGGTGCTTCTTCAGAGTTTTCAATAATTTCTTTTCTTCATGCTCTGAAAGGTTAGCACTAATAATAACATGATATATCTTCTTTTCATCAAGATAAGCATATTTCAGAGTATCAGGTAATTGTTTAAGCTCAAACACGGGATCACCCTTAGGTGGAGGAGGATCTCCAAGGATTTCAACAGGCAAATTGTGTTTCAAAATAGGTCCCTGATTAAAGAATACTTCATCTATTTCCCTTCTTTCATTCATAAACATATCATTTTCATGCTCTAGCAAATATTGTTCTAAGGGATCATTAGGAGGCACAGCAATAGAAGCAAGACCAATAATTTCATCCTTACTAGGAAGTTCTTTATCATGGGGTTGTCTACGAAATTTAAAGAAGTTAAAATCATGAGACATATCCCCTAGGCCGACAGTAACAATATCTTTCTCGCACTCTATCCTAGCATTAACAGTATTCAAGAAGGGCCTACCAAATATAATGGGGCAAAAATTATCTTGTGGGGAACCAAGAACAAGAAAATCAGTAGGATATTTTATCTTCCCACACAAGACTTCAACATCTCTAACAATCCCAATCGGTGAAATAGTATCTCTATTGGCAAGCTTAATAGTAACATCAATATTTTCTATCTCAGCAGGTGCAATATCATTCATAATTTCTTTATATAAGGTATAAGGGATTGCACTCACGCTAGCACCCACATCACATAAGCCATGATAACAATGATCTCCTATCTTAACAGAAACAACAGGCATGCCAACAACAGGTCTATGTTTGTCTTTAGTATCAGGTTTAGCAATTCTAGCAGCTTCATCACAGAAATAAATAACATGCCCATCAATATTATCAACCAAGAGATCTTTAACCATAGCAATACTAGGTTCAACTTTAATTTGTTCAGGGGGTGTAGGTGTTCTAGTATAGCTCTTACGAACCACAGTTGAAGCTTTAGCATGATCCTTTATTCTAACAGGGAAAGGTGGTTTCTCAATATAAGCAGTAGGAACAATAGGATCAACATTATAAGTAATGGTTTCTTCTTCAACTTTAATAGGTTCTACTACTTTAATTTCAATGGGAGGATGATATTTAAACCACTTCTCCTGAGGGAGATCAACATGAGTAGCAAATGATTCACAGAAAGAAGCTACTATCTCAGAGTCAAGTCCATATTTAGTGCTAAAATCACGAAAAGCATCGGTATCCATAAAAGATTTAACACAATCAAACTTGAGGTTTATACCTGACTCCTTACCTTCGTCGAGGTCCCAAATCTTCAGAGTTGCGCTTAATTCTTTCCAATAAATCCCATTTGAATCCAATATCCTTCTTCATATAGGAACTAGCACAAGAAGTATCGAGCATGGATTGATCATTATGAGAAAGCCTGGCATAAAAATTTTGAATACTAATTTCTCTTGAGAGCTCATGATTGGGGCATGAATATAACATTGACTTAAGCCTCCCCCAAGCTTGAGTGATACTTTCTCCTTCACGAGGCCAAAAATTATAAATATAATTCCGATCACGATGAACCAGATGCATAGGATAAAACTTCTGATGAAATTCCAATTTCAATCGGTTGTAGTTCCATGATCCATTATCATGCAATAGCCAATACCATGTCAATGCCTTCTCCTTCAAAGATAAAGTGAAGACTTTCTTCTTGACTTCATCCTCGGGCAAACCTGCAAGCTTAAATAATCCACAAACTTCATCCACATAGATTAGATGCATGTCGGGATGCAATGTTCCATCTCCTGTGTAAGGATGAGCTAGCAGTTTCTCTATCATACCTGAAGGAATTTCATAATAAATATTTTCTGTAGGTGCAGTAGGTTGAGGAGCAACTAATTGTGGTTCCGGTCGAGGTGAAGATACCCCGAACAAACCCCTCAAAGGATTATCTTCCATAGTAACAAGTGACAGTAAATTTCAGCACACTATATAAATGTTTCCTTACCAAATTCCACTTACCAAAGGCGCTTCACTCCCCGGCAATGGCGCCAGAAAAGAGTCTTGATGACCCAC
Source organism: Thinopyrum elongatum (assembly GCA_011799875.1). Classification (NCBI taxonomy): domain Eukaryota; kingdom Viridiplantae; phylum Streptophyta; class Magnoliopsida; order Poales; family Poaceae; genus Thinopyrum; species Thinopyrum elongatum. The sequence goes on along the minus strand of CM022303.1, from coordinate 23,940,822 downwards.
AAGTATAGGGGATCTATCGTAGTCCTTTCGATAAGTAAGAGTGTCAAACCCAACGAGGAGCAGAAGGAAATGACAAGTGGTTTTCAGCAAGGTATTCTCTGCAAGCACTGAAATTATCGGTAACAGATAGTTTGGTGATAAGGCAAATCGTAACGAGTAACAAGTGATAAAAGTAAACAAGGTGCAGCAAGGTGGCCCAATCCCTTTTGTAGCAAAAGACAATCCTGGACGAACTCTTATATAAAGCAAAGCGCTCCCGAGGACACATGGGAATTGTTGTAAAGTTAGTTTTCATCATGCTCATATGATTCGCGTTCGTTACTTTGATAATTTGATATGTGGGTGGACCGGTGCTTGGGTGCTGCCCTTCCTTGGACAAGCCTCCCACTTATGATTAACCCCTCTCGCAAGCATCCGCAACTACGAAAGAAGTATTAAGGTAAACCTAACCATAGCATGAAACATATGGATCCAAATCAGCCCCTTACGAAGCAACGCATAAACTAGGGTTTAAGCTTCTATCACTCTAGCAACCCATCATCTATTTATTACTTCCCAATGCCTTCCCCTAGGCCCAAATAATGGTGAAGTGTCATGTAGTCGACGTTCACATAACACCACTAGAGGAAAGACAACATACATCTCATCAAAATATCGAACGAATACCAAATTCACATGATTACTTATAACAAGACTTCTCCCATGTGCTCAGGAACAAACGCAACTACTCACAAAGCATATTCATGTTCATAATCAGAGGAGTATTAATTATCATTAAGGATCTGAAAATATAATCTTCCACCGGATAAACCAACTAGCATCAACTACAAGGAGTAATCAACACTACTAGCAACCCACAGGTACCAATCAGAGGTTTTGGAACCAAGATCAGATACAAGAGATGAACTAGGGTTTGAGAGGAGATGGTGCTGGTGAAGATGTTGATGGAGATTGACCCTCCCTCGATGGGAGGATCGATGGTGATGATGATGGCGATGATTTCCCCCTCCCGGAGGGATGTGTCCCCGGCAGAACAGCTCCGCCGGAGACCTAGATTGGTTCTGCCCAGGTTCCGCCTCGAGACAGCGGCGCTTCGTTCAAAAAGCTTCCTTATGATTTTTTCCAGGGTAAAAGACACCATATAGCCAAAGATGGGCACCGGAGGCCTGCCAGGGGGCCCACAAGGTCGGGGGGGGGGGGGGGGGGGGGGCGCCCTCCACCCTTGTGGCTGGCTGGTGGCCCCCCTCTGGTTCTTTCTTCGCCTAATATTTTTTATATATTCCAAAAATAAGCTCCGTGAAGTTTCAGGACTTGTGGAGTTGTGTAGAATAGGTCTCTAATATTTGCTCCCTTTTCAGTCCAGAATTTCAACTGCCGGCATTCTCCCTCTTCATGTAAACCTTGTAAAATAAGAGAGAAAAGGCATAAGTATTGTGCCATAATGTGTAATAACAGCCCATAATGCAATAAATATTGATATAAAAGCATGATGCAAAATGGACGTATCATGTATCTTTGCATATCCTCGCGTTTTCACGATTTCACAAAATTCATATTTTGTGTGGACTTGGCTTTGTATATATGTGAATCAATGGTCGAACCTTGATTCCTCAGACTGAGCTATGGAGCAAATATCTGCAATAGTGTCCCATTGACCAAAGCCTTCTTGGAACCATACTAAGTTCATGAATGAACTATATGATTCAATATCTTGTTTGTTGCTTCGAAAGCGGCAACATACTTAGCCTCTGTTATAGAATTCGCCACAGTAACTTGTTTAGAACAATTCTAACTTACCGTTCCACCATTTTGTGTGTTACACAAAACCCTCAATTTAAATCAAAAATCGCATGGAGAAATGATGAAGATTGTATCGATGTAACCTTTTACAACGAACTCATCATGATCTCCGCTTGCGAGAAAACTTGTCATCAGTGCTACTTTAGTACTCAATGACCCCTTTTCACTGTTGTCCCATGATCTGTACTTTTGATCACTTTGGTATCTATACTCGCAACAACTTTGGAGTATTGGACATATCTGGTTGTTTTTACATATCATTGAATACATGATTAATCCAAACACAAGAGTGTGTGGAATCTCCATCATGTATTTTACTCATCAATGTTTTGGGACACCGAGTCTTGCAAAAACTCTTTCTATGTGACTTCGGCAAGAATCACTCCTTGACGTTTTTAGTGCTAAACTGTTTTAGCATCTTGTCAATATGTATTTTTGCTTAGCCCCATTAGGTAAATCTATCTCCATAGATCATCATGCCTAATACTGAGGCTATTTAGCCCAAGCACTTCATCAAAAAACTATTTTCAAATGAAGTCCTAATTCGTGTCAAGAAATTTATTTCCATTTAACAATGTGTCAAGCACACAAGGTTTTTAGAAATATTATTATGCTCCCACTTACTTTCTTGAATCACAAGCATCTTCGTTACCCATTGATGAAGTCAAACCCCATGGACCATTTCATCAAAACATGAAGATTCCAACTCCATTTTGCTCTCTTCTATCCATCACTGGAACTCTGAAGTTTGCACACTCACTAGCATCCTCTGGATTGACAAAATACATTGGACTGTATCACATGCAAGTCCTTGGTTTCATTTCCATTAGATGGAAATCCTTTCGTCATCCATGTTTCATATCTCATGATTGAAATATGTATTAATTGCTAGTTCAACCCGAACCGACTTTAAGCATCGCTACGGTGAAACAACCTCATCGTAGTCAACTCCTTGAACGTGTTATTGCAACAGGTCGAGCTTTATGGATAAAACATTTTTATCTGTATCAATTTTTAGTTCCATAAATATTCATTAGACTCTAAGTCTTCCGAAAGGTGTATCAAGATTTTAATCTTGAATCACTTATATGGAAACTATCTCGGATTGTATTGGCATTTAGCCAATTCCAGAGTCAGGGCCCATCATTGCTTCCTTGTGTATCGTAGGTATACTATTCTCTAACAACAATATCTCATTTGCGCACCTGAGAGGTTTGCATGAGCTTTTCCTACGTTGTTCAGCTGCAAGTTTGACCGAAATCCATACATCTCATGTAGAGGCTTCCGTATCAGTTGCAGTAGGAAACTCTGGAATCACTTCCAAGGTTCCTTTCCTTTGATCTGATGACGAAGATACTTGTTATCTCGTCGAGTGCACTGTCCTCCCACTCACCTTTTTGCAAGAACTATTCTCTTTAAAAGCATACCGTTTTGTGGCAAAAACCCTTTTTGCCTCGGTATAGTGGTGGGGGAATACCCAATAACTTGGGATAACCTACAAAGTAGCACTTGTCTGATTTGGAATAGGTTTGTAACCTTTTACACAAGCCCCATATTCCAAATGTTTAAGAAAAGATATAACATGGTTGGGCGTACCATACCATGGCGTCATTTCAACAGACCCGATGGAGCTCTTTTCAGTGTAAAAGCCGCAGTCTCTAAAGCATCACTTTAAAAGGGATAATGGCAAATATATATATGTCATCTTTAATCTTACCATGTCATAAATGGTTTGATTACATCTTCACGGACATTCCACTCACAGTGGTGTTCTGGGAGGTGTAAGTTATGAAAATCTTTGCACAACTCATCAGACATTCGCTAAACTTGTAACTCAAATATTCCTTTCCGCAATCTAATTGCAGAAATATAATTTTCTTGTTACAATAATTTTTTCTTCATTTTGAAAACCTTTTGAATGATTTCAAAAGATCCAGACTTACATCTCATCAAGTAAATATCCATATATCTACTTGAGTTATTTCTGAAGATAGATAAATCCACTACTTGCAACAACATTTATTGAACTACATGTATGATCACCAATAAGTTTGTTGCTCGTTCCTTATGGCCTGTGAACGGTATTTCAGTCACTTCACTTTTCGGAGGAAAGTTGCAAGTGTCAGATGATTCAAAATCAAACGACTTCAAAATCCACCATAATGGAATTTTTTCTTGCGGGTTTCTCCGATGTGACCAAATGCAGTGCCACACTTGTGTGGTATTCTTTTAGTCTTGCGACATTTAGTGTCAGTGTTATGGATGTATCATATTTCCATCAATATTCATAACATACATCCCATCTTGGATGGAAGCATGGCCCTTCATGTTATTCATAATACTGAACAACAATTGTTCTTTTATGAACAACGCTTTTGCAACAAACATTGTGCAATGGGCTAGAGTGTATGAAACTCTAAAATGAATTATGAAAGTAAACACAGAGGTAATATATTATTATCATTATTCATAACATACATCTCATTCATAATGAAAGTATGGCCCTTATGTTATTCATAACACCGAAAATCTAAAGTTTTCTTATGAACAACCTTCTTGCAAGATACTTTATGCAAAGGGCTGGAGTGTGTAAAACTCTAAAATGAATTATGAAAGTAAATACATAGGTAATACACCGATGAAAGGTATAGTAACTTTTACTATGTTCCCAGTGCGTATCAAAACCTCATTCCTGGCTAGTCTTTCAGGCTATAGTAGTTCTTATATCGAGTCGCAACAGAATGCAATCGAGCGAGTATCTTTGTGATCAACTCACAATACCCAAGAATTAGTGATTAACATGTTTAACCATAATTCCCAAGAACTATATCTTTTACCAGCCTTCTATACATCAAAAACTTGTATGACATTCATACATGAGCGGGATATTCCAGTCTTCTTTCTTTCTGCCTTTATACTTCTAACAGTTTAACTTTTAGTATTTCTCCTACTCTCATATGAAGCATCCAACTTTAAGAGTGTCGTTAGCCCCGGACATCCCAGGTGTGAAAGTCTTACTAACACCCTTTGGACATTTCCTTTCTCTTTAAGTTGTTGTTTTATTCACCATCATCACATGATAGGTGTTTTTCTGGATCCCTCTCTTAACAGTCAAATGCCCAGTAAACACTTTATTAATACTTTGCAACACAAACATTGCTTTGGATATCACATATCTTTTAGCCTTTGTCTGTCTTTGAAAATGAATTTCAGATTCCATGAATATCACATAACTATCCCAAACTTATGAAGTTCGGGTTTTATGGAAGCAAACATATTTCACTTGACCGTAACGGAATTCTTGCTTTTGGATCGAAGGACGAGAGTCTCATCATCCATAGCATTAGCGAGAGAATACCAAAAGCATGTGATAGGACAAAATCCTTCTCGGCACTCTTGAGGACAATCCTCACATTACGTTACCAACCGTAAAGTTTTAACCAGATATTTAACAACTATTCAATTTTAACAGGGAAGGTGGAAATGCGAGCCATTATTCTACAACTATTATGCATATAACACTTAGACAGTGTTCACAATTAATTTGCACTAGTGAATAAACAATTTTATTCTAAAGTGCGCTCCCACTCAAATCAATATCTCTCATAATTGATTGTGAGTGATTCAAGATCCACATTTTAATTCAACGCCATTGATGTGGACATCACTGAAGATGTGAATTTCAATCGGTAGGCCAACTTGCCAATCACATCTCTATGTGACTCTTGTCCATCTTTCGATGCACGTGTTCCGAGCTCAGGACTGTCCTTCCTGAACGTCAAGATAACCAAGTGATTACGCAGTGAGGTCTGACCTTCACCCGCCTTGCACCTCTCTAATCGTTCATGCTCATGTGTACATGGCGCACCCCGAAAAGATACGTGTTGTAGACGGTGCTACACTTGGGAGAACACTAACTACTTGATATTTTTAAGTAAGAGATCATTCTAATAAAAGCGACTACTGCGCAATCAAGAAGGGTGCATCAAGAGGGATAAACATCTCAGGCAATTCATAATAGCATGATATGGTATAGCCCCTTCTGACGGAGAAGTCTAGTATTTCTTCGTCTTCGGCATTTTGCGTCGGTGTTCACCTTCGCGAAGATTGCCACCACCTTGTCGATACACCAGACAATATTGCTATCTCTATAGCTAATAAAATAAGTGCATTACTTAAGGTTAACACGCAGGTCATTAAAGTGACAATCATATGGCTCCAGCCATCATGCCGAATCATGACACGTAGGTCATGTTAATATTACATCATATAGTCATCTCATACATAATGAAATTAATATGAGCACTGCTATACCACATCACATGCACATGCAAACCATCCTGCAAAACCAAGTTAGACGCCTCTAATCGGTTCATGCAAAATTTTATTTTACGTGGCTTCTAAGGTTTCGAAACAAACCGAAGCTACCAACGTTCATCATCAAGCATGATTATCCAAGTCGCTAGATTAACATTGCGGGGTGTATGAAACACGAGGTAATAAAATCTCGAGCCCCATACTGAACTTCGTCATACGCATGACCCCCGTGCAGATCATATCTGCATTGCCCTTTCGTCTGCGAAACATCCATCTTTCTTTAACTATGGTGGAACCCAAAGAACTGTTAGCACTTCGTTGATCTGTCAATCAGCATACTCAGGAGTAGCATGAAAGGATCGCGGATTGCCAGAACTTTGTGAGATCCCACCATGCCGTCAAGATCAGGACTACGTAAATTCAAGGGAAACAACAGGAACATCGGGTAACAGATTTCATCTGCTACCCGCACAAATAATTTTCAGTAATAGAACTCATCTACTACCTAATTATATTGTGCAACACCCATACATCTCTATGTATTGTAGATCGCAACCTGCATCTACGCATAACACGGCTCTTGATGCCACTGTAGGGTAACGCAGCAGAAAACAAAAATTTTCCGACCTACGCACCAGCCTAGGACCACTATGGAGACTGCATACAAGGTTTGATCTTTTCGTTACCGACTCATAGCACAGCGAAAGTAGAGTCGATGACGATCGGTGGTGCAGATCCCCGCAGCTAGGATTTACATCCTCCCAACCGCGAGGATGTACTCCCTTGCCTGCTCCCCGGACGGATCTCTGGGCAGCCCTTCGGGAGGCCTCGGGACAGTCCCTCGCATAGTCCCACCGGACGGATCCTCGGACAGCCATTCGGGAGGACCTCAGAATCTCGGACGATCACTCAGACAGCCCTTCGGGAGGCACACTCGAACAGCCCCTCAGGCAAAAAGGACGAACCTACGACCTCTGTACGGGGTTGCACACATACGGTGTCATCTATCCGGCAGGGCTTCGCCGTTCAGAACTAGTTCCCACCGGAACCCAGACAGCCTTTCGGCTCTACGAAACTATTTCGCTGGGAGGGAGAGAGAAAGCCAGATCATGCATGGCACTTGTATGTGAGAGAGAGTGAGTCTTTAGGCAGCCCCCTCCACCCCTATTTATAGGCCAAGCCCTAGGGTGGCTTCTCCAAGAAGCCAAGGGGAAAAATACCAAAGGGCTCTCAAGGTGGCTTCTCCAAGAAGCCACCCAAAAAGCACTTTCACTATTCATGATGACATTTTTCAGTGTCCGTTTGAACTGAAAATATTTATGTGGGCTTAGAACATCTCCAGTACCCACAAAAATAATTTTTGACGCGTTCCGAAACAATTCCGGATTAGTGATTTTCATCTGCGAAAAGCAGCCAAAAAACGGTTTTACTATTCATGAAACCATTTTTCGGCGACCGTTAAATCCGAAAATATTTCCATGGGTCTTAGAATAATTCCAGTTCCCACTAAAACAATTCTGGACGCGTTCCGAAACATTGTCAGATCAATGATTTCATCAGCGAAAAGCAACCACAGCGGTTCCGGCAGCTCCGGAACACTTCTGGTTTCTTTCTCCGGAAAAATCCCAGAAGTTCCCAGAATCATTCTGGCACCCTCCAAGAATTTTCAGACGTGTGCCGAAACCATTTTGACTTAATGGTATACTCCGAAACAACTTTTCGGTTTTACCGAAACTATTCTGGTGTTCTCTCTCCGGAACTCTTCCGTTGTCTCCGAAACTTTTTCGGTCAATTTCTCTCAGACTCCCTGTCTAGAATTCAGCAGATAGATGACCCTTAAGCATGTGACTATATAGGTTCGGTGAAGTATAGACATGACCGGAACTCTTTCAGATCAATGATCAACATCGGAGCCGTGGACACCCATATTGACCCCTATACCCACACGAATGAATATTCGAGTGAACCTCCAGTTGCCGTGTGCTATTCCTGTTGCTTTGTGATATGTTACAAATACCCGAGGTGAGACATGTTGGCATCCCCGTGGATCAACAACTTGTCCACTATGCCAGTTACCTCGTTACCGGTATTGTTCTCTTTTCTCGTTCCTGTGTTTTGGCATCCCTGTGATCAAATCACATTGTGTCTGGCCAGACGATGATGGATACCGTAACACCGAGAGGGCCCAGAGATATCTCTCCATCGTCGGAGGAGCAAATCCCAATCTTGAGCTATCAAGTTACTTGACATACTTTTCCATGAACCCGTAAGCCGCTGTAATAGCCACCCATTTACGGATGACGTTTAACAAACCCCAAAGTTCATGAAGCAAGCATGAAGAAACTTGATACTCTCATGGTCTAAGGAATTATGCAAACATTAACTATCTCTGTGTTATTAACCATTAACTTGTGACGAATGTATCTCATAGCATAACATCTATTCGGGTCGATTCAACACAAGTGTTCTCCTAACATTGTGCCCTCAAAGTTGCCGGCATAGCCATGCCCATGATCAGGAAAACATAACCATCATGCAACACTTAAGCTAGTCTTAAAGGCCAGACTAGGAATACATTTTACTATTTATTATTCCACACGTGCATATGAGTCTTCCTCCGAGCCTCGTGGTTATTGTAGACTCGATAACCATAGCAGTTATAGCATGAAACATAAACATAATTATGAACATGAAGATAAATAATAACATTTATTATTGCCTCTAGGGCATATCTCCTACAAAATCATGGGCATATGCTGCTATGGAGGTCTTGTTGCGGCAAGCAGTTCTATCTGGAGGCCATAGTGGGCAGATGCTGCTATGGAGGTCTTGGTGGATTTGAAGCGAGACTGCCTTGAGGAAACCAACATCATCATCCACCAGCAACATATCTACGGAGGGCTCGCTTGGTTGGTTGATATGTTTGAAGTGTCTTCCTTGAAGGACAGCTTCCTCATGTCCACACAGGGTAGAGCATGGTTGACTAGAGTCGGTGCTGATCCAATCCTCTTTCGACGGCCATTGCACACTTGCAGTAAGGGCCAACATGACTGCACAACCAACCTGCCGACAAAATATAAAAAAAGACTACACAACCAACCAACTCCAGCCGTCATTGAGTTAATAGAACACAAGATTTTTTCTACTTTTTGTCATTGCGGTAGTTTACTTGCAACATTTAGCCTAATGCACACCTCACTCGCTACTTGCTACTGATCTAAGCTGGCCAAGAGTAAACAAGCAACCGGAGAGAAATATACGTGAATATACCAACAATAAAAACATGGTTGACTAGACTTGGTGCTGATCTAATCCTCTTTCAATGGCTAACGCACGCTTGCATTAGTGGCCGACATGACTACACAACCAACCTGCTGGCAAAACATTAAAAAAGGACCACACAACCTGTTGGAATTATGTGTCCCGTAACTATATTCAAATTACTAGGAATTACTAATATTTGAAATACCTCATTATGTAATTATACATGTATTTATACATGGAATTACTTTATATTACTATCATGGAATTATCACTTGTTGGAACGTACTTAAGTTGTATGCTTAAGGAAGCTGGTCGATTATTAGTGAAATACAATATACTATTTATATTGGAAAGACTACCCGGGTACAGTGATAATCGGAAGGAGCTAGATCCTATAGTTAGATAACAGCCCTAATGTTGATCTACATAATTAGATGAATTTACACTCTATTATGACGCGTTGCTCACAAGCGCTTGCTCCAGGGACACAACGGGTAGAATCCGTTAACAGATAAACATGATCGTGGTTGGTAATTTGGTCTGGAGTCTATCCCGAAAAACTAGTTGAAAAGACTAGGAATTTTATTTGTATAAGAGGTGGACTCTTTGAAAAGACAGTATAAGAAGGTCCCTACCCCCTAGCCTCACATATGCGAATTGTGAGCGGCACCACGGATAAGCGCAGAGGAATAGGGGGTAGACCATAAAACCCTAAATTTCCAACATTGGTATCAGAGCAAGGTTCGATGCGTGGCCTTACCCTAGTCCGCCGGGACCTCTGCCGCCGGCACCCGCGATCGATTCCTCTACAACTCCATGCACTCTGATCTGCCCGTGTCCATACTTTTTTGTACACGAGTTTATCGCCGGTGAATTTTATTGCGTGACAGCTGAGGATGGTATCCGTGTTCTGGTTCATGCTATGACTCACGCGCGGAAGGAAGAAACTAGGTCGCCGTATGCAATCCCTGCAACTTTCTTGGCACGTAATCGAGGAAGGAAAAGCGTTTTCACGTGATATAGCATCGCGGTCAATTCTAGTTTTTTCCTGATCTAGTTGATCAAGGAGTACTACTCTTTGCTGGATCGGTGATGCTTCTACCAACCATTAATCAAGTTCACGTGCATCGAGGAATTGTAGTTTTTTGGGGTCTACTAATCGATATTTCTTGTGGATCTTTTGCGATTTTTCACGGTTGAAGGAAGAAAGTTTGCAAATCTTGCGTACGCGCCATGGGAATTGCTAGTGATGGACTTACTTTTCTCTCCACGGATCAATCAACAATGAAAGTCTACATATCAAACTCTATCTTGGTGTGCAGATTGTTTCTCCTCTGTGCACGCATCGAGGAAATATGCTGCAAAAATAATAATCTTAACTGCCTTGGTCAGATTCGGGCATGTTCACGTGTATCAATGACAGGAAATCAAGCCTAGCATCGCTACGTATTGTGTGCGTTGTACAGGAATAAATCAGACTAGTTTTTACATGGACATCGCTGTTTGTGCCGACTTTCGTTCGTCCGTGTGTAACTCGTCAAATCCTCCGCCCTGATGAGGTTGCCACTGCTCCAAAATCTGCACTCGACAACTTGCCATGCCGAACGAGCTAGCTGCTCGGAAACTGCAGTTCACGCCTACGCTAGCTGCCGCTCCTACCTACATCATCAAGAACAGTATTTTTCCCTGAAAATTACTGGAATTTCAAGACAATAGTCGAAGGAAAGAGATGGAATTTTTGTTGTTGTTCATTAGGCCTACCATCTAGTCAACTGCACAGGCAACTGGCCGGCCGGAAGATCCACATGCACCTGTGCACGCGTGTACAAGGGAAGGGATGCAAATTATCGAATACTAACCAGTATCTATTGATTATTTTATTTTATTAAATCATTTATTAGCGGGCTAACTTGTTTGATTGCTAATCTACTGCATGTAAGCACAACAAGGAAAATACGTCTACTCCTTGGAAGAAGCCAAGGATGACTCTGGATTAAATTTGTAGATGCCCAGCTGGGAGCAAATGATTATTTTATTGAAAATTGCTATGGTGGAAATATTGTCTGGAAATTTACACATAACCTGGAAAGGGATTTCAGAGAAGTATTATTATGAGCATCACTTGTTTGTGGAGGAAGATCAGAGTCACTCCGAGGACAAGGAAATTTGCTCTTCATTTGTCGGTATGTCCAATGATAATATTTGCACTGTTAATATTTATTTGAACTGGTTGGATTCTGGTGTTTGTTTATATACATCATATATTGTTGGAATACAATAGTAACTTTAATGGTATGCAATAATGTCAAAGGAAAATTGGATATACTTTGGATTGGAAATTATGCCATCAAACTCTTTTTGTGGAGGAAAACTATTAATGTTATCAGACAGGCTATTCAACTTGAGAAAAGTCCACGTTTCAACCCCGAACTAACCACCCGGATTGATTTACAACCCTGAACTACGAAACCGGCCGAAATACACCCCCAACTAACCACGAGGTTCAAAACTCAACCCTGCTCTCACTGTTCACCATTTTTGACCTGGTTGACTGTTTTTTGACCCGTTGACTGGGTGAACAGTAATTAAAAAATGAAAAATTTAAATAAAAAGTTGAAAAAATATTTCCTTTTTTTCACCGGTTGGAATTTTTTTGTTTTTTTTCATGAGATGAACAGTAAAATAAAGTTTCAAAAAATCCGACATCTGCGCAAACAGTGCACGAACAGGTAACTGTTCACCCCGCGGGAAAAACATTTTTTGGGTTTACTATTCACCTCATGAAAAAACAAAAAGCCCATTTTTTTTATTTTCTTAAAAAAAATTGTATTTTTTCAACATTTTATTTTACTGTTCATCTCATGAGAAAAACAAAAAAGTTCCAACAGGTGAAAAAAAGGAAATATTTTTTCAATTTTTTATGTTTTATGTTTTTTTGAATTACTGTTCACCCAGTCAACGGGTCAAAAACCGGTCAACCAGGTCAAAACAGGTGAACAGTGAGAGCAGGGTTGAGTTTTGAACCTCGTGGTTAGTTGGGGGTGTATTTCGGCCGGTTTCGTAGTTCAGGGTTGTAAATCAATCCGGGTGGTTAGTTCGGTGTTGAAATGTGGACTTTTCTCATTCAACTTCAATGAGAAGGCATTTAATTTATTGTTCTATCTTGGAATCTATTGACTATGTCATACTATTTGGAAAAGGAATAGTGGAAATATTGCTCAATATAAAAATTAGTGCATTATTGAATTTTTACACAATGGTCTCTTCTTTCTTGATGGTCCATTGGAAGTTGGCCACCCAAATTGTTTATTTGGGGAAGATAACTCCATAGGGAGGAATATTAATAATGGGAACACATGCTTGGAATCATATTGCATATATCATCCACGACTTGGTGACATATCTTGGAACAGGATCAAGCGGCTTATTGATTCTGGAATTTTAAACTTTAGTGGGAGAAATTTGGCTTTCTGAAGCATATATTTAATGTGTATTTGACTTGCACGCCTTTTCTTAAGGAGGAAAGAGATAAGACGTTTCACATCACCTTTGTTTCTGATATACTTATGGTATTTTTTGGACACTCCCACTAGATGTCAGATTGTTTATTTCATTTCACTCATCGATGATTACACTTTATATGGTTATATGTTTACCTTTCATTATACAAGTCGGAAGGTCTTATATTGCTGGTCACATGTTGTACTAAAGTGGAAAATCAGTTGATTAAAGATTACCAAAGTTTTAACAACCGATTGGTGGGGGAAGTACTTTAGTAATATATCAATTGTGCATGTAAAGAGCATGGAATTATTCACCATTGTAATACACCGTACACTCCACAATTGAATGGAGGAATTGAATAAATTTATTTTATTTGAAAAAATCATTACATATTACCATCATCTAGCACAGTCACTCCTTATGGTTTGTAGACTGGAAGCAAATCCTTTTTTTATTTCGGCAGGAAATTTTCATTTACTACAAAGCACACACACCAGGAATTTTGTAATGGTTATTCTAGAGAAACTGGTGGAAAAGTAGGAACACAATAATTATTACGATCAAGGGTGAAATTATTGTCAATCATACCGGAATATAATCTTCACCCCAAAGGAAACTAGTGTTACTCCCGATACTAACGTGCTTAGGATAAGTGGGAGGAATTAGCTTGGAATATCATGTTTGGATAATTGTTATTTGTTGTTGGGGGATGTCACTCTAAATTTTAGATGAATCACTAAATTCTCTTAAGAAAGTTTTTTTCCATCAATGTCAACTATGAGTTGAAGAAATGCGGGAAGGAATAGTTTGGGAACTTATTATCATACCAAACAACCGCAAGCCCATTGCTTGTAAGTGTTTTTTCAATTTAACGAAATTTGGCTCATTGGAATATTATAATGTCTCTCTTGCTATTCAGTTCTGCACACAAAGGGAAATATACTTTGTGGAGACTCTCTCTCCTGGAATTTGGGAAAGAGGAACTAAAGACATGATTTAATAATTGGATATATTAATGTATGGTCTTATATCAAGCTTGACATCAATGGAATAGCATGTCATATGGTTTTCTAAATGAAGCAAGGCGGTCTTCTATAAATTGAAAGCTTGGTCATGTTTTAACTTTCATATGAAAGGAACATTTGAAGCTTCCTATGTTTTAGGAGTGGAACTACATAGGGTATGTTTTGAAGCGTTTCCTATGGAAAATTGCAAACTTATTAAAGTATCTGGAACCAAACTCAGTGCGGAATTATGTTTGAACTCCTGAGGAAAAAGAGATAATAAATGGTATTAAAATGTACTATATCTTTGTTATAGAATCGTACCTTAGCTTTTGCAATTTATGTTGCATTGAAGCAATTGAAGGAAAGACGTGCAGCTAAGGGAATATCACACATCATATAAGATTGTGGAAAGTGCATCACAACTGTCACTTGTTCTAGAATTTATATTAATGGTAAACACACTGAGGAAGCTATTACTGTATCTACGAGATGAGAAATAAGTCCAGGTACGCATTTTCAATTATTATTTTTAGTACTAATATGGTGCAGGTTCACTGACCGAAGTCAGGAATTTCTTTTGAAACATGGTTACTGATAGAAATTCATTTATTGATTGGATTTGATATTTATGTGGTTTTGAAAATTTATTCAACATGGTTACCATATATTTTGACTCAATGTGGAATTATTCATATTATTGATATATGTGACTGGAAATAATTGATGCGGAATTTTAGTTGAGGAAACAAAATACTCAAGGTGCCTATGAAGGTGGAATTACACTCGAGGAAATAATACTCGAGGCACCGAGGACAGCTGTGCTGGAATAATTAGACGGAAACTAAAGGTCTCAAGTGATCTTAATCGTCACAACAAGGAAACATAATGAAGGGAAGTACCACCATATATATATTTTTGGTGGATTTTCAACGTAATGTTAATATGATTGCTGATCCCTTGACTAAGCCTCTTAGTCAGGAGGTATTTGGTAAGCATGTTAAGGCTGTGGGTTTACGGATATTTGAATGATCGTTTGGGACAAGTGGGAGATGTTGGAATTATGTGTCCTGCAACTATATTCAAATTACTAGGAATTACTAATATTTGAAATACCTCATTATGGAATTATACATGTATTTATACATGGAATTACTTTACATGACTATCCTGGAATTATCACTTGTTGGAACGTACTTAAGTTGTATGCTTAAGGAAGCTGGTCGATTATTAGTGGAATACAATATACTATTTATATTGGAAAGACTATCAAGGTACAGTGATAATCGGAAGGAGCTAGATCCTATAGTTAGATTACAGCCCTAATGTTGATCTACATAATTAGATGAATTTACACTCTATTATGATGCGTTGCTCACAAACACGTGCTCCGGGGACACAACGGGTAGAATCCGTAAACAAACAAATATGATCGTGATTGGTAATTTGGTCTGGAGTCTACCCCGGAAAACTAGTTGAAAAGACTAGGATCTTATCTGTATAAGAGGTGGACTCTTTGGAAAGACAGTATAAGAAGGTCCCTACCCCCTAGCCTCAGGTATGCGAATTGTGCGGCACCACGGATAAGCGCAGAGGAATTGGGGGTAGACCATAAAACCCTAAATTTCCAACACAACCAACCAACTCCAATTGTTATTGAGTTAGTTACCTTCAGCACCAAGTAGATCGAATTTGAAGGAAGCATTTTCAAATTTCATTTGTGAATGCAGTCTTTATCCCGGTCAGATATTCTAATCCTACGTTACCTAGAAATTATAAGCTGAGATAATACTACCTGTACTTCAACAAAAGCAGCAGCCAAAAGAATAATAGTCCTACTAGAAAGTGAAGATGGAAGCCCGCCAAAATTTGATAGCAAATGTTTTCAACGTACGACCCTTGACCGTGTTCCCCTACCAAACTTTGACCGCGTTCTACTGTTTTCCAGTAACAGAACAGCCCAAAGTAGACAATTTTTTTCTTTTGGCACAAAAGTAGACTATTATTTTAGTTCCAAGTTTCCCGTTCGTCGATAGTAGTGTTGGTTCACTTTCAACGAAAATTTAGCCATTTTGGTAGGTATACTGCGTTTAGCACACAAGAGTTCACTCATTACAGTAGTACACAATATTTTTTTTTTACCATGTGACACATGTGGTAAGCAATTCAAACAATTCCAAAAGTACACAATTTTTTTAATAATGTTTTCAAATTTCAAACATTTGATTGTATTTCAACCGAATTGTAGTGCTGAAATGAAAACCAAAATCATTTAGCAAACTATTCAAGTTAGTTTTGCTATGGCTGAAATGTTTTCTGAAACTGAAATTCAAAACCAGTGGCGGCCTCTTCATTTTGATCATATGAGACGTTCTCAAAAAAAAAAAAAAAATGGAATGATCATATGGGACAAATATAGCAAGTGGAAGTGGAAGGAAGGTGACGGGATATTTCTTTCTCCTGTTTTTTGGTCTTTGAGGAGGCGAATTAGTTTGGATAATCAGATTTGCTATTTCACATCTAGATGTGAGATATTATCTCACATCTAACTCCCTCACCCTTAGGGACAAAACAAATCCATGGGAGACTTTTCAAAAAAAAAAAATCAAGGGTGAGAGAGTTAGATGTGAGATAATATCTCACATCTAAAATTTGTAAGACCATTATTATGAATGTTTGACGACCATGTTCCATGTATGTTAGTTTATTCATCTCAATATAAATTGACTAAGAAAAGGCTTGTTTGCCACATCACTCGGATGAACGCCAGCCGTTCTTGACGTTGCTGTGGAGCATTAACAGGGGGGTTACCCTTATCCTTTGGGGCGGCCGACCGGGCGCGCGCCATGGCCGGCGGACGAGGCAAAGCCAAGCCGCTCGAGTTCACGCCGACATGGATCGTCGCGTCCGTCTGCTCCATCATCGTCATCATCTCCCTGCTCTTCGAACGCTTGCTGCACCGCCTAGGCAATGTATGTGGATGCTTGAGTGTGGGCGTCCACCATGACACCGGCCATGAATTAGCTACATGTATACAATCGATCACCAGCTGACTATTATTTCATTTTCACGCAGAGGCTGAAGAAGAGCCGAAAGAAGCCGCTGTACGAGGCCCTCCTCAAGGTGAAGGAGGAGCTGATGCTGCTGGGGTTCATTTTTCGGCAAATGGAATATATTAATATCGCGGAGATACCAATTACACCCGGCCTTTGCAACAACGCAATGTCGTAAAGACATTACGGATGCACACAGCCAAAAGGCAATAAGAAGAAGAAGAAAAAAAAAATCCCACAACATTGATCAATTCCTCATAGCTGCAGCACGAACCACCACCTAGACAACACCCGAAGTCCTAATTCTTCAAAAGCGACGCATCCAAGAAGGAAACAATGCAGAAGCACCGTCATCGCCCGATCTTAGATCTTAGGTTTTCACCCTGAAGAAGATCCGCGCTCTCAAAACAATGCCTTCAACAAGGTCACTGCTAGGCACAACCAATTAAGGCCAGATCTTGGGCTTTCACCCTGAAAGCTAAGACTCTGTACTCCGCATATGTTGCCGGCCCCACTTGCCGCTGCCGCTGCCACGAGTCATGAATCACCAAGCAAAGTCCTCATCGCCACGAAGACTCGATCCACTATTACGAGACCTCAGACCTCAGCCACCATGACATTCTCTGTCACTGTCTTCACCATGGAAATCGAAATACCGACGTGTCCCATATTGTCAACAGACAACGAAGCTTCGCGTCACACCCTCCTAAAGCCACTCGGGCTGAAATCAGGGCGCACACGACCGAATCCCATTCGATCCGGAAATCTACAGGCGTCAAGCACCCAATGACGATATCCAGCGGAGCATTCTGGAACTCGTCAAATGGCCAGATCCATGAGGGTCGGCAACCGGCAGAACACCATCTTAGAGCGAAAAGAACCAAAGGACCGCGCCACCCGCCGGCTCCCAACAGCAGGCTAGAGATCTCAGCGGGCACCACCGCCACCACCCGCACCACGTGGAGATGCGTAGCTGAACCGCACCGAGCCCCCCGAACCAGACGCCGTGTCGCCCTCGCGGCCACAGCGGCAGTCGTGGTCGCCGTAGAAATCCGAGGCCGCCGCCCCGGCGCCCATCTCCGCTGTAAGAACCATGTCGTCCAGGGCCGCCATGGAGCTCCAGCCGGAGATCCCGCAACGCGAGAGGGATGGGGCCCCCACCACCATCAGTCGTGTGAGGAGGATGAGGATTCGCCACCGCCGTCAGCCTCGCGGCCTTAGACCGGAGGCGTCCTTCGGCGGCAGCGAGGGGAGGAGGATCGGAGGAGGAAGGGGCGGCGGCGCGGTCATGGGATCCGCCCGAGTCGCCCCTCCTGGGAGCGACGTGGGGGCGATCCCGTTTTTTCGCTGGGCGTTCGCTGCTGGGGTTCATATCTCTGCTGCTCAACGTGTTCCAGGCCCCCCTGGGGAAGGTGTGCGTCCGCCGAAGAGCCATGCACCACATGCTTCCCTGCAAGCCACCGCCGCACCCGCTGCGCAAGGCTGAGCACCTCGCCGATGCCGTGTTCACCGGCATCATGGGCGGGGCTAGGCGGCTGCTGGCTGGAGGAGGCGCCTCCGACGAATACTGCCTCAAGAAGGTACTAACTTCAATTAATTGGTAGCGGAGGTGCTTGATTTGGTCTTTGCTACTTCTGTTTTCTGTTTTCTTTTTCTAAGTGTGGACTTCTCCTCAACTCAGGTATTTTGTATTTGATAATCATTTTCCATATTTCATTTCTTCCACCTTATTTTTATCTAATGATTTATTCCATGTTTACTTGGCATGTAGGGCAAAGTTCCAATACTTTCAGCTGAAGCTATTGACCAGTTACACATATTTATCTTCGTGTTGGCGGTCACTCATTTCCTTTTTAGTGCTATTACAGTTCTTCTAGGAATTGCGCAGGTACCAATTAGAAAACTCAAACTAGATGTTTCTAACTAGTACTAACAAGTACTTCATCTATCATGCTTATACTACGAAAATTGTTGCTGATTGTCCAGACGAGAAAGTGGCGAAATTCGGAGACCAAAATCCAAAGAAATGATGACAATTGTAAGATGCAGACACATTTCAAATTTGATGAGTGATGAGTTCACAGATTTTCCTCATTTTAAGGTTACATCATATTATTTGATTATGAACGTTGAGACATAACTTGCAGCCCCTCAAATGATCAAGCATGTTCAAGAATTCAAATTTATTCAAGATCACTTTAAAGGTGAAAAAAAACGGTGGAAGACATTTGGTTGGCTGGTATACTTTTCTCTTGTACTTAAAGCATCAAGAAAAATGTGTGTTGAAATTTTTCTTGATTATAATTGGAGTATAAGGCAATCAATCTTCATTTTAGCGTTCCTTCTTCAAACAATTTTATGGATCTGTCACCGAGGAGGACTATACAACAATGCGACTTGGTTTCATCATTGTAATTATACCTAGTTCTCATGAATAGGAGTCGCTTTCAAACTATTGATCATGCCTTGTTAGTGGACGAGATTTAAATGTGCTCCTTCCCTTTTCACAGAAACATTGTAGGGGGAACTTAAAATTCAACTTTTACAGTTACATGATTAGAGCATTGGAGGTTGATTTCAAGAAGGTTGTTTGTATTAGGTAAATTGTCAATGCTACTACCACACAATACATGGCATAATGTTCTTTATATCCATTGGTTATATCATTTATCAGTATACAAAGTAACTAATTAACTGGCATGCTTTTTTAATGCAGTTGGTACCTTTGGACTATGCTGATGATATTCCTATTATTGAATGTTCAAGGTATGTATTTTATGTTGTGCCCACTTGCATATTTAGCATGAATTATTGTATTAATATATTTTTGGCTAAGTTTGCTAATATTTTTTTTTGCTTTACGAAAAATATAACTTCGCTGTATTGTTGCCTGTTATTGTAGGATGGTATGTCTACATTTGGATATCGGTGGTTCCATTCGTTGTACGTAAACAAAGTATATTGTCCATGAAAAAAAATGAAACACGAAAGTTTATTTAATTTACTTATGCATGTTTATAGGACCTTATAACATTCATATGATACATAACTTATATATATATATATATTATATGGCCTATGCATTGATTTTTTTTCTTCTTCTTTTAGTGTGGATCCGGTGAAAGGCAGAATACTGACATAAAATTATGCATTTGTTTTGGCAGATGCTTCTTGTAGTTGGAAGTAAGATGGAGCACATCATTATGGAACTGTCTTATGAGGTTGCCCAAAAGCATACCGCAATTCGAGGGGAATTAGTGGTAGCTCCTTCAGATGATTTCTTTTGGTTCCATCAGCCTAAATTAGTCCTTTTGTGGATCCACATCGTCCTCTTCCAAAATGCATTCGAAATTGCATTTTTCTTTTGGCTCCTTGTAAGAACAAAATGCTAATTGGTTGACCATCAACGCAAATTAACATATATTTTATAAAAGTAAAATGATGTATTGGCAAGATTATAAGATATGGACTTGATGGTCCTAACTTGTAATCTAATAGGTACAATTAGAACTAACACTTCATTTATGAACCTTGCAGGTAACATACGGCTTTAAATCCTGCATCATGGGAGAACCAGCATATGTTATTACTCGAGTTGTCATAAGGTACAACAAAAAAACAATAATGTGGAACAATATTTCGACACATCTTGAGAACTAGCATACTCACTCTTTTCTTTTTCTTTTCTTTTCAATGTCATTAGCCAATTCATCTGCAGCTATAGTACCCTACTGCTCTACACCATCGTCTCTCAAGTAAGTATGCTTAATGAGACGGATAACATTTCTCATTGGGATTTTAGTTATTGCACACTTTTATTTGAAGTATGATTAGCTAATTCCTGATCAATATAGAGTTCTTTTCCACAATTAGATGCCACGGTATAGGTATTTACTGACATAATCTAAGTACGTCCTTTTGATCTGTAATCTTATTATAATGTCATCTTCTTATTGTTGCAGATGGGGAATTCATTCAAAAAATCTGTAATTGATGAGAATGTGACTGAAGGCCTTGTCAACTGGGCTGATAAGGCAAGGAGAAGTAAAAGAGTCCAAAACAGAGAAACTATAGATGCAAGTAGTTCACCAATTGATGAGGCAAATGGCGGCACATTTGAAATGACAAATCTACCGGGAAAATCATCAATGTAGCAAGGGACATCTAGGCTAATTTAATTGCATACTTAGGCTCTAGGACCCCAGTAGGGCGCGAATGTGTCCACACTAGCAATTTAGCACGACTACATGCATGTATATGCGAGACGAAAAGAAGACAATGATGTCAGCGTCGTAAATGCAATTTTTTAAACTTCAAAATATTTTATCTCTCAAATCATTGATCCAATTTATGATCCGTCTTCATGGTTCACTTTATCTGAATGAGAGTTTTGGTACTATATCTCATATGTCTATATGTTCCAATGAAAAAAAATGTCTTAGAAGTTGCCACCCAGTGATTAATTGCATACATAGGCTCAAGTGTTTTAACCAATGTGTCGGCACACGTGTACATGATATAGGACATTTTTTTGCGGTTGATATAGGACATTTTAATCATACAACACGTGTACTACCTCCGTCCTACTTTATTGGTCCCTGTTGTATTTAGTGTCAAATTTTGACAATTAATTTAACTAACAAAATGTCAATGCTATCCAAGGGTATAATTTTTGATGACATGCATTGACATTTTGTTAGTTAAATTAATTGTCAAAATTTGACACTAAATACGAAGGGGACCAATAAATCAAGACGGAGATAGTACTTTGCTAATCACGAATAGACTTTTCTTAGAGACCAGGAGAAAATTCTATGAGGCAAGCTCTTTTTTCCGCTCTCGCCTAAAGTGAGGCCCAACTCTCGGAGTGTGCCATATGGCAACACATATATCTGAAAGCATCTAAATCTTTTTCTCCACATTCTGAACATGTCTATCATTTGCGGGGAACACCATTTTTCTCAATTACTATTGCAAGCGCGAAAGCCCAATATTTCAAAGGAGGGCACGACATGGCGAGGACTCGGCGCTAGGTCCGGCAGCCTATCAGTCTGGATGGAAAATTTTGTTCACTGAATTTGGGGCGGTGGCAATGCGCATGTCTGGCTGCTATATCGCCAAAATTCTCTGCATGCCGCTCCGCGGTGTTAAGTTTGTTGTTTCATTTTTTATTTTATTTTTGCGAGGAACTAAGTTTGTTGTTTCATGGCAACAAGGCACGGGCAATCAACAAATCAACACGGAAAAGGGCCAAACCAACCATTTACCAAAGAATATCCTATATCAACCATTTATCAAAGAATCTACCGGGATGAGTGAGTACAGGGTACAAATTTCAGGGATTTCAACGTGAGGGTCCATTTGCGACGAGCACTACAATCTAAAGGTTTAAAATAGACTGCACTCCCAAAGAAACTATACTACTCCAGCTCCTCGAGAATCACCAAAAAAATGAGTAGAAATTCCCAACAAATCCATGTCTACAACTTAAGTATACTCCACTCGGTACATTTAACATCACTAGCTATGATGTTCTAAAATAAAAGCACGACGGAGGCTGAGGTTTCCACGGCCACGACGGAAGCCACCACGCCACTCCTCACGCCGACGCTGCCGCTCTCGTCGTCTGCGGCGGGGCCAGGCGAGTCAGCTGGTGAGTCTGAGTCTGGCGAGCTGGCGGGCCTTGGCGGGCTGTCGGCGTCTGTGCCGGAGTCATCGTCCGATGACGAGGAGGACGGCGTCGCGGCGGATGAATCATCCTCGGCGGCCGCGTCGCCGCCGTCCGGAGACTCAGCGGCTTCAGCTTCGGACGGGGAGGCGGACGGGCTCGACACGGAATCCTTGGACGAGCTGGCCGGGGCCTTCGCCGGCGTGGCGCCTTTGCTGGGCGACTCGGCGCTGGACCCCTTCGCGGGTGCATGGGCGGGCGCCGCTGTCTTGGCAGCCGGAGCCCTGGCCGGTGCAGTCTTGGGTGTAGCCGCGGACGTGGTGCGCGCCGCCGTTGGCGCTTTGGCCGTCTTTTCGTGTACCGAAGCAGGAGCCTTTGCGGAGGCCTTTGAGGGTGCTGCCGCTGAACCGGACTTCTGGGAGGCCGCCGTTGCCGGAGCCTGGGCGGCGAGCGCCACGACGGCGGACGCGGCGAGGAGGAGGACGAGGCCGAGAGAGTGTGCCATGGTGCGTCGCCCGCCGCGGGGGGGGGGGGTGAGGCATGGCGTCGCTGAGTTAAATAGGTTGACCAAGGATAAAAGGGTGCCGGGTGAGACAAGCACGGTGAAGACTGAAGACGGTGGCTTTTCTTGGGTGGGTCGGCGTGCTGCGTGTGGTGGTGGCGCCAAGGATAAAAGGGTGCCGGGTGAGACAAGCACGGTGAAGACTGAAGACGGTGGCTTTTCTTGGGTGGGTCGGCGTGCTGCGTGTGGTGGTGGCGCGCGCCAAGCGGCGGCATGCATATGCTTATGTATGGGGCGCATTTACCTGGGATATATGGAATTATGGATCAGTACTAGTATTTCTGGACCATTAGTGTATCCTGTCATCCTGCTAGATTACAATGACTCATCCGAAAAGAGAATTTTTTAGGACAACGAATAGATTAAAGATTGATTTTTCTTAGGTCCGAGTTATATTTTTGTGCACTAGTGAGCATTGGTTGAGCGGTACAATTGAACATAAACTGTGTTGTACAGATTTGGATCAGCTGATTTTCACGGATGGCTTTCTTCCTCCTCTCACGATTCATTCTTCATCGTCTTCCTCCCTATGATCTGAACCATAGTTTTAAATAGCACGTTATCTCGGCGCTATAGTGTTTAGAGGGGCATCACTCTTAAGACATTTAGCGTCACTTAGTGCCATTTATGGCGCTATAGCACAATTTAGTGTGCTAACGCCTTGGTCGCTATTTGACATAACAGGATATTTAAAACTCTGATGTGAAATGTACCTACCGGCTACCGCCCACAACAGGGCCAACTCTATGTTTTGGAGGGCCCTAGGGCGCAGTTGATGACTTAGGTCCCTAAAGCTATATATAATTACGTAAAAACAAGCTAAATACAACCATACCACTAGTACGTTATGAAATCACAAGGACAAACTCCCAGTATAAACAAATCAATCACTACTAGAATCTGGTTTTGTCCCGAGTTCCAAGACTTCGCTGAGTTCATTCTATCGGGAATTCAGCAAACTTCTATCTGCCGAGTTTGATCCAAAATTCGACTCGGCGGTGATAAGCAACTCGGCAGAGCTGTGCCTTTGCCAGGTTCCAACGAAAAACAACTAGGCGAACTCAATAAACTCGGCAAAATCACATGTTCACCGAGTTCATGCCAAAATACACTCGGCAAAGACTGACAAGTGGGCCTTGCTGTACAGTAGTCGACGGAGCCATGACGGCGGCCTTTGTTTACCGAGTTTCGGCTAACTAAAACTCGGTAAACATTTTGGATTTTGGATTTTTTTTAAAATATGAGTTCCGCGGGTCCCACTTTTACTGAGATTTGCGCGAAGCACACTCGGTAAACATTTTACATTAATCATTTTTTATAATCGGAATACCAGGCGTCATGGATTTGCCGAGTTTTATGGACGAAA
This sequence comes from Thinopyrum elongatum, assembly GCA_011799875.1. NCBI lineage: Eukaryota > Viridiplantae > Streptophyta > Magnoliopsida > Poales > Poaceae > Thinopyrum > Thinopyrum elongatum. The sequence continues at coordinate 23,916,284 of CM022303.1, read as the reverse complement.
ACTTGGTAAAAAACTGACACGTGGGCCACCGGCCCACGTGCAGTTGACCAGGTGCCGGCCGCTTCGTTATGCCGAGTTTCAAATCTCGGCAAATGCTTCGTCTTAAACGGGGAACGCGAGGGTTTGCTCAAAACGAAAAACCCTCACTCTCTGGCCAGCACCCTAGCTAGCTAGCTCCCTCTCCTCCGACGATGGACCGCTGCCACGCCGCCTCCTCCACTTCTCGCAGCCGCGCCGCCGCCTCTCCACCATCTTGAATCCGTCGTCGGCGCATCGACGATTCGACGGCCGAATCATCCGCATCGCGGACGGCTGCCGCAGCGGCTATGCCGACGGACACCGCGATCCGTCGCAGCCGAGGCCACGGGCCATGCCGCATGATACAATGCCGACACGAGAAACACACCACACTGAATGCATTGAAGTTCAAGAACAAGCTTGCAAGGTAGTTTAGCATGTGTAACCTTTTCAATTCATTTTTGGTTTTTCTCCTGTTTTTCATGTTTGTATGCAGTTTGAGATGTAACTCTTTCACTATTCTTTGTACGTTTCTTTATGCATAACTAGCTCTGCTCACAACAATTTTCCTTTTGTTTTTTTATTTTTGGTAGGAAAAAATCATGCAGAATGGTGGGAGTGATGTCCACAATCCGGACCTTAAAATGATGGACATAGACACAAAGGTCCCCGAAAGCAATGGGAATTTTTGTACTACTAAAAAAGCAGTCCCGGAGAAGAGCACAAGCCTGAACTACATGTTGCTAGCAGCCAAATTTTTTTTTAGAGCAAAGACGTGCATTAGATAACAAGGAGGTTACAAGAACCAGACACGCCTACGCCATCTCGAAACACCCAGCGAAATCTCGGAAGAATTACAGAGACAACCCTGGAAAACAGAAAATAAAAAAAAAGCCCTTCCAGGTCCCTGCGTCTGCCACAGCCGCCGAGCTGACCATCCATCCGCCGTCTCCCCGCCGACGCGGAGAACGACGAGTCACCAGGAGAACCCAGCTCGGGCGAAGCCCCTCGCAAAGCTGCTTTATGGCGTTCCCCTGAGGCCCGCCGCGACCGGCGAGGCACATAGACGAGAAGGCGCACCGGTGGGGATGAACCCCACAGCTTCACCGAGCCTGACGCCGCCGCCTCCCGCCGAAACAGACGGAGAAAACGCGACGAAGCCGTAAGACCACCACCATCCGCAAGCAAGCAGCCAAGGCAGCATCTTCCAGAACACGCCGGCAAACCACCTCCAGCACTCCTGTACAACGAAGAACAGCGACCTAAAAGCACCAGATCAGTCGCCGTCAAGAACCTCCACAGCTCCTCAAAGGCACCTGAGCCAGCGCCCTCAAAGCGGGGATGGAACGGGAGGACCAAAAGCCCCAACGCAGCCGCCGCCACCGCCACACCAGCTGCGCATAGGCACACACCGCCGTGAAGCTCCTCGACGCCACAAGCAACGACGAGATGGGGCTGGAGCTCCGGCAAAATTATTGGACTCGACGCCGCCGCCACCACCTGAGCAACGCCACCAGCACACCCATCTACACACCGGCGGAGCCCCGGAGCTCCCCCCCACCTCCCGAGGCCAAACGGCCATAGGAGGCGAAGAGGAGCAGCGGGGACGCCGGCGGAAGAACGGAATCGCCCCCTGGTCGCCTCCCTTATCCTGAACTACTGTAGCAGGGGAAAGGGGGTGCGGGTTAGTTATGGATGCAAGCTGTGCTAGCAGCCAAATTGGCAAGCGCACTCGATGGTTCAGAACAAGATATAAATTCAAAGGACGAACGCAGTAAAGATGCAGCATCTTCATTCTCAGGCTTTGAAGATAATGTTGTCGCACCAGAGGTATTTTTCTCTTTTATCTCAATGAATACCACCTTCTTTTTCTTGTAGTAAGCATTTTGTGTTTTATCTGTTCTCTTTTTTGTTATTTTTTTACATAACTTGACATTCATTCCATTTTCCTTTTCTTAGTAACAAGAATATTCTTCACACCAAACTTGCGGATCAACCAGACGACAAGCAAAAATCTTGTGTGCGATCACAAGACAAGAAGAACAAAGGTTTTTTAAATAAAAATCTTCCTTTCACCCCCTCTGCCTCACGCTTCCACCCATCTGGTCGATGCCAACATTTTTCTTGATTTCTACATGCTTCTTTTTTTATTTATGTTTCCTTTGTTTTGTTTTATCAGATGAAATCAATCTGAGAGCAAGTAGAGATCAGAAGAAGAACATGGAATTGGATATAGACATAAACCTGCCACTATCAAACAGTACTTGCTTATAGCACAAAGTTTCTTTTTCTGTTATTGCTTTTCTTTTTCTATCTTCTAATTAGTTTCCTCTATTCTCTTTTTTTCTTTTTTCTTTTTTTTGTCTGCACGCATCATAGACGATAAATAGAGACATGGAGAAGGCGTCCAGGAGAGTTTGCATCCACTAGACATTGCGAGGCAGAAGTATTTCTTTGCGGATGATATGGCGCCTAGCTGTAGGATCCTTGAAGATGTTGATGAATGTGGGAATGTAATAATAGAGCCCGAATTTTGGCGGCCACTATGGATGGATACAAAGACATACAATGCCAAGATAGAGGTATGTTTCTTCCGTAGACATACATAATTTTCTTTTTTGTTCACATCGTCTTTTCACAATGCTCAAGCTACAAGATTTTCTGAAAGAGACTTTTATTTTTTCCAGGAGGCAAAGAAAAGGAAACCAGACAATACAAGCAACCAGGGAATCAAACGATTGAGCTCGGAGGTGTGCATTCTTTCTTCTATGTACAAGTTTTCAGAAACAAAAAGTTTTTTCACCTCAAACAAACTTATTATCTGCATGACCACTTTTCGAACATTTTTTCTACAATTTTACATTCCAGGAAGCAAAGGAAAAATCACCATGGAATAAAAGTAAGGAGGGAATCAAAGGATACACCTCACAGGTGCCGTCCTTTTCAATTGCACAAGTCTCTCAAATATAGCTTAAATTTTTGTATAAGCACATTTTCTAACAGTTTTTGTTCTCGTTTTTTCGTGTTTTTTCTCTAGGATGAGCAAACAATGCAAGCAGATTTTTCTATACATTGTGCGCAGAGAGATCCTATGTCAAGAGAGCTATGCAAGTACAGAGACATTCTTCCAGGGTTGAAAGAAAAGGACGGCATCATTGACTTGGTATCTGCTTTGTTTTTCATCATTGACTTGATTTTCTCTTCTTTTTTGCTCATTTTTTGTTTCTAAGCACATATCTTTTTGATACAAAAAACAACTCACCTTTTTTTGTTTGATTTTAAAATGCCATACACATTTTCAGACATCTCCTGTTGCACGCATGTCAACCACTTGGGATAGAGGAAAAACATGCTACTCCCCAATGAGACAATGTAACGATGAGAATGGTGAAAGCTCATCACACAAGCACAAGAAGGTATCCTCACTTTTTTTTTTTGATTGCTTTTTCTTAAATTTTTGTCACTCTCTTGATTATGTTGTCAATTCTTTTTTCTCCATATTTTTTTGGGTAAACTTGGGCATTAAAATGTTTGTGACTCTGTCCTCTCAATTGTTTGTCACTTTTGCTGAGTTACTGAACATGTCCTTTCAACATTTTTTGTCACTTTGCAGAGTTACTCAACAACACCAATATTTGGCAAGAGGTTATTTTCAGACGAGTTCAATGAAGAACATGAACAAGAAGGCACTGAAGACCAACCAATCCCTGTCAGCGACGAGTTACAGGTAAATTTGTTGAACAATTTTCCTTCTTAGCTTTTTTCCCCTTTTTTGTGTAGCAGTATCTTTTCTTTTTTCTTAATGTGACACAAACTAACCATAAATTTTCTGCCCATACATAAGTTGCAGTTGTCTCCAGATGTTCAAATTTTGGGGGAGAGATCATTCAATGGTTCATGCTCTAATATGGTACACACGATAGACAACTTATACAACACTAAGCTAACATTAGGCACTTCGTCAATGGGTAAAGAGAATCTGCCTCCCAAAAGGATAATCTACCCAAGCAAGTTTCTGTGCTTGCCATATGATAACAACGACAGAGGACCTCTTATGTCACATGAGAAGGAGCTACACAGGAGCATAGTGACACTTAGCAAAGTTGAACCTAACAGAAGGTTTTCTTTCTTCTTTTCTTCGTTTTTTCTTTTTTTCGATAACTAATCTTCTTTTCTGGATGAAATATTTTTTGATCTTTTTCTGCCTTTCACTAATAATCATGATTTTCACCCACCTGCAGCTCATGGGTTGTGTTGATTGATAAAACAAGCCTTTCCCTCGGACAACTTGGCGATTCGTTTGATACCAATGGTCGGGTGGAAGCATATGTTTTCAATGTTTTCTGTCGGATGCTTTTTCGAGAAAACCATCCAAGCCAATCAAAGAAACACTACTTCTTCACTACACTAGGTGTAAGTACAAAGAAACACTAGTAGAAAACGGGCCTTTAGTCCCGGTTCCGGAGGGCCTTTAGTCCCGGTTCTGCAACCGGGACTAAACAATCGGGACTAAAGGCCCCCACTTTTAGTCCCGGTTGGGTTACGAACCGGGACTAAAGGTGCTCCACGTGGCCGCTGTGGGGCGCCCAGGCAGGAGGACCTTTAGTCCCGGTTGGTAACACCAACCGGGACTAAAAGGCAGCCACGCGTCAGCAGCTGTCAGGCGCTGGGGTTTTTGTTTTTTTTTTAAAGTAGGGATTTAGGGGTTTTGGAGGGTTCAGGGGTTTCATATTGTGTTAGCTAGCTACTACATATAGAGAGAAGTGACCTCTCTTTCTCCGTGCTTGGTCGACGCTAGCTACTACATATAGAGAGAACTCGACGCTAGCTAGTAAGCAATGAAAAAACCATTAATTACACAACATCGTCATGCATGATCAAAATATAGAGAGAAGTGACCTCTCTTTCTCCGTGCTTGTTGGTCGAACAACAATTTTTCGTATATCTATTCGACGCTACTACATATAGTACACGTTGATGCATATATACAATATAACATCTCTTACGATCCCTAATATCTAATTACCAAAATCGCATAGCACATCCCGATGGTATTCTCCGTCTTTAGGAATGACATGCTCAACAAAGAATCCCGCCAATTCCTTTTGATTTGCTCGTAGGTGAACAGTTGGTAGGAGTTCGTCCCGCTTCCGCCAGCTCAAATTTAAAGAAGGGGGGTCAATATATATATATGAATGAAATCAACACAGTTGATGGTGATAAAATAAAATTGTGAATATTGTTTACGTACTTCAAATTGTTGTTTAGTGAAGCCCCTCTCAATGGTCTGTTGGCGAATGAACTCGCAAACGTAGTATCCACATAAATTAGTTCCGGGTTCCTGCCACATGCACTTTCCGAGAATAGAGTTTAATCAAAATGATAATCAACCATGATAATGGTATTGAAACTAGAATCAATGAGAGATGCGCGGAACTAGCTAGTACTACTTACTCTGGGTTGTGTAAATCGCAGCTCCGGTCTCCATTCACCCCAAACCCGCGTGATGAACTTTTTTCAAACCCTGCCCGGCAAAGAAAATGATTACTTGATATCAGGAAATGAACGAAAGTTGCCGATATAGTGCGATAATGATTGAACTTACTTCTGGAGCATTTCAATCATGTCCGCGAACTCCGTAGCCTGTTTACGTCTCGAGTCCAAGATAGTTACTACTCCCGCATCAAGCTAAATGACTAGCAGAATAAAGTGGAACCTGTGCGCGCATAACTCATCAATTACACCTAACCTCGAGTAAGCGAAACAGAATATGCAGAAGACAGTAACACTCACTTGAAGTTGTAAGGAAAGAGTATTTACCTTTTGTTTTGTAGTCGAAGGAACGCCTTTAGCAAGTTTTTCTCAGTATCGTCGGGGGTGTTCTGTACCGACCATTCATTTACGGTTTTTGGGTTACTTAACTCAATGTCATAGATTTGTCCTCGTTTGCATTCGAGGATCTTCAATCTGCATAATATAGTGAGGATAATTATATAATGCAATGAACGAGCTGAGCTAGAGACTTAATTACAGAAATAATACTTACAGACAATAGCAACTGATGATACTTTTGTCGAGGGCGGCTTGATTGTATGACTGAAAGAGTTCTTCAAATTCAACGTAGATCGCGTCGACTCCAATGAAGTCGTGCTCATCTTTAATTCCCACCATGATACTGCCCGTCCCATCCTTGCAGGTTTCCAAGTACCATTTATGTAATCTTCGCATCATCATTGATAGATGCAGTTCCAGATCATGTTTGACGAGATGCTTCCCGTGCTCGTATCTAAAGGCTACCTCAGCCATTTCGAACTGTACATCATCGCCTACGTAATCACCAAGAGTGAAACCAGGACCAGCGGCCGCTACCCCCGGATCATTAGCGATATCGGTAAACACCTTGAGCGGGGGGGGAGGGGGGCACGATTGCTTTTCCTGTTCACCGAGCTGGGGAATTGTTTTCCCACTTCTTGCACTAGTACTGCTACTTTTCGACCAACTCACAACTTCTTCATATGTCTTTGCAATACAGCGGTCATAGTGTGATAGCGGCGGAGGCGGAGGTGGTCGCGTAAGGGCATCCAGAGTGTGATTCGCTTTTACCGGATCTATTTTCTCCTTTGCAGGTGGAAGTTTCCGTGCAAACTGGCGTTTCACATCGGCAGCCACAATTTCATTGTTTTCCTCGTCAGTCCTCTCATATGGTAACTTGGCCGGAGCCTTGAGGCTTGGACCAAATTTGAATTTCTTCCATGTTGTACTGCTAGCTGCCGGAGCGGCGGCGGCTCTATTCTGCCGTTGCTGAGGAGGCGGAGTTCGCTGATGCGGCGGAGGAGGCGGAGTCCGCTGACGCGGCGTAGGAGGCGGAGGAGGATTCTGCTGAGGGGCCTCCTCCGCCGGAGTCCGCTGACGCGACGGAGACAGCTGAGGTGGCGGAGACAGCTGACGCGCCAGAGACGACTGAGGCAGCGGAGATGCAGCTGGACTATGAGGAGTCTGCTGAGGGGCCTCCTCCGACTGAGTCTGCTAAGGCGCCGTCCAGTTTGGAAGCACGATGTTTTCCTTTCTCCATAGATAGGTAGTCCTTAAGGCATTTTCCAGATAAATCTCCCCTTCACTTGTAGGGTAGCCAAGCTCCAGCCCCTCAAATCCGTTCATTACTTCATCTACCCCGACAACAACAAAGCCATCTGGAATCGGAGCGAAATGGAAAGTTCCATCAGGTCGACGAGGTAAGACATAGCCGACCGCCACCTTCAAGGTTAGGTTATGGCATTTCATAATTAACTCACAATGTTCCCTCTCCGAGATAGCATCCACGGGGTAGCGAGGAGCCGTGATATCAGGCTGAATGAGCTCTGTGGAAGCCACGCTGCTTTTTCGCTGAGATGGTGGGGTATCTTCATGGGCAGTATTGAATGAAGGATCTTCGTGCCGCTGAGGTGGTGGGCCGGTAGCTCGCTGGCTCTCAAGTTCCTCTAGTTTCGCTAATCTTTCTTCCATCTTCTACATTTTGTCTGCTTCCTCTGTCTTCTTTCTCCCTCGGCTTCTATAAGTGGCTCTGCTGTCGGCAAACCCATGGAACCACAGAACGGAGCCTGATGTGCCTCGTGTTCATCCAGGGTGCTCAGGATTCCCGAGGGCCTTTGACAGCTCATCCTTCTCTCTGTCGGGATGGAACCTCCGTTTCTGCGCTGCCTTGATTCCTTCCTAAAGCTTTGTGACAGGTGTTTCAAGTTGAGCTTTCGTGAAAACACACTTCCCTGTTTCTGGGACCAAAGTTCCCCCAACCCCGAAGAACCAAGTGTTGGGGAACGTTGCATGGGAAACAAAAATTTTCCTACGCTCACAAAGATCAATCTAGGAGATGAACATCTACGAGAGGAGAGATTGCATCTACATACCCTTGTAGATCGCTAAGGGGAAGCGTTAAGAAACGCGGTTGATGTAGTCGAACGTCTTCGCGATCCAATCATGATCCGTCCCGCAAACTCCCGATCTAGTGCCGAACGGACGGCACCTCCGCGTTCAACACACGTACGGCTTGATGACGCCTTCACCTCCTCGATCCAGCGAGTGATGGTGAAGTAGTAGCTCAAGTCCTCCGGCGGCACGACGGCGCAGCGGCGACGGTGGTGGAGGAATTTTAGCAGAGCTTCGCTAAGCGCTACGCAGAAGGAGAATAACTACGAGGGAGAGGAGAGGTAGCGCCACGGCATGAAAAGGTGTGGCTGCCCTCCCTCTACCTCTATATATAGGGGGAAGGGACGAGGGGGCGCCCCTAGGGTTTCCCCTGGGGGGGGGGCAGCCAAGGTAGATGGGGGCGCCCCCTAGGGAAACCCTAGGGTGGCTTGCCTCCCAAGCCAGGTGGGTGTGGCTGCCCTAGGTGGGCTTCCCACCCCTGGCCGCATGGGATGGGCTGGGGGGGGGGGTGCGGCCAGCCCCTTGTGGGCTGGTGTGTCCTCTCTCCCTTGGCCCATGAGGCCCTCCAACACTTGCCGGGGCCCCCGAAACCCTTTTCGGTAGTCCGCCGATTTCCCCGGTACCCCCGGAACACTTCCGGACTCTGATTCCCTTCGTCCTATATATTGATCTTCACCTCCAGACCATTCCGGAGTTCCTCGTCATGTCCGGGATCTCATCCGGGACTCCGAACAACCTTTGGAAACCACCATAACGACTCAACTATACTTATATCGTCACCAAACGTTAAGTGTGTAGACCCTGCGGGTTCGAGAACTATGCAGACATGACCGAGACACCTCTACGGTCAATAACCAATAGCGGGACCTGGATGCCCATATTGGTTCCTACATATTCTACGAAGATCTTTATCGGTCGAACCTCAATGTCAATGATTCAGTCAATCCCGTACGCAGTTCCCTTTGTCTGTCGGTATGTTACTTGCCCGAGATTCGATCGTCGGTATCTCCATACCTAGTTCAATCTCGTTACCGGCAAGTCTCTTTACTCGTTCCGTAATACAAGATCCCGTGGCTAACTTCTTAGTCACATTGCTTGCAAGCTTATTGTGATGTTGTATTACCGAGTGGGCCCTGAGATACCTCTCTGTCATACGGAGTGACAAATCCCAGTCTCGATCTATGCCAACTCAACAGACACCCTCGGAGATACCTGTAGAGCATCTTTATAGTCACCCAGTTACGTTGCGACGTTTGATACACCCAAGGTACTCCTCCGGTGTCAGTGAGTTGCATGATCTCATGGTCATAGGAACAGATACTTGACATGCAGAAAACGATAACAATAAACTTGACACGATCATATGCTACGTTCATAGGTTGGGTCTTGTCCATCACATCATTCTCCTAATGATGTGATCCCGTTATCAAATGACAACTCATGTCTATGACTCAGAAACCATGGCCATCTTTGATCAATGAGCTAGTCCGGTAGAGGCTCACGAGGGACACGTTGTTTGTCTATGTACCCACACATGTATTTGAGTTTCCAATCAATACAATTATAGCATGGATAATAAATGATTAGCATGAACAAGGACATATAGTAATAACCATTTTATTATTGCCTCTAGGGCATATTTCCAACAGTCTCCCACTTGCACTAGAGTCAATAATCTAGCATTACATGGTTATGAATCTAACACCCATAGAGTTCTGGTGTTGATCATGCTTTGCCCATGGAAGAGGTTTAGTTAATGGATCTGCAACATTCAGGTCTGTGTGCACTTTGCAAATGTTTATTTCCTCCTCCTTGATTGCATCGCGGATGGCATTGAAGCATCGCTTTATCTGTCAGGTCCTCTTGTGAAACCTTTGTTCCTTGGCTAGAGCAATGGCACCAGTGTTGTCCCAGAACAGAGCCATTGGGTCCAGTGCACTGGGCACAACTCCAAGATCTGTCATGAACTGCTTCATCCAGACACCTTCCTTCACCGCCTCCAAGGCAGCTATGTACTCCGCTTCGCATGTAGAATCAGCTACCACGCTTTGCTTGGAACTGCACCAGCTTACCGCTCCCCCATTGAGAATATATACGTATCCGGTTTGAGACTTAGAGTCATCCAGATCAGTGTCAAAGCTTGCATCGACGTAACCCTTTACGACGAGCTCTTGATCATCTCCATAAATGAGAAACATTTCCTTAGTCCTTTTCAGGTACTTAAGGATATTCTTGACCGCCATCCAGTGTTCCACTCCTGGATCACTTTGAAAGCTTCCTGCCATACTTATGGCAAGGCTGACATCTGGTCTTGTGTACAGCATCGCATACATGATAGAGCCTATGGCAGAAGCATAGGGGATGACACTCATCTTTTCTCTATCTTCTGCAGTCACTGGGCATTGAGTCTTACTCAACTTCACACCTTGCAAAATAGGCAAGAACTCCTTCTTGGACTAATCCATTTTGAACTTCTTCAAAACTTTGTCAAGGTATGTGCTCTGCGAAAGTCCTATTAAGCATCCCGATCTATCTCTATAGATCTTGATGCCTAATATGAAAGCAGCTTCTCCTAGGTCCTTCTGTGAAAAACTCTTGTTCAAATATTCCTTCACGCTATCCAAAAGTTCTATATTGTTTCCAATCAGCAATATGTCATCCACATATAATATTAGAAACGCTATAGAGCTCCCACTGACTTTCTTGTAAATACAAGCTTCTCCATAAACTTGTACAAACCCGAACGCTTTGATCACCTCATCAAAGCGAAGATTCCAACTCCGAGATGCTTGCACCAGCCCATAAATGGATCGCTGGAGTTTGCAAACTTTGTCAGCATTCTCTGGATCGACAAAACCTTCCGGTTGCATCATATACAACTCTTCCTTAAGGAAACCATTAAGGAACACTGTTTTGACATCCATCTGCAAAATTTCATAATCGAAAAATGCAGCTATTGCTAACATGATTCTGACGGACTTAAGCATCGCTACGGGTGAGAAAGTCTCATCGTAGTCAACTCCTTGAACTTGTGAAAAACCCTTTGCCACAAGTCGAGCTTTATAGATGGTGACATTACCGTCCGCGTCCGTCTTCTTCTTGAAGATCCATTTATTCTGAATGGCCTTTCACCCTTCAGGTAATACTTCCAAAGTCCATACTTTGTTTTCATACATGGATCCCATCTCAGATTTCATGGCCTCTAACCATTTGTCGGAATCCAGGCCCACCATCGCTTCTCCATAGCTCGTAGGTTCATCATTGTCCTACAACATGACCTCTAAGACAGGGTTACCGTACCATTCAGGAGCATTATGTATCCTTGTCGACCTACGAGGTTCGATAGTAACTTGATCCGAAGCTTCATGATCATCATCATCGGCTTCCTCTTCAACTGACGTAGGTTCCACAGAAACATCTTTCTGTGCTGTGCTACTCTCTGGTTGAAGTAAAGGTTCAACAACCCCATCAAGTTCTATCTTCCTCCCACTCAATTCTTTCGAGAGAAACTCTTTCTCGAGAAAGGACCCGTTCTTAGCGACAAACACTTTGCCTTCGGATTTGAGATAGAAGGTGTACCCAACCGTCTCTTTTGGGTATCCTATGAAGATGCATTTGTCCGCTTTGGGTTCGAGCTTTTTCGGCTGAAGCCTTTTGACATAAGCATCGCATCCCCAAACTTTAAGAAATGACAACTTTGGTTTCTTGCCAAACCACAGTTCATACGGCGTCGTCTCAATGGACTTAGATGGTGCCCTATTTAAAGTGAATGTAGCTGTCTCTAACGCATAACCCCAAAATGATAGTGGTAGATCGGCAAGAGACATCATAGAATGCACCATATCCAATAAGGTTCGATTATGATGTTTGAACACACCATTACGCTGTGGTGTTCCAGGTGGCGTCAACTGTGAAACAATTCCACATTATCTTAAGTGATTGCCAAACTCATAACTCAGATATTCTCCCCCTCGATCAGATCGTAGGAATTTGATCTTCTTGTTACGATGATTCTCAACTTCACTCTGAAATTGCTAGAACTTTTCAAACATTTCAGACTTGTGCTTCATTAAGTAAATATACCCATATCTACTCAAATCGTCAGTGAAGGTGAGAAAGTAACGATATCCACCGCGCGCCTCAATGCTCATCGGACCGCACACATCAGTATGTATGATTTCCAACAAGTCACTTGCCCGTTCCATTGTTCCTGAAAACGGGGTCTTGGTCATCTTGCCCATGAGGCATGGTTCACATGTGTCAAGTGATTCAAAATGAAGTGACTCCAAAACTCCATCAGCATGGAGTTTCTTCATGCGTTTTACACTAATATGACCTAAGCGGCAGTGCCATAAGAAAGTGGTACTATCATTATGAACTCTATATCTTTTGGCATCAATGTTATGAACATGTGTATCATCACTATCGAGATTCAATAAGAATAAACCCCTCACAATGGGTGCATGACCATAAAAGATATTACCCATATAAATAGAACAACCATTATTCTCTGATTTAAATGAGTAACCGTCTCGCATTAAACAAGATCCAGATATAATGTTCATGCTCAACGCAGGCACTAAATAACAATTATTTAGGTCCATCACTAATCCCGATGGTAATCGAAGAGCGAGTGTGCCGACGGCGATCACATCAACCTTGGAACCATTTCCCACGCACATCGTCACTTCATCCTTCGCCAACCTCCGTCTATTCCGTAGTTCCTCCTTTGAGTTGCAAATGTGAGCAACTGAACCGGTATCAAATACCCAGGCACTACAACAAGAGCTGGTAAGGTACACATCAATATATACCTTGTTTGGCGTTGGCCCCCTTCTTGTCGGCCAGATACTTGGGGCAATTCCGCTTCCAGTGGCCTGTTCCCTTGCAATAGAAGCACTCAGTTTCAGGCTTGGGTCCAGCCTTGGGTTTCTTCATGGGAGTGGCAACTGCTTTGCCACTCTTCTTGGAGTTACCCTTCTTGCCCTTGTCGTTCTTCTTGAAACTAGTGGTTTTATTGACCATCAACACTTGATGCTCCTTCTGGATGTCTGACTTAGTGACTTTCAGCATCACAAACAGCTCGGATACTATCTTGTTCATCCCTTGCATGTTGTAGTTCAGCACGAAGCTCTTGTAGCTAGGTGGAAGTGATTGAAGAACTCTGTCAGTGATTGCCTCTGGCGGGAGCTCAACTCCCAACTCAGCCAGACGGTTGTAATACCCAGACATTCTGAGTATGTGCTCACTGACAGACCTGTTCTCCTCCATCTTGCAGGCAAAGAACTTATCGGAGGTCTCATACATCTCGATCCGGGCATTCTTCTCAAAAATAAACTTCAACTCCTGGAACACCTCATATGCTCCATGATGTTCAAAACGTCTTTGAAGTCCCGGTTCTAAGTCATACAACATAGCACACTGAACTACTGAGTAGTCATCCACACACGCCTGCCAGGCATTCATAATGTCCACAGATGCCGGAGGGGGTTGCGCACCAAGCGGTGCATCAAGGACATAAGCCTTTTGGGCAGCCGTGAGGATAATCCTCAGATTACAGGCCCAGTCTACAAAGTTACTTCCATCATCTTTCAGCTTGGCTTTCTCTAGGAACGCATTGAAATTCAGGGAAGCTACTGCGCGAGCCATTGATCTACACCATAAAATTTGCAAAGACAACTTACACTATTGTTCATGATAAATGAGTTCAATTAATCATATTACTTAAAACTCCCACTCAAATTGACATCCCTCTGGTCATCCGAGTGTAACATGATCCAAATTCACCAACCCAAGTCCGATCATCACGTGAGATGAGGTGGTTTCAATGGTGAACATCTCCATGTTGATCATATCTACTATATGACTCATGTTCGACCTTTCAGTCTCTTGTGTTCCGAGGCCATGTCTGTACATGCTAGGCTCGTCAAGTTTAACCCGAGTGTTCCGCATGTGCAAAACTGGCTTGCACCCGTTGTATATGAACATAGAGTCTATCACACTCGATCATCACGTGGTGCTTCGAAACGATGAACTTTCGCAATGGTGCACACATGGGGAGAACACAATTTTATCTTGAAATTTTAGTGAGGGGTCACCTTATAATACTACCATCGTCCTAAGCAAAATAAGATGCATAAAAGGATTAACATCACATGCAAATCATAAGTGACATGATATGGCCATCAACTCGCGCTTTTGATCTCCATCTCCAAAGCACCGGCATGATCTCCATCGTCACCGGCATGACACCATGATCTCCATCATCGTGTTGCCATCGGGGTTGTCACGCCAACCATGGTTCTACTACTATTGCTACCATTTAGCGATAAAGTAAAGCATTACATAGCGCTTAAAGATTCACACGCACGTCATACAATAAATAAAGACAACCCTATGGCTCCTGCCGGTTGCCGTATGCATCGACATGCAAGTCGATACTAACTATTACAAAACATGATCATCTCATACATCAAATATATTTCATCATGTATTTGGCCATATCATATCACAACATACCCTGCAAAAACAAGTTAGACATCCTCTAGTTTGTTGTTGCATGTTTTACGTGGCTGCTATGGGTATCTAGCAAGAACGATTCTTACCTACGCAAAACCACAACGGTGATATGCAAGTTGCTATTTAACCTTCTACAAGGACTGCCTTCGTCGAATCCGATTCAACTAAGGTGGGAGAGGCAGACACTCGCCAGCCATCTTATGCAACAAAGTCACATGTCTGTCGATGGAACCGGTCTCATATACTTGGACATGTAAAGTTGGTCCGGGTCGCTTCATCCCACAATACCGCTGAATCAAGAAAATACCAAGGAAGGAAGCAATCTGAATATCAACGCCCACAAACTCCTTTGTGTTCTACTCGTGATGTCATCTACGCATAGACCTAGCTCATGATGCCACTGTTGGGGAATGTTGCATGGGAAACAAAAACTTTCCTACGCTCACCAAGATCAATCTAGGAGATGAACATCTACGAGAGGAGAGATTGCATCTACATACCCTTGTAGATCGCTAAGCGGAAGTGTTAGGAAAAGCGGTTGATGTAGTCGAACATCTTGAACTCCCGATCTAGTGCTGAACGGACGGCACCTCCGCGTTCAACACACGTACGGCTTGATGACGCCTTCACCTCCTCGATCCAGCGAGTGATGGTGAAGTAGTAGCTCGAGTCCTCCGGCGGCACGATGGCGCGGCGGCGGTGGTGGTGGAATTTCAGCAGAGCTTCGCTAAGCGCTACGCGGAAGGAGAAGAACTACGAGGGAGAGGAGAGGCAGCGCCACGGCATGGAAAGGTGTCGCTGCCCTCCCTCTACCCCTCTATATATAGGGGGAAGGGAGGAGGGGGGCGCCCCCTAGGGAAACCCTAGGGTGGCTTGACCCCCAAGCCAGGTGGGTGCGGCTGCCCTAGGTGGGCTTCCCACCCCTAGCTGCATGGGATGGGCTAAGGGGGGGTGCGGCCAGCCCATTGTGGGCTGGTGTGCCTCTCTCCCTTGGCCCATGAGGCCCCCCAACACTTGCCGGGGCCCCTGAAACCCTTTTTGGTACTCCGTCGATTTTCCCGGTACCCCCGGAACACTTCCGGACTCCGATTCCCTTTGTCCTATATATCGAACTTCACCTCCGGACCATTCCGGAGTTCCTCGTCATGTCCAGGATCTCATCCGGGACTCCGAATAACCTTCGGTAACCACCATAATGACTCAACTATTCTTATATCCTCACCAAACGTTAAGTGTGTTGACCCTGCGGGTTCGAGAACTATAAAGACATGACCGAGACACCTCTATGGTCAATAACCAATAGCGGGACCTGGATGCCCATATTGGTTCCTACATATTCTACGAAGATCTTTATCGGTCGAACCTCAATGTCAAGGATTCAGTCAATCCCGTACGCAGTTCCCTTTGTCTGTCGGTATGTTACTTGCCCGAGATTCGATCGTCGGTATCTCCATACCTAGTTCAATCTCGTTACCGGCAAGTCTCTTTACTCGTTCCGTAATATAAGATCCCGTGGCTAACTTCTTAGTCACATTGCTTGCAAGCTTATTGTGATGTTGTATTACCGAGTGGGCCCTAAGATACCTCTCCGTCATACGGAGTGACAAATCCCAGTCTCGATCCATGCCAACTAAACAGACACCCTCGGAGATACCTGTAGAGCATCTTTATAGTCACCCAGTTACATTGCGACGTTTGATACACACAAGGTACTCCTCCGGTGTCAGTGAGTTGCATGATCTCATGGTCATAGGAACAGATACTTGACATGCAGAAAATGATAGCAATAAACATGACACGATCATATGCTACGTTCCTAGTTTGGGTCTTGTCCACCACTTCATTCTCCTAATGATGTGATCCCGTTATCAAATGACAACTCATGTCTATGACCCGGACACCATGGCCATCTTTGATCAACGAGCTAGTACGGTAGAGGCTCACTAGGGACACGTTGTTTGTCTATGTACCCACACATGTATTTGAGTTTCCAATCAATACAATTATAGCATCGATAATAAATGATTATCATGAACAAGGAAATATAATAATAACCATTTTATTATTGCCTCTAGGGCTTATTTCCAACACCAAGTCCTTGCCCGATCGGGCCAGTTCAATGTCGCTGGTTGGACCCGTTTAGCAAGCAGGTCATTCTTAGCTTTGTCCCACGTAGGCCGGGCTTTGCTGTAGCCACCTGACCCCGTAATATGGTGATACTTTTTCTTTGTAGCATTTAACTTATTTGTCTCTGACCTTTTCTTCGATTTCTCCGATTTCTTGTATGCCACAAATGCGGGCCAGTGATCTTTTATCTTCGCATATTGACCGGTGAATTCTGGAGTCTCATCTTTGTCGACAAACTCGCTCAATCTTTTCTTCTAGTTCTTGAATAGTTCTGCCATCTTCTTAAGAGCCCACGACTTGACTTGTCACTGTATAACTGGGTTATTTGGATCCTCCTCTGGCGGTAGACTGAAATTTGTCATCAGCGAGTTCCAAAGCTCATCTTTCTGTCTATCGTCGACATAAGAAACTTCAGGGTCCTTCTTCTTATTCCATTCTTGGATGCAGATTGGGACGCTGTCCCTAACAATAACTCTGCACTGATGTACAAATTTGTCTTTGGTCTGCTTGGGAGCAATCGGTTGGCCATCTGGAGCGACTACTTCGATCGTGAACCTTTCATCCTCGCCCAACCTTTTCTTCGGGCCTCGTCTCCTTACAGAAGTTTGGCTCAATCCGGAGGGCTAAAAGAAGAAAGAAGCGTTAATATATGTACATACCAAACAATTAATGCATCTAGTCAACAGAGGCTTAATTAATATATATATACCTCACCGGACTTTGCAACAGTTAAGGCTCAAACACCGGCGGAGCCGTCATATCCTCCCTCCTCCATTTGATCACTGGAGCCGTCATGATCTCCTCCCTCCTCCATTTGATCACCGGAGCCGTCATGATCTCCTCCCTCCTCCATTCGATCACCGGAGCCATCATCCTCTCTTTCCTCACAACGGATGTCGTTGAGAAACAAGATGATATCACCTCCGTCGCGGATTATATCCCCCAACAACTCTTCTTGTTCTAAGTCTCTATCCATAGTTTCTGCAAATATTACAACATGGCAATATACAACCATGAGATATGGATTAGTGGCAAACATAGACCTAATCACAACAAGGAATCATATGCATATGAGCAATGGATTAGTGGCAAACATCATGCAAAGTTGACAAGTTTTATAACAGTCAGTTTCAGACGATCGTCGAGGACTCCTCCCCCCTCATGTCGAAGTTATACCAAAATTATCAGGGTTATGTTTTAACGACCCCCCCTCCCCTCATGTCGAAGTCAATGAACAACATGAAAATTTCTAAGTGATTGCTAAACTTTTATGCTTCATTTATATGAAGATCAATTATCCAATATAGGGTTTAGGGTGGCAGAAAACAGAGGATACTTTCGGGAGAGGATACTTTGCAAAAATTTTGTTCTTCAATTTGAATTCCCGAGAGAGTTACGAACAATCGCTATGCAGGAGATCGAACTATCCATTCTACCCCATTGACCTATGCCACCTACCGAATAAATAAAGTCCCTTTGGTTCACTGAGGTAAGACCGGTGAATTAGACGTCAATAGTATTATACATAACAGCAGTGCTATATGATATTATTGTTGTAGCTTTATATAAGACCCCACCCACCACCTTCAACAAATGGGTAGGGGCGGGAGGGGGTAGGAGATTGACAACGCTCTTTCTTCTAGGGTTTGGTGGCCTCCAGAGTTGGTCGGGCGAGTGGACCGGGAGGAAAAAAATTCCTTCAGGTATTGGATATTCTAAAAACCTAACATTCTCTTTGTACTTATTTTGAATATATGAGTTGTTACTCCCTCTCTCCATATAATTAACCTTGGTAAATTTCATTATCATCATGCCCATTTAGTAAAGTTGCCTCTCCCCGATTTAGGCAAAGTAAAACTTAGTAAATTTTAACCAAGTCTATAGAAAAACAATATCAAACTTGACAAAAATTGCATTTACTGGAACATTCATAGTCTATAGAAAAACAATATCAAACTTGACAATTTTTTTAACCAAGTCTATAGACTTTTTTGTGAGCAACATCAAAGTAGAGAACATTCACATAAATCAGGGACATATCTAATTCAATTTACTGGAATGAATGAGTTCAACACTTCATATGATCAATAGGGTACAATCAAACACCACATCCACGACCAAATTTGACAACTTTCAACTAAAAACCATAACCACATTAGCAACATCGCAAACTCCCTCTTAACTATTGCCACTGACCACTGACCATTTGACCACATTAGTACCTAAGGCAATGAGATGACAGCACACTGCTCCATACTAAACTATAAATAAACTCTAAAGAAAAAAAAATCTATGAACAAAAATTTGTATGAACAAAACAAAAGCAATGCAGCGGCGGCGGCGGCAAGCAGAGCACACAGCGGAGGAGCTCACTGGGGGCGGCGAGTGATGGAGCTGGAGGGCCGGCCGGTGATGAGGGGAGCGCGCGGGGGACGGCCGGCGTCGGGGCAGGGGCGCGGCGACGGCGACGTCGGGGCAGGGCGCGGCGAGGGGAGCGGGGGACGGTGTCGGGGCAGGGCTTGGGGAGGCGATGGCGAGGTCCGGCAGCCTGGTGGCATCGAGGTGGTCGTCAGCGCTGTTGGGGGAGAGGAGCAGCCTGGCGACGTCGGGGGGAAGAAGAAACTGAGATTGGAAAATGCTAAGTCCTCGCTTATATACCCAACCCTTTAGTCCCGGTTGGTGGCTCCAACCGGGGGCCTTTAGTCCTGGCTGGAGCCACCAACCGGGACTAAAGCTCCTTTTCAGCAGCCGAAAGGGCAGGACGCAAAGGGTTTTAGTCCCGGTTGGTGGCTCCAACGGGACTAAAGGGCTCCAACGGGACTAAAGGCCCCCTTTAGTCCCGTTGGAGCCACCAATCGGGACTAAAGGTCTTGTCCTGGCACAGCCATGGAGTGGTGGAAGTTTAGTCCCACCTCGCTTGGCGAGAGGCGCTCGCAGTGGTTTATAAGCCCTGCTGCGGCTGCCCTCTCGAGCTCCTCTCTAATGCAGGCTTTACAGGCCTAACGTTCCTCTCTCGCCTGTTGGGCCTACTTGCCCCGCGGACCTGCATCCTGGCCCATGTATAGATGGGTTTCTAGTCGTATGCAGGCCGTGGTGGCCTAGTAGGCGGCATTTTTTTATTTTTTATGTTATTTTTTGTTTGCTATTAAAGTTTTTAACAAAAAATACTTTATGAAAAATTCTTTTTGCTATTAAAGTTTTTAACAAAAAATACTTTGATAATTTTAGTTGCATAAATTTTATAAAATTTTAAGTTAATATTATTTTGATCATAACTAGAGGTTTATAAAAGCTTTTTAGTTGATTCTTTTTGCTATTGAAGAATATTATAGTTTTGTTTTAGTTGATCATAACAAAATATTTTAATTGATTACTTTTAGTTGATTCTTTTTGCTATTAGAGTTTTATAAAAGCTTTTTAGTTTGCTATTAAAGTTTTTAACAAAAAAAACTTTATGAAAATTCTTTTTGCTATTAAAGTTTTTAACAAAAAATACTTTGATAATTTTAGTTGCATAAATTTTATATAAGTGTAGTTGATAATTTTGTTAACCTAATTTATTTTGATGCATAGACACATAGTGGTTAAAAAAAATGACACCATTGTTCTATGTTAAGGAGATAGACCCTTACTACGAAAATCTTAAGAAGGTTCGTAGTAAGAGTCCACATCCTTAACAAAGGATGCAATGGTGTCAGGCCTATCCCTTCTGGACAACCCGGATATTTAAGGTGGTCGACTAGCTCGTCATTTGGCGAGGTGGGACTAAATACGGGTGTGAAAATCTGCGGTAGGCCTTTAGTCCCGGTTGGTGCCTAAAGCTAGGTTTTAGTTCAGTATTTTCTGTTAACCTAATAATGTTATATTTTTCTTTTCTGTTAAGTTATTAGTTTAGTATTTTTCTTTTCTGTTAAGTTATTAGTTTATTATTTTCTTTTCTGTTAACCTAATATGCACCATTCAACGCCACATCATCAATTTTTAACCCTTTTCTGACTTCATTTGCTATTTTTCATACATTTAATGATTTATTTTGAGCTAAATGACCCTGAAATTGAAAAGCACTACAAATGAACTCTGAAAAGGTTGAAACTTGGCATGGTATCATAATTTCACGCACATAGCATGTGCTGAAAAGTTTAGAGGGTTACGGCAAAAACTGGATGCACTTCGTGTACAAACTGGAAAATCTCTTTCGAAGTATCATGGTTTCGGACGAAAACTCATCTATTACAAAGTGATTTCATTTTTTGACATGTAATTGGAGTGATATTCTAGATCAAAGCCATCATCAGAATAGTTGTGGAGCATAACCATGGCTTTCAACCCAGAATCAAAGGTGCAAAATATTCAGTTATCTTCACTTTTTCTTCGCGTGTGTCCCTTGCTTATTGCGCCGTAACCATGGATAATCTTCATCGTTTAACAGGATGCTTGGGTCAACCTTCACTTTGAAGGGAGGAATTTCATGAAACTTTTCATAATCTTCAGACATGTCTGTCTTGTCCTCCACTCCCATGATGTTTCTTTTCCCTAAAAGAACTATGTGGCGCTTTGGCTCATTGTATGATGTATTCGCTTCCTTATCTTTTCTTTTCCTCGGTTTGGTAGACATGTCCTTCACATAGAAAACCTGCGCCACATCATTGGCTAGGACGAATGGTTCGTCTGTGTACCCAAGATTGTTGAGATCCACTGTTGTCATTCCGTACTGCGGGTCTACTTGTACCCCGCCTCTTGACAGATTGACCCATTTGCATCGAAACAAAGGGACCTTAAAATCACGTCCATAGTAAAGTTCCCATATCTCCTCTATGTAACCATAATATGTGTCCTTTGCCCCATTGGTGTTTGCTGCATCAAAGCGGACACCACTGTTTTGGTTGGTGCTCTTTTTATCTTGGGCGATCGTGTAAAATGTATTTCCATTTATCTCCTACCCTTGGAAAGTCAATATAGTCAAAGATGGTGTCCTGGCCAACAAGTACAGGTCATCTCCAACAGTGGTGTTACCCATGAGATGTGTTTGGTACCAACCGCCGAAAGTCCTGATATGTTCAGATGTAATCCAGTTGTCAGACTGCTCCGGGTGTTTGGAGCGTAGAATATTCTTGTGTTCATTGATATACGGGGCCACCAAGGAAGAATTTTGTAGAACTGTGTAGTGTGCTTGCGCTCAACAATGCCCGTACCTACATATTATTGAATCCGCTCCTAGCGTGCCTTTTCCACTCAGTTTCCCCTCATATCGCGATTGAGCGACACCAATCGGCTTAAGGTCAGGAATAAAGTCAACACAAAACCCAATGACCTCCTCTATTTGATGGCCCATGGAGATGCTTCCTTCTGGCCTAGCATGGTTACGAACATATTTCTTTAAGACTCCCATGAACCTCTCAAAGGGGAACATATTGTGTAGAAATACAAGACCCAGAATGGCAATCTCGTCGACTAGGTGAACTAGGACGTGCGTCATAATATTGAAGAAGGATGGTGGGAACACCAACTCGAAACTGATAAGACATTGGACCAAATCATTCTGTAACCTTGGTAGGATTTCTGGATCGATTACCATCTGAGAAATTGCATTGAGGAATGCACATAGCTTCACAATGGCTAATCGAACATTTTTTGGTAGAAGCCCCCACAATGCAACTAGAAGCACTTGCATCATAATCACCTGGCAGTCATGAGACTTTAGGTTCTAGAATTTTTTCTCTGCCATATTTATTATTCCCTTTATATTCGACGAGAAGCCAGATGGGACCTTGATACTAAGCAGGCATTCAAAGAAGATTTCCTTCTCTGCTTTGGTAAGAGCGTAGCTGGCAGGACCTTGATACTGCTTTGGATGCATGCCGTCTTTTTTGTTCACACGTTGCTAGTCCTCCTGTGCCTCCGGTGTATCTTTTGTCTTCCCATACACGCCCAAGAAGCCTAGCAGGTTCACGCAAACATTCTTCGTCACGTGCATCACGTCGATTGCAGAGCGGACCTTTAGGTCTTTCTAATAGGGTAGGTCCCAAAATATAGATTTCTTCTTCCACATGGGTGCGTGTCCCTTAGCGTCATTCCGAACAGATTGTCCACCAGGACCCTTTCCAAAGATTACATGTAAATCCTTTACCATATCAAGTATAGCAGCACCAGTACGGAGGACGGGCTTCTTTTGGTGATCTGCCTCACCTTTGAAATGATTGCCTTTCTTTCTTAAGGCATGCTTGGTTGGAAGAAATCTATGATGTCCCAGGTACACATTCTTCTTGCATTTGTCCAAATATATACTTTCAGTCTCATGTAAACAGTGCGTGCATGCGTTGTATCCCTTGTTTGTCTGTCCTGAAAGGTTACTAAGAGCAGGCCAATCATTGATGGTTACAAACAGCAACGCTCGTAGGTTAAATTCCTGCTGTTTGTGCTCATCCCACACACGTACAGCTGTAAAAGTTCTTCAACTTATGGCCTTAGGTACACATCAATGTCGTTGCCGGGTTGCTTAGCGCCTTGGATGAGCACTGGCATCATAATGAACTTCCGCTTCATGCACAACCAAGGAGGAAGGTTATAGATACATAGAGTCACGGGCCAGGTGCTATGATTGCTCCTCTGCTCCCCAAAAGGATTAATGTCATCTGCACTTAAACCAAACCATATGTTCCTTGTGTCATCTGCAAAGTCCCGCCACTTTCTCTCTATTTTTTTCCTCTACGACCCGTCAGCGGGTACTCTCAACTTCCCGTCTTTCTTACGGTCTTCTTTGTGCCATCGCAACAACTTGGCATGCTCTCTGTTTCTGAACAGACGTTTCAACCGTGGTATTATAGGAGCATACCACATCACCTTGGCAGGAACCCTCTTCCTGGGGCGCTCGCCCTCAACATCACCAGGGTCATCTCGTTTGACCTTATACCGCAATGCACCGCATACCGGGCATGCATTCAAATTCTCGTACTCCTCACCGCGGTAGAGGATGCAGTCATTAGGGCATGCATGTATCTTCTGCACCTCTAATCCTAGAGGGCAGAGAACCTTCTTTGCTTCGTACGTACTGTCAGGCAATTCGTTATCCTTTGGAAGCTTCTTCTTCATTATTTTCAGTAACTTCTAAATCCCTTGTCAGATAAACCATTCTTTGCCTTCCATTCCAGCAATTCCAGTGTGGTACCGAGCTTTGTGTTGCCATCTTCGCAATTTGGGTACAACCATTTTTTGTGATCCTCTAACATGCGATCGAACTTCAACTTCTCCTTTTCACTTTGGCATTCTCTCTGTGCATCAACAATGACCCGGCGAAGATCATCAGCGGGCACATCGTCTGGTGCCTCTTGATCTTCAGCTTCCCCCGTTGCAGTATCATCGTGTTCAGAGTACATACGATGATAATTGTCATCATCCTCTTCTTCTTCGTTGTCTTCCATCATAACCCCTCTTTCTCCGTGCTTGGTCCAAACATTATAGTGTGGCAAGAAACCCTTCTCAAGCAGGTGGAAGTGAAGGGTTTTCAAGGAAGAGTAATCCTTCGTATTACCACAGACAGTACATGGACAATACATAAAACCATTCTGCTTGCTTGCCTCAGCCACTTTGAGAAAATTATGCAGGCTCTCAATGTAGTCGGAGATGCATCGGTCACCGTACATCCATTGCCGGTTCATCTGCATGCATTATATAATTAAGTATATCAAAAACCATTATAGAACATCATGAATAGAGAAGTGATGACCAAATCAATACAAGTTCATCATCACATTAAAACCAAAGTACAGTAGTGATCAAATGTTATTATTGAAAAAATAAATACATAAAGTTCATACATAGTTCTCATAGAACAACATACAGCTCTCTAGAGCATCTAATTAAAACATACATTGAAACTAACATACAACTATGTAAAACATTTAAATGCAACAACAAATGCGATCATAATCGCAACTAAGGTAACAATTGATCCAACAGCATAATGATACCAAGCCTCATTATCAATGGCATATTTTCTAATCTTTCTAATCTTCAAGCGCATTGCATCCATCTGCATCTTGTGATCATCGACGACATCGGCAACATGCAACTCCAATTTCATCTTCTCCTCTTCAATTCTTTTCAATTTTTCTTTCAAATAATTGTTTTCTTTTTCAACTAAATTTAACCTCTCGACAAGAGGGTCGGTTGGAATTTCCGGTTCACATACCTCCTAGATAAAAACATCTATGGCATGTTGGTCGGTATAATTGTCATAAACACTAAATGAAACAAATAGTTATAAAAGATAATATACCACATCCGAATCATAGACCGGACGAGAGCCGACGGGGGCGGATACCAAAACCATGGCACTATATAATAACAAACAATAATAAAAGTAAGAAAATTATACAAGTTGCTATCTAAATCATACAAGTAAGAATTTTTTCTTTTAAAAAGAAGATAAGAACAAGAGGCTCACCATGGTGGTGCCGGCGACGAGATTGGCGCAGGCGATCGACGGCGGTGAGGACGGGGACGGGACGACACCCTACACATGTGCAGACTCTAAGAAGTTAATTTGAGCTCAAATTGTGCATCTAAATCAAAAGAACTCCCACATACACTCCTCCACTAAAACCCACAAACCACTCTACTTCTAGAGCATTTGAAATGAGCTAAACTAGCAGTGAGAGATGAAACGATGAAGTTGCTAACCTTTTAGAACACTTGTGTAGATGGTGCACCGCCAAACCTAGACAAATCTTGGGGAAAATGTAGCTTGGAGGTCGAGCTTGGTGAGGAGAAAGCTTAAGTGTGGCTCCGGCATTTCAACGAACACCTCATGTGCATATACAGGCAAAAAACAGAGTAGCCCACACCTCCACCCTTCCACGGCCAAAAAACAGAGGAGATGGGGGGGGGGCGTGGATATATATAGGCAAACCTTTAGTCCCGGTTTGTGTCTAAAACCGGGACTAAAGGCCTACCCTTTAGTCCCGGTTTGTGTCTGGAACCGGGACTAAAGGTTCCAGTTGAACCGGGACTGATGCCTGCCAAGGCCCGGCCGGCGTCCTAGGCTCTAGAACCGGGACTGATGCTCCCATTAGTCCCGGTTCGTAACACGACCGGGACTAATGCTCTTATCTGGCTAGGACCAAAGCCCTGTTTTCAACTAGTGAAATTTCATTTCAGACACAACTCAACATATTTCAACTCAGCACTTTTTATAGAACACATAATGCAATCCTTGGGTGGAAGCTTTAACGATTAAATTTGTTTCTTCACAACAGGTTTATTTTCTTGAGAAGTGGGCTAGCGAAGAAGGAAGGAGGTCAATGAGGAGAAGACCACTTATAAGCTTTGAAAGAGCAGGGAAAGCACTGCCTCTACATGAAAGTGATCGTGTACGGTCCATTCCACCAAATTTTTTTTAATTATTTGCTTGTTATTTTCTTTTGTTTGCTTTTTTCCCCTCACAATATGTATCCAAAAAATGCAGCTGTTCTTCCGACCAGTACATGATGAGCACTGGTTCTTGTTCGTTGTTGATATTGTCGCAAGAAAATTCATCTTCCTAGATTCAGTTTATGAAGGGGAGTCATCATTCCACATGGAGATCAAAGATTTGATGGTTAAAACACCGTTTTCAAACTTTTATTTTATTTTATTTTTTAATTATTTTTGGTAATGCAACAGCCAGTCATTGTTGTGTTCCTAAACATTTTCTTTTCAATTTTTTTAGATAAACAATTTTATCACATCATGGGAAGAGTCTAAACTGAGAAGAATGGGTTTCAGGAATTTGGTGTAGATTACCCAAACATGCCAAAGCAAATCGGAAGGTAAAAACAAGCTCATTGTGGAAACACAAATACACGCGTACTGTTTTTTTTTTTGCTTTTATAATCAATGTTTCTTATCATTATTTGTTAAATATTCTGCAAAAAACACAGAGATGCCTGCGGGATTTCTGCGCTTAAGTGGATGCAA
Source organism: Thinopyrum elongatum (assembly GCA_011799875.1). Lineage (NCBI taxonomy): Eukaryota > Viridiplantae > Streptophyta > Magnoliopsida > Poales > Poaceae > Thinopyrum > Thinopyrum elongatum. The sequence goes on along the minus strand of CM022303.1, from coordinate 23,889,743 downwards.
ACATGGGCTTCGCGGAACCCTTTGCAGCCACAATTCAAAATGAAGGCCGTTGCAGACGCAAGGGTCAGATTTGTTGTTGACATTCTATTTAGCCCCCATAACACCAATGATGTAGGCAAAAGATTAGTCAAGAATTTCGGATGGTAAACAGATATTTTTTCTTCTACTACTGAAGCATAATTTTCTTCTTCTTTTTTACAGCCACACATTTATTATCATGACCACAAGAAGGAAAATAAGCCAAAAGTTTTTTATTTTTGGTGTCTATCACTTCATAAGCTAACATACAATTTTTTTCTATCTTCCCTTTTTTGTCAGCAGCTAAAACAGGAGTGAAATACAAGGGGGGCAAGCTGAAAGTGTTTGGCATAGTGTCTCAAGGAAGACAAACCAGGATGAAGAACCAAAAAAATAGTTTCTCTTTTGTAGATTCTTCTTCTTTTATTTGTTCATTGTTTCGCTCGAGAAGTCAAGAAAAAAACGATGATATATCAGATGTGAATGTCTTCTTTTTTTTTCATATCTTTTCTACATGTGAAACAATACAGTGAGACTAATGGAAAGAAATGTGTTCCGTGCCTTTGTATTTTTCAATGCGTTCTTTTGCCTTTGTATTTTACGTACATTTCTTATCTCAATATTTTTTTTGGCTTAACAAAAGAGATGTGCAGCAATTTTTTGTCGAACTACTACGCAAAGACAAAAGGAAGGAGAAGCAAATGTAGGTAAAATCTTATTTTTCTACACTGTATTCAATCAACAAAGAACTACTTTTATGTGAATTTTCAACAAGATCTAACCTTTTTTTTTTGCCGTGTCTCTTCTCCTTATTTGTACTGGAATTTTTCAAAGATGCATGTGGAAGGGTAGGAAGGAAGCGTAGTGCAAATTGCAATGGCCAATCAGCACAAGCAGTTTAGAAGAAGCATCAGGTCAAAGGACTATATCCAGGTAGACACATTCGTCTATATATTACAAACCAAAGTATATTGTTGTTCTTCATATCATTTATATTACAATAAACTATTTTCTCGCATCGGGTACAACTTCTTTAAAAGATTTTTTTTTGCTAGGTGCTAGCTGTGTTCTTTTCCATTCACTTTTTTTTAAAATCTTCTTGTGAAACTACAGCACCCCTTCGACCTCTGTGGTAGGTGCCTTCTTCCGTTGATGCTTAGCCCCATTCTGTTTGTTAGCAGACGCACCAGCAGCACCTGTGTTTTTTCATTGGACGAAACATGAATTTTTGTGTTGTCAGGGGGCAGTTCATATGATTTTTTGGTCTTAAAATAATGTTGACAAAATGAAACATAGAAATGACAGTAACAAACTGAAAAGAACTCAAAACCTGTAGATTTTTTAGTTGTTGGTTTCTTCTTGTCGAACTTGGACTTCTCAATGTGCAGGTTGTGACAACCAGCGATATTATGGTCCTGGCTCCTGCAGTGGCTGCATCAACTTTGTTTCTTTGCAGGGAACTTCTCCCTAGCTGTTAGGTAACAACCTTTTGGGCGACCTTTAGATACGACAACATCCGGGTCTTGTAGGGTGTCATAACCATCGGGGTGAGGTACTTGCACTTGAATAGGTGGGTCTTTTTCCATAGCAACCCCTCTTGCCTGAAGCTCTCTCAAGTCATCTGCTTTAGTCATCTCTTCAAGCCAAGTAAAAAAATTCTCACTCTCGTTCACAACATACAAGTACTTCTCATTCGTTCTTGCCCCATCGGAAGCCATCTCATTGAGCATTTTTGAGAGCTGTGCGTACCTCAAATGCCGGCTTGCCTCGGTTAGTTCCATGGGAATATTAAATTGCTTGTGTCTTACATACTTCCTGTCCTTTGGTTTCCACCTCTCTATATAATACTTGTCAGGTAGAATAGACTTGTTCAGGTGGACAAGCACTCGCAGTATGTGTGCACAGACAATGCCATCCTTCTGAAACTTCCCACAGATACAAGCGAAATCTTCTTGCCTCAGGTTTGCTAGTACAAGATAACGCCGTGTCCTGAAATCCTTTTCAGTAAGCATTCGTGACTTGTAAACCTCGTACCTTGAGCCATTCTCAACAGCATCGACATGCAGGTTAGCAGCAAACTTCATTTGCTTCTGAAACCGGTAAAAAATCTGTCGGTTGTACATTCGTGATGCCTGGATCTCAAGCTCATTGTGCACCCAGAATGTTGGTTTTGTTGTCCTAGTTAGCGAGTCTTGCTCCCTCTCCATGTCTTCTATGTGTTCAGATATTTTTTGCTATTCTGTCATGAAGCTCATCACGCTTTAAGTCGATGCTACGTTGTCCTTGAAGATGGCATTCATGCCTTCACTCCGCGATGTTGAGTGAATCAGTGGAAGGAAATCCGTCTTGGAGTAGACATGTGCCCACCTTCTCCTCTCTTTCCACAAAATCTTGAAATAGCTGACAGTCCCAATGTCATACTTTTCCACCATCTTCTCGCCACAGCCTTTCAAACTCTGCAATTGTGAGGGAGTTGTGCACAATGTAAGTGAAGCCAGCATGCAGTTCATCCTTTGTCACAAAAGTCCTGCAGCATTTCTCTTCGGCCTTTTTTTTCACATGAAACAGATAGTTCCTGTGCTTGGATAGATTGAAGACCTCAGGGACAGCTTCTTTCATGGATGTATCTTGGTCTATGATCACTGTCGCCGGTTGCTGTCCACCCATGCATTCAAGGAATGTCTGAAACAACCAAGTGAAAGTGTCGATCGTCTCATCCTGAATGATAGCACACGCAAACAAACAGTTTTGACCATGTCTGGACACACCAACAAAGGGGGCAAAGGGTGAGGGTGTCCCAGACTAAGGGGACCTCACACAGCCGACCTATCTCTCATGGGCCGCACTGATGGGCCGCTCTTAATTCATTAAAGGAAGGCCGGACTACAGGCGACCTCGTGCTCCAGAAGGAAACCTCCGAAGACTTGGCGTCTCCTCCAAGAAAAGTTTAGCGTAGTCGGCATGTTTATCCCCTGGTGGAAACTGACCATATGTAATCCTAGGTACCCCTGGTGTCTATATAAACCAGAGGGTTTAGTCCATAGAGGAAGAAGAACCATCATCATCATACCCACCTAGGGTTTAGTTCCTCCAATCTCGAGGTAGATCAACTCTGTAATTGTCATACCAACACATCAATACAATCATGCAGGACGTAGGATTTTACCTCTTCGAGAGGGCCCGAACCTAGGTAAACGCTGTCTCTACGTTCCCTGTTACCCATTGACTCCAAGATCCACAGTTCGGGACCCCCTACCCGAGATCTGCTGGTTTTAGTACCGACATTGGTGCTTTCATTGAGAGTTCCACTGTAGGATCATCAAGGATCAATGGCTCACTTAGTCATCAGCGACGGCATCCGCTGCGGGGACGTCTTCGTCCCCGGCCAGCTCTTCGCGTTTGGCAGCATCATGCTACACGCTGCTCCGACCGGTCATCTTCGCCGTGTCGGTAGCTTTATCCCCGATCAGGAGATCAGGTTTGGAGACCTAGAGTTCGTCGCCGACTCCCGAGGAGACCTTATTCTCGCAGGGTTCTCGGCTTTACCCGAAGGACCCGTAGACCCGGAGGCTTTGACTTCGGGTTCGGCTTACCCCACTATCAGGTTAGCTGCCATTCCAGATCCGGCCTTGAGCCCGGATTCAGTCTCCATGCTCGATGGCCCAAAATCAACCTCGGCCGAGCATGACTACGGGGCGATTTCGAACGCTCCTGGCACAGCAATATTACGGGTTGACCCCGAGAACTGTCCGAACATGGATCCGACGGATCTCTCGCTATTAAAGAGGATACTAGATCGGATCCAGGCCATGGGAGTTACCGACGGCCAATCCTCGGTCTACGACCAGATCGGGCTTACTCGCCTGCCACCCACTTAGTCGCCACTATTGAAGACTTGGCCGAGGGCTCGTCCGTCCTTCCTCTGGAGCCAAGAGCGGATCGGGTACATATTCCCGATCATCAAGCTCCATCCTCTAGCTCGGTAGCCGAGCTCTGCTCCGGAGAGAGTTCAAAGCCGAAGTCCCATTCGGCGCACGGCCTCGAGTCTACACAGCCGTGCCTTGCCAAAAATCCGAATCCCGAGCCCGGTTCTTCAGACTCCACGTCTGTCCGGGACGCAGCTGCCAAGACCCCGGACTCACATCCTGTTGGGATCAAATTTTGTATCCCACCCACCCCCCACATCGAGTACTGCCCAAGTAACTCGGGACAGCCCGACGTATGGGATCTAATGTACATGAAACAACAGCCCGGAGAGACAGTTCGGCAATTCTGGACTAAATTCCTTCTCGTCAAAAACAAGATAGCAGACTGTTGTGACACGGAAATTCTGGCGGCTTTCCGGCGTAACTGCCGAGACAAAGGCATCTTAAACGCCCTCGCCCGCCTTCACATTCAAAACTTCTCTGAGTTATCGGACCTGGTGTCCAAATACTGCGCCATGGAGGATGCTTGGCAGGCCCAGCAATAGCAAACGGATTTAATCCATGCCGAAGAATCAAGACGAGCTCGGGCGAAACGCGCACACCCCCGCCGGTCAGCTCAATATGAGCCGTCCGAGAAAAAGAAGAAACTCTGGGTAGGATCCAGAACAGTTCTTGACGAACTACTGGACAAATCGTGCCCTATACACTCTGTCCCGCTCAACACAAAACCAACTCATAGCCTTCGAGCTTGCTGGGTGGTCAGGCAGGTAGCCAAGAGCGGTGAAGCCATCCTCGGAGGCTCATAGTCAAATAGATGTCCAACAACACCGTCGGAGGATGACGCCAAGATCCTAATGATCTACAAGACTTATTCCTCAAAGAATCAGAGGAAAAGAGCCCTTCGAGAGCTCGATCAAATTCACCATGGGGCAGCAACGGACTGATGGAAAGACACACCCATCACTTTCGGCGAAGAAGACCAGCCGAGGTCCCGCCCTGTCCGAGCTGCTGCCGCCCTTGTCCTTGATCCCATAGTGGATGGATTTTGACTCCAAAAGGTGCTAATGGATGGCGGCAGTGGGTTAAACCTCATTTACGAGGACACCTTGGATAAAATGCAGTTCGACAGATCTCGTATAGAGCAAAGTCACACTACCTTTCGAGGGATCATCCCCGGAAAGGTGGCACGTTGCAGTGGCCGAGTTACACTCGATGTAGTCTTTGGAACTCCCAAGAACTATCGATCCGAGGAATTACTCTTCCACATTGTGCCCTTCCGCAGTGGCTACCATGCCTTATTGGGGTGTGACGCATTTGCACGATTCCATGCTATCCCACATTACGGGTATATGAAACTTAAAATGCCAGGGCCAAACGGCGTGATCACAGACACCGGTGACCCGGACAGAGCTCTTCGGGCTGAGAACAAAACAGCATCGCTCACCCTCGAAGCATTATCCGAAGCCCTCGCAGCTAAAGAATTAACCGCGCTCCGCTCAACGGTGGATAAGGATGATGTAATCCTCAACAAAAGGCCCAAATCCACATCTTTCAAACCAGCAGACGAAATCTTCAAATTCCAAGTGCATCCGACGGATCCTAACAAGACGGCATCCATTGGAGCTCAACTGGACCCCGCGGTTGATGAGGCATTGCGTAATTTTTTGCACAAAAACTGGGACATCTTTGCCTTGCACCCTTCAAATATGCCAGGGATCCCATGAAATTTAGCTGAGCATAGCTTGAACATAATTTAAAGGTTTCAAGCCAGTCAAACAAGTGTTATCCCGATTTTCTGAACCCATGCGTCAGGCCATGGGTGAAGAACTGGCGAAATTGCTCGAAGCCAGGTTCATCCGAGATATTAAACATTCTGAGTGGTTGGCTAATCTGGTCATGCTACCTAAGAAAGACAAATCCTGGCGGTTGTGTGTCGATTTCAAGGACCTAAATAAGGCCTGCCCCAAGGATCCTTCCCCCTGCCCCGCATAGACCAGATCATAGACGCCAGTGCTGGGCATGACTCACTGTGTTTTCTCGATGCTTACTCCGGATACCATCAAATTAAAATAAAGGAGTCCGATCAAGCGGCCACAGCCTTCATCACCCGCTATGGGTCGTTTTGTTTCAACACAATGCCCTTAGGATTAAAAAACACAGGTGCTACATACCAGTGCATGATCCAAACATGTTTGGAAAAACAGATTGGCAAAACAGTCGAGGCATATGTGGACGACGTGGTTATCAAAACCAAACATGTCAGTCAGTTGGTGTACGACCACCGTCCAACCTTCGACAGTCTGCGGACTTATGATATATGGCTCAATCCAGACAAATGTGTTTTCGGAGTGCCTGCGGGCAAATTGCTCGGATTTATTGTCTCCCGTAGAGGAATAGAGGCTAATCTAGCTAAAATCCGAGCACTATCCCAGCTCGCGGTTCCTACTGAGCTAAAACACGTCCAAAAGCTGGCCGGCTGCATGGCGGCCTTGAGCCACTTTATCTCACGCCTTGGAGAAAAGGCCCTACTGCTTTATAGGCTGCTTAAATGGACCAAAAACTGCGAATGGACTAGTGAGGCAGCGGCCGCACTAGAGGAAATTAAACATTACTGGCTAGCAACCCCATCTTGGCAGCACCCAGCTTAGGCGAGCCAATGCTTCTATACATTTCAGCCACAAACCAGGTGGTCAGTGCAGTTCTCGTCGTTGAACGAGAGGCAGAGGGTCACAAGCTCTAGGTGCATAAGCCAGTCTACTATGTATCCGAAGTGCTTACCCCGTGTAAAACAAGGTACCCGCATTATCAGAAGATCGCCTACCCAGTTTTCATGGCATCCCGAAAGCTCCGACACTATTTTCAAGAGTGCTCGGTTACGGTGGCACCCGAAGTACCCCTGAATGACATAATTAACAACAGGGACACCACGGGCCGTATAGCCAAATGGGCCATCGAGCTCCTCCCCTTTGAAATTATATATCGACCGCGCCGAGCTATTAAATCTCAGGTGTTGGCGGATTTTGTGGCAGAATGGACGGAAGCCGAGCTCCCTCGAGAGTACAGTACATATTCGCTTTGGACGATGTACCTCGACGGCTCCAAAATGCTCGCCGGTCTAGGGGCTGGAGTGGTTCTCACATCTCCCACCGGCGACAATATCCGGTATGTATTGCAAATTATGTACACCGACTCTAACAACGCAGTCGAATACGAGGCCCTGTTACATGGAATTCGGATGGCAGTATCAATGGGTGTACAGCGGCTCGAGGTACGGGGAGATTCTAATCTCGCCATCTCTCAAGTCAATGGCGAATTTGATGCAAAAGACCCAAAAATGACAGCGTATCGTAATGTCGTCCTAAAAATATCCGCCCGGTTTGAGGGGCTGGAGTTCCATCATGTCTCTAGAGACAGCAATCAACCTGCCGATGTCCTCGCTCGAATGGGCGCTAAACGCGATCGCGTTCCTGAGAACACCTTTTTGGAATGACTCTTTAAGCCGTCCGTGGTGTGGCAGGATGATGGCGAAGACGCTGAAACCAAGGACTCGGGAGAGCTCATCTCTCCGGTCATCGAACCAGACGAAGGAATTATTGGGGGATCGGCAATCGAAGAAACGTCTTCGGCCCACGAAGTCATGGCAGTAATCACGCCATGGACCAAGCCCTTCCTCGCATATCTCTGCTACTTGTAAGCTGCGTTGGTAAAATCCTTGAAGAGGAAAGGAGATGCAGTACAGTAGAGATAAGTATTTCCCTCAGTTAAGAACCAAGGTTATCAATCCAGTAGGACAAACACGCACGACCTCGTTAGCAGCACCTACACACACGAAAACCAAATTCTTGCACCCAACGCAAAACAATGGGTTGTCAATCCCTTGGCGGCTAATTGAAAGGATCAAATCTCGTAGTGATAAATAAATAAAGTAAAACATAGAAGTAAATAAATTGCAGCAAGGTTGATTTAGTTTTATGTATGATGGAAAATAGACCCGGGGGCCATAGTTTTCACTAAAGGCTTCTCTCTTGAAAGTAGCATACGGTGGGTAAACAAATTACTGTTGGACAATTGATAGAAAAGCGCATAGTTATGATGATATCCAAGGCAATGATCATGTATATAGGCATCACGTCCGACACAAGTAGACCGACTCCTGCCTGCATCTACTACTATTACTCCACCCATGGACCGCTATCCAGCATGCATCTAGAGTATTAAGTTCATAAAGAACGAAGTAACGCCTTAAGCAAGATGACATGATGTAGACAAAGTAAATCCAACTAATATGAATAAACCACATCATTTTACCCTTAATGGCAGGGATACAATACGTGTCATGTCCCCTTCTGTCACTGGGATTGAGCACCGCAAGACCGAACCTATCACACAGCACCTCTCCCATTGCAAGATAAACCAATCTAGTTGGCCAAACCAAATCAATAGATCGGAGAGAAATACAAAGCTATAACAATCATGCGTAAAAGAGTTCAAAGGAGACTCAAATAATATTCATAGATAATATGATCATAAAGCCACAATTCATCGGATCCCAACAAACACACCGCGAAGAAGAATTACATCGAATAGATCTCCAAGAAGATCGAGGAGAACATTGTATTGAAGATCAAAGAGAGAGAAGAAGCCATCTAGCTACTAGCTATGGACCCGTAGCTCTGTGATGAACTACTCACGCATCATCGGAGAGGCAGCATGGTTGATGTAGAGGCCCTCCGTGTTTGAATCCCCCTCCGGTAGATTACTGGAAAAGGTCCCCAGATGGGATCTTGAAGAAACAGAGACTTGCGGTGGCGGAAAAAGTGTTTCATGGCTCCCTCTGTTGGTTTTGGAATATTTGAGAATTTATAGGCTTGGAATTAGGTCAAAATGAGCCACGAGGGGCCCACAAGCCTGGGTGGCGTGCCCTACGAGCTTGTCACTCCCTCGTGCCAGGTCAGGTCTTCTCCCGAAGCTTCCTGGTATTCTTCTGGTCCAAGAAAAATTAATCCAAAGTTTTTTCTCCGTTTGGACTTCGTTTGGTACTGTTTCCCTAAAAAGCCAAAAACAAGCAGAAAACAGCAACTGGCACTAGGCACTGAGTTAGTAGGTTAGTCCCCAAAAATGATATAAGGTTGCATATAATTGCATAATAAGCATCCAAGATTGATACTATAATAGCATGGAACAATAAAAAATTATAGATACGTTGGAGACGTATCAATCTCCTTCGTCATGAGCTACCCGATGACCAGACTAAGGCAAGGCGCATAATTCGGCGGCCTAAAGCCTACAAGGTCCACGACGGTGAACTTTACAAGAAAAGCACCACCGAAGTCCTCCAAAGATGTATATCCAAAGAGGAGGGGAGACAGCTGCTACTTGTGAGCTGCGTTGGTAAAATCCTTGAAGAGGAAAGGAGATGTAGTACAATAGAGATAAGTATTTCCCTCAGTTAAGAACCAAGTTTATCAATCCAGTAGGAGAAACACACACAACCTCGTTGGCAGCATCTACACACACGAAAAGCAAATACTTGCACCCAACGCAAAACAAGGGGTTGTCAATCCCTTGACGGTTAATTGCAAGGATCAAATCTCGTAGTGATAGATAAATAAAGTAAAACACAAAAGTAAAATATAAGTAAATAAATTTCAGCAAGGTGATTTTAGTTTTATGTATGATGAAAAATAGACCCGTGGGCCATAGTTTTCACTAGAGGCTTCTCTCTTGAAGGTAGCATACAGTGGGCAAACAAATTACTGTTGGGCAATTGATAGAAAAGCACATAGTTATGGTGATATTCAAGACAATGATCATGTATATAGGCATCACATCCGAGACAAGTAGACCGACTCTTGCCTGCATCTACTACTATTACTCCACCCATCGACCGCTATCCAGCATGCATCTAGAGTATTAAGTTCATAAGAACAGAGTAACGCCTTAAGCAAGATGACATGATGTAGACAAAGTAAATCCAATCAATATGAATAAACCCCATCATTTTACCCTTAATGGCAACGATACAATATGTGTCTTGTCCCCTATTTTGTCACTGGAATAGAGCACCACAAGACTGAACCCATCACAAAGCACCTCTCCCATTGCAAGATAAATCAATCTAGTTGGCCAAACCAAACCGATTGATCGGAGAGAAATACAAAGCTATAACAATCATGCGTATAAGAATTCAGAGGTGACTCAAATAATATTCATGAATAATCTGATCATAAACCCACAATTCATCGGATCCCAAAAAACACACCGCAAAGAAGAATTACATCGAATAGATCTCCAAGAAGATCAAGGAAAACATTGTATTGAAGATCAGAGAGAGAGAAGAAGCCATCTAGCTACTAGCTATGAACCCGTAGGTCTATGGTGAACTACTCACGAATCATCGGAAGGGCAGCAAGGTTGATGTGGAGGCCCTCCGTGATCGAATCCTGCTCCGGCAGATTACCAGAAAAGGTCCCCAGATGGGATCTTGAAGAAACAGAGACTTGCGGCGGCGGAAAAAGTGTTTCGGGGTGCTCTCTGTTGGTTTGGGAATATTTCTGAATTTATAGGCTTGGAGTTAGGTCAAGAGGTGCCATGAGGGGCCCACAAGCCTGCCAGGCGCCCCCCCAGAGCACGCCTGGTGAGCTTGTCGGTCCCTCGTGAGACATCTGGTCTCCTCCCGAAGCTTCCTGGGTGTCTTCTGGTCCATGAAAAAGTAATCCATGTTTTTTCTCTATTTGGACTTCGTTTGGTACTGTTTCCCTAAAAAGCCAAAAACATGCAGAGAACAGCAACTGGCACTGGGCACTGAGTTAGTAGGTTAGTCCCAGAAAATGATATAAAGTTGCATATAATTGCATAATAAACATCCAAGATTGATCCTATAATAGCATGGAACAATAAAAAATTATAGATACGTTGGAGACGTATCAATAGCTCTTGGCCGAAATTCACACTGGCATGGGCAGTCACCACACGACAGCTCAGGCCCTGGTCAGCAAGGCCTTCCGAGCCGGGTTCTTTTGGCCCACTACCTGCACAGACGCCCAAACATTGGTCCAACATTATGTTGGATGCCAGCTCTTCACAAATCAAAGTCACATGCCCTCGATGGCTCTTCGGACGATACCGATCACTTGGCCTTTTGCGGTCTGGGGGCTGGACATGGTCGGACCACTTAAAGGGGGGGACCAAGAAAAAGAAGTATCTACTCGTTATGGTCGACAAATTTACAAAATGGATTCAGGTAAAACCAGTAACCTCAGCCAAGTCCGGGCCGGTTATCGATTTTATATCCGGCGTGGCTCATTGTTATGGTGTCCCTCATAGCATAATAATGGGCAATGGATCCAATTTTACTGCCCAGGAAGTAAAGGACTGGTGTGCCAACTTAGGCATTAAGCTTGATTATGCCTCTGTATACCACCCACAGTCCAATGGACAAGTCGAGCGAGCTAATGGACTAATTTTGAGCGGCATTAAGCCCCGTTTGGTCCGTTCTTTAAAAGAGTCTAGTTACCACTGGATGGAGGAGCTCGACTCTGTATTGTGGGGCCTGCGCACCACTCCCAATCGATCCACGGGCTATACACCATTTTTCATGGTGTATGGGGCAGAGGCTATTCTCCCCAGTGACCTTATTCATGACGCACCTCGAGTACGCATGTATGAAGAAAGGGAGGCCGAGCTAGATCGGCAAGATGACCTGGACGCCTTGGAAGAAGGGCGCGATGTAACTCGGGCTCGTTCTGCTTTTTATCAGCAGTAGGCCCGACGCTATCAAAGTAGGGAAGTACGGGCGAAGGCATATAATGTGGGCGACCTTGTCCTGCGCCTCCCGGAGAAGCAGAAGCATAAACTATTGCCCAAATGGGACAGACCCTTTATAATTGATCAGGTACTCGTAGGGGGAGCGTATCGACTCCGCGACCCAACGGACAATCGCCTAGAACCAAACCCATGGAACGCAGCTCGGCTTCGGCGCTTCTACGGCTAGACCAGCGTCATCACCCTCTTCGGTCTATCCTTCTCAGATTTATATTTTCCTCTTTCTCATTTGGCTAGTATTCCCCAGGTTGTGTTTGGGTAAGCCAAGCTATGTTAAGTTTTTCTCAGCAAAACATCTTCAAATGTACCACACATTTTTACCTGGGGGCTTCTTTTACGAAGCCGGTAATACATCCTTTGTGCAACCATCAGTTTTGTGATGTTTGCAACCTTCTAGTATCATTTTAAAGCCATCATATGCATCAATTTGACTTAAGTTTTGGCCAAGCTAGGTTGCCTTGCTCCTGTGCTTACTCCCTATGTTCCTGATTGTTCAGCTAGGGAGTAAAGGGAGCACCTCTGCGATTGTTACGTCCGGATTACCCGTGTGCGTACCTCAGACGGGTGAAGCCGAAAGCTAGCATTCTTAAGAATATAATTAGTCGACCATGAGGGAAGTGGAAATAATTGGTAGTTATTACCAGATGCCGGGGTTGTTTTCCTGAAGTAACCAGTACCAGTATATTTCGGGTATTCGGTTATATGCTCATGGTCAACATGACAACCCGAGGAAAGGAACCCATGGAGGAACTATTTTCTTCAGAAGATGTTTCTTACATGAAAAAGTAATATAACATAACTCCCTGAGCGCGTTTTGTCTGTTTGAACCAAATGGCCGGATTGCCTGGTTCTCCAAAGAGTTTTTCCGATGTTCCCGGATCACGTAGTAGGAAATACCCCTCGGCCACTGGCTGAGGAGGCAGAAGCCGATGGCCGGTTAAGACAACGTTGAAAGCTCAGTTTGGAGAATATTTGATGTAAAGTACATAGATACATAGAATCAAAACACTACTCTCGGTCAATGCCATCTATTAAGGTCTCTAGGGCACAATCTTCCTGGGAAAACCGAGCAGCAGACATCACTTCGTCATATACCAAATGTAGGGGCACTTCCTACCCATCCGGCCCTACCGGCCCAACCCGAGCCAAATGCTCCGGATTAAGCTTGGTGAAGCGGGTCTTAACCATCGCCCAAGCCTCCCGCGCTCCCTATCGACAAGCTGACATTTTCCATAGCTCAAAGTGGCACCGAGCTCATTTAAATCGATCGGCGAGTTCGGTCATCCCTTTCGGGGCCGCCTCGCCAGGCCACAACGCCTTGAACATGCTCTTCATGGCTTTTCGGGCCCACTCATGTGCGGCGGTTAGCTCCTTCAGCAGGTCCCATCTAAAAGAGCTGGCCTCCTCTTCGGGGCGTCCGGTAACGAGAACTAAAAAGAGACATGGCATTATTCATATAGCTGTATTAGGCATGCAATCTATGTATCGAAAAGCTAGGTTGCACTCACCGAACATGCCAGCTTTCAGTCTCTGGTTCTCCTCCTGGGATAGAGCCAGTTGAGTTTTCAAGCTCTCGATTTCTTGGGCCTGTTGTTGATTTTCCGCCTTGAGCTTATCCCTTTCCTCATGACTTCGGGTCAGCACACGTGTAGCCAGCCTCTTGCTACGTGTCCGCATACCTTTGAGCTTCTCTGGCTACGTCGAGATCTTTTTGCAGTTGATTTATCGACTCAGCTGCTATGGTCCAATCTTTCATTAGAAAAGGTGCTCCATAAATTTTTTTATTAGACATATTTAAGTCTGTAACTTACCTTGTGCCTCTCTGGTAAATTTCTTGACCCCATCTAGCTCGGCCTCCACAGATTTTAACTGTGTTTGTGTCAGCCCGAGGTCTTCGGCCAACTTTCTGTTCTGTTCCCGAACAGTCTGCACCATAGCGCGGCATTATAACATCGGACCCTTAACTCGGCCGTCCCGCCCAAACTAAGGCTTGGGGGCTACTGGGTTCCGTGTTTAAATTACTGAAAATATGTAACGCTTTTGCTAGGTAAGCATCGGACCCTTAACTCGGCCGTCCCGCCCAAATTAAGGCTCGGGAGCTACTGGGTTCCGTGTTTAATAAAAAAATAATACATTGCTTCCCCACGGTAAGCATCGATACCCTGGCCGGCCTTTTTTGCCGTCTAGGGTCTCGGGGGGCTACAATCCCCCGTGGGAATGATTTTATAGCTCCGCTAATTCCTCCTTTTCCCTTACTTCAGAAAAACTTTTTCCGAGAGGGCTACTGGGCTGGGTTAGGCGTCTGGTCATCAGAACCACTGGCGTACCTGCAGGCTGGTAGACAGAAGTTTAGCTGCTCCCTCGAGTCCCGTTCGAGCCACTCCGAGGTATGCGTCTACCGAACTAAGAGCATTAAACTCTTGATCAGAAAACGCAGAGTGCCTCAGCGATGCCTTTCATCGCTGGTGATTCATCACACTTTCGACCTCAGAGTTGGTGACCGAGACGGCCTCTGAGTCCTCTGGGTGCTGGTCCTCGGCAGGGATCTCTGAAGTAACGCCGGCCACAACCGGGGACCTTGGTCTTGGGTCACCCCCCTGCACCTCTTCAACATCCTCGGACGAAGGTGGTTCTACATATTGCCTGCAGGTCGCAGTAGAAAAAATTATTGGCATTCACAGTGGCTATCAAAGACAAAGACACTAAAAGTACAGTGGATACATTACCTCTTTGGCGGGCGCGGATGAGGTGACTCCCGTTGTCACCGCACGTTTGGACATCCTGCGGCCATTCACCGCTGGGGCCACCGGTGCCGCTCTCACAGATGTTGTGCGGCGGCCCTTGGGAGTAGAAGTCAGTGTACTCGGAGCCGTAGGAGCTGAGCGTCTTTTTCGAGAAGGAGCCTGTTAGTCACTTACAGCGGAGGAGGGAAGTGTCCCGGGGTGATCGACCCAAAGGGCCACTTTAGAGCCGTCGAGACTGTCCTGGTAGAAGAGCCCCTCCTCAAAATCGATCGATGTTTCGGGATCGTCATGAAACCCAGGGTCATCGTCTCGAGAATAGCTCTCCGGTTGAGGAGCAGGGCAATTCACTGTCTCAATCTAGCACCTCCAGCTCTGTTTGGATAAATTAAATATTCGATTAAGGAAAATTGGTATACCATCCGAACTATAAAGTGTAGTTGAACTCACCATTTCGATGGGTTTATAACTCAAGAAGCCCTCCTTGGGCTTTAGTCGAGCAAACTCTTGCTCTTCCCTGTTGAAGAGATCGGCCAGGACGGCTGCCATTGCCGTCTAGTCGGTAGGCCCCTTCTGTGCGTAACGGGTCGAGTCATTCATCCCGTTGTAACGCCATAGAGGGTGCACCCTTTGTTGAAGAGGTTGAATGCACCGAGTAATGGCTGCGGCCATTACGTCAATGATGGTCAACCCGTTATGGGCAAACCACCTCACTTGAGCAGCTAGGCGCGCTACTTCGGCACTTTCCTCTTGGGAGGAGCTCTTCGGCCGCCAGTTGAACAGCTTCTTCGGAGAAGCAAGTGAGAATTCGGGCAGCCCCCTCCGAGCTGGATCGAATAGGGGGACATCTTCAATATAGAACCACTCCAAGGTCCACTCCTCAGCATCCTTCTTGGGAGTCCCTATAGGATACCCCGTCCCGGCGATGCGCCACACTTCGGCTCCGCCGACCTCATAAATCGTCCCTCCTCGGGTGCGAGGGACAAGGAAGAAGTATTTCCTCCATAATTCGAAATGAGCTTCGCAGCCAGATGCAGGAGATATGCCCTAGAGACAATAATAAATGTTATTGATTATCTCCCTGTTCATAATTAAGTTTATGTTCCATGCTATAACTGCTATGGTTCTCGAGTCTACAAATAAAACGAGGCTTGGAGGGAAACTCATGTGCACGTGTGGGATAATAATCGGTAAAATGTATTCCTAGTCAAGCCTCTATGACTGGCTCAAGTATTGCCTGATGATCCTGTTTTCCTGATCATGGGCATGACTATGCCGGCAATTTTGAAGGCACAATGTTAGCAGAACATTTGTGTTGAATCGACCCGAATTGATGTTATGCTATGAGATACATTCGTCATAAGTTAATGGTTAATAACACAGGAAGTTAATGCTTGCATAATTCCTTAGACCATGAGAGTATCGAGTTTTTTCAGGCTTGCTTCATGAACTTTGGGGTTTGTTAAACGTCATCCGTAAATGGGTGGCTATTACGGCAGCTTACGGGTTCATGGAAAAGTATGTCAAGTAACTTGATAGCTCAAGATTGGGATTTGCTCCTCCGACGAAGGAGAGATATCTCTAGGCCCTCTCGGTGTTACGGTATCCATCATCGTCTGGCCAGACACAATGTGATTTCATCATAGGGATGCCGGAACACGGTAACGAGAAAAGAGAACAATACCGGTAACGAGGTAACTGGCATAGTGGACAAGTTGTTGATCCACGGGAATGCCAACATGTCTCACCTCGGGTATTTGTAACATATCGCGAAGCAACAGGAATAGCACACAGCAACTGGAGGTTCACTCGAATATTCATTCGTGTGGGTATAGGGGTCAATATGGGTGTCCACGGCTCCGATGTTGATCATTAATCGGAAAGTGTTCCGGTCATGTCTATGCTTCACCGAACCTATAGGGTCACATGGTTAAGGGTCATCTATCTGCTGAATACTAGACAGGGAGTTCGAGAGAAAGTCACTGGAAAGGTTTCAGAGACAACAGAAAAGTTCCGGAGAGAACACTAAAAAAGTTTTGGTAAAACCGAAAAGTTGTTTCGGATAAAACCATTGATCCAAAAAGGTTTCGGCAAGCACCGGGAACGTTTTGGAGGTTGCCAGATTGGTCTGGTAACTTCTGGAATTTTTTCGGAGAAAAAACCGAAAAGAAGTTTCGGAGCTGCCGGAATTGTTTACAGAGTAAACGAAGATGGTTTTAAATTAAACCACCATACCGGAGCGCGTCCAGATAATTTTAGAGGGTGCCGGAAATGTTCTGGGACTTTTCAGAATTTTTCAGAAGTAATAGTCGCGGAAAACATCTTGTCCCAGCATGAGGGGACAAGATCCCACGATACGTGGGGGCTGTTTTGGGGCGCCTCCCCTTTGGGCGGCAGCCCCTTGTGGCTGCACAAAAGGTGTTGGGGGGGGCCCCCATGGTGGTGGGCAGCCTCCACAAATGGTGGATAGTGTTGGGAGGAAGGTGGGGCCCCATGGGGAACCATGGACAAGGGAACATGTTTTCTCCATGTTTGGTGGGAACATGTTTTCCTTGTTTGGTGGGTGCATGTTTTGTGGGCTGAATTTCAGCCCCCCCCCCCCCCCCCTCACCCCTTCCACCACTATATAAGGAGGTGGAGAGGAGCTCTTCATCCACACTCCAACTCTCTCACACAAGACATGCATGATCTAGCATTCTCTCTCCCTCACACGAAATAGTTTCGTAGTGCCGAAAGGCTGTCTGGGTTCCGGTGGGAACTAGTTCTGGACGGCGAAGCCCTGCCGGATAGATGACACCGTATGTGTGCAACCCCGTAGAGAGGTCATAGTTTCGTCCTTTTTGCCCGAGGGGCTGTTCGAGTGTCCTCCCGAAGGGCTGTCCGAGTGACCGTCCGAGTTTCAAGGGTCCTCCCGAAGGGCTGTCTGTGACACTGTCCGACCGCCTCCCGGAGGGCTGTCCGAGGGGCAGATGAGGGAGTACATCCTCGCGGTTGGGAGGTTGTAAAATCCTAGCTGCGGGGATCTGCACCGCCGATCGTCATCGACTCTACTTCCGCTGCGCTACGAGTCGGTAACGAAAATGATCAAACCTTGTATGCAGTCTCCATAGTGTTCCTGGGCTGGTGCGTAGGTCAGAAATTTTTTGTTTTCTGCTGCGTTACCCTACACCAGAAACATCTCACAAAGGGCAACGTAGCTGGAAATGTGCTGAATTGAGCCTGGGGTGAGATGGTGGAGCTGGATCCCGTAAAATTCTGGTAAACCCCTCAGGAAGAGGTGAATCGGGAAGCCTAAACCTCGTAAGAGGAAGGGACGAAGCATAGCCTTTCCTCCCCGTGTGGGGCGGGGAAGTTCTCCGCAAAAGCCTCGCCGTTCACAGAACTCAATCCGGGGCGGGTAGACGCAAGATCTGATACGAGCAGATACCCCTGCGTCTCGAGGCTGCCCAATCAAATGCGGGAAACTGAGCAGCTCGCCCAATCACCTTGAAGGGGACCGTGAGGGCGTGAGGAGGAGGCTGGAGCACTTGCCATTGTTTAAGGCTTGCTGACTACGACCTCTCGGTGATTTGGGAAAAGATGGCAGGAGGTGGGGTGCGTTAACCTTCACGCCCTTAGCCTGTTAAATGGGCATTTTTCCCTGGCCCCAAAGGGGCATTTCTGTAAAAGACTATTGGACCAATTGCCTTCCTCTGGCTCACGGAAATCGAGGAGTATCATTAACTCCGAACGAGGAAAACGGTGTGACTGGCCCCACAATACCTCGTTAAACCGAAGGATTGTCGGCGGCCGAAGTATTATCAGCCGGACATAGATGAGGGAAGAACTCAACCCTCAAGCCGAGGACTTCGGAAGCATGGAGCTGACGAAGATTATCGACCTCGGCGTTGGAGGCTAGTTCGGGGGCTACTAAGGGTGTCCCGGACTAAGGGGTCCTCACACAGCCGACCTATCTCTCATGGGCCGTACTGATGGGCCACTCTTAATTCATTAAAGAAAGGCCAGACTACAGGCGACCTCGTGCTCCAGAAGGAAACCTCCGAAGACTTGGCGTCTCCTCCAAGAAAATTTTAGCGTAGCCGACATGTTTATCCCCTGGTGGAAACCGACCATATGTAACCCTAGGTACCCCTGGTGTCTATATAAACCAGAGGGTTTAGTCCGCAGAAGAAGAACAACCATCGTCATCATACCCACCTAGAGTTTAGTTCCTCCAATCTCGAGGTAGATCAACTCTGTAATTGTCATACCAACACATTAATACAATCAAGCAGGACGTAGGGTTTTACCTCTTCGAGAGGGCCCGAACCTGGGTAAACGTTGTCTCTACGTTCCCTGTTACCCATTGACTCCAAGATCCACGGTTCGGGACCCCCTACCCGAGATCTGCGAGTTTTAGTACCGACAAAGGGGAGGTTGTATTTGTTGGTTTTGTATGTTGTGTCAAAGCTTAGGCTGTCTCCGTACAGATAGTACATTTTCCTTGAGTATCCATCAGCCCAGAAAATGTAGAGGACTTTGCTTGGGTTTTTTGGATGAACCATGAACTTGTAGTAGTACCTCGAATCATCTGCTTGCCTGCCCCTGAAGTAGTCCAGAAGCTGCATCATGTCGTTGCTATAATTCTCTTTCCTCATCGATGCCCTCACATTTGTCACATATTTTTTCGTGTATGGCAATGGACCTTGTCATAAATACGATAGTATGTCCATAATTTTCCTTGTTGGCAATTTGGCTGAGTTGAATGTTCTAACTAACAGTTCTCCTCCTCTGTCATGTGTTTGTGTGATCTCAAAAACTTCGATTCGTCCAGTGGACTCAAGTCATGGTTTTGCTCAAGATTTATGTCTGTGATAAACCATCTCCCATTTTTCTGTGACTACTAGTTTAGCTTGGCAACCGGTAACATCAATCACATTCCTTCTTCTTTTCCTTGTCTCTGTTGCCAGCTTGCCAGTTCTCTCTTGCCACCTCTGTTGCCTTTTTTTTCTCCTAGCCTCCTTCTCTTCCTCATCAAGTACCTTTCCAGCCCGGTTACAGCTGAAAATACATCGAGACTCGCTGCCTCATGTGACAGTCTGCCCACAGTAGTTTGATGGTTTCTGCACAGCAAAACCACACATGCAAGAATAATTGTTGTAGAATGCTTGCGCTGCTTTTGACGATTCAAAATCCATGCCCATCTGAGGCACATGGCGGCTGCGGACCTCCTGGCTACGACTCTGAGCTGCAACAACACAGTCATTCTCCAGAAATTTGTCTATATCGTCCTGTGTCAATTGCTCAACATCATCATCCTCATCTGCGTTATTATTCTGTTCATCATCATGTTCAACAACTACTTGATCAACATCTTCTTCAGTGACAGCAAGCACATTCATAAAAGCAGTTGGATCAGTGTCTGAATCTTCGCTGCATGCATCATCTTCAATTTCATTGTCTTCAGCACACATCCCAAGATCTTGCAAGAGGTCTGCACCAGGAGCTGGCATACCATCATTCCATGTTAGAGCTTGCACGGATAAATCAGCCTTCAAGGAATCTATCCGGTTGTTGTCCCAGTTTCAGTAACATTGTGTTGAAGATAGTTGCTCGACGCAGGGATGTCCATGTCAACTTGCTCACTTAATCTTGAGTCCCACCCAGTTACCATGAATGATTCATTCTGCAAATTTGTTGGACACAAACAACAATAAGAAATTCTTATCCAACATATATGTTTTTTGCACCAATGGTTGGTTTTTTATCATTTTTTCCATATAAGTTTGTTTTTAACACTTATTTCTCGTTGTTTTTGCATTTTTTTCCAGCTGGTGATCATACCTCAGCACCAACGGGATAGCGATCCGTGTGTGGTGAATCAAAAAAAGGCAGCCTGCACAACACAAACATAGTTATGTCCACTCCCCTGAAACATCTACTTTTCTTATATGGACCACAAAATAGCTTTTCTCAGTGCTACCCCTAGATGTATTTTAGTTCAAACCTCAGAGTCAGCGGCAAGTAGCATTTCTGTGTACGACATGTTCCTGCCGAAGCCTTCATTCAACGCCAATGCCTGCATTTTTTGTTTTGTTTTTGGGGGTTAAAATTTTGAGATAGATACAGTTCATATCAACTGGATGCATACAAGATACAATTTCTCATTTTCTTCCCAAACATTTTACTCATTTTATTTGTTCCAAAAGAATAACCGACTTACATCTTGTTTCTGCTGGACAAAAGGGCCAGCATGTTGACCAGCAAGTGGAATTGATCTGTTAGTCCCAACAGTCAGAGGATTTGATGATGTTGCAAACTCATGGACCTGAGAGGCGAATGAGTACGGTGGAATCATCTGCAGAAACTGTTGTCCGTTGCTTTGCATTTGAAAAAGCCTCGGGTCAAACACCACTGCTGGGTACTGGGACTGCACAGGCTACAATCAAAACATATCAGTAAGTTTATCTATATTTTTTCCTGTCATTTTTGTTTATGGTCCCATGTGTATTTATGAATCAAAAATCTTTTTTTTGCCAAACCATACCTGAGTCCCAATGTAGTCCCCTGCATAGCTATCTTCATTTCCTGCAGTCATCAGTTTTTCAAAATTTAACATTATGTTGCTGTATATCAATTTAACATTATGCTTTCTTCACCTAAAGATTTTATGAAATGGAGGAGCACACCCCTAAGTTCTTTTTTCTTAGGGGCAACATGCTAGCATTGTCATATGTTGTTTTTTTTCTTATCAGTTGTCAGCACTTTGTGAACATGCACAACACACTGAGATGTAGTTAAATTCTAAGTTCTTCTTCTTTTCTTAGATGTAAATAGATGTGTACATGTTCAGAGTCAGCACTTTTTTTTTTGTTCTCTAAGAAGGTAATGATGCATCTTTTCCCCTTTTTGTTTCAAGTGAGGCCAAATATCTTTTCTTGATCAGGGTGCAGATAGAAATGTAGTTCCAGTTTTGGAACGACGTTGTTTTTTGCTGAATAAATGGGAACAAAAAGCCCTCTGAAAGTAGTTGCACGCAAACTGGAACAAGGAGTTGTGTTTTCGTGATCTTCAGTTAGCACATGTAAGAAGCTCAACATATCTGAAACAAACAAGCTATCTGGCCATGCAAAAGACAGTGATATGCAGTTTTTCTCTGATCAGTTTCTGAGGCTAGATCAGTTTTCCGAGGCTAGATCACACTGAGATGCACTGATTTTGCATCATTACCTTTGTTAGAGAACAATGCTGTCTGTGTGTTCATGTACATATGGTCTGCTTAGCAAGATTTGCTCTGATTTTTGACAACAGCAAACTGTTTAACTGTTGTGTGTTTTGTCCAGAGACCGGGACAAGCATATGTTTGATGGAGAAAGAAAGGATAATTATGAGCATAAAATCAAGCAGAAATTAGGATCTACCACCAGAAATTAGGATCTACAAGGAGAGGTCAATTTTTTGTACTACGAACTCACCCTGGTAAGAACGCCCACTGCCGGACATGATTTCTCCTCCAACTTTGTCTTCTTCCTCTCGTCAGAACTCCCAATTTTGACTCTGTTCTCCTCAATCTTGATGTTCATCCATGGCGGTTGTGTGGGGGGAGAGGAGGGTGGGGGGATTGGTACTGATTTGGGGAAGAAAGAGTTATCGGGGGTGCGGGGGGTGGGGTGGGGTGGCCAGAGACAGTTGGTCGGCAGCTGTAAAGTGCAACAGAAAAGCTCCATAAACCTTGTCTGGGTTTTTGCAACTTTTCCTCAGCCACCTAAACTTCTTTTGCAAGTGTTTTCTGCCAACAAGGCCCAGGCCTGTGCGCACATCTTGCTTTTTTTTTCTGTCAAACAAACAGACAGACAAATAAAGCCCAACAAACAAGACCCAGTGGGCGGGGGTAGTTGGGCTGGGTTGGGTGGGGTAGCCAGAGACAAACAAACAGGCCGACACATACAAACAAGCGTTGATGTGTGGGGGTGATCATGAGCAACCAGGCTGGTTGTTTGTCAACGAGTGGGGCCAGATTAGAGAATGATGTCAGCTTAGATGTGAGGTATTATCTATATAGATGTGACATAGCAAGACCCAAAGAAATATTCTAGCATTGACGTGTATTTATCAATAGCTAGACTGTATAGTGTTGTTTTGGCATTTGCGAATGTTTTTTATAGCAAATTCTTAAAACGCACATAACAATTTTTTCAGAAACACATGACAAATTCTGCATACAAAGAAATTCTTCTGTGAAATTTACCATGTCCGCTTGAAGTAATTATCATGCTCTCATAATATAAATTGCCGTGGAAAATATTCGCAAATGCCATCCCCAGGAAAGCATAAAGAATTCGGCATTCATTATCCCGAGTACGTGCATGCATGCATTCGTGGAGTGGAACTAGCCACGTGTACGTGGTGGAGCGGTCTCGAGACGGACGCCCCGCTCTCCAGATTACACTACACTTCATCATCGAAAATATCATGTGTGGAACGGGGTTGGGGGTTCATGCATGTACAAGTAGACTACAAGTCAATCTGTTCGTACGTCACAATCTGGCTGCATGATCACTGCTCAGGTCGGTCAACCGTACCCTGCTCTACCCTAATGATTCTAGTATGGACGCAAGTAAAAGCTGGCGCACTTGTGGGTCGTGGGACTAAGGGCATCTCCAACTGACCTTTAAACGGACATCGTATCCGTCCGTGGATTGGTGAGGATCAGTCCGCAGACAATGATGCGAGAACTAGCCATCCAACCATGTAAAAACTCCCGCCTCTTTCTTTTAAGTCCGCAAGCTCAAAATAACAACATATCAAATCATAGATAATTGAAAAATATTCAAATGCGACAGTAGTTCTAATTTAAATGTTACAATCCCATTAAGTTCTCAAATAAAATAGGTCAAACTTGAATTCAACTAGTAGCACATATGTTCTACTTGTCCCCTTTAACCGCTCACAGATGCTCAATCAAATCTTGAATTGCTCATGAGTTGTTCGATGCTGAATTTGTTGATTCATTTGAACAAACTGATCAAACATGGCCGGATTTTGATGTGAAAGTTGGACAGGATAACCCATGTTCTCAAATTCCAGACCTGCACCAACATCTTCACCCTCATTCTTCACGATCATGTTGTGCATGACCACACAACATGTCATCATCTCCCACAAAGTCTCCGGATCTCATTGTTTAGGAGGTCCACTAACAACTGCAAAACGGGCCTGAAGCACTCCAAATGTCCTATGCACATCCTTTCTATCTTCTTGTCTTTGGGCAAAGTGAGACCTTTTCTGATCAACTGGCTCAGAGATGGTCTTGACAAAGGTAACTCACGGAGGATAGATACCGTCAAGTAGATAGTAGTCCATGTTGTATTAATGTCTATTTACAGTATAATTGCAAGGAGGAGGTTCCTCTTCGGTCACCCTAGCAAACAATGAAGACCTTTTGTAACACCCCATGTATTAACTACAGTGAGCACCCTTTGCTAATGCCAAGTCATCTAGTTTTGCAATGCCACTTGTCACTTGGCTCAGAACAAATTCAAATTCAAAATTCAAATGGCAAGTGAAAATAAAAGTTGATCAAATTTGAAAACTAAAGAGTTCATATTTTTGCAAATATTCCATGGTGAATAATGTTAAGGAAAACAACTTCACAAAATTAACCTAACTGACTTTACCTTCATGAAAACAGGAGCAACATAATCCCATTTATATCGTTTCTATTTAAACCAAATTCAAACAGATTCCAATAGTGCCCAAACTTTTTGTGGCAGTGCCGAATAATACAATGTAATTGTTGGGCCAAGTGCTACATTTTACAAAAGTCAATTGGTGTCAAAAAAAAATGCAAAACTAAAACTAGAAAAGAAAACAGATAAAAGAAAAAGGAAAAAGACCTAACATCTACTTTGCCACTAGGCTCTAGTGCTACAGTACATGAAAGCCCAGCCCATCACAGCGTTTCCCCCACCTCTGGACAGAGGCAGAGAAGCCATGGCGCTGTGCACGCGCGCACGCTGTCCACGCCGCGGATGTCGCCATGTCGATCATCCAATGGACCCCGAGTAGGATAAGACTACCCCGACCCAGTAGACAAACCCTAGCCCTCTGGTTCATCCCCCTCGCGCCTCTCTTGTTCGTTTTCAGCTCGCCCGAGCACTTGGCCGCCATGGCCATCATCGTCGTCACGGCCACCATGCTACCTGCCGCGTGAAAAGATGTCCAGGGGCTCCGACATCCTCATCTCCTTCGTCTGCATCTATCGAATCAAGTCGGGACTCGCCATACGCTCGGCATCGAGCTGACTAACCGCCACGGTCGCCGCATGTCATCGACGAGCTCGTCGAGTCCGGTCATCCCCGCGCCTCCAAACCACGTTTATGAGCTTCGCACTGAACTCCTCGACCGACTCCACCCCTTTACCATTCGATCCGTGCCGTATGTCACCGTCCCACGACCGTGGCCGGAGCTCCATGTATGCACACGAACTGCAGCTGCTGCTGCTCCTGGCGGCTGATGCTGATGCTCTGCTGTTGCGTGCTACTGCTGCAACTCTGCGTTGCTGCTTAGAGCTGCGGCTACTGCTGCTAGCTACTAGCTGCTGCCACCGCTACTGCTTGCCGCTGCTAGCTGCTCCCCCCCTATGCTGCTGCTGCTCAATCTGCCGCTGCTTATACTGCTCCTGCCGCTGCTAGCTGCGCTGCTGCCTTCAGTTGCTACTGCCGCTGCTGCCTTTGGCTGCTGCTGCGGCAGCCTCTGTCCAGGAGGCCGTCCCTGTTTAGGTTAGGGATTAATCCCCTGTTAGCCCAATAAAACCCCATGTTAGATTTAAGTTAGGGTTAGTTTTATTGCCAGACAATGACATGTGGGTCCCTCACTCCCCCTAGTGACTAGTCAAAGTTTGACTGGTCAAGCGGTCAACTGGGCCCCCCGGACCCCATTGTCTGTACCTGTAGCACATCTGTGGGTACATTTCTATGTACCCATAGCGATTAAGTATTAAATGATTTTCGAATTAAATTAAAACCAGAAATTCCAGAATAATGAATAAACTTTGAAAAATCATATAAAATAATATGTAAGTCGGATGGAAATATTTTATATATGAAAAATGATCAAAAAAATATAACGAATCCGAATATGCTACCCATAGACCTGTCACCTGCCTCTAACACTGCAAACATGGAACCTTCCCCTCTGGATCGTCTGACCGAATAATACCTGGAGCTGGGAAAATATTACTGAATATTTTCCCTCTTCTTTTAAAATGCCTAGTAATGCATTAGAGCATATCTCCAACACTTTTCGCCATGACATACATCTGTGATGCATTTGTTTGCTCTGTTATTTATTGTTTCCCCTCCGTTACATCCTTTCCGGTAGACTCCGAGACCGCTGTTGATCCGGTGATCGACTACTTCACCGTCGAGGAACCGTTTCTGTCTGCAGAGCAACCAGGCAAGCAAAACCCCCTTGATCATTCCTATATCACCCATTCTTTCCCTCTCATGCTTGCATTAGATTTTTTTTACTGTATTCGATAGCTCTTATTCTGATGCATAGCCTGCTTTTGTAACCTGCTATTATTACTGTACCTGTTATCCTATATGCTTAGTATAGCTTGGATAGTGATCCATTAGTGGCCCCGCACCCTTCTCCGTGTTGCCCCTCCTTGTTACCAGATGGCCCGATCAGGGTGATCGACGTGTAGAGACCGAAAACATCACCGCACCCCCCTTAGTTGTACGACTCTACAGAGCTACTATCGAGTGCCGAGGGTGATACCTCGTACCTTACTCTTGATGATAGCTCTGTAGTATAGCACATCGGTTGTGATTGCCGAGGGTGATTCCTCACTCTCCCCTCCCGATGATGCCCCTGTCGTGCAACCCCTCAAATGTGGACCATCGAGGGTGATTCCTCCAAGTTCACCTTGACGGTTACATCGAGTGGGAATCCATCGAGGGTGATTCCTCATATTCCCTTGATGTTATGGATACACGGATACCTGGACCTTCATCTAAGTCCTTTGTGAAGTCGGGTCGGCCCAAGGGGTACCCGTGAGAGTTATTGAAGTCGGGTCGACCATGAGGGTACCCACGAGAGATATCTGTGGCAGAACGACAGGGCAGGTGGAGTCCACCTAGTAGAGAGGTGGGCCTGATCCCTGGTCGTGGTCCGCGGGTTACCAAGTCGGTGCGACAGGGTGTCGGAGGTGAGCCTTGAGCCTTGTTTGTGTCCGCGAGCTACTAATAACACGGTTAACGGATTTGAGTATTTGATCTGAGTTGGCCACTGGCCGATACACACTAACCACCATGCGGGATAATGGTATATGGGACCCTCGACGGCATATGATTCTTCCGAAAGCTCTGTCAGATGTCTAGTTCAGCATTGCGGCACGGCTGGGCCGGCGCCATCCAGGATAGAGGTGGTGCCTGGATTTTCCCTGCGCGCAATGACCCGGAGTGCTTAGGACGATTGGCCCATGACCCCTTCGCACTTAGGATGTAGACCGGCGGGGACCTCTCTCCGGCGCCCTGGTAGGACTATGTCATGTTGATTATCCGAGGCCGGGCATTACCCGGAAAAGTGTGTCCGGCTGGAGTTAATCGAGCATGTTGGGTAATGTAGTGCACCCCTGTAGGGAAGTTAATCTATTCGAATAGCCGTGTCCATGGTAATGGACACTCGGAGTTGTATTCCGATCTATTACCACTAGAACTGGATATTTGTGATACTTAATTAATATGATGGCTCCGGGATTACTTTTTGGCGGGGTAGTCGAGGAAGGATCTCTGGGCATTGCTACTACTTGCTTATTGCTTTATAATATGCTAACCTGTACTCTTCTAATGCTGCAAGATGCTAGTCTTCGATAGGCTAGGCCTTTTCCCCTGTTCTGGCATTTCTGCAGTATAGTCCACAGATACAGCCCCTTCCCTTTGATACTGATGCATACATATAATAGTTCTGATGTAAGCCTTGCGAGTACTTTGGATGAGTACTCACGGTTGCTTTGCTACCTTTTCCCCCTCTACCTGGATGCTGCGATCAGATGACGGATCCCAGGAGACAGCTGACCCTGTCGACGAGTACTACTACACCGGCGGAGCCTACTACTACGTGGTGACTGACAACCAGGAGTAGTTTCAGAGGTTCCCAGACAGGAGGCCTGCGCCTATTCGATCTAGTGTCATTGTTTTGCTAGCCTTCTTAAGGCACCCTTGTCTAATTATGTCTTTACTCAGATATTGTTGTTTCCGCTGATTTTTGTGTGTAATCGAGCTTATGTATTCGAGCCCTCGAGGCTCCTGGCTTGTAATATAAAGCTTATATTATTTTATTTTGTTCCTAGAGTTGTGTTGTGATATCTTCCCGTGAGTCTCTAGGCTTGATCGTGCGCATTTGAGTGTATGATTAGTGCACGATTGAGTCGGGGGTGTCACAAGTTTGTATCAGAGCCGACTGCCTGTAGGAAGCCCCTTTCGAACTCCTTGGCCGAGTTGAGTCTAGTCTTTGTAAAACTGTTTTACTAACATGGCTCTGTGGGTTACGGGCCCATGTCGCCAATGGATGGGTTAGGATCTTTTATTCCTCTTCTTTACTCTGGGACTCTAAACTCTCTTCTCTTCGGATTAAAGGTCTTACTAATTCTAACATTAGGTTCTCGTGATCACATCCACCCGGAGATTAGAATTAACCCTTCCTCGAGTTGAGGTCCAGGTTCTGCATCAGAATGTTCACGGACCGCAGGATCCTCATATCGAGGGCACCCTGCATCGCCACCTGCAGATGCCAAGCTTCATGAGTTTTCTCCGACGTTGATGTAGCCTTTGCTCTGTGTGACGACCCCAGCTTAATCGTGCACTAATCATACACGCAAATGCACATGATCAAGCCTAAGGACTCACTTGAAGATATCACAACACAACTCGAAAACATAAATAAAGTCATACAAGCTTTATATTACAAGCCAGGGCCTCGAGGGCTCGAATACATAGCTCGATGGCATACAAGTGTTAGCGGAAGCATCAGATATCTGGGTACAGATATTACAGAGAAACAGATAGGCCTTTAACAAGGCGGGGCAAAATAAAACATTACGATCGAAAGGCGTAGGCCTCCTGCCTAGGACCCTCCGAACCTACTCCTGGTCGTTGGTCGGCTCCTCGTAGTAGTACTCGCCGGGAGGGTAGTAGTAGTAGTAACCGTCGGTGGGGGCAGCAGGCTCCGTCATCTGGTTGCGACAAATGGATATGGGGGAAAAAGAAAGTAAAGCAAACATGAGTACTCAGCAAGCAAGGATCTACACTACATATGCAACATTATCAAAGGAGGCTGTATATGTGGACTGGGCTGCAGAAATGCCAGAATAGAGGGGAGAGCCTAGTCCTATCGAAGACTAGCATCTTCAGCATATTCCTCGGTCTTGCAGCATTAGAAGAGTGCAGATTAGCATAAAGTAAAGTAGTAGTAATGTTATCAACCTCACCCAGAGATTCTTCCTTGACTCCCTGCGAGAAAGCAATCCCAGAGCCATACTATCCAGTATCATCTCAAGTCACTAGTTCTAGTTGTACCGATCGGGATACAACTCCGAGTGGCCGTTACCGTAGGACAGGCTATCGATAGATCAGTTCTTCCCTGCAGAGGTGCATCAACTTACCCACCACGCTCACTTAACTCCGGCCGGACACACTTTTCTGGGTCATGCCCGGCCTCGGCCAAACGACACGCCGCAACTCGACCGAATACTTAACAAAGAGGTCAGCACGCCGGACTAACCTATGCGCCCAGGGGTCTTGGGCCTTCGCCCCGGGGACTCCTGCGCATTACGTGCACCGCCGGTGAGCAGACTTAGCAACCCCTTAATACAAGTGTGGTTGCGTTCCCAGTCCAACCCAGCGTGTGCCGCTCCTTGCTGACGTCAATTAAGCTCCGACTGAAGTATACGACGCAGAATGCCCATACTATGCCCACGTGATGGTTAGTGCTACCAGGCCAGAGGCCCCTCGGATCAAATATCCAAACCGTTAGTGTGTTGGGAGTGCGGAAACGAGTAGAGACTCACGAAAGATGTGACCCCGTCGCCCCGTCTCGAGGACTTGCGGCAAGGGCTAAGAATGCCCGGCCACGCCTCGTGTTCAGCTCTCGGGCACCATCCAGGTCCACCCGACTCCATATCACTCTCATCATAATCTCATGCGGGTACCCCTCAGGGCCGACCCGTCTTTATCCTGAATAAATAGTATCAACAGTAATGTAAAGGCATCCGTGTGGCTACCACATCAAGAAGGAATCCGAGGCATTACCCTCGTTGGATTCCCACCTGACGTAATCATCAACGTGAACGAAGGAGGAATCACCCTCGAGGTCCACTCTTGAGGGGTTGCGCGACGGTGTGGTTATCGGGGGTGGTGTAGGAGGAATCACCCTCGCTGACCACGACCGATTAACTAACCTACAAGGTTATCATCAGAAGTGCTGACAAAGTATCACCCTCGGCACTCGATAATAACCCAGTAGTGTCGAGCAACTAAGGGGAAAGTGATGTGCGGTGTCGGGGCCTGGTCTTCGATCCCGTTGATCGGGTCTTCTGATGAACCAGCAGGGCAGTCGGGATAAAGCGGGGTCTCTGCTGGGTCTCTACCCAACCTATGCTAAACAGTTTAGGATAAGCAGACAGCTAACAATAGCAGGTTACAATAAACAGGCTATGCCGCAAATATAGGATAACAGCAGCAGTAGTAACTTCTAATGCAAGCATAAGAGAGAAGAGAGTGGGCGATATTGGAATGCTCAAAGGGGGGGTGCTTGCCTGGAAGCTCGGCGGCAAGGGTTTGATCGTCAGGGGCGTAGTCAACCTCCGAAGCTGCGTCGGTCTCAGGAGCTACGTCGACGTCGGGGTCTACCGAGAGAGAAGAGGGGGAAGAAACATATAAATACACAGCAATATTGCAACACAGAGCATGCCATGTCTAGGATGTAGTGCAGGATTGCCTAAAGATGCACCTAAGTCATTTTTAGTTTCTTTAGAATTTAAGTTGGATTTATTATCCGGTGAATATGCACTATTCACATACCGGAATTGGGCTAAAAGTTACGGGTTCTCCTACGTAGGGGGTTCCGACATAGAAACAGACGACACGATCAAATTCGTCGTTCTGATCAACTTTCATGTATTAAGTTTTTCGATCTGAGCTACGGTTTAAAAGTTATGAATTTTCAAACATTTAGACTATTTTCTGAAATTATTTTTATAACAGAAAAGGAAATATGAAGTCATCACCATGCAATGCTGACATCAGCAGTCAACTGGTCAGTTGACCAGGGTCAAACCTGACATGTGGGTCCAGTGGGACCCACATGTCATTGACAGAGGACTAACAGAGTTTAAAAACTAACTAAACAGAGTTATTTCGCTAGTAGGCCCCACCTGTGATAGAGTAATTAGCTAGATTAATTAACTTTAATTATAAAATCATTTTATTTATCTAAAAATGCGGCGGGGCCTGCATGTCAGTGGCTGGGACCGCCCAGTCAGCACAGTTGACCAGGTCAACTGGGACCAGGGGTCCCACTGGCAGCGACCCAGGGGGTGGCCCCAGGTGTGCCAGCTCAGCGCGGCCGGCGGCTCGACGCCGGCGACCAAATCGCGCGGCGGCGCGTTCGGGAGGCGGCCGGAAATTACGTACGGTGTCTCGTTTCGAGCGCGGTTACTTGCGTTCGGAAGCTAGGAGAGTGCAGCGTCTAGTGGTGACCTTGGACAGACCGGAGATGGCCGGAAATGGCGCCGGCGATGAGCCGTGGCGGAGGCCGAAGCCCGAGCTCATCGAGTTCGACATTTGAGCGCACCAGCGGCCATCCTAGCTAGCTACGCGATGTCTACGGCGCGCGGGGAGCACGCCAGAGCGGTCGGCGAGTTTGCAGCGGCTCGGGAGCACGGAGCTCAAGGCCATGGCGGCGGCCGAAGATCGGCTACGGCGGAAGCTAGCTACGGGGCGTCCTCAAGCGAAACAGAGACATAGGAGGCTCGCGGCTCACCTAGCGGCACGCACGGTGGCCCTTGATAGGTTTGTAGCAGCAGGAGCTCGCCGGAGACGATGGAGATCGTCGGCGGCCGAAGCAAAGGGGGCGGCGTCGATCGGCAGCTGCAGGGCCTTCCTGCTTCAGCTGAGTGCACCGTTCGATGCGGCGGTCACTGGTGGATCGCCTGTACACCACGGAGGAGGAAGCAGGCGCCGGTGGCCATGGCGAGCAGCAAGGCACGGCGGCGGCGGCGCTCAGTGTATGGATCTGAGGAAGAGAGGGGAGGGGCGAGCGAGGGAGAGAGGGGGTGAATGGGCGATGAGGACCAGTGGAGGCGGCTCGGCTCGCCCTTATCTCCTCGCGGCCCCTGTAGCGCCGGTGGCCGTCGGCGTGTCGACGCCTCGTCGGCGCGGCGCGCGGCGTCCAGAGACGCGGCGACACGCAAGGAAGAGAAAGGAGAAATGGGCAAGGTGGGATGGATCGGGGCACTGTGCACTTAGGCCCGGTGCACAGTGCCTCGTTTTATTTTTCTTATTTCTGTTTTGCTTTTTCTTTTTCTGTTGCTTTTTCTTTTGGCTAGCATTTGTATTTTGCAAAATATGCGACTTGCCAAATCAAGTGCTAGGCAATGGCTTGCACAGCCACAAAAAGTTTGGAGAGTTTTTGAATCCATTTTGGTATTTTCAAAAATGAAATTGGATTTAATGGGGCTGTTTTGGGTACTGTTTTGATTACTAGGGCCAGGTTTGGAATTCAATAAATGTTGATGTTATTTTAATAATTGCTTTTGAATTATGTGCTATTTAATGAACTTTTTTCCAACAGGATTTGAACAACTTTATATTTCACTTTTGAATTTGTGTTGATTTTCAGAATAGAGTTTGAATTGATTATTTAACCAAAGTGATTAAACACTGCAAATAAGAGTGACTTGGCATTAGTACTAGATGATCACAGTGGCTATTACATGGGGGTGTTACACTATGTCCCGTTGTTGTATCCCTTCACCGCGTGCCTGCGTGCCGCCTAGTATGTGTAGCTATGTGTTTTCCGAACTCCCTATTTTCAGCTTGTCCTAAACCATATGTATGGATCTGTATGTCAATATTGACTATTGTTTGTATCTAATGCACTACGTGTTCCTTGTTCATGTTGCATCGTGAGTGACTCTATGCACTTGCAATTGCTTTTACTAAACTACCCCTGCTATGTTTAGCAGGATGGTTAGATCCAATGCCCATGGTCGTGGCCGTGGTGCCAGTGTTCCACCACTGCCAGACTACCATGCCACAATGACGCAACAGTTTGAGCTGAACCGTCAGTAGTTTGATCTGAACCGTCAGTTTATGACTGGGATACTGGCCTAGTTTCCAAACCAGAATGCTCATCCACAGCCTGCCCCAATAACACCGCAAGAGTTTGAGCGCCTCAACCCGTCTATTTTTTGTAGCTCCACCAATCCTATGGATGCTGATGATTGGCTCCGAGACATCCTGTATGAGATGGAGTCAGCTAATGTTGCCCCTGCCAGTTACGTCACCTTTGCGGCATTTCACCTGAAGGGTCCAGCTGCTCAATGGTGGGAAAGCCACAGGCGTCTGCTGCCTGTTGGAACCATAGCCACTTGGCAGGAATTTCAGACAGCCTTTCGTGCACGTTACATTCCTCAAGGTCTGATGGACCAGAAGAAGAAGGAATTTCAGAAACTCACCCAGGGCAAAATGACTGTGGATGAATATCGGAGGAAATTTCTCGATTTGTCTTGGTATGCTGAAGATGATGTCTGCACTGACGCACGCAAGCAGGAGAAATTCCGTGAAGGACTGCATCCTGATATAAAGCTCGCACTCATTCCTCATGACACTGTAGACTTTGCAACGCTTGTCAGCCAAGCTTTTCGAGTTGAAACTGGTCTGGCTGAGTACGAGGAGTCGCTCAAGCGCACTCGTGATGTTGGCTCGTCTTCGGGCCCGTCTGCTCAGAAACGTTGAGTCTAGATTCCGCACAATGTCCATCACCGACCTGCCCCTGCACCCAGACCGTCTTATGTTGCACCTCGACTCCCTCCGCCGTCGAGACAGCTAACGATTCAGAGTGGTCAGCCCAATGCTATGGATCCTCCCCATAATGATGATTTATGCCACAAGTGTGGACAGCCAGGGCACCTTGCTCTCTACTGTCACCAGGGTCAGCTACAGAATGCATCACGTTCTCCTGTTGACCGTAAGAAGGGCCGTTGAAACCATCATAACAGAAGTTGTAGTGCCAGGCCGCCTGCAATGAGTTGTGGTCAAGTCACCCATGTCAAGATGGAAGAAGCTTGTGAGGCCCCAAAAATCATGATGGGTACCCTTCTCATTAATTCAGTGCCAGCTTCTGTTCTCTTTGATTCAGGAGCATCGCATACCTTTGTGTCCCAACAATTTGCTCGATTGCATGGGTTAGATATGGAAAAATTGCCCACTCCTTTAGCGGTTCAATCTCCGAGATCTAAGTGGCAAACCACAATGGTAAGCCCTCACAACCAAATCGAAATTGGAGGTCTACTTTTTCTGGCTTCTCTCATTGTGCTCGGACATTTCAACATAGACATCATTCTTGGTATGGATTGGTTGACAGCCCATAATGCTTTGATCGACTGTGCCACCAAGACAGTCTAGCTCATACACCCTTCTAGCCAGGTGATCAACTACTCAGCCCAGATAATCCAGAATGCCGAGAGCCAGATATATGCTCTGAATGCATTGAATGCTTCACCTCTTGAAGGCATCGAGAACGTTCCAGTTGTTGGTGATTTTCAAGATGTATTCCCAGAGGAACTTCCAGGAGTACCCCCTGCCAGAGCTGTTGAATTTGTCATAGACTTGAAACCAGGCACCACTCCTATTGCCAAGCGCCCATACAAGATGCCGCCGCATGAACTCCTTGAACATAAGGAGGAAATTGACAAGTCACTTCACAAGGGTTTCATTCACCCCAGTTCTTCTGCTTGGGGAGCACCTTCTCTCTTTGTTAAGAAGGATGGAACGAATCGGTTGGTTCAAGATTATCGACCTATCAACCAAGCAACAATTCAAAACAAGTATCCGCTCCCCAGAATCAACGATTTGTATGATCAACTTGCTGGTTCCTTAGTATTCTCTAAACTTGATTTGAGGTTGGGTTACCACCAAATCCGAGTTCACAAAGAGGATATTCCGAAGACAGCTTTCGTTACTCGCAATGGTTCTTACGAGTACACTGTCATGTCCTTCGGCTTAACCAACGCTCCAGCAACCTTCTCCTGGTTAATGAACTACATCTTCATGGATTACCTCGACAAATTCGTCGTGGTTTATCTAGATGATATCCTTGTATATTCGAAGAATGAGGAAGAGCATGCTAAACATCTTCGCTTATACTTGAAAAACTTCGAGAATATCAGCTATATGCCAAATATTCCAAGTGTGAATTCTGGTTATCAGAAGTGAACTACCTTGGTCATGTGATTTCCAAGGCTGGTATTGCTGTCAATCCAGAATGTGTTCAGGCTATTCTTGACTGGACTCCTCCGAAAAATGTCAAGCAAGTCAGAAGTTTTCTCGGACTCGCCAGCTATTGTCGTCGTTTTGTCGAGAACTTCTCCAAGATTGCCAAGCCATTGACAGATTTGCTTCACAAGGGCATTAAGTTTGAGTGGACAGAAAAATGTCAGGAAAGTTTCCAGACACTCAAAGACAGGTTGACATCTGCCCCAGTGCTTGCTCCTCCCGATTCTTGCAAGGAATTCATCATTTATTGCGATGCATCTCGTCAAAGATTAGGCTGTGTCCTAATGCAAGAGCGTAAAGTGATTGCTTATGCCTCACGACAGTTGCGACCTCATGAAGAGAACTATCCAATGCATGATCTCAAACTTGCAGCAGTTATTTATGCACTGAAGTTATGGCGACATTACCTCCTTCGTAATCGTTGCGAGATCTACATAGATCATCAAAGTCTGAAGTACTTGTTCACTCAGCCATCTCTGAACCTCCATCAGCAGAGATGGATGGAGGCGATTACAGACTATGACTTGGTTATTTCTTACACCCCTGGCAAGGTTAACGTAATGGCTGATGCCTTGAGCCGTAAATCCTACTGTTGTGAACTTGTGGTTCAGCTACAGCAACCACTCTTGTATGAAGAGCTTCGAAAGCTGAACATCGAGATAGTTCCTCAAGGATATCTAAATACCTTGATTGTTGAACCAGATCTCGAGCGCAACATCAAGACAAGGCAGAATTATGACTCTGAAGTCGATAAGATTAAGAGCTATCTATCCAAAGGAAATTCAGCAATCTTCACTATTGATGATGATGGTCTCTTGTTCTTCAAGGGCCGCCTAGTGGTCCCCAGAAAGAAAAATCTGGACTCGCGCTCGGATGTCATGAAAGAAGCACATGACACACATTTGTCTATTCATCCGAGCAGTACCAAGATGTACCAAGACATTCGTCAGCGGTACTAGTGGCCTAATATGAAGCGAGACATTGCTTGTTATATTCCTGAGTGTGACAGTTGCCGACGCATCAAAGCAGAACATCAAAGACCTACTGGAACTCTGCAACCACTGGATTTCCCAGATCACAGAAGGGTCATGATGCTATTCTTGTCATCATTGACCGATTCACAAAGGTTGCTCATTTCCTGCCAGTCAAGGAGACAATCACTGCTAGCCATTTAGCAGACTTGTATGTTTCCAGAATTGTGTCACTCCACGGTGTTCTGTTGGAGATCAATTCAGACCATGGCAGCCTCTTTACCTCAAGGTTCTGGGAAAGTTTCCAAGAAGCTATGGGAACTCATCTGTCCTTTAGCACCGCTTTTCACCCCCAGTCCCAGGGTCAAGTTGAATGAGTCAACCAAGTGCTTGAAGATAACCTTCGCGCATGTGTCATCTCCTTTGTCAAGAAATGGGAGGAATCTCTCCCGTATGCTGAATTCTCTTACAACAATAGTTATCAACCTAGTCTGAAGATGGCACCATTTGAAGTTCTTTATGGACGTAAGTGCCGAACTCATCTGAGTTGCTCAGAAGCTGGGGAACGACCACTCATCGGTCCGGACATTATACAACACGCTGAAGAGCAAGTCCATATCGTTCGTGAAAATCTGAAGACTGCTCAGTCTCGTCAGAAGAGCAATTATGACCGTAAACACAAGGTAATGGTCTATCAACCTGGTGAACAAGCATACCTTCGTGTCACTCCGATGAAGGGCTCTCACCATTTCGGAATCAAGGGCAAGCTAGCTCCTCGCTACATTGGCCCGTTTCGTATTCTCGCCAGACGTGGAGAAGTGGCATATCAATTGGAATTGCCATCGAACCTTCCTCAGGTTCATGATGTCTTTCACGTGTCGCAACTCCGTCGCTGCTTCAAGGATCCTATCCGAGCAATGGATCATGAGATGCTTGAATTGCAACAAGACCTTTCTTATAAAGAGCATCCGATCCAAATTCTTGATCAAGCTGAACGTCGAATCCGTCAGAATTCAATCAAGTTCCTCAAAGTTCAGTGGTCGAATCACTCAAAAGAAGAAGCCACTTGGGAACGCGAGGATCGTCTTCGTGATGAATACCCCTCTCTGTTTTCCTCTACTTCTTAAATCTCGGGACGCGATTTTCTTTCAGGGGAGGAGAGTTGTAACACCCCCATGTATTAACTACAGTGATCACCCTTTGTTAATGCCAAATCATCTAGTTTTGCAATGCCACTTGTCACTTGGCTTCAGAACAAATTCAAATTCAAAATTCAAATGGCAAGTGAAAATAAAAGTCGATCAAATTTGAAAACTAAATAGTTGATATTTTTGCAAATATTCCATGGTGAATAATGTTAAGGAAAACAACTTCACCAAATTTACCTAAGTGACTTTACCTTCATGAAAACAGGAGCAACATAATCCTATTTATATCATTTCTATTTAAACCAAATTCAAACAGATTCCAATAGTGCCCAAACTTTTTGTGGCAGTGCCAAATAATACAATTTAATTGTTGGGCCAAGTGCTACATTTTACAAAAGTAAATTGGTGTCAAAAGAAAATGCAAAACTGAAACTGGAAAAGAAAACAGATAAAAGAAAAAGGAAAAAGACCTAACAACTACTGTGCCACTGGGCTCTAGTGCTACAGTACATGAAAGCCCAGCCCATCACGACCTTTCCCCCACCTTTGGACAGAGGCAGAGAGGACATGGCGCTGTGCACGCGCGCACGCCGTCCACGCCGCGGATGTCGCTATGTCGATCATCCAACGGACCCCGAGTAGGATAAGACTACCCCGACCAAGTAGACAAACCCTAGCCCTCTGGTTCATCCCCCACGCGCCTCTCTCATTCGTTTTGCGCTCGCTCGAGCACTTGGCCACCATGGCCATCATCGTCGTCATGGCCATCGTGCTCCCCGCTGTCGGTGTCAAAACCGGCCGATCTCGGGAAGGGGGTCCCGAACTGTCCGTCTGAGGATCAAAGGTAACAAGGGACAAAGGGAACACGATGTTTACCCAGGTTCGGGCCCTCTTAATGGAGGTAAAACCCTACGTCCTGCTTGATTGTATTTGATGAGTATGGGGGTTACAAGAGTTGATCTACCTCGAGATCGTAATAGCTAAACCCTAGATGTCTAGCCTATGGATATTATGACAGCCTCTACGGACTAACCCCTCTGGTTTATATAGACACCGGAGGGGGCTAGGGTTTGTACAGAGTTAGTTTACAGGAAGGAAATTACACATCCGGACGCCAGTCTTGTCGTCCACATAAGGGAAAGTCCCATCCAGACACGGGGAAAGGCCTTCTACTTTATATCTTCACGGCCCATCAGTCTGGCCCATGTCACATAGCCCGGATGCCCGAGGACCCCTTAATCCAGGACTCCCTCAGTAGCGCCCGAACTTGCCTTCAATGACGACGTAGTATCCGGCTTATGTCTTCGGCTTTGCAAGGCGGGTTCTTCATTTGTACTTTGGATTGACGACAGTCCGGCTCTGACCTCGATGTGCTGCTTTTATGATTCTTTTCTGTAGTTGCTTCGATTTCCGCTCGCCAGGTGAATATGAACAGCCTGTGATTTTTTGCAAATAAGCCCCTCACCACGCTCGGACGGCATCTATATAAGGAGAGCTAGATCCCCAAATGCCATCTCATATCACGCAAAAGAAAGACCGTCGAGATTAGCTACGAACAAAGCTTTCCAACATGGCCAGCGCTCCAGGCTCATCTTCGCGTCCTCATGGCCCTGACGAGGGTGATTGGCAGAGTTGTTCCATGCCTCATCTTCAGCTGAGTCGACTCCAAACGCAGGGCTACCTTCCCCTCGTGGATCTAGTCCCTGTTCGAGCGGGATTAGCCTCAATTGGCAATGATGTGATGGCTGAGAATTTCCCCAACCCCAACAAGGAGGAGAGGGTGTGCTTCGTCCCCTTTCTGCTGCAGGGCCTAGGATTTCCAATCAATCCCTTTCTCAGGGGCCTATTGGAATTTTACGACATCCAACTGCACAACCTTACCCCAGGTTCGATTCTGCACATCTCAGGTTTTGTTGCCCTCTGCGAACTGCTCTTAGGCATCGGGGCCCAGTTTGAACTATGGAGGAAGTTCTTTTGCCTTGTTCCCCGTCATCGGGGAGGATCTATTTTTGAAGTGGGCGGTGCCGAAGTATGGCGTATAGCCGGATCCGGATACCTCATAGGAACTCCCAAGGAGGTATACTCTCAGTGGGCTTCGGAATGGTTTTATATAGACGACGTCCCACTACCAGACCTAGTTCGGCGCGGCCTTCCTGAATTTTCTAGTGCTCCTTTAAAGAAGCGCTTCAACTATTATCCCCGAAGTCCCAAGGAGGAACACAGTGCGGAAATAAAAAGGTTGGTTAACAAGATCAGGTTATTAGCCCATACCGGGCTCTCGATAGTCGAGGTCATGGCTATTGCAATAAAGAGGTGCGTCTAGCCTCTTCAATCCAGAGTAACTCCCTTATGGTGTTATAATGGAGAAGACGACGCTGCCCGTTACACACCGAAGGGTCCGAATACCCCTGCCGAACTGGCCACAATCCTGGCCGATCTGTATAAGGGTGAGAAAGAAGACTTCCTCCGCTTAAACTGCCGGGAGGGCTATTCCATGTACAACCCCGTAGAATGGGTAAGATTTCAATTGTCTGCGCTGCTTTATTGCTGTTACAGACACTAATCAACTTTGCCCTTTGTTACCAAAAAACAGTCATGGAGGAAGATGATCGAGGACGTCCACTATCCCGCTCCACAGCCAGAGAATCATAGCCGCGATGGAGACCCTGGCTTTCATGAGGATTCGGACATATACATAGAGTTCGATGATGGGGTATTCTATCAAGCGAGCCTTGACGGCTGAAGAGTGGCTATCACCGCCGACTACCCCCGCCTCTATCCCTTTTGCATCGTAAGTATTCGGAGGGCTCTTGAAAGGAAACCCTTATCTGCACCTTTGCTTATTACGCCATTCCGGACTTTTAACAGGATCGGCGTTCAGCAGACCGTACCTCCTCGAGGGCGGCCCCTACACAGGGTAGCCGTTCAAAACGAAAGGGGACCGGGGATGCTACAGAAACCCCACAGTCTTCCAAGAGGTATGTCCGCTTAATACATGCCTAGTATGAGTCCGGATTGTTTAAAGTCTCCTTCTTATCTTTGATGTCAGGAGAAACACGCGGCAGACAGTGGGAAAACGCCCTGCTAGCCGAATGTCCGCCAATCCGGTGTCGCACTCGCCAACTAGGACGAGAACCGAGGCTATGCCAGATCCGAATCCTCAAGAGGATTCGGACAACATATCTGTCACAAATTCCGAAGTGGAGAGTGTGATGAATCACCGTCGATTAAAGGAAGCCATGCGTGCCCCGGCTTTTTCCGAGCAAGAATTTACCGCACTCAGCACGGTGGATGCATATATCCGAGCCGCTTGAGATGGACTTGCCGGAGTCACTGAACTGTTCTCAAAGGACATACAGGTAAGCGTTTATGCAATTTTGGATAGTTATATGCCAGTAGCCCCCGAGACTTGAAGCGGTGAGGCAAACCGATTTAAGGATCGATATACCCTGCAGGTCCTTAAAGAAATGAACACAGTGCTAGGCCAGGAGCTGAAAACAAACCAAATGCGGCTGAACACTGTTACCGCCGAACTGGCAGAGATGAAAAAGAGCGCAACGGGTGCGTCCAGGGAGGAAAATCTCGAGGAAGAAAAGGACAAACAATCCGAAGAGATAGAGAGCCTGAAGGCTCAGTCATCGGCCGCTTAGAGAGAAAATGAAAAACTGAAGGGCGGCATATTTGGTATGTCTTCCTCTGTTATTTAGAATCTCCCTAGGTGCTCATGTTGAATCCATAATTCGGAATATCATGATCCTGTTTGCCGCAGGTCTGTTAACTGGTAGGCCAGAAGAAGAAGTATCCGGATTTCAAGGCGACGTGCTAAAGGAGCTGTCCGCGGTACATGCTCAGGCCCGGAAAGCCATGAAGAGTATGGTGAAGGCATTATGGCCATCCGATACCCCTCCAGAAAGTATGGAGGGCTTGGCAAACCTGTTCAAAGGTGCCCGATGCCAGTTTGAGATATGGAAGACATCCGCCTGCCGTGAAGGCGCACGAGAAGCCTGGGCCATGGTGAAAACACGCTTCACCAAGCTAGATCCAAATCATATGGCCCGAGTGGGACCACAGGGACCAGACGGGAAAGAGATTCCAGTGAGCTTGGTGTATGACAAAGTAATGATAGCTGCGAAGTATTCGCAGGAAGACTGTAGGTTAGATAGCCTTATAGATGGAATAGATAAGGAATAGGTATTTGATGCAATGTATTAGAGTATGTTATGATCAACCTATGCCTTTATCCGAACATATGAAAAAGTTTTGTCATCGCAGGCTTTTGGCTTTATCCTCCGGACCCAAAATGGTGGAGTGTTTCCGGATACTATTAGGAACGAAAAGAAACATTCACTATGTCCGAAAACAAGGCAACCCAGCCATTTTGCTCGAACAGACCAAAATTTGTAGTTCAGGATGTATGTTATATTACATATGTAAGAAACATCTTCCAAGGAAAATAGTTCCGTTAAGGGTTCCTTTCCTTGGGTTGGCATGCAGTAATTATGCGTGCCGGGGTTTTGGTCCGTTATACGGAAAAACTATCCCACAGTATTTGGAGTGGTCACAAGAATGTAAAAATCTGTCGTTTGATTGCCGACCACTTATTCTCTTAAGAACGCTAGCTTTCGGCTTCACCCGTCTGAGGTACATGTCCGGTGACCCGGTTGTAACAATCGCAGAGGTGCTCCCTTTACGCCCTAGCCGAACTATCGGGAACGTAGGGCATAAACACAGGAGCAAGGCAACCTAGCTTGGCAAAAACTTAAGTCATAGAGGTGCATATAATGGCAAAAAGGATGTATATGAGCAAATGACATTTAAATTTTGAGCTCCAGGCTCGAAATAATAATAAGCTTCGGTTAAAGAAGCCCCCAGTCATGGTGGGATGTATATATTTTAGGATGCTTTACCCTCCAAGTGTTCGGCTGATCCGAACACATCCTGGGAATCGTATAGAAACGAGAAAACAAAAACAAAATGAAGAGGAGAAAAAAAAGGAAAAAATGTATGACCAAACTTATGCGTAGAATCTTCGGAGCCGAGCAGCGTTCCATGGATTCGGCTCTAGGCGGTTATCCGATGCATTACAAAGGCGATAGGCTCCTCCAGTGAGAACTTCATCTATAATGAAGGGACCCTCCCATTTTGGTTTGAGCTTGTCCTTCTTCTTCTCTGGGAGGCGTAAAACGAGTTCGCCGACATTATAAGTCTTGGCCCGCACTTCTCTGCTTTGGTACCTCCGAGCCTGCTGCTGATAGAATGCGGAACGAGCTTTTGCAACATCGTGCTCCTCCTCCAAGCCGTCTAGGTTGTCCTGCCGATCGAGCTCGGCTTCTCTCTCTTCATACATGCGCACTCTAGGTGAGTCATGAATAATGTCGCAGGGCAAAACAGCTTCTGCGCTGTACACCATAAAAAAGGGGGTGTATCCGGTCGTGCGATTGGGCGTGGTCCGCAGCCCCCAGAGTACGGAATCGAGTTCCTCGACCCAGTGCTTATCTGACTCCCATAAGGATCGCACGAGTCTGGGTTTGATGTCGCTCATTATCAGGCCATTAGCCCATTCGACCTGACCGTTTGTTTGAGGGTGATATACGGAGGCGTAGTCGAGCTTGATGCCCAAGTTAGCACACCAAGTTTTCACCTCATCGGCTGTGAAGTTAGAGCCATTGTTGGTAATGATGCTATGAGGGACACCATAATGGTGTACAAAGCCGGATATAAAGTCGATCACCGGTCCAGCTTCAGCCATTTTTACTGGTTTGGCCTCTATCCATTTAGTGAATTTATCCACCATAACCAGCAAATATTTCTTCTTATGGCTTCCCCCTTTAAGGGGTCCGACCATATCCAGCCCCCAGA
Source organism: Thinopyrum elongatum (assembly GCA_011799875.1). Lineage (NCBI taxonomy): Eukaryota > Viridiplantae > Streptophyta > Magnoliopsida > Poales > Poaceae > Thinopyrum > Thinopyrum elongatum. The sequence goes on along the minus strand of CM022303.1, from coordinate 23,846,716 downwards.
CCGCAAAAGGCTAGGTAATGGGGATTTTTTTTAAGGCGGTGGGCGGCATGTGACTTTGATTGGCGAAAAGCTGGCATCCGACGCAGCGCTGTACAAGAGCCTATGCATCTGCTTGGGTTGTAGGCCAAAAGAAACCTGTACGAAAGGCCTTACTTACGAGGGCCCGAGCGGTGGCGTGGTGGCCACCGAGACCGGCATGTATTTCGGCCAAGAGCTGCCATCCCTCCTCTTCGGAGATACATCTTTGAAGAACTCCGGTAGTACTTTTCTTGTAGAGTTCTCCTTCATGAATCTTGTAGGCTTTCGAGCGTCGAACTATGCGGCGGGCCTCATTCTGGTCCTCAGGGAGCTCCCGCCTATTAAGGTAGGCCAGGAAGGGCTCGGTCCATGGAGCAATGACAACCATGATTACATGGGCGGAAGGTGTCATTTCGGTGCCCGAGCCCCCAACGATATCAGAATTGTGTTCGGCATCTGAGGGTATGATCGGCTCCAGACTAGTATTGCCGCTCTCGTCCTGCCATACCACGGCTGGCTTGAAGAGCCTTTCCACAAAGGTGTTAGGTGGGACGGGGTCGAGTTTAGCGCCCATTCGGGCAAGGATGTCCGCTGCCTGATTACTTTCTCGAGCGACGTGATGAAACTCGAGCCCCTCAAACCGAGCTGATATTTTGAGTACGGCGTCGTGGTATGCCGTCATCTTTGGATCTTTTGCATCAAAATCTCCATTTATTTGGGATATTGAGAGGTTCGAATCCCCACGCACCTCTAGGCGTTGAATGCCCATGGAGACAGCTATCCGGAGACCGTGCAGTAGTGCCTCGTATTCGGCTGCGTTGTTGGAGTCCGTGTACATTATTTGCAACACATAGCGGACTGTGTTCCCAGTAGGGGAAGTTAAGATGACACCGGCTCCCAGCCCGGCTAACATTTTAGAGCCGTCGAAGTACATTACCTAGTTGGAGTATGTGTTGTATTCTTTAGGGAGTTCGGCTTCCGTCCATTCGGCGACGAAGTCGGCCAACACCTGAGATTTAATAGCTCGGCGTGGCTTGTATGTTATTTCAAACAGTAAGAGCTCGATGGCCCATTTGGCTATGCGGCCGGGGCATCCCGATTATTTATGATATCATTGAGTGGTACTTCGGATGCCATCGTGATCGAACACTCTTGAAAGTAGTGCCGCAGCTTCTGGGATGCCATAAAGACCGCATACGCTATCTTTTGGTAGTGTGGGTATCGAGATTTGCACGGTGTAAGGACCGCCGATACATAGTATACTGGTTTTTGGAGTGGGAATTTATGTCCCTCTTCCTCTCGTTCGACGACGAGCACGGCGCTCACCACCTGGTGGGTTGCAGATATGTAGAGCAACATAGGTTCGCCGACGCTTGGTGCGGCGAGGATTGGGTTGCTTGCTAACAAAGCTTTTATTTCTTCCAATCCGGCTGTTGCCGCATCCGTCCACTCGAAGTGGTCGGTTCATCGGAGTAGGCGATAAAGTGGCAGTGCCTTTTCTCCCAATCTGGAGATAAAGCGGCTCAAAGCTGCCACGCACCCAGCTAGTTTTTGGACCTGCTTTAGGTCTGTTGGGGTTGCCAATTGTGACAGGGCTTGGATTTTTGCTGGGTTTGCTTCGATTCCTCTATTGGAAACAATGAACCCGAGTAGTTTACCGGCTGGAACGCCGAAGACACATTTTTCCGGATTGAGCCGTATGTCATATGTTCGGAGGTTGTCGAATGTCAGGCGTAGATCGTCCACCAATGACTCGACATGTTTAGTCTTGATGACTACATCATCTACGTATGCCTCCACTGTCTTGCCAATCTGTTTCTCCAGACATGTTTGAATCAAGCGTTGGTAAGTGGCGCCAGCGTTTCTGAGTCCGAACGGCATGGTGTTGAAGCAGAAAGGCCCGTATGGGGTAATGAATGCCGTTGCGGGCTGGTCGGACTCCTTCATCTTAATTTGATGGTATCCGGAGTATGCGTCGAGGAAACACAGTGAATCGTGTCCTGTAGTCACGTCAATGATTTGGTCAATGCGGGGCAGCGGGAAGGGGTCCTTAGGGTAGGCCTTATTAACGTCTTTGAAATCGACACAAAGGCGCCAGGACTTATCCTTCTTCGGTACCATGACCAGGTTTGCTAGCCAGTCCGGATGTTTGATCTCCCTGATGAACCCTACTTCGAGAAGCTTAGCTAGCTCCTCCCCCATAGCCTGCCGTTTGGGTTCGAAAAATCGCCGCAGCGTTTGCTTGACTGGTTTGAACCCCTTTATAATATTGAGGCTATGTTCGGCCCGTCTGCGTGGGATCCCGGGCATGTCCGAAGGGTGCCAGGCGAATATATCCCAATTTTCGCGCAGGAATGCTCTTAGTGCGGCGTCGATCGTTGGATCCAGCTGTGCTCCAATGGAGGCTGTCTTGTTGGGATTCGTCGGGTGTACTTGAAATTTTACTATTTCGTCTACTGGTTTGAAAGAAGTGGACTTCGGCCTCTTATCGAGGATTACATCATCTTTGTCCACTGTGGAGCGCAGAGTGGTTAGCTCCTCGGCCGCTAGGGCTTCGGATAGTGCCTCGAGGGCCAAGGATGCCGTTTTGTTTTCGGCGCGGAGCGCTATATCCGGATCACTGGCGATGGTGATGACTCCGTTAGGCCCTGGCATTTTGAGCTTCATATACCCGTAATGGGGTATGGCTTGGAAGCGTGTGAAGGCGTCTTGCCCCAACAGGTCGTGATATCCGCTATTGAAAGGTGCCACATGGAAGAGCAACTCTTCGGACCTGTAGTTCTCCGGTGAGCCGAATACTACATCAAGTTTAATTTTCCCCGAACATCGTGCTTCCCGACTGGGGATAATCCCTCGAAAGGTGCTGATGCTTTGCTCGATGCGACTCTTGTCCATTTGCATTTTATCGAGCATGTCTTCTTATATGAGGTTTAATCCGCTGCCGCCGTCCATGAGCACCTTGGTGAGTGAAAGCCATCTACAATTGGGTTTAAGACCAAGGCGGCAGGTGCTCGGACTGATCTGGCCCTTGGTTCATCGTCGGCAGTAAAAGTTATTGCCGTATCGTTCCAAGGATTTATTGCGGCTACCTGGTCAACTTCGGCGAGGTCGCGGAGCGCCCTTTTGCGCCGATTATTTGAAGGAAAGGTCTCAAAGACCGTAAAGACATTAAGGTCGTCATCCTCCGAAGAGTGCTTCTCCGGGGTGGTGTTGGTGAGGATGGCCTCGCCACTCTTAGCCACCTGCCGGAGTACCAAACATGCCCGAAGGCTATGTGTTGGTTCGGTATTCGGCGTCGTGTGTATCTGACACAGTTTGCCGAGCAGTTTGTCAAGGACAGTTCTATGTCCTGTGAAGGGTTTTATTTTCTTGTCAATGAGATGATGATTGGGTGCCCCGTAAGGGTGCATCCTTTTTGCCCGTCCAGTGGGCTGCTTAAAGGCGGGAGGTTCCCACTGGGCCGTCTGGGCTTCCCAGGCGCTTTCCATTGCGCAGTACTTCTGTACTATATGTGCCAAATCTGCAAAGTGCAGTATGCGGCGGCGGTTGAGGGCATTGAGGATTCCCTAGTCCGTACAGTTGCGGCAGAAAACTGAAACCGCGTCCTCGTCGCAGCAATCTTTAACCTTGTTTTTAACAAGGAGGAATCTGGCCCAGAAGTGATGGACCGCTTTCTGAGGTTGCTGTCGTACATACATTAGGTCACATACGTCTGGAGGACCTGAATTGCTTGGGGAATATTGCTTGTGGTGGGTGGGTGGGCTAAAATCCGAACCCCAACCCGCTGTCGGATCCGGAGTTTGAAGAATCTCCGAGGTCACTGGTCTAGGATCAGGAGGGCCCTGGTGACTTTCGGGCTTAACGCCAGATTCTATGTTCGGAGGACCTGTGGTCTCTTCCCGATGATGGGTATCCGGCTCGCAGGGCTCGGAAATCCGAACATAGTTTGTTACCAACTTAGGAGGAGAAGTATTCTCGGCTTGTTCCTCCATGACCGCTACCAGATGGGTGATCGTCGAGGACTTGATTTCCCTCTGATCGGGTTTAAGCCCAATCCGATCATAGTCTGTTGCGACCCCCAAGGCGGCGATGCGATCTAGCAGTTCGTTCAAGGACGAGACATCTGCCGGATCCATCTTTTCGGAGTGTTCGAGGCCGATGCGGAGATGATGTTTGGTGATTTGGGGGCCCGCCTTTGGCTCAACAGCCGAGCGGGCGCCCATGGTAAAACCGCCGAGTTGGAGGATCTGTCCCGGAGCTAGGGCTCCTCCAGAGGTGATGTTGTCATTGATGACAAGGCGAGCCATCGATCCTTCCGTCGACGAAACAGAGGAGCTCTCAACGAGAGCACCAATGTCGGTGTCAAAACCGGCCGATCTCGGGTAGGGGGTCCCGAACTGTGCGTCTAAGGATCGAAGGTAACAAGGGACAAAGGGAACACGATGTTTACCCAGGTTCGGGCCCTCATAATGGAGGTAAAACCCTACGTCCTGCTTGATTGTATTTGATGAGTATGGGGGTTACAAGAGTTGATCTACCTCGAGATTGTAATAGCTAAACCCTAGATGTCTAGCCTATGGATATTATGATAGCCCCTACGGACTAACCCCTCTGATTTATATAGACACCGGAGGGGGCTAGGGTTTGTACAGAGTCGGTTTACAGGAAGGAAATTACACATCCGGACGCCAATCTTGCCGTCCACGTAACGGAAAGTCCCATCTAGACACGAGGAAATGCCTTCTACTTTATATCTTCACGCCCATCAGTCCGGCCCATGTCAGATAGCCCGGACGCCCGAGGACCTCTTAATCCAGGGCTCCCTCACCCGCCGCATGAAAAGATGTCCAGGGGCTCCGCCATCGTCATCTCCTTCGTCTGCATCTGTCGAATCAAGCCGGGCCTCGCCATACGCTCGGCATCGAGCTGACTGACCGCCACGGTTGCCGCATGTCGTCGACGAGCTCGTCGAGTCCGGTCGTCCCCGCGCCTCCAAACCACGTCTACGAGCTTCGCAGTGAGCTCCTCGACCGACTCCACCCCTTTCCCCTTCGATCCGTGCCGTATGTCACCGTCCCACGACCGTGGACAGAGCTCCATGTATGCGCACGAACTGTAGCTGCTGCTGCTGATGCTCTACTGCTGCGTGCTACTGCTGCTACTCTGCGCTGCTACTTAGAGCTGCGGCTGCTGCTGCTAGCTACTAGCTGCTGTCGCCGCTACATGCTGCTGCCATCGCTACTGCTTGCCGCTGCTAGCTCCCCGCTGCTCAAGCTACCGCCGCTGCTAGGCCGCTGCTGCTGCCGCTGCTTATACTGCTCCTGCGGCTGCTAGCTGCGCTGCTAGTGCTGCCGCTGCTGCCTTTGGTTGCTACTGCCGCTGCTGCCTTCGGCTACTGCTGCAGCAGCCTCTGGCCAGGAGGCCGGCCCTGTTTAGGTTAGGGATTAATCCCCTGTTAGCCCAATAAAACCCCCTGTTAGATTTAAGTTAGTGTTAGTTTTATAGCTAGACAATGACATGTGGGTCCCTCACTCCCCCTATTAACCAGTCAAAGTTTGACTGGTCAAGCGGTCAACTAGGCCCCCCGGACCCCACTGTCAGCACCTGTAGCACATCTCTGGGTACATTTCTGTGTACCCATAGCGATTAAGTATTAAATGATTTTTGAATTTAATTAAAACCAGAAATTCCAAAATAATGAATAAATTTGGGAAATCATATAAAATAATCCGTAAGTCGGATGAAAATAATTTATATATGAAAAATGATCAGAAAAATATAACGAATCCGAATATGCTATCCACATACCTGTCACCTGCCTCTAACACTGCAAACATGGAACCATCGCCTCCGGATCGTCTGACCGTATAATACCTGGAGCTGGGAAAATATTCTGAATATTTTCCCTCTTCTTTTAAAATGCATAGTAATGCATTAGAGCATATCACCAACACTTTTTGCCGTGACATACATCTGTGATGTATTTGTTTGCTCTATTATTTATTGTTTCCCCTCCGTTACTTCCTTTCCGGTAGACTCCGAGACCGCTGTTGATCCGGTGATCGACTACTTCACCGTTGAGGAACTGTTTCTATCTGCAGAGTAACCAAGCAAGCAAAACCCACTTGATAATTCCTATATCGCCCATTCTTTCCCTCTCATGCTCGCATTAGATTTTGCTACTGTATTCGATAGCTCTTATTATGATGCATAGTCTGCTTTTGTAACCTGCTATTGTTACTGTACCTGTTATCCTATATGCTTAGTATAGCTTGGATAGTGATCCATCAGTGGCCCCGCACCCTTGTCCGTGTTGCCCCGCCTTTTTACCAGATTGCCCGATTAGGGTGATCGACGTGCAGAGACCGAACATATCACCGCACTCCCCTTAGTTGTACGACTCTGCAGAGCTACTATCGAGTGCCGAGGGTGATACCTCGTACCTTACTCTTGATGATAGCTCTGTACTATAGCACATCGGTTGTGATTGCCGAGGGTGATTCCTCGCTCTCCCCTCCTGATGCTGCCCCTGTCGTGCAACCCTTCAAGTGTGGACCATCGAGGGTGATTCCTCCAAGTTCACCTTGACGGTTACATCGAGTGGGAATCCATCGAGGGCGATTCCTTAGATTCCCTTGATGTTATGGACACACGGATACCTGCGCCTTCACCTCAGTCCTTTGTGATGTCGGGTCGGCCCAAGGGGTACCCGCGAGAGTTATTGAAGTTGGGTCGACCATGAGGGTACCCGCGAGAGATATATGTGGCGGAACGACAGGGTAGATGGAGACCACCTAGGAGAGAGGTGGGCCTGATCCCTAGTCGTGGTCCGCGGGTTACCAAGTCGGTGCGACAGGGTGTCGGAGGTGAGCCTTGAGCCATGTTCGTGTCTGCGAGCTACTAATAACACGCTTAACAGATTTGGGTATTTGATCTGAGTTGGCCACTGGACTGTACGCACTAACCACCACGCGGGATAATGGTATATGGGACCCTCGGCTGCGTACGATTCTTCCGAAAGCTCTGTCAGACGTCCAGTTCAGCATTGCGGCATGGCTGGGCTGGCACCATCCAGGATAGAGGTGGCGCCTGGATTCGCCCTGCGCGCAACGACCCAGAGTGCTTAGGACGATTGGCCCATGACCCCTTCGCACTTAGGATGTAGACCGGCGGAGACCTCTCTGCGGAGCCTAGGTAGGACTACGTCATGTTGATTATCCGAGGCCGGGCATTACCCGGAAAAGTGTGTCCGGCCGGAGTTAATCGAGCGTGTTGGATAATGTGGTGCACCACTAGAACTGGATACTTGTGATACTTAATTAATATGATGGCTCCGGGATTGCTTTCTGGCGGGGTAGTCGAGGAAGGATCTCTGGGCATTGCTACTACTTGCTTATTGCTTTATAACATGCTAACATGTACTCTTCTAATGCTATAAGATGGTAGTCTTCGATAGGCTATGCCTTTCCCCCTGTTCTGGCATTTCTACAGTATAGTCCACACTGTTGGGGATCGTTGCAGAAATTAAAAATTTTCTACGTGTCACCAAGATCAATCTAGGAGATGCTAGCAACGAGAGAGAGGGAGTGCATCTTCATACCCTTGAAGATCGCTAAGCGGAAGCGTTACAAGAACGCGGATGACGGAGTCGTACTCGTAGCGATTCAGATCGCGGTTGATTCCGATCTAAGCACCGAACAACGGCGCCTCCGCGTTCAACACACGTGCAGACCGGTGACGTCTCCCACGCCTTGATCCAGCAAGGAGAGAGGGAGAGGTTGGGGAAGACAACTCCAGCAGCAGCATGACGGCGTGGTGGTGTTGGAGCAGCGTGGTACTCCGGCAGGGCTTCGCCAAGCACCGCGGAAGGAAGAGGAGGTGTTGGAGAGGGGGAGGGCTGCGCCTTGGATCAGGTCCTGCTGCCCTCCCTCCTCCCCTCTATTTATAGGGCCAAGGGGGAAGGGGGCCGGCCCCTCTAGATGAGATCTAGAGGGGGGGCGGCGGCCAGGCGAAGGTGGCTTGCCCCCCAAGCCAAGGGGGGCGCCCCCTTTAGGGTTTCCCCCCAACCCTAGGCGCATGGGCCCTAAGGGGGGGATGGCACCCAGCCCACTTAGGGGCTGGTTCCCTTCCACATACAGCCCATAGGGCCCTCCGGGGCAGGTGGACCCTCCCGGTGGACCCCCGGAACCCCTTCGGTGGTCCCGGTACAATACCGGCAAACCCCCGAACAATTCCAGTGACCGTATGATGACTTCCCATATATAAATCTTCACCTCCGGACCATTCCGGAACTCCTCGTGACGTCCGGGATCTCATCCGGGACTCCGAACAACATTCGGTAACCACATACTATTTCCCATAACAACTCTAGCGTCACCGAACCTTAAGTGTGTAGACCCTACGGGTTCGGGAACCATGCAGACATGACCGAGACATCTCTCCGGCCAATAACCAACAGCGAGATCTGGATACCCATGTTGACTCCCACATGTTCCACGATGATCTCATCGGATGAACCACGATGTCGGGGATTCAATCAATCCCGTACACAATTCCCTTTGTCTACCGGTATAAAACTTGCCCGAGATTCGATCGTCGGTATCCTCATACCTCGTTCAATCTCGTTACCGGCAAGTCTCTTTACTCGTTCCGTAACGCATGATCCCGTGACTAACTCCTTAGTCACATTGAGCTCATTATGATGATGCATTACCGAGTGGGCCCAGAGATACCTCTCCGTCATACGGAGTGACAAATCCCAGTCTCGATTTGTGCCAACCCAACAGACACTTTCGGAGATACCTGTAGTGCACCTTTATAGTCACCCAGTTACGTTGTGACGTTTGATACACCCAAAGCATTCCTACGGTATCCGGGAGTTGCACAATCTCATGGTCTAAGGAAATGATACTTGACATTAGAAAAGCTCTAGCAAACGAACTACACGATCTTGTGCTATGCTTAGGATTGGGTCTTGTCCATCACATCATTCTCCTAATGATGTGATCCCGTTATCAACGACATCTAATGTCCATGGTCAGGAAACCATAACCATCTATTGATCAACGAGCTAGTCAACTAGAGGCTCACTAGGGACATGTTGTGGTCTATGTATCCACACATGTATTACGGTTTCCGGTTAATACAATTATAGCATGAATAATAGACAATTATCATGAACAAGGAAATATAATAATAACCATTTTATTATTGCCTCTAGGGCATATTTCCAACAGTCTCCCACTTGCACTAGAGTCAATAATCTAGTTCACATCGCCATGTGATTAACACTCATAGTCCACATCACCATGTGACTATACCCAAAGAGTTTACTAGAGTCAATAATCATGTGATTAAGACTCAATGAGTTCTGGGGTTTGATCATGTTCTGCTTGTGAGAGAGGTTTTAGTCAACGGGTCTGCAACATTCAGATTCGTATGTATTTCGCAAATCTCTAGGTCATATTGTAAATGCTGCTTCCACGCTCCACTTGGAGCTATTCCAAATGGTTGCTCCACTATACGTATCCGGTTTGCTACTCAGAGTCATCCGGATAGGTGTTAAAGCTTGCATCGACGTAACCCTTTACGTTGAACTCTTTATCACCTCCTAAACCGAGAAACATTTCCTTATTCTTTTAAGGACAATTTTGACCGCTGTCCAAATGATCCACTCCTGGATCACTCTTGTACCCCCTTGCCAAACACATGGCAAGGCACATATCAGGTGCGGTACACAGCATAGCATACTTTATAGAGCCTATGGCTAAGGCATAGGGGACGACCTTCGTCCTTTCTCTTTCTTCTGCCGTGGTCGAGCTTTAAGTCTTAACTTCACACCTTACAACTCAGGCAAGAACTACTTCTTTGACTGATCCATTTTGAACTCCTTCAAAATCCTATCAAGGTATGTGCTCTGTGAAAGTCTTATCAGGCGTCTTGATCTATCTCTATAGATCTTGATACCCAACATGTAAGCATTTTTACCCAGGTCTTCCTTTGAAAAACTCCATTCAAACAACCCTTTATGCTTTCCAGAAATTCTACATCATTTCTGATCAACAATATGTCATCCATATATACTTATCAGAAATGTTGTAGTGCTCCCACTCACTTTCTTGTAAATACAAGTTTCTTGCAAACTTTGTATAAACCCAAAAACTTTGATCACCTCATCAAAGTGTATGTTCCAACTCCGAGATGCTTGCTCCAGTTCATAGAAGGATCGCTGGAGCTTGCATACCTTTTAGCATCCTTAGGATCGACAAAACCTTCTGGTTGTATCACATACAGCCTTTCCTCACGGAAACCGTCAAGGAAACTTTGTTTTGACATCCATCTGCCATATTTCGTAAATGAAAATGCAGCAACTGCTAACATAATTCTAACAGACTTTAGCATCGCTATGATTGAGAGAGTCCCATCACAGTCAACTCCTTGAACTTGTCAGAAACTTCTTTGAGACAAGTCGAGCTTCATAAATGGTGACATTACCATCAGCGTCTGTCTTCTTCTTAAAGATCCATTTATTCTCAATGGCTTGCCGATCATCGGGCAAGTCCACCAAAGTCCAAACTTTGTTCTCATACATGGATCCTATCTCGGATTTCATGGCTCCTAGCCATTTGTTGGAATCCGGGCCCACCATCGTTTCTCCATAGCTCGTAGGTTCATCGTTGTCCAACAACATGACCTCTAAGACAGGGTTACCGTACCACTCAGGAGTTGTACGTATCCTTGTCGACCTACGAGGTTCGATAGTAACTTGATCCGAATCTTCATGATCAATATCATTAGCTTCCTCTTCAACTGACATAGGTGTCACAGAAACATCTTTCTGCGCTTCACTACTCACTTGTTGAAGTAAAGGTTCAACAACCTCATCAAGTTCTATCTTCCTCCCACTCAATTCTTTCGAGAGAAACCTTTTCTCGAGAAAGGACCCCTTTTAGCAACAAATACTTTGCCCTCGGATCTGAGATAGAAGGCATACCCAAATGTTTCCTTAGGGTATTCTATGAAGATGCACATTTCCGCTTTGGGTTCGAGCTTATCAGACATAAGCGTCGTATTCCCAAACTCTGAGAAATGACAGCTTAGGTTTCTGCCAAACCATACGGTGACATCTCAACGGAATTAGATGGTGCCCTATTTAAAGTGAATGTAGTTGTCTCTAATGCTTAACCCCAAAACGATAGTGGCAAATCGATAAGAGACATCATAGTACGCACCATATCCAATAGAGTACGACTACGACGTTCGGACACACCATCACACTATGGTGTTCCAGGTGGCGTGAGTTGTGAAACAACTTTCACATTGTCTTAAGTTGTATACAAAACTCGTAACTCAGATATTCACCTCCACGATCATATCGTAGACATTTTTATCTTCTTGTCACGATGATCTTAGACTTCACTCTGAATTTGTTTGAACTTTTCAAACGTTTTAGACTTGTGTTTCATTAAGTAAATATACTCATATCCACTCAAATCATCATGTGAAGGTAAGAAAATAACGATATCCACTGCATGCTACAACACTCATTGGACCGCATACATCAACATGTATTATTTCCAATAAGTTACTAGCCCGCTCCATCATACCGGAAACGGGGTCTCAGTCATCTTGCCTAAGAGGCATGGTACGCATGTCTCAACCAATTCGAAATCCAGTGAGTCCAAAGATCCATCAGCATGGAGTTTCTTCATGCGCTTTACACCAATATGACCTTTAGCGGCAGTGCCACAAGTATGTGGTACTATCATTATTAACTTTGCATCTTTTATGAACATGTGTATTACTACGATCGAGATTCAATAAACCATTCACATTGGGTGCATGACCATTGAAGGTATTATTCATGTAAACAGAATAACCATTATTCTCTAACTTAAATGAATAACCGTATTGCAATAAACATGATCTAATCACGTTCATGCTCAACGCAAACACCAAATAACATTTATTTAGGTTCATCCCTAATCCCGAGAGTGTGCGATGGTGATCACATCAACCTTGGAAACACTTCCAACACACATCGTCACCTCACCCTTAGCTAGCCTCCTTTTATTCCATAGCTTTTATTTCGAGTTACTAACATTTAGTAACCGAACCGGTATCCAATACCCAGGTGCTACTAGGAGTACTAGCAAGGTACACATCAATAACACGTATATCAAATATACTTTTGTCGACGTTGCCAGCTTTCTTATCTACCAAATATCTAGGGTTGTTCCGCTTGAGCGACCGTTCTCCTCATAACAGAAGCACCTAGCCTCAGGTTTGGGTTCAACCTTGGGTTTCTTCACTGGAGCAGCAACTGACTTGCCATCCATGAAGTTTCCCTTCTTGCCCTTGCCCTTTGTGAAACTAGTGGTTTTACTAACCATCAACACTTGATGCTCCTTCTTGATTTCTACCTTCGTGGTGTCAAACATCGCGAATAGCTCAGGGATCATCTTGTCCATCCCTGGCATGTTATAGTTCATCACGAAGCTCTAGTAGCTAGGTGGCAGTGACTTGGAGAACTATATTAATCACTATCTTATCTTGAAGATTAACTCCCACTTGATTCAAGTGATCGTAGTACCCAGACAATCTGAGCACATGCTCACTGATTGAGCTATTCTCCTTCATCTTGCAGGCAAATAATCTTGTTGGAGGTCTCATACCTCTCAACGTGGGCACGAGCCTGAGATCCCAATTTCAGCTCTTAGAACATCTCATATGTTCCGTGCCGTTCAAAACGTTTTGGAGCCTCAATTCTAAGCCATAATGCATGACGCACTGAACTATCAAGTAGTCATCAGAACGTACCTGTCAGATGTTCAAAACATCTACAAACGACGCTTGAGGGGCTGGCGCATCGAGCGGTGCATTAAGGACATAAGCCTTCTGTGCAGCAATGAGGACAATCCTCAGATCACGGACCCAGTCCGCATTATTGCTCACAATATCTTTCAACTTAGTGTTTCTCTAGGAACGTATTAAACAGGGAGCTAAAGCGCGAGCTATTGATCTACAACATAATTTGCAAAGACAATTTAGACTATGTTCATGATAATGAGTTCAACTAATCAAATTATTTAATGAACTCCCACTCAGATAGACATCCCTCTAGTCATCTAAGTGATACATGATCCGAATCGACTAGGCCGTGTCCGATCATCACGTGAGACGGACTAGTCATCAACGGTGAACATCTCCATGTTGATCGCATCTACTATACGACTCATGTTCGTCCTTTCGGTCTCTCGTGTTCCGAGGCCATGTCTGTACATGCTAGGCTCGTCAAGTCAACCTAAGTGTTTCGCATGTGTAAATCTGGCTTACACCCGTTATATGCGAACGTTAGAATCTATCACACCCGATCATCACGTGGTGCTTCGAAACAACGAACCTTCGCAACGGTGCACAGTTAGGGGGAACACTTTCTTGAAATTTTAGCGAGGGATCATCTTATTTATGCTACCGTCGTTCTAAACAAATAAGATGTAAACATGACAAACATCACATGCAAATCATAAAGTGACATGATATGGCCAATATCATCTTGCGCTTTTGATCTCCATCTTCGAGGCGCGGCATGATCACCATCGTCACCGGCATGACACCATGATCTCCATCATCGTGTCTTCATGAAGTTGTCTCGCCAACTATTACTTCTACTACTATGGCTAACGGTTAGCAATAAAGTAAAGTAATTACATGGCCTTTTCATTGACACGCAGGTCATACAATAAATTGAGATAACTCCTATGGCTCCTGCCAATTGTCATATTCATCGACATGCAAGTCGTGATTCCTATTACACGAACATGATCAATCTCATACATCACATATATAATTCATCACATCCTTTTGGCCATATCACATCACATAGCATACCCTGCAAAAACAAGTTAGACGTCCTCTAATTGTTGTTGCATGTTTTACGTGGCTGCTATGGGTTTCTAGCAAGAACGTTTCTTACCTACGCAAAAGCCACAACGGTGATATGCCAATTGCTATTTACCCTTCAAAAGGACCCTTTTCATCGAATCCGATCCGACTAAAGTGGGAGAGACTGACACCCGCTAGCCACCTTATGCAACAAGTGCATGTCTGTCGGTGGAACCTGTCTCACGTAAGCGTACGTGTAAGGTCGGTCCGGGCCGCTTCATCCCACAATGCCACCGAATCAAGATAAGACTAGTAACGGTAAGCAAATTGACAAAATCATCGCCCACAACTACTTTGTGTTCTACTCGTGCATAGAATCTACGCATAGACCTAGCTCATGATGCCACTGTTGGGGATCGTTGCAAAAATTAAAAAATTTCTACGTGTCACCAAGATCAATCTAGGAGATGCTAGCAACGAGAGAGAGGGAGTGCATCTTCATACCCTTGAAGATCGCTAAGCGGAAGCGTTACAAGAACGCGGATGAAGGAGTCGTACTCGTAGCGATTCAGATCGCGGTTGATTCCGATCTAAGCACCGAACAACGGCGCATCCGCGTTCAACACACGTGCAGCCCGGTGACGTCTCCCACGCCTTGATCCAGCAAGGAGAGAGGGAGAGGTTGGGGAAGACAACTCCAGCAGCAGCACGACGGCGTGGTGGTGTTGGAGCAGCGTGGTACTCCGGCAGGGCTTCGCCAAGCACCGCGGAAGGAAGAGGAGGTGTTGGAGAGGGGGAGGGCTGCGCCTTGGATCAGGTCCTGCTGCCCTCCCTCCTCCCCTCTATTTATAGGGCCAAGGGGGAAGGGGGCCGGCCCCTCTAGATGAGATCTAGAGGGGGGGCGGCAGCCAGGGGAAGGTGGCTTGCCCCCAAGCCAAGGGGGGCGCCCCCTTTAGGGTTTCCCCCCAACCCTAGGCGCATGGGCCCTAAGGGGGGGATGGCACCCAGCCCACTTAGGGGCTGGTTCCCTTCCACATACAGCCCATAGGGCCCTCCGGGGCAGGTGGACCCCCGGAACCCCTTCGGTGGTCCCGGTACAATACCGGCAAACCCCCGAACACTTCCGGTGACTGTATGATGACTTCCCATATATAAATCTTCACCTCCGGACCATTCCGGAACTCCTCGTGACGTCCGGGATCGCATCCGGGACTCCGAACAACATTCGGTAACCACATACTATTTCCCATAACAACTCTAGCGTCACCGAACCTTAAGTGTGTAGACCCTACGGGTTCGGGAATCATGCAGACATGACCGAGACATCTCTCCGGCCAATAACCAACAGCGGGATCTGGATACCCATGTTGGCTCCCACATGTTCCACGATGATCTCATTGGATGAACCACGATGTCGGGGATTCAATCAATCCCGTACACAATTCCCTTTGTCTACCGGTATGATACTTGCCCGAGATTCGATCGTCGGTATCCTCATACCTCGTTCAATCTCGTTACCGGCAAGTCTCTTTACTCGTTCCGTAACGCATGATCCCGTGACTAACTCCTTAGTCACATTGAGCTCATTATGATGATGCATTACCGAGTGGGCCCAGAGATACCTCTCCGTCATACGGAGTGACAAATCCCAGTCTCGATTCGTGCCAATCCAACAGACACTTTCGGAGATACCTGTAGTGCACCTTTATAGTCACCCAGTTACGTTGTGACGCTTGATACACCCAAAGCATTCCTACGGTATCCGGGAGTTGCACAATCTCATGGTCTAAGGAAATGATACTTGACATTAGAAAAGCTCTAGCAAACGAACTACACGATCTTGTGCTATGCTTAGGATTGGGTCTTGTCCATCACATCATTCTCCTAATGATGTGATCCCGTTATCAACGACATCTAATGTCCATGGTCAGGAAACCATAACCATCTATTGATCAACGAGCTAGTCAACTAGAGGCTCACTAGGGACATGTTGTGGTCTATGTATCCACACATGTATTATGGTTTCCGGTTAATACAATTATAGCATGAACAATAGACAATTATCATGAACAAGGAAATATAATAATAACCATTTTATTATTGCCTCTAGGACATATTTCCAACAGTCCACAGATACAGCCCCTTCCCTTTGATACTGATGCATACATAGAATAGTTCTGATGTAAGTCTTGCGAGTACTTTGGATGAGTACTCACAGTTGCTTTGCTAACTTTTCCCCGTCTACCCGGATACTGCGATTAGATGACTGATCCCAGGAGACAGCTGACCCCGTCGACGACTACTACTACACCGGCGGAGCCTACTACTACATGGAGACCGACGACCAGGAGTAGTTTCGGAGGTTCCCAGGCAGGAGGCCTGTGCCTGTTCGATCTAGTGTCGTTGTTTTGCTAGCCATCTTAAGGCATCCTTGTCTAATTATGTCTGTACTCGGATATTGTTGTTTCCGCCGAGTTTTGTTTGTAATTGAGCTTATGTATTCGAGCCTCGAGGCCCCTGGCTTGTAATACAAAGCTTGTATTATTTTATTTTGTGTCTAGAGTTGTGTTGTGTTATCTTCCCGTGAGTCTCTAGGCTTGATCGTGCGTATTTGCGTGTATGATTAGTGCATGATTGAGTCGGGGACGTCACACCTTTGCAGCACATTGATGTCATTGTGAGGCCCGGACATACAAAAAAAGTGTGCCAACCGGTGATACAAGTGTAAGCAACACGTAGAACTAACAAATCTTTATGATAGGTCCGCTAAACAAATGTCGTGCCCTTGCGGGGGGTCAGCCCATGCCACATGTTAGCCTGGTTCAGGAGAATATGTCCTGATCGATTCACGCAGCAGCAACTAATTATGGCTGGTTTACCTAACATTGTGTCACCAGGCCGTGGGGAAACCCAAGCTGGCGCTGCGAGACGCTTGAGAGATCTGGTCCATTTGTGAAAGCGATTGGACGGCTAGAAGCGACAAAACGCCGAGAGAGGATGTAGGTAGCTTTAGTTCTACTATTTTTAATTGTAACTTCCTAGTGTTCCCAATCCTTGTGTAGGTACTAATAATTGTAAAATTTGAATCCAACAATCCCATTTTTTATTAAAAATGAAAACATTCACCCTAATTAAGCTTAACGCTCAGATCTATATGGGAGTATGCACTTCAGTTTGGACCATATGAAATTGTCAGAAGGATGGTACTTTTAACAAAGCAATTGTCTCTGCTTTTTTGCAGGCTATTTTCAGGTAGCTGGTTTCCTCCGTATGTGTCTTATCTTCCACGGGAGGAGGGTCGGGCAATCTATGGACTCTAGGTGCAGCCGATGGAAAACGGTTGGTCAGAGATATTTTCAATCGATATGACTACTAGGCTATAAAATAAGATTAGTGAAGCATGGGGCATCATGTAATACTTTCACTTTTTTCAGTTGTTTTCGGTATGGCGGTTGGCCTTCGATCGCTGCCCTATGTCCTACCATTTGTCGTGTCGTATGCTTACACTTTACAATAATAGAAGGTTGTGTGTATCAATCAATGTAGGCAGGCGGGAAACACACAAGACAATAAAATATGGAGCAATTTGCGCGCATGCCATGTGGGAAGATTGACTAGTAGTCACATCAGTGATGGGCGAAAATAGACCCGACTCATCACTGGAGTCGTTATAAAGAAGACTTTTCTAAAAAAAACTTGGAGAAACTTGTGGCGAGCAATGTTGCCATGCCCAACATTATTTGTATTCCGGACAATATTATAATATAATAATGTTTGAGCCCCTCAAAAAGATATAGAGCCCCATGAATGGGTATAGTCAAGTAGTAACTACCAGTTCCGTAGCCAGGATATCCCCACGCCCCCGGCCAACCTTCTTGGTACAGTAGACACTGTGTCTACAGCATGCTGCTGTAGCTACAGTACACGATGAATTTTCACTCCGCGACCCAGGCCACGGCCCTGGCAGCCTGGGCCTGACTACGGCCCTGATAACTACCACTGACATGCCATCTATACTCGTTGGTGGAGTCCAGTCAAGGCATGTAGTGGTTGATAAGACAATGCTATCTTAAGCCTGCCACATAATCTACATATGACAATAAAAACATGATGTACAATGGATTATTTCTAGGTTTATCTCTAGCAACCAGATGTTCCTAAAATATGGTGAGAAATATTTTTGCTAAAGGATCATCTCTTAATTAACAGAAGACATTTTTTTGTTTCAAGTTTACCTTTACTCGAACTCAGCATTTATCTTACATGTCACTTTTTAAATAGGATTATTGTGAATGTTTTTAAGCAGTGTAAGTGAAACGGTTCAACTTAAAGATTATTAAACGCACTTGGATATTATTACATTTTTTGAGACACGGATATTATTCCATGTAGGCACGTAATTTAGCCATACTTAAGTATTGCTTTCAGAATTATAAATATAATGCCCATATTGATCATTTTATTGAGAAAGCCTCCGCTGCCCAAGAGGAGACTAATATCTTGCGGGAATCTATGAAAGCCTCCACTTTCAGAATGTCAATCCGCTCGCCATGCATATACTCAATAAGTTGCCGGTGACGGCCCTCTTGGCCGAAGCCGCGGATATTCCAAAATAGGGTCCGCATTAAGAACCCGGCGAGGAGTTCCTATGCCCCGGAGTAAGGGAGGCACTTTGGGCCCTACGGAGCGCATTGGTGCGCGAACGAGTGCGGCCACGATCAATGGGCTCCCCTGAAGCCCCTGCTCGGCTCCGACTTGTTTCAACCTACCCGAAGACACAATTGCATTGGAACAGGTGATCCTAGCATGAGCAGCGACAAGTTTCCCATCTAAGATTTCCTTCGCACGGATCGCAACAATTTGTTCTAGCGGCCCCGGAAAATGACAGCTGAGTCGTTCGCTACTTTGGCTAGATGCCCAAGGGGGACTGATTCTAGTGCAGACAAAGAGCAAGAACGAACAGAGCGGGGGTGCCGAGGTACCTATTTCCAGGTTCCGAGCGGCGTCACGGAGCTCCGCCCGTTTGGGGATGCATGAAGCCGAGGTGCCAGCCGGCTTGGTAGCGTCGATGCGGGCGCTCCTGCGCGGAGCTGTGATAGGAGTCGAGGTCGAACTGCCCAGCTTAGGACCAGCCGAGCGCGGTGGGGGTGGAGGCATGTGCAGCATCCCATCCCTGTCGGCTGTGTCCAGAACCGCCGCCACGGGAATAGAACGCGGAGGAGGCATGGTTCCAGCCCTTCGGTAGCCGCATTTCCGGTGGTGCCATGAGGCCGAACGTCGCTAGCTCCTCGGTGTCCACGACGGACAGGCTGCATGAGGGCCAGCTGCTGCTGCAGGCCTCGTGGTCGTGACGCGGCATCGCGGCGGTCGTGGAGGTGGAGACGGCTGGTTTTTTGGAAGGGAGGCGTCGGGCGGCTGCGAAGATGGACGGCGGGGGGAGTTGTGTGCGATGGTGGGAGGCGTGGAAGAGGAGATTTAAAGGCGACAGAGGGCGGCGTCGGAATCCACGTGGCCACGTGGGGGCGACGAGGTGTGCACAGACGGCGGTGTTGCGTGCGAGCAACCGCCTGCGGGCTGCGGTCAAAGGCTGACTGCCTTAATTATGCCGTGTCTGGCGTCAGAGACGCACGGCTTACACGCGCGGACGCGCCCCCGTCACCGTGTCGTCAACTGGGCCGAGCACGGCCACGTGGAGCGGCTGTTCACCGTGTGGGCCACGACGACACTCGGCTTGTACCTCTATACGTCGAGTTTTTTAATACGCCGAGTGTTTTTGAGTCGTGTCACGGCGTACATGGCGGTACGCCGAGACATCGTTCTTTGCCATGCGCCGTGACGTCGACACACGGCTTAGAGGGCCATAAGCCGAGCGGCCGATACTATACTCTCGACGTACCGAGAAACACAAGGCAAAATATGTTTTTTTTTTTTGCGGGTAAAAAAAAAACATATTTTGTGTAGTCTTATATTATTCCTGGCCAATGAACTGTAGGATTGACGTCAAGTCAAATGCGTTGTGTCAATGCCGGCATGGAACCGACGAGACCGACCTATAAACTCGTCGCCACTTATTTGTCTAGCTAGAGCAAACATTATTCTTTCTATTCCAATTGTCTTGGCCTCTAGAATTACTTTGTTATGACAACATTATCTCGAAGGCTTGCAATTCACTTGTGTTCCCTGCGTCTCAAAATTCATGTATAGATCTCCCTGCAGGAAAAAGGTGCATGTGAATATATCTCATATGACCATCACCGGGATGTCAGTTTGACCAAAATCTCTTTTTTTTACATATATATATATATGTTATTGTATGTAGGACTGGATTTTTTACATGCAAAGAGTAGGTGTTTGAGTTTACATTTTACAGACTTGCGCCTTCTAAAAATTGCTCAACATCTATGTATGTCATAGTATAGAGATGGTTGGGTAGCTAGTTATGAGGGTGCTTGTACCCTTAGACCACAACAGGGTTCAAATCTTAGGTTTAACGTCATGTGTATCTCGTCGTTCGATAGCAAGGCTGTGTGTGTGTGTGTGTCTGTGTGTGTGAACAACACAGCGGTTTGTGCTTCTTTCTCAGTTTAGGGTGCAATTACAACTATTGCTTGATGGAAACTCATGCTATGCTTCTTTTTTTTGACAGGGAAAACAGTACGAGAGGCTCCTACTTAGCTATATTAAAAAAAAAATAGTTTACAATATTTACATAGGGGTAGACCCTAAAAGGTTCGAAAGAAAGTTTCTACAAAGAGTTTACAATGCTATGCTTTTAGAGTCTGCTGGATGCCTGGACGCGAGCTAACTCGAGCCGGCTCGGGCCGAGCCTGCCCGAAGCTTGCCATTCCTCGAGCCGAGTCGAGCCGAGCTCAATGCTCCGGCGAGCCACAAAATGGAGCTCGGCCCGGGCTTTGCCCTAGCTCGGTGCAGCTTGGCAAGCTCGCCGAGCCTGCATGCGCAAGTCACTGCCATGTGGGCCTCCACATGGGTGGTTGCCAATGAGAGGTGAGGAAGGCGACGACGGCGCGCTGATGAAGCTGGGTGGTCGCCGACGAGAGGCGAGGAAGATGGCGGCGCCGCTTTGATGAAGCTGGGTGGTCAACCATGTCCTGCTCTGACAAGAAGACGGGCCACATGGTCGCCGACGACAAGCGAGAAAGATGGCGGCGGCGCTCCTCGTAGACGTACATGGTTCATCTACGTGCATGCGGCCGCATTGGAGTTTGGGGAGGCGGCGGCGGAGCTCGACGCGACGCAAAGGTTTGGCTGTTTGGGGAGGAAGAAGGGGAGGGAAGGGAGCAGAGGGGAGTCACGGCGTGCTGGCATCGATGGCTAGGCGGGCGAAGCGCCGTGGTTAATTGAATTAACTATATCCAGTTACTATGTTTCACCCCTTCAATATTATGCAAAAAAGCATAATATTTTGGGAGTTCAATAAGAAACAAAAGAACACGCAACTTTGATGGCGTCCTTCTATTTAGTTGGTATGTTAGAAATATGACGCCGATAACTGCCACACGTGTGGCACAATGGATACCCGACCACACGACTCGTGTGGTCGTACCCAGAAGACAGCCCACACGATCCTGTGTGGGCGAACATTAGAACTGCCCACACGTTTGGGCGCAGCTACGACGGCCCTCAAGACCCTATGTGGCAACTGCTCACCCCCACCCCGTGAGCGCGAACGCGTGTGTAATCAACTTTAATTGACATGTGTAATTAACTGTAGTTGCCATGTCTGCCATGTATTATTAAATATAGTTGCCATGTGTAACTAATTGGAGTTGCCACGTGTGGTCAAACCATAGTTGCCATGTATGATCAACCGTATTTGCCATGTATGATCAACCATAGTTGCCGTCTGTGATTAATTAGTTAGTACATATGTACAATGTGTAACTAATTGGAGTTGACACGTGTGATTAAACCATAGTTGCCATGTATGGTCAACCATAGTTGTTATGTATGGTCAACCATAATTGTCGTGTGTGATTAACTAGTTGCCACATATGCACACCTGCAGTTGCCATCTATCATCATGTGAGCCTCGTGTGGGCGAAGAGCAGTTTCACCCACACGTTCGGATGAGCGTCTTGTGTCTGTTCAGGCGTGGAGCGCCCACACGTATGGCACTAAATTATAACGCCCACACAACGCTGTGTGCTTACGTGGCTCTCCACAAGTGTGGCAACTGCTCCAATATTCGTGCAAATAAATCAAACGGATCGAGTGCGTGTGGGTGTGTTGATAAGTGCCACACGTGTGGGCGTTATCATTTAGGTAGAAATATCAATTGCATATTGTACATATCCATCCGACCGATTTAGAAAAATCAAGGAGAAATTCTGTCAAAATGTAAATGTAAAGATCCCTAGATCAAACCTGATGTAGACAATTCGGCAGGCACCTTTCAGACTCTGAACCATGACTCGATGCACGTGGACTATTCTAGAGGCGCAGATCAAGACGCTCGAAACAACTGCTCGGTTATCTTGCCGTATAACTTTGTCTCCATGTACCTCAAGGTCAAAGTAGGTCAGGTCATGTTCTTGGTGGTAAATCTACTGTATAATCATGGTGGAAAATCCATTGTATAGTTTAGTAACTGTATAGGAAAACTACATAAGAATTCTGGTATGTTCGAATCTTCGACATGAGAAGAACGAATATGAGAAGAAGAAGAAGAACCTGAGGTAGATTGAATATCTAAAAATCAGACCAAGTTCTGAAGGAGAACTTATCATGTGAACATACTACTTTTCATATTCAGATTTTTCATCTATATTATATTTTTTATGGTAATTACATGCAGGTTGGGTGGTTACATGATCCCAAAGCACTTTCAATGGACCTAGTATGTTTAGAATTAAGATGATATTTTGTAAAATATATATTGTCCATCAACCTAAATTTGTGTATCCGTTAGCACAACAATAGAAGTCGGGTCTCCTCAAAAAAAAAAAAAACAATAGAAGTCGGGAAATCATCATAAACTTTACCTTTCATCGCTTAGGACGGTAATCAAATTCTGCTAGTGAAGGGATACAAAACAACAACACTTAGTGATGTTGTCTGCCTTCCAAACTTTCGCACTGTAAACTACTTATATAAAAAATTAGTAATAACGATATTAATTTATTTGGTGGAATAGAACTATGGCAAAGGGAAGAGTGGCCATGTGTTGAGAAGAGACATTCACGTGAGCTGTGAGTTCTGGCTCGTGGGACACGCAGCTTGATACTCAAATTCTTCTTATTCATCACTGCAATGTTATGATTTCTCAGTTATTAGTACACTTATTACAATAAAAAAATCCCCACAAAAAAATATTACCGTTAAAAAAATAATAGGCTTAACATCCTCATGTTCTAACCAAATTTGAAAGCATGCATCATAATTAATTTTTGTTCAATATACATAGCTCTATTCACGTGTATAATAGGTGTCACATCTCAAGCACATCCACTAATTCGATCCATTCATATAATACACACAACTGAGGTTGGAGACCAAACCTGAAGGCTCTTTTAAGCAATAGCTGCTGGAATTAATTTTTGAGTATACCCTACATGCCCGATGCCACCACGATAAGATAAGACCAAGTGTAAGTAGTGAATAGTGATGCGTGAAAAATCAATCACGGATGATCAAGACCCAATACGCAATTACTACCTATACCGGCCATGATGGGTGGAGGCAGCAGGCAAGCTTCTGAAGTTGTCCGCGAAAAATAAAGGTGCATTGCTTTTTTTCTTTTTTGAGGCCTCTCTATAGTGAAGCTGTAGTATCTGAACTTAAGCACAAGACTCACACCACACACTCACGCCACACTCACACACACACCCCCTAGTGCACAAGCTAAGACCCTAGAGCTACACATACAACGCACTGAAGGACTACTATCGCTGTGGCACAAGTGCGCTAGAGGCAGAAGATTATATTAGGGGCAGACGCCCAGGTGAGACATCCGGAAATTCGTCCCCGCTGGGGATCGAAACCGGACGGGCTGGCCGGCCACTGCCAAGCTCAACCACTGCGCTACGTCGTGCGTCTCGGTGCATTGCTTACCTGCCAGCCAGATCAATCCGAGTTGCGGCTGAAGCGCCAACGGCTGCTGTCAGAGGCGCACGCCACGAGAGCCACCTTACATCAGCAGAACAGGAATTGCTGAGCATGCAGGATGCCGGCTTGAACACTCGATTATCCTCACCAGATCGGTTGTGGGAAGTGATGATGCAGCGCTTGCAGATCAAACTCTTGATAATCCGCGCTATAGCCTATATTTGCTGCGGGAGGAGGACTGGAGGAGCACAGCAAGAGGTTGCCCCCTTGCATCGGCATAACAAGATCACTAAGGAAGGAGGCGGACAGCCGGATATGGTTGGTTGTTTGATAGAATTCGACCATCCACGCTAGATGATCTGGATGCGCCTACGATCAGAGATGCTTATCCTTTTTCTTTCTTAGGGTAAATTCTTTTTTGCTGCGTTCTTTTTATTTGAGGGATTTTTTGCTGTGTTATTTGAATAACAGGAAGCTCCTATAAAAAAGGGGTAACAGGAAGCGAAAAGTGTCATGCGGGTGAGACTTTTCTTTTTGCGAAAGACTTCTTCCTTTTCTGATGCTATAATTACGTATAGATTGGTTCCCTAAAAAAATACATATAGATTGGGTAGTTGAGTGTTTTCCAGCCGTGTCAGTTTGTGCTTATTTTTTTCCACATCGGAAGATCTACACCGTAATAACTCGGTCCCACACCAGATAAACGACTCCTAATTTCTAATTAACATGGGAATTTTTAGGGAGTCTTTAATTAGTATAGGTATAGATAGATAGATAAATTACTTGATGGAAACTCATGCTATGCTTCTTCTTCTTCTTTTTTTGACAGGGAAAACAGTATGAGAGGCTCCTACTGCGCTACATTAAAAATATAATAGGTTACAATATTTACATAGGGGTAGACCCTAAAATGTTCGAAAGAAAGTTTCTACAAAGAGTTTACAATGCTATGCTTTTAGAGTCTGCTGGTTATGACGATGAGTGTATGTGCATCTTTTCCTTCGGGCAGTGCTAGCCGTCGGCCGAGTGATATGATCACCCGGTTGGCCGCCTCGCACGCCGTTCGGTTCACAAAAGCGCAGTCGTTTGATGTGTTGTTTGGTTGTCCTCTCGCATCACATGCCTCCCATGCAATGCTTGCTGACAGAGCACGCCCCGCTCCTACCAGCGCGTGTCAGCGCTCGCAGTCGTGGTGGCCGGCCTCACAGCACCGCGCGACTTCCCTCGCAGCATAGTAGCCATCCTCAGCAGCCGGCGGTCTACGCACGCAGCAGCGCTGCCGGCCTTGTTTATAGCACTGCACTCCGAGCGGCGCTCGCCTTATAGCGTCGACTCGGCATCCTGAGGCATCCTCCCCCGTGCAGTGTTGTGGCAGTGCGACGAAATCAAGTGAGGTGTGCGACGATGCCTTGTCGCAATGAGGGAAGGAAGCTGCCGGCGAGGTCACTAGAGAGAGAGAGGGAGAGAGAGAGAGAGAGAGAGATAGAGAGAGAGAGAGAGCATGTGGTTGCGGTCGGAGGAAGAACAAGTAGCTCTGCGCGTGAAATAGAGAAAGAGGGACCACACAGCGTGTGGTCCATGGGGCACATGGGGAGCATGGAACGCGGACGACGCATCTGTCGTACCGTGGGACGATATGTGTTCCAACGTCTATCTATCTATCTATCTATCTATACCTCTATACCTATACTAATTAGGCACTCCCTAAAAATTTCTATGTTAATTAGAAATTATGAGCCGTTAATCTGGTGGGACCGAATTATTACGGTATAGATCAACCCATACTATTCTAGATTGAAAATTTGGTCAACTGAAAAAAAAAAACACTCCAAGGCCCACAATAGGTTGTCCGTAGTTGTAAAACTAGAATCTATCTAGGACTCAATCCTACGATTAATCCTCTTCCTCCTATAATTAAAGCAGTCGTTGTCTCTTCCTTAAAAAAAAAAGTCGTTGTCTATTCCGCAAGAAAGAAAAACCTCCATCTTGTCCAGTTATCTCCTTCCGTATAAACAAAAGGAAAAAACATCTATCAAAAGAGATTGGGCAAAAAAATGGCAAAAGGAGAAAACAAATCTACCAAGCGCAGACACCAAGCTTCGCCACCAGCTGAAAGACCCAGTGCCCTCTGCCTCGCCCCATCGTGGCTCTCACCATCGAGGACGACGGGAAAGCCGAAGACATGCATTTGTCAACACCTCTGTGCGTGTGATGCCATTGCCGACAGGAGGATGAAACTGACCCGAAGGTACTACTTCCAGCACAAAACTAATGTATGCAAGCTGGTCCTTTTCTCTGCCCAACTCCAATCTTGATGCGTCCATCTTCCTATGTTTGAGGTAATATGTACAGAGAACACCTATGGCATTGATAATTCTCTTTGCCAGACTGTAGATGTTTATAACCGAAAAGAGAAACTATATATGGACGACGGGAAAGGTGAAGACGTGCATTTGTCAGCACCTCTGTGCGTGTGATGCCATTGCCTCGCAGAGTGGCTGCATGCCTGCAAACTGTCCTGCCTCGAGCGGCATGGCATGGCTTGCAGCCTAGACGTGAAGGACTCCAACGACAAAGAACACCCATGGAAGGAACTCCAGCAGGAGGCGGCGCACCGGACCCGGCAGGAGGATGAAACTGACCCGAAGGTACTATTTCCAGCACAAAACTAATGTATGCAAACTGGCCCTTTTCTCTGCCCAACTCCAATCTTGATCCGTCCATCTTCCTATGTTTAAGGTAATATGTACAGAGAACACCAATGGCATTGATAATTCTCTTTGCCAGACTGTAGATTCTTATAATCGAAAAGGGAAACTATATATGAAATCCGAGTAGATATCCTTGGAGGTAATGTGAAATCAATTAAAATACTATGCATTTGACGTACACACTGAAGGCAATGACGGACCTAGAATTGCAGGCTTGGGGGTGCTATGGTTCAAAGTTTACGCTAAACATCATCATAATATCAGGAAATAGTCTGAAAATAGCAATAACTTGATGGGTATTTAGTGTTAAGTATATAGTAAATTTTATTTCACAATTTTGGAGGGGGTGCCATGGCACCCACGGCACCCCCACTGGATCCGCCCCTGACTGAAGGAACAATTGCTGATAATGCATTGTGGAGCTTTTTTATAACATGAGTATATGCAAATTCGTATTCCCACATATGATTCTTATAGAATGTAACACTGCAAGTGTGCATTGCTGGACAGCAAGACCACATTATTGTTGCATGCAATTTCTGAACAATATTAGCATGCACTGCCCTGGAATCAACACGTGAGGAAAATCAGTTGGGTGAAGAGCTACTGATCGATATTAGTGATGAGTATCTAGGAATGAAAAAGTGCCAAGAATACTGTCAAAATGTAATAAGTAAGAACTAATCCATATGACCTAATTTTTCTTCTTAATATAATAGCTAATTGTATACGTTGGAATTTAGCTCATGTTGATACTTACAAGTAGAATATTTCTGAAACAGTACTGTCCTTTACTTGCATATTCAGATTTAATGTATATTATCCAACACCGTTTGACTGGATCTTGATTAATAATTAGTTTCTTACGTATGGATATGTCATGATATAGTGACCACACCAGGCAACAACACTGAGTGGTCTGAACTTTCAGCTCGGATACTTCCACCGATTGTGGATACCGCTACGCACCTTCATACATGTATTTCCTATATAAGTGTTTGCTTACCAAATCAATATAGCTCTTGGATTTTATGTCCCTCTGTAGTGTGTTATCTTCTTGCCGTTATTATTGCATCCATGCGTAAATAAATGTTCATTCATTTGATAACTTATATAGGAAATACACGATGAATGGAAGCAATAGTAATTTGAGAGGAACTGGGGAAATATAACTTCATAACGTCCTTTTAGGTAGAATTGTATATTCTCATATAGTTTTTTCATTGTCGAATGTATTTTCGTCTACAGTACATCTATCCACACAGACGATGTTCAGAGATTCAACTCTCCATTATTTCTTAAGTACCGAAAAAATAAATACCGGGTACCATGATGCAATCCTACAGTTTTTATGCAACAAACTTCGATTCTATGATTACTAATTTCAGATCCTAACAACTGGTAGTGAAATCATAGTCATTCGGGCATATATAGTTAAGACCATTACACCGAAACTATAAGAAAGCGTACGAGCCACAGAGCCTTGGAACATTGGATGTTGATAGCTTAGTCTTTCTGGATGGTACTTTATCTGTATAGTCTTACAAGCAACAATCACCGAGTCATGATATTTCTATTCTCAATACACAAATAACTATCTTCGCTACTTCTGAAGATTTAGCTTTTGAAATGACTTTGAGCAGCCATTCCTTAAATCTAAACGAGCCATCAGGTTTGATCCTACCTTAAATCTGTGTGTTACATGAATGGATAGAATTAGTGGATGCTTGAGATGTGATACCCACGAATAGAACTATGTACATGGAACTAAAATTTAATATGATGCATGCTTTTAAATTTGGTCCGAACATGATAGCAGCCTATTAAGTTTGTCATGATAATATTTTTTGGGAAGAATTTTTCATGGTAATAGGTACTAAGACCCGAGAAAGTATAAGATTGCAGTGATGAATAAAAAGAATTTGAGTATCAAACTGTGTCTCCACCCAGCCAGAACTCACAGCTCACGTGAAAGCATCTTCTCAAACACATGGCGACTCCGCCTTTTGCCAGAGTTCTATTCCACCAAATAAATTAATATCGCTGTTACTAATCCTTTATCTGTTGGTAATATACAATACGTAAGTTTAGAAGGCAAAAATCATCAGTATGTCATATTCTGTTCTATCCCTTCACTTATAGAATTTGATCACCGTCCTAAATGATGGCAGGTAAAGTCTATTATGATTTCCCAATCCAGTGTTGTAATAATGGATTCTGACAACACACATTTATAGGTTGATGTCCAGTATATATTCTACAATAGGTCATCTTAATTCTCAACATATTAGGGCCACTAAAAGTGCTTTGGGGTCACTGTGAGGGATATTCAAGAAGAAAAGTTCCTTCGGTGGCCATGTAACCTCCAACCTGCACGTAATTACATTAGAAAAAAAAAACATAAGGCCATCACAGTCACTTCATCCCACGTGTATTTCAAGAGAAAAAAAACCCGGCTTCCCATGGCCATCGGGCATTGCCGAGGTGTTCCCAGACCATGGCGAGGCCACAGAGTACCTTCACTCAAAAGCAACGCAGTTCGGCGTGCCGGAGCGCGTCAGGTTTGACTGCAAGGCGACGGCTATGGAGTACACTACTGTGACTATTATTTTATTTCGGGTAGGTTACTCTTATATCAACGACACTATATGTATGTTAATTAGTTTGACCTGAACAGATTAGGGAATTTTCCAAAATTGTGGTGTAATACTTGACAAGTATGATTTATTTGTTCAATTTTCTAATGCTAATTTGTACACGGAATTTGTAATATTAATAGAAAAATATGTTTGAGTACCATTTTAATACAATTTATAATATTATAGAGATAACTTAATCATTTCGTTTAATTATCTAACATATAAATACTATCTCAGTTTCAATTTACTTCGCATATTAGTACTGTCTTAAGTCAATGTTTGTAAACTTTGACCCAGTTTTTTTAGAAAAGTTTATCAACATGCACAATACCAAATGAATGCAGTTATATTTATCTTTCAATATATTTTCACATAATATATATATTTGTTCTTGCAAATGTTATTTTCTGTATAAAAGTTTAACTTAGAAAAAACCTAATGTGCACAGTAAATTCAAACGGAGCAACTATAAAATCAGGTTGTCCAAGCATGCCACCAGATGAATCCAATTTTAGTTACCACCCATTTTTGTAAGCCAGCCCGTGTGAATGCACGGGTTGACGACTAGTGTGTGTGTGTGTGTCTATATATATATATATATATATATATATATATATATATATATATATATATATATATATATATATATATATATAGGACAAATGTTTCCTATGACCGGGTGTAGTTACTCCCACTTTTGTTTCGTATGTTCTAGGTAGTATCTATCATATCGGAGTGTTCTAGGTAGTATCTATCATATCGGAGTATATGTACGCATAGTATGTAGTATGTAAGTATGTTTAGGTAGTATATATAATACTTTTTAGGTAGTATGTACCATATTTTGAGCATATTTCTTTTTAAGTACAAATATGTACATATTTCATAAATATTATAGAAACTATGGGCCCACTTGCAATTTTTTCATATAACTCACTTTGGAGTATCTTAGTTATAGTATACGAATATACTAAAAATTATAAAGTAGTATATATGCTACTACATGGTAGTATATGGGATGTGGGTGTATCTACACCCGGTCGTATGATGTATTTTCCATATATATATACATATATATATATATATATATATGTATATATATATATGTATATATATATATATATATATATAAACACTATTCTGATCACAACCTGAACTTCCTGAATTACACAACCTGAACTTCCCTTTGTAGGAACCTGACCTTCGGGCTATTTTCGCAACCGTGTCTCCCCGCGCGAATTTTTCTGGTCAGTCGTGTTCTATGTGATGTAAGTGTAATCTGCAAACAGTTTTTAGCAACTAAATGCCCATTTTAAATAGGAATCTCGTTCGTTGGCGGATTTTGCTCTCGGGTCGTGATGAACATGCGTCTGTTGCAATTTTACTGCCTGAGTTGTTCGACCTGAACTTCCACCAGTGTTAGGTTGAACTTCCGCAAACATTGCCCAAATGGGGCTTGCAATATACCGTTGAAAAGCTATGGACACGAGTATCATGTCCCAAGTTAATTTTTGGGCAAAATGTAAGCGGTTTAAGAGCAGTTTTGACAACCGTTTTTTCTTCATACCAAAAAGGTGAATCGTATTTTCGATCGCATTTCTAAACCGTTTATCAGAATGAGGCAAATAATATGGCATTGGAAAGCTGCTGCAAAACCGCTCCTTTCACATGTTGAAAGTTTTCTCTAATTCCCTATGGTTAAAGAGTAATTTGAAAAATCGTAGAATTTCGCAAACCGAACAGCCGACTTCGTATTTTTTATGCCATTTCTAAACGGCTAATCGAATTGAGGCAAATGATATGGCGTTGGAAAGCTTAAGAAAATGCGCTACTTTTTCATGTTGAAAGTTTTTTGTAATTTTGAACGGTTTAAAAGTAATTTAGAAAACGGTACAAGTTCCACCGAGTTCGTATTTTCAAGCTAATTTTTTAATCGTACGTCCGAATGCAGCAAATGATATGGCGTTAAAAAGCTTGAGGAAATGCAAAACTTTTTTGTATACATTGTTTTCTCCCAATTCCTTACGGTTTTAAGTCAATTTTGAAAATGGCTAAAAACGTATTTTCATTATAATTTCTACAAACTTTATCGAAATGGGGCAAATAATATACCGTTGAAAAGCTACGGAAAATGCGAAACTTTTTCATGTTGATGGTTTTCTCTGATTCATAGCCGTTTTCAAGTAATTTAGAAAATGGCGAGATCATTCGTTCTGTCTTTATCGCGAAACAGATTCTTCGAAAATGCACCGCGTGAAGAACTTGAACTACTCGGCATGTCTACTTGAACTTCACTCTGTTTTTTCACGTGTTTTTTTTGCTCGTAGGTCTCCATCCACTCAGCAGAATTGAGCAAGTGATATACCGATGGAAAGCTGCTATAAACACACAACTTTCCCGTGTTGATCATTTTTTCATAATCACGACGGTTTTAAAAGTTTTTCATCTTAAATTCATTCAGTGCAGTAGTTGAACTTCCTGCTGTTTTCACGTTGAACTTCTGTGACGTATTTTTCGTTTGTAATTTTCTCATCCATTCGTCAGTGTTACACAAATGATATTCCTTTTGTACAAACCTCTCTCACAATATTTTTTTTAACTTTTTCAAACCAAGGACTTGAACTTATAGCAAACTAAAAATTTAGACCTTGCCTTTTTATTCATTTTCCTCATATTAAACACACACCATGTAGTACATGAACTTTTTCTGTCTTTATAATTAGAAATTTTTATTTTATTTTTGAAATCAAATTGCTCCCAAATAATAACAGAACTTCTTTGTGGATTGAGAGAATTATTTTAAAACGCAAAAAATAATTTCTTTTTTGTGTTTTCGAACATGAAAATACAAGGTGAACCTCTCTCATAAGAATTTTTTAACTTCGCCGGACAGAGCACTTGAACTTCTTTCAATAAACTTTTTAAACTTTTATTTTTTCTATACCTTTATTCTCACCTGAAATACAGTCCTTGCAGTACGTGAACTTCTCTTTGTTTTCACTATGAACTTCTGTCGCATTTTTGTGTATATATCGAATTACACGCAATTGAAGGTCGGACGTCATTTTTTGCCATTTTAAAACATGTAATTGGAGGTCGGACGTCCCGCAATATAAATTCTGAACCGTGCACGGAGGTGCACGTGAACTTCTTGCTACAAATCTGAGTTTTTTATATACTTCGAATTTCTCTGTTATTTTAATTTCTACTTCTTAGTCATATTCTTAGAAAGGAAATATGTTTTTAAATAAGCATCAAACATTTTTTTTTTGTAAATTACACTTCATAGTTTTATTTTTTTTATAAATGACAATAATTTGAGTTTTCCGTATACCTCGAACTACTCCTTTATTTTAATGTGAACTTCTTCATTTTTTTCTTTAGTAACAAGGAAAAATCTGAGTTTTTTTATAAATATCGAACTTCTCTATTTTTGTAATTTGGACTTCTTGGTTTATTTCTTTTAGTAACGGAAAAATCCTAGGTTTTGTAAAAAATATTCAACCAATTCATTAATTAAATTTTAAATTCTAGAGTTTTTTTATTTAGAAATGGTGAATTTTTTTTATGAATTTTGAACTGCTCTATTTTTAAAATTTGAACTTCTAGTTTTTTTATTTTTGAACTTCTTATTTTTCATTCTTTAATAATAAGGAAAATATGAATTTTTTATAAACATTGAGCTGCTCCTTTTTTTAATTTGGACTTTTTGGCTTTTTTCAATTATTTATTTTAACAAAGAACAACTCATATTTATTTATTTGAGCTTCAGTGAAAACTCAATTCTTGTTTAGACATCACAACAAACAGTAGCAATTGCAAAAGTTTTTCAGTTTGGTTACATGTGAATTTTTTTGTTTTGTATCATTGTAATTTGGAAAAACATAGACACATACAGGCGAGAGAATTATGTGTACACAAACTAGATATCAATACACAAACTCTCTAGGGAGTAATACAGAACTCTCACGGAAGTGAGACATGGACTACTTTTGTACGGAGTCTTTTTTTTGTATTACTCCCTAGCGAATACGACGTCCGTCTTCAGTTAACATACTTGACCTTCCCGAACACAACATTTTGACCTTTGCATAAACAAAAAATTAAAAGTCAAATTTTTTTTTTGCACAGTAATGCAATATTTTTTCTATATCCATTTTTGGGAGATGATATCTTCATTCACCTTTTGCTGTTGACACTGAAGAACACAACAAACAATGAGTAGGACGGGAGAGATGGATGTCAGGACTTGTGTTCTACCTGAACTTCTAAAGATTTTTGAACTCGTTTGATGTTCCAAACAAACGTCATTTTCTTTTTTTTATGAGACCGTGCTGCAGAACTACGCCAAAAACAAGCACAAAATGCGTTCAGTTTTTTTGTTCGGTCACACACATGAACACCTAAAGAGCAAGATTACAAAAAACAGAAAATAAATTCCATGCATTTCTTCCCTTTTCTATTCGGGATTGCACCAAGCAAAGTACATGTGTCTGCTATGAACAAACCACCTCATCAAATCAACAAGGTTCATATGAATTTCAGACAGAGAGAGAGGGAGAGATGGAATGGATGGTTGTTGAATTTATATGTGTAGCTGTGAGGAAGTGCAGAGGAGCAGTCCGCGGCTACTGCTGGGCGCAGTCCACGGCGACCACAGCGCCCGCGGAGGTCATCCCTAGCCCAGTCCGACCAGGATCTGTTGCTAATTGACCGCCCCCACGGCCTGGATATGATGCGAGCGAGCTGAAATTTATGAAAACATAATTCTCAAGTGCCCTTGAAAGTTACAAACTCAATTTTGTTCCCTTCATGTATTACTTCCAGTTCAGATCAAAGATATATAATATTACTCTCTACTACAAAAAATCTGAACCAATGCAAGACTGGTATAAGGATAACATTTTTCTACAAATTGATCATTCCATCCATCGTTATATATTTTAACATATGAGTAAGTACTAGAGTATATTTATGTGTACTTATTCTGGATTCATTTTTCAGTGCTATTTACTACAGTCATTTTATGTGTACTTAACAAAATGGTGTAAGTGTTCAGGGTGAGAGGAGCCAAGCTGCCAAGGTCATAGCCTCTCTGAAGTAAGTATGTCTGTAGCCAAAATTTACAAGGAAGAAAGCAACTTCTATGAATGTACTAAAAAAACACTCTCTGAACTTTAATCCCCGGCCACTTCGAACTTCAGCCACGTCCACCACCCTAGAGAGACGCACACCACACCCAGCCATCGTCGGCCGTCGCATGCCCGTGGGGTGATGCTGCTGCATGGCGCACTCCATTTGTAGCTTGAACGGCTGAAAAGGAAGCTGCGGGGGAGGAAAAAAAGCACATGAGCTAGCTAAAACAGAGGTGAAGAAGTAGCAACAAATGCAGCGGACGAGAGGCCCAAAGAGCTTTGCGTGGAGGCGGTGTATAGACATGTAGGGGCGACTAGGGCGGGAATGGATGCCAGCCACGCCGGCGAGGAATGCACATGAAGATGGTTGGTGCTTCATACGAGGTGCAGACTATCAAGCTCGTCCCCATCTCTCATTTTCTCTCCACACTTTGAACATAAAAAGGTATAAAAAGATGGTTGATGCTCCCTCCAGCTTGGGGAAATTACTACAGAGAAGAAAAACTGCAGATTTTGTTGCTGGTGCTTCATACGAATGAAACCACCTACTCCTTGAATTAATTCATCAGCAGGGGAACACATCGGACATTAACTGCGTCCGTGCTCATCCTTTTTTTTCTATATTTTGGGGAAATTCGACTTTTGCCTGCAGATTTGTAGTAGCCTAGCAGGTCAAGCATTCAACAACCATCTTGCTGAAATAAAATGGGTAAAAAATGACAAAAAGGTGCAAAAGCAAATGTACGTTGTGGAGGCGATGAACGCTGCAGTAATTTCCCCAAGCTGCGGCTGGGGTACCTCCAGGGGCTGCGTACCTGAACGGCCGGAGGTAGCGGCGATGAACGCCCTTGGTGCTGTGGCTGTGGAGCCCCACCGGGAGGAGGCTGCAAGGCCGCGATGGAGCCTGGGCAGGGCCAATCTACTCAGCGCCAGGGGTGGTTGGTGTGGGCGGGCCGCGGCCGCGGCAGTGCGCAGGCGGCGGCGCAGGAAGGTGGTGGTGGGGAGTGGGAGGTTAGGGACGGCGCTTTGGAGGTGGTGGTCTTCGGCGGCGCGCAGAGATCCACGACGGGCAGCGGCGCGATGGGATCCAGGGCCGGCGACAGCGGGCTGCGGCGCGACGGGATCCAGGTCCGGTGACGGCGGGCAGCGGCGCGACGGGATCCAGGTCCGGTGACGGCGGGCAGCGGCGCGACAGGATCCAGGGTGGCGCCGGCGCGTGGGGATCGAGCGTGAATCGAGGCCGGTGGTGCGGGAGTTGATCGTGGGCGTAGCGTCGGGGTGGTGGTGGGCTTTTTTTTCATCGGGGAGCACCGGTTCGGGAACATCCAGTCGGGCCTTTATAGGGATAAATATATATATATATATATATATATATATATAGGACATATTTTATCTATCACCGGTGGTAGTTACCACCACTTGTGTTTTGTATGTTGTATGTACTAGTAGAAAACAGGACTTTGGTCCAGGCCTGAAAAGGGCTTTAATCCCGGTTCACTCACGAACCGGGACCAAAGGCGGCATCAGTCCCGGTTCGTGAGGCGAAGGCGCCGGTCGGGCCTCGGGGGCCATTGGTCCCGGTTCGTCTGACCCCTTTGATCTCGGTTCCAGACACCAACCGGGACCAATGGGTCTCGCTCCTGGCCCACAACCTTTAGTCCCGGTTGGTGGCTAGAACCGGGACCAAATGTAGTCCATTAGTCCCGATTTTAGCTACCAACCTGGACTAAAGAGAGGCCTATATATACCCCCGCCCCTGCCCGCGAGCAGAGCCACTGCTCTGTTTTTTTGGCCGGCCGTGGGAGAGCTTTGTGGTGCTCTAGCTCACCTCCTATGCACATGAGCTGTTCGATGAAATGCCCAAGCCACACTACTTAAGCTTTCTCCTCTTCAAGCTTGACCTCCAAGCTCCATTTTCCTCAAGATTTGTCTAGGTTTGGCGGTCCTTCACGTCCCGTCCCCGTCCTCACCGCCGTCGATCGCCCGCGCCGATCTTGTCGCCGGCACCACCGTGGTGAGCCTCTTGTTCTTATCTTCTTTCTAAAAGAAAAAAATTCTTACATGTATGATTTTGATAGATACTTGTATAATTTTCTTACTTTTATTATTGTTTGTTATTATATAGTGTGATGGTTTTGGTATCCGCCGCCGTCGGCCCTTGTCCTGTCTATGATTCGGATGTGGTATATATTATCTTTTATAACTATTTGGTTCATTTAGTGTTTATGACAATTATGCCGACCAACGTGACATAGATGTTTTTATCTAGGAGGTATGTGAACAAGAAATTCCAACCGACCCTCTTGTCGAGAGGTTAAATTTAGTTGAAAAAGAAAATGATTACTTGAAGAAAAAATTGAAAAGAATTGAGAAGGATAAGATGGAATTGGAGTTGCATGTTGCGGATATCGTCGATGAGCACAAGATCAAGATGGATAAAATGCGCTTGAAGATTAGAAAGATGAAAAAAATATGCCATTCATACCGAGGCTTGGTATCATTATGCCGTTGGATCAATTGTTACCTTAGTTGCGATTATGATCGCATTTGTTGTTGCATTGAAATGTTTTACATAGTTTCAATGTATGGTTTAATTAGATGCTCTAGAGAGCTATATGTTGTTCAATGAGAACTATGTATGAACTTTATGTATTTATTTTTTCAGTAATAACATTTGATCACTACTGTACTTTGGTTTTAATGTGATGATGAACTTCTATTAATTTGGTCACTTCTGTATTCATGATGTTCTGTAATGGTTTTTGACACACTTAATTATATATAATGCACGCAGATGAACCGGCAATGGATGTACGGTGACAGACGCACCTCCGAGTACATTAAGGGCGTGCATAATTTTCTCGATGTGGCCGAGGCAAACAAGCAGAATGATTTTATGTGTTGTCCATGCCCGATATGTGGGAATACGAAGTCTTACTCTGACCAGAAAATCCTTCACACCCACCTGCTTATGAAGGGTTTCATGCAACACTATATTGTTTGGACCAAGCACGGAGAAAGAGGGGTTATGATGGAAGACAACGAAGAAGAAGAGGATGATGACAACTATGTGCCCCCTGAATACGGTGATGCTGCAACGGGGGAAGCTGAAGATCAAGAGGGTTCCTGCCAAGGTGATGTGGTATGCTCTTATAATACCACGGTTGAAACGTCTGTTCAGAAATAAAGAGCATGCCAAGTTGATGCGATGGCACAAAGAGGACCGTAAGAAAGACGGGAAGTTGAGAGCACCCGCTGATGGGTCGCAGTGGAGAAAAATCGAGAGAAAGTGTGGGGACTTTGCATGTGACGCAAGGAACGTATGGTTTGGTTTAAGCGCGGATGGCATTAATCCTTTTGGGGAGCAGAGCAGCAATCATAGCACCTGGCCCGTGACTCTATGTATCTATAACCTTCCTCCTTGGTTGTGCATGAAGCGGAAGTTCATTATGATGCCAGTTCTTATCCAAGGCTCTAAGCAACCCGGCAACGACATTGATGTGTACCTAAGGCCATTAGTTGAAGAACTTTTACAGCTGTGGAATGGAAAAGGTGTATGTGTGTGGGATGAGCAAGACCAGCAGGAATTTAACCTACATGCGTTGCTGTTTGTGACCATCAATGATTGGCCTGATCTCAGTAACCTTTCAGGACAGACAAACAAGGGATACCACACATGCACGCACTGTTTAGATGACACCGAAAGTATATATTTGGACAAATGCAGGAAGAATGTGTACCTGGGGCGTCGTCGATTTCTTCCGACCAACCATCAATGTCAAAAGAAAGGCAAGCATTTCAAAGGCGAGGCAGATCACCGGAAGAAGCCCGCCGTCCGTACTGGTGATCACATACTTGCTATGGTCAATGATTTACAAGTAATCTTTGGAAAGGGTCCCGGCAGACTATTTGTTCCGAATGACGCTGAGGGACGCGCACCCATGTGGAAGAAGAAATCTAAATTTTGGGACCTACCCTTTTGGAAAGACCTAGAGGTCCGCTCTGCAATCTACGTGATGCACGTGACGAAGAATCTTTGCGTGAACCTGCTAGGCTTCTTGGGCGTGTATGGGAAGACAAAAGATACACGGGAGGCACGGGAGGACCAGCAACATGTGCACGAAAAAGACAGCATGCCTCCAAAGCAGTATGAAGGTCCTGCCAGCTACGCTCTTACCAAAGAAGAGAAGGAAATCTTCTTTGAATGCCTGCTCAGTATGAAGGTCCCGTCTGGCTTCTCGTCCAATATAAAGGGAATAATAAATATGGCAGAGAAAAAGTTCAAGAACCTATAGTCTCATGACTGCCACGTGATTATGACGCAACTGCTTCTGGTTGCATTGAGGGGGCTTCTACCGGAAAATGTTCGACTAGCCATTGTGAAGCTATGTGCATTCCTCAATGCAATCTCTCAGAAGGTGATCGATCCAGAAATCCTACCAAGGTTAAGGAGTGATTTGGTGCAATGTCTAGTCAGTTTCGAGCTGGTGTTCCCACCATCCTTCTTCAATATCATGACGCACGTACTAGTTCATCTAGTCGACGAGATTGCCATTCTGGGCCCTGTATTTCAACACAATATGTTCCCCTTTGAGAGGTTCATGGGACTCTTAAAGAAATATGTTCGTAACCGTGCTAGGCTAGAAGGAAGCATCTCCACGGGCCATCAAACAGAGGAGGTCATTGGGTTTTGTGTTGACTTCATTCCTGACCTTAAGAAGATTGGTCTCCCTCAATCGCGGTATGAGGGGAGACTGACTGGAAAAGGCACGCTAGGAGCGGACTCAATAATATGTAGGGACGGGCATTCTTGGTCTCAAGCACACTACACTGTTCTACAGAATTCTACCTTGGTGACCCCGTATGTCAATGAACACAAGAATATTCTGCGCTCCAAACACCCGGAGCAGTGTGACGACTGGATTACATGTGAACACATCAGGACTTTCGACAGTTGGTTGCAAACACGTCTCATGGGTGACACCACTGTTTCTGATGAGCTGTACTCGTTGGCCAGGGGACCATCTTCGACTGTATTGACTTACAAAGGGTACGAGATAAATGGGAATACATTTTACACGATCGCCCAAGATCAAAAGAGTACCAAGCAAAACAGTGGTGTCCGCTTTGATGCAGAAACCAAGAGGGGAAAGGACACATATTATGGTTACATAGTGGACATAGTTGACATATGGGAACTTGACTATGGACATGATTTTAAGGTCCCTTGGTTTCAGTGCAAATGGGTCAATCTGTCAGGAGGCGGGGTACAGGTAGACCCACAGTACGGAATGACAACAGTGGATCTGAACAATCTTGGGTACACAGACGAACCATTCGTCCTAGCCAATGTTGTGGCGATAGGTTTTCTATGTGAAGGACATGTCTACCAAACCGAGAAAAAGAAAAGATAAGGAAGCGAATACATCATATGATGAGCCAAAGCGCCACATAGTTCTTTCAGGAAAAAGAGACATCCTGGGAGTGGAGGGCAAGACAGACATGTCCGAAGATTATGAAAAGTTTCATGAAATTCCTCCCTTCAAAGTCAAGGCTGACCCAAGCACCCTGTTAAACGATGAAGATTATCCATGGTTACGGCGCAACAAGCAAAGGACACAAGCGAAGAAAAAGTGAAGACTTTCTCTCCAAAACTATTATGATGATGCCGTTGATCTAGAATATCACTGCAGTTACACGTGAAGAAATGAAATGCCTTTTGTAACAGATGAGTTTTCGTCCGAAACCCTGATACTTCGAAAGAGATTGTCCATTTGTACACGAAGTGCATCCAGCTTTTGCCCTAACCCTCTCAACTTTTTAGCACATGCTATGTGGGTGAAATGATGATACCATGCCAACTTTCAACCTTTTCAGAGTTCATTTGTAGTGCTTTTCAATTTCAGGG
Source organism: Thinopyrum elongatum (assembly GCA_011799875.1). Lineage (NCBI taxonomy): Eukaryota > Viridiplantae > Streptophyta > Magnoliopsida > Poales > Poaceae > Thinopyrum > Thinopyrum elongatum. The sequence goes on along the minus strand of CM022303.1, from coordinate 23,806,356 downwards.
TCATTTAGCTTAAAAAAATCAGTAAATGCATGAAAAATACCAAATGAAGTCAGAAAGGGTTGACAATTGATGATGTGGCTTTGAATGGTGCATTTTGAATACACAAAAAGTCTGGAGTTCAAATAAGTTCAAAAAAATGAAATCCCTTTGTAACAGATGAGTTTTCGTCCGAAACCCTGATACTTCTAAAGAGATTGTCCATTTTGTACACGAAGTGCATCCAGCTTTTGCCCTAACCCTCTCAACTTTTTAGCACATGCTATGTGGGTGAAATGATGATACCATGCCAACTTTCAACCTTTTCAGAGTTCTTTCGAAGTGCTTTTCAATTTCAGGGTCATTTAGCTCAAAAAATCAATAAATGCACGAAAAATACCAAATGAAGTCAGAAAGGGTTGAAAATTGATGATGTGGCTTTGAATGGTGCATTTTGAACACACACAAAGTCTGGAGTTCAAATAAGTTCAAAAAAATGAAATCCCTTTGTAACAGATGAGTTTTCGTTCGAAACCCTGATACTTCGAAAGAGATTGTCCATTTTGTACACGAAGTGCATCCAGCTTTTGCCCTAACCCTCTCAACTTTTTAGCACATGCTATGTGGGTGAAATGATGATACATTGCCAACTTTCAACCTTTTCAGAGTTCATTTGAAGTGCTTTTCAACTTTGAAAAAGAATCACTCAAAAATCTATTTTTATAGTAAAGTTATTCATAAACTAGTGATTCACACAAATTTCAAAGAATTCAAATTTAAACTATTCAAATTTGAAAAGTAATGGCACTAACAGAAAGTTTATAATTTTTGTGACCTAATAGCAAAAAGAATTAAAAAAATAAAGCAAAAAACAAAAGAAAATAAATAATGCAAAAAACAAAACAAAAAACTAGAAAAAATTAAAAAAAATGCCGCCTACTGAGCCACCACAGCCTGAATACGACTAGAAACCCAACCAGCAAGTTGGGACAGGATTCAGGCCTGCAGAAGACCCAGTAGGCCCACAGGCAGATACAGAGTGGTTAGGCCCGTAAGCCTGCTTTAGAGAGGAGCTCGAAGGCTCAGGCGCACCGCACCTTATAAACAGGTGCGGCACTCTCTCAACTAGCGAGGTGGGACTAAACTCCCACCACGCCGCTGTGCAAGGCCATTGGTCCCGGTTGGTGGCTCGAACCGGGACCAATGCCCACCTTTGGTCCTGGTTCGTGGCACCAACTGGGACCAATGCCCCCCTTTAGTCCCGGTTCGTGGCACCAACCGGGACCAAAGGTCTCTTTTCGTCAAGGGCTGACGAAAAGAGACGTTTGGTCCCGGTTGGTGGCACGAACCGGGACCAAAGGGTGGCATTGGTCCCGGTTGGTGCCACGAACCGAGACCAATGCTTCATGTATATAAGCAGCACTTGTGAAAATTTCTATTCAGTTCTTCAATCCTGTGCTCTCTCCCCCGACGGCGCTGACGAACACCTCGACGCCGCCAGGCTGCCGGACCTTATCGTTGCCTCCCCGAGCCCGCCGTCCTCGTCGCCGGCATCCCCGAGCCCGCCGTCCTTGTCCCTGTCCCCGTCGCCTCCCCGAGCCCGCCATCCTTCTCCCCGTCGCCGCGTGCCGCCCCGAGCCAGCCGTCCTCATCCCCGTCGCCGTGTGCCACCCCGAGCCCGCCGTCCTCGTCGCCGGCCTCCAGCCATCGCCGCCCCCCCCAGTGAGCCCCCCCTTTCCCATGGTCCCCTGCTCCCCGTTTTCGCGTGCCCCCGAGCCCAGCCTTGCTCTGCCACTGCTCCATGGTCGCCGCCGGCCCCGACGCATTGAAGAGCAGCAGCAACGCCATGAAGGGGAGGAGAAGGAGTGGACAGTGAAGAGCAGCAGCAGAAGCCCCCCCCCCCCCTTTTCTAAATTTTCTGAACTTTATTTCTGAATTTTTTTACAGTGATGAACAATGCATAGAAGGTGTTTGATGAAATGCTAGATGGCTTTGGGCATTTTTGAAATTTCTGAATTTTTTTGTGGTGATGTACTGATGCAAGACAAAGGTGATGGCAAAATTTCAGAATTTTTGGAGTGGTTTAGAATAGGTTTTCAGCAAGGAATTTGAATCTGGTTCAAATTTCATTTGAACAAAATTTGAAAATTTTGAACTATGGATCAGAGTTTTTGGTGAAATGGAGTGTGGGTACTGTCATGAAGTTGGAGTAATTTTTTCAGAATTTTTTAGCAAGGAAAAATGGGGTTGTAGTTCAATGCCAAGATTGGACCAAAATTGAAAAATGGAAGTTGTGCTCAAAATTTTCAAATGACCAAAGTGGGTTTTTGCATAAAAATGATCTATAGGCATCAGAGGACTTCTCAAAAAATTTGTGGGATTTGAAAAGAATTATTTGAAATAGTTCTAGTGCAACAGGGTCATTCTAGAGTTTGAAAATACTAATAAAAGAATTTTTTGAGGCCAAATCATTATAAAAATAATTACTACTGATGTTTTTGTTCATAGCATTTTTTTTCAATGTATGTATGTATGTATGTATGGATGGATATAGAAAATGTTCATATATGATGTTTTTTTTTCATAGATTTTTTTTTGTTCATTGCAATTTTTTTCCATGTATGTATGTATTTTTTTAGATGTGCTCTATTTTTTCAGATGAGATGAAATGAGATGAGATGAGATGTATGAGATGTCCATTTGTTGTATAAACATAACCCCGATAACTTCAATTCCCCTCGGGCTTATATTTTTGTGAGCATAGAAATTTTTGTAACTTGTATGTGTTTGATCACCGCGGGCTTATATACTTGATTGGACTATGGAGTGCATATTTAGTCGAGTCCAACATCAATATTAGTGAATGATTTCATATTGTTGGGCACCGCGGATAGTTCTGAGAGGAGTTTTTCCTTTGATTTTGAGGCATATGATCTAGATAATGTCCAATGCCTCATATCGCGAACATAGTTATATTGGACAATTGATCTTCATATAAATGAAGCATAAAAGTTTAGCAAACAGTTTAGCAATCACTTAGAAATTTTCATGTTGTAGGAGTACATGTAAAAAAATTCTGAGTTGTTCATTCACTTAGAAATTTTCATGTTGTTCATTGACTTAGACATGAGGGGGGACGTCGATCAACCCCCTCTCACCCGACCAACTCTTGAGTCCACCGAAACCGGGACTGAAAAAGCGTTGTCGAGGCCACCCCAAACCCTAGAAGAGTTGTCGAGGCCACCCAAATTTACCAAGTTAAAAGAGCATTATCGAGGCCACCCCAAACCCTAGACGAAGAAAGAGCGTTGTCGATCTACCCCCTCCCGCCCCTACCCGTAATTGTTATATGTTCATTGTTGTCATTAGCTAGGTATATGTTTGTGCATATGATTCCTTGTTGTGATTAATTAGCTAGGTCTATGTTTGCCACTAATATATCCATCTCTCATGTTCGTATATTGCCATGTTGTAATATTTGCAGAAACCGTGGACATGGACTTATAACAAGAAGAGTTGTTGGGGGACATAATCCGCGACGGACGTGATGTCTTGTCGTTTCTCAACGACACCGATGGTCTGGAAGGAGAGGATGACGACTCCGGTGATCGAACAATGGAGGAGGAAGGACATGATCATGACGGCGCCGGTGACCGAATGGCGGAGGAAGAAGGAGGCCATGATGACGGCTCCGGTGACCGAATGGAGGAGGGAGCTGTTGCAAACTCCGGCGAGGTATATATATTAATTAAGCCTGTGCTGACTAATTGATGCATTAATTGTTTTGGTATGTACATATATTAACGCTTCTTTCTTCTTTTATAGCCCTCCAGATCGAGCCAAACTTCCGTAACAAGACGAGGCCCGAAGAAAAGGTTGCGCCAGGATGAAAGGTTCACGATCACAGCACTCGCGGACGATGGCCTACCGATTGAACCCAAGCGGACCAAGGACGCATTTGTTGCTCAGTGCGGAGCTATTGTTAGGGACAGCATCCCGATCAGCATCCAGAAATGGAATAAGCCTAAGGACGACCCTGAAGTTTCTTATGTCAACGATAGACAGAAAGCTGATCTTTGGACCGCGCTGAAGGCAAATTTCACCCTACCGCCAGAGGAGGATCCGAATAACCCAGTTATAGAGCCAAAGGTCAAGACGTGTGCTCTTACGAAGATGGCAGATCTATTCAGGAGGTGGAAGAAAGAGTTGAACACAAAGTTTGTCGACAAAGGGAAGACTCCAGAATTCACCGGCCGATATGAGAAGATAAGAGATCACTGGCCCGCATTTGTGGCCTACAAGACAACGGAGAAGGTTAAGAAAATGTCAAAGACAAACAAGAAAAATGTTGCAAAGAAGCAGTATCACCATCACACGGGGTCAGGTGACTACCTCAAAGCCCGGCCGTTGTGGGACAAAGCTGAGCAAGACCTGCTTGCTAAAGGGGTCCAACCAGCGACATTGAACTGGCCAGACCGTTCAAGTACTTGGTTCTTCGGGGTTGGGGGAACTTTGGACCCAGAAACAGGGGAGTGCCGTTGGACGAACGAGCAACTTGCAATACCCATCAAGAAGCTTCAGGCTTATATCACCGCAGCGCAGGAAGGGATGTTCATTCCTGACAGAGAGAAGGACAAGCTGACTGAGGCCCTCGGGAATCCTGAGGGCACTCCGCCTCCTCCTCCACCTCCTCCGGCGTGTCGGAGCACTCCGCCTCCTCCTCCGCCTCGTCAGCAACGGCGGAAGAGAGCCGCCGCCGCTCCGGCGGCTAGCAGTACAAGCAGAGGCGGGAAGCAATTCAGATACGGTCCATCTCTCAAGCCTCTGGAAATGTTACCATATGAGAGGACCGACGAGAAAACCGCGAAAATCAGTGCTGCCGAAGTGCATGAACATTTTGCACGGAAACCTCCACCTCCGAAGGAGACGATAGATCCGGTGAAACTAAAGCGCACCATCGATGCCCTGAAGCGACCACCACCGTCTCCGCCGCAATCCAACTATGAGCGCATTATTGAAAGGACATATAAGGAAGCGGAGCGGTCGGGAAGTACTTGCAGTGATGCAAGGTTAGCAGAACGAAGAAGTGGGAAAAAAAATCCCCAGCTCGGCGAACAGGCGAACCAATCGTGCCCCCCGCTCAAGGTGTCTAGCGATATCGTCGCTAATCATCCGGGGATGGTGCTCGGTACCAATCTTGATGATTACCTGAGCGATGATGTAGAGTTTGAAACAATGGAGGTGGACGAATTCAGATACCAGTACGGGCAGCCTCTCGTCAAACCTGATCATCCTCCTCTAACAACGATGATGCGAGGATTGCATGAATGGTATATGAAAACCTGCAACGAGTCTGGGAGGATACTTTGATGCTGAGAATTAAAGAGGAGCACGACCTCGTTGGAACTGAGCTGTTGCCTGTTGAATTTGTCGAGTTATTCCAGTTATACAATCAAATGGCCCTCGACAAACAACTCGTGACTTGCTACTGTCTGTAAGTACTACTTCTGTAATTAAGTCTTTATATATAGCTCAGCTCTTTCATTGCATGTATATATAATTATCCTCACTGTATTATGCAGATTGAAGATCGTCGAATGCAGAAAAGCACAAATCTATGACATTGGATTCATTAACCCAAATATCATACATGAATGGACGGTTAAAAACAGAGTCACAGATACCGAGGACAACTTGCTACAATCATTGCTTAAAAATCAAAACAAAGAAAAAAATACTCTTTCCTTACAACTTCAAGTGAGTGTTACTGTCTTGTGCATATTCGGTTTCCCTTACTCGAGGTTATAGTAATGTAATTGATGAGTTATGCATGCGTGCGCAGGTTCCACTTTATTCTGCTAGAGATTAAGCTTGACCGGGGAGTATTAACTGTCTTAGACTCGAGACGAAAAGATCCTCAGGACTATGCGGACATGACTGAAATACTCTAGAAGTAAGTTTAATCGATCATTATCGCACCATATCGGCAACTTTGTTCATTTCCTAATATCAAGTAATTATTTTCTTTGTCTGGCAGGGTTTGGAAAGAGCTCACCGCAATTGTTCCGGGACTGCCAAGGGAGCTGCGATTTACACACCCGAAAGTAAGTACTACTAGCAAGTTCCGCGCATCTCCCATTGATTCTAGCTAGTTTCATCAATACCATTTATCATGCTTGATTATCAGTTTGATTGAACTATATTTCTCGTAAAGTGCTTGTGGCAGGAAGCCGGGAATGATTTTTGTGGATACTACATTTGCGTGTTCATCTACAACGCGACGGCCTCTCAGCGGGGCTACTCTGAAAAACAATATGAAGTACGTAAACAATAATATTCACAATTTTATTTTATTACCATCATTTGTTTGAGTTTCATTCATATATATGTATTGACCCCCTTCTTTAAATTAGATGTGGCAGATGCGGGATGAACTCCTACCACATGATCGCATATGAGCAATTCAAGAGGAATTGGCGGGATTCTTTCTTGACCACGTCATACATAAAGCCAGAGAATACCATGTGGATATAGACTTTAGATGTTAGGGATTGTAAGAGATCTTATATTGTATATATGTAACTAGTAGCGTCGGATAGATAAATGAAAACTTGTTGTTCGACCAATCTTTCGGAGAAAGAGAGATCACTTCTCTCTGTATATGTTCATGACGATCTTGTGTACTTAATGGTTCCTTCATTTACTTACTAGCTAGCGTGTCGAGTTCTCTCTATACGTATAGTAGCTAACGTCGACCAAGCACGGAGATAAAGAGAGGTCACTTCTCTCTATTAGCTAGCTAACACAATATGAAACCCCTAAATTAACCCTCCAAAACCCCTAAACCCCGCCCCCCACCCCCCCCCTTCAAAAAAAAAAACCCCAGCTCCTGCCAGATGCTGATGCATGGATGACTTTTGGTCCCGGTTGGTGTTACCAACCGGGATTAAACGTCCTCCTACCTGGGCGCCCCGCAACGGCCACGTGGAGCCCCTTCTGTCCCGGTTCGTAAGCGAACCGGGACTAAAGCTTTTGGACTTTAGTCCCGACCTTTTAGTCCCGGTTCCAGAACCGGGGCTAAAGGGCCTCTGGAACCGGGGCTAATGGGCCATTTTCTACTAGTATCTGTCAAATCGGAGAGTATGTACATGTAGTATGTAGTATATAACAATATTTAGGTACTATATATACTATTTCTTTGGTAATATGTATCATATTTTGAGAATGCTTCTTTTTACGTACAAATATGTACGTATTTCATAAATATAATAAAACCATGGGCCAACTTGCAATTTTTTCATGTAACTCATTTTGGAGTATCTTATATATAGTATATGAACATACTTAAATTGATAAATTAGTATATATATACTACCACATAGTAGTATATGAGACATGTGGGGTAACTACCCCTGGGTGGTTGGATGTATTTTTACTTTGACATATTTTATCTACCACCGGTGGTAGTTACCACCACTTGTGTTTTGTGTGTTGTATGTAGTATCTATCAAATCGGAGAGTATGTACATATAGTATGTAGTATATAACAATATTTAGGTAGTATATATACTATTTTTTGGTAATATGTATCGTATTTTGAGTATGCTCCTTTTTACGTACAAATATGTACGTATTTCATAAATAATTTTTTTTTACTAATTGGATGCACCATACGAGGCTTCACGTTAATCCTTATAAACTAAGCAAATTGTCCGTTCGATCTCGAGATTAATTAACTACAGCCGTCGGGTGAGGTACCTTAATTAGGAGTCCAAGGATGTTCTCCCACGTGCACCTTTTTATCTTTATTTAAGGAATATAAACCAAGCCAATACGTATTGCCGGTTGAACTCTACCATGTCTATTCAGAAAAAAAAAACCTTCCTTTGAAGAGTCTTTAGCTCAACCTTTCCTACTCCATCAACGTAGCGGAGCATCCTCCAGAAAACCCTAGCGCCATTTTTCTCACCATATCCTGAATTTTCAAGTTCCATGCATACAACGCGGCCTTGGACTAGATGGCTTTGACGCACATGTGCACCATGGACTGGATGGCCTCCAGCCGATAGCCTCAGACTAGACGATGTTGACGCACGCATATACCAGCAGGACTGGACGCGCTGGTCCGTAACGCCGGGCTCGGCCGTCAACAACAAAAGCGATGGTGGCCCCGATCACCGAACCTTGCCTCCGCCATCCAATCTACTCATGAAAGTAGTACACGCCATCTAATCTACTGATGAACACACGTACAGTTCTTACATATATGTTGGACAGTACCTGTAATCACCTGCACACTCCATTATTGTACAACACTCCAATTGTACAACTTCTCCAATTTGTATTCTCCTTAGTGACAAGCAGAAGCTACAAAGATTAATATGTATAGATCATAATCATTCGAGACGTATGGTTGGGCTAATGAGGTGAGTCGGATTTTGTACTGACATTCAGTCTAATAGTTACGTATTTACCTCCATGGTGAAAGAACTAGATAATAAGCATCAACTTATAAAACTAACTAAAACATCAATACGTAGCACCATTCATGTTAGCAAGTATGGATTTCTTAAATGCCCCACCATTATGTTAACTGCAAGTATGGTCTGCATTGGTAGACCTTTGTATTGTCGGAAAAATAGGCTACTGGACAGATTTTTTTACCATACGAGGCTCCACGTTAATCCTCATAAACTAAGTAAATTGTTCGTTCGATCTCGAGATTAATTAACTACAGCCGTCGGATGAGGTACCTTAATTAGGAGTCCAAGGATGTTGTCCCACGTGCACCTTTTTATCATTATTTAAGGAATATAAACCAAGCCAATACGTATTGCCGGTTGAACTCTACCATGTCTATTCAGAAAAAAAATCTTCCTTTGAAGAGTCGTTAGCTCAACCTTTCCTACTCCATCAACGTAGCGGAGCATCCTTGAGAAAACCCTAGCGCCATTTTTCTCACCATGTCCTGAATTTTCAAGTTCCATGCATACAACGTGGCCTTGGACTAGATGGCTTTGACGCACATTTACACCATGGACTGGATGGCCTTCAGCCGATAGCCTCAGTCTAGACGATGTTGACGCACACATATACCAGCAGGACTTATGAGGTGAGTCGGATTTTGTACTGACAATCAGTCTAATAGTTACGTATTTACCTCCATGGTGAAAGAACTAGATAATAAGCATCAACTTATAATACTAACTAAAATATCATTACGTAGCAACATTCATGTTAGCAAGTATGGATTTCTTAAATGCCCCACCATTATGTTAACTGCAAGTATGGTCTGCATTGGTATACCTTTGTATTGTTGGAAAAATAGGCTACTGGACAGATTTTTTAAGATAAATATTCTCTCCATCATTTGCTATATTAAACTTAACTAATTTTAGCTATTTATCTAATGTGATCCATACAATACGCGCGAATGGGCTTTTGCTATAAAAAATTGGTATTAACCCAGGAATTCTCACACATTATTTTCGGAATAAATAGTTTCATAAATCGGAGCAACATGTTTATGTGTTATTAGAGATAAATATGTAGGTCGTGCGCATCCTAGTGGTGCAAAGGTCACACAGCAATAAAACATTCCTTTAAATCAAAGATGGATGCGACACTTCGAGAATAGTAGCTTCTCCTTTTGAGAGATTGTGTCATTTTATTCTGCAGTTGGCAAAGACTTTGATGGTTGTAGGCTATACATGCACTAGAGGATTGATACGTACATATACAAGGTTGTTAGTTAATTTATTCAAAACCTGCTTCAACCATGTCATACATTTTTCATGGGTGAGAAGATACGCTCAATTGTTTGTTCATCTAGCCACGGTTTCTTGAATCTTTGAATTTATAGTTTCTTTTTGTCATATATAATGAAAATTCCACCTCAAATTCAGATTAAAAAAGTGGGTATATTTGTAGGAAACTGCTATACTTTGGTTCTCTCATCGAGGTGTCACAACTATTAATTTATTCTTAGTTTATACAGAAAAGCTCATATATTTCTCTGCTGTTATAGGACATGTATCTTATCTGACATATATTTACTATTCCATATATATGGGATATGTGAACCCATGCATTCTTTTAGTGACGACGGATCTGGATTGTATGAGATTTGGTCGTCCACAAAATTTTACGGAACTTATAGGATTTCGATTTCATGTAAAAACAATATTGAACACATATACAATCTAATTGGATGAAGGTATCTAACTCCTACCGTCTATGTGTAATAAATAAATAAAAATGTACATGCATATTTATTAACTACAAACACTTAAACAATATGTTTATTATTTTCCTACACGACTAATTTAAATAAAATTTCTCATGCAATAAATAGTGTGCTAGCCCGTGCGGATGCACGGGTTGACGACTAGTATTTATAATTTTGTATTGTTCATGCTTTATTTTCACCAATTTTGTAAAGTTTTTTGAAGTTTTCTTGGAACTAACCTACTCCCTCCGTTCCTTTATATAAGGTGTATTTGTTTTTTGATAAAATTCCACAATGTAAGGTGCATTTGTTCTAATTCCTCGTAATTCCGATCTTGGCCCTCCAGAAAATGGAAAGTATCTCTCCCCTGATTGCATGTATCTCTCCTTGTAGAGAAAGAAAAGGAAACTATCTTTCTCCCGATTGTGTGTATCTCTTTCTTTCCTAGCCTAAATGATTTACTTGGCGCTAATCTACAAATTAGGGAAGGGTAATTTTGTCCTAACTAGTGCATAATTATGTGCCTTGGTCACCGTGCTGAAAATAATACACCTTAGATAAAGGAATGGAGGAAGTATTAATTTAGCATCCAGTGTCAGTTCCTGTTTTTTTTGTGCTTTTGGTTTCAGGAAAATAAAATAACTATGCATTCGAAGAAAACCCAAGAAATTTCATGAGTTACTTTTATGTCGGGAATGAGCTAGAGGACCACAGGAGGCCTATTGGGCTGGGGCACCTAGTGGCCTATGGCACCCCAACAGGGAGCCCGGGCCCACATTCGCTCCGCTAGCTCTTGTCTTCTGTAGCTAGCTTATATATACCTTCAAACCCTTCATTGTATTTATCAAGCATTGTTCTGCCACCGTCACTTCGCTTTTCGGGGTGCTCTCATCTACAACCCTGTTCTGGTACTCTGCCGGAGAGGGAATTTATAGCCTTCTTCATCGACGACAATCACTGCTGCTCCAATATGAGTTCTGATTAGTCCACCCCCTGGATTATGAAATTATGGTAGTAGCCAATATGTAATCTCTCCCCATTGTAGTTCAATACAGTGGCCACATGAGCTGCCTATCATGATTGTGATCCATCTGATGTAAACCTAGCGATGATGTTGATCATGTGATGAATTATTCCTTCATGTTCAGATTGTGTTGATGCCTATGTTTGGTTTATAGATGCATATGTTTCTCCGGTTATTTGTCTTCCCTTGGCCAGTTTTGATGGGTAATCAGTGTAGAAAAATGTGTACGTTAGTTGGGTTTAATCATGCAAGTAATCTGCCATGGTGACTGTAAATGAAAAAGGTTTGCATTGTATTATTGTCACTAAAGATAAAGGTATAATAAACTTGTTTGTCTCGATATGAGACGGAGGCTTAGGGGGGTATTATTCAACAGTATGTCATCTTGCTCACGGCTATTCTTTGTATTATTACTTAATATTTGAATGACACAGAGGTATACTGGTCCAAGAGTGGAGTATTAGCCATAGATGGAGGGAGGGTCCCGAAATATGGATTTATGGATGTACTGCCTATATAATATCAATAGATCTAACACAATTTTGCATGAGTATGAGATATTTCATTTTTCATATGTCTATGTTACTTTGCCGCAATTTTATCTATTGGAGAGTTACTATTGTTGAAACTATGAACCTCGGTCCGGTTTTATTATAAGAAAATCCTTCCAGCAACTTTACTTGTACTTTTATTTCCAGTTATTATTTATTCCAAAAATACAAAAATATTACCTCTGAAATTATATTTTAATATCTTGTACAATTGACACTCTTGCTATTGTTGATGGCACAAGTGAAGTTTATATGTGTTGCAGACTCGCCAAATTTGCTAATCATTCTCTAGCCCTTGATTACTCTAACTTCTATATATTCTCATCTCACAAAAATACTTATATATATCTTTGTGTATGTATGTATGTATGTATGTACGTACTAGCAAAAGAGCCCTTGCGTTGCAACGGGAGAGAAAAATACCACACGCCCATAACCCAATAACCATGACTCAAGACTTCAATAGGTCCACGTCCTTTATTTCAACATGGCATCTCATCTGTGTTCCCGCTTATCCTCGTTCCCACTCTCGCCGACGGTGGCCACAATGCTCACACAACCACAATGCATTTGAATGTGGTCAATCCTAGGACCTCTCTCTCTCTCTCTCTCTCTCTCTCTCTCGGCATAAAATGAGTAATCTGCTTTCTTTCCCCCCTACGAGGTTTTGCCAAGCCATGCATGCATGGTTATCGATGGTTTCTTTCGTCTCCAATCTGGTTTTGCTGAGGTGTGCAATCCAGATCGGAGCCGGTATGAAAGAAAAACGGATCGTGCGCATTTGACCTTATGAAACATGTTAAAATTAGAGTTAGGGTTTAAAAGATATGGATATTTTTTAAAAGCATTTGTTCTAGATGGACTGCGGGTTGATTAACCTAAATATCAGGGGGTGTTCTCTTTAATTCCTGTCACTTAAAGGAGGATTGTGGTTAATTACCATAAAAGGCATGGAGCTTTCTATAAAAGTGCAGAAAAAATGATTCATTTTCCTGTCACTCAAAAGTGGACTGTGGTTTAATTATCAGAAAAGATAAGGGGTTTTCTTAAAAATGTATGACGGACAGGTAGAAATAGTGTTCCCTTTATTAGTAGGTATAGATGTATGTATGTATAGAAACTCTATTAAGGACCTTGGTCCACGAATTCCTATTCGTCACCCAGTCGGACGACCCAGCCAGCCCGCAGCCGAGGTAATTTATTTTCCCATGGCAACTGTTTTTTTTCCTGATGATAGGGGCTCAGCCATTTAGGAGCTAACCCACTCCCCGCAGTTTTTGGAACCATTGGGAGCGGAAGCGGCGAGCGGTTTGGAGAAGAACAGCGGGAGGTTTCAGCGGCGTGGCAACGGCAGCTGCGGGTGGAGTCCGATGCATGCAACGCCGGGGGTGGCTCCGATGGCCGGGAGTAACATCAAGGCAAGCAGCGTTTCGTGAGGCATCATGGCGTTTGACAACCTCATCGGCTGGCGGTCATACCACGACTCGCCTCCATCCCCAGCTCCCTTCGTTGTGCTGGCTATGGCACGACCTCCATTTCCATTCCCCGCCCCCAAGCTCCTGTCTGGGCCTCTCGTCGTCGCGCCCACTCTCTCTCTCTCTCTCACACACACACACATATAGACACACAAACACACATATACATATTTTGTTTGCGTCAAGTTGCATTCTTGAGGGTAACTGCAAAGATTTCACAGAAAAAGCACAACTGTAATGATTTGTAGTTGCATGGGGCATGAAAATCAGAACGACCTAACCCAGGTTGCACGGTGCTACTCCCGTAGGAGTTGTTGGATTTTCCCGAAGAGAAAGGGTGATGTAGCACAGCAGCAGAAAGTATTTCCCTCAGTTAAGAACCAAGGTTTAATCGAACCAGTGGGAATCTACAAGCTAACAAGATAAGCAGCACCTGCACACAAACAAAATAAATGCTTGCACCAAACTTGGCAAGGGGTTGTCAATCCCCTCGTCTTGCTAGTTGCAAGGTTAAAAGCAAATAGTGATAGATAGTGATATGGCAAAATGGCAAAATAAATAAAGGTAAATAAAAGAGCAATAGAGCAACGCAAATATTAATAGAGAATGGACCTGGGGGCATAGGTTCACTAGTGGCATCTCTCTCGAAAGCAGGTAGTGGCATGGTAAACAAATTACTGTTGGGCAATTGATAGATAAGCAGCATTCATAACTATGATCATTCATGGCATAATCTCGTATAGGCATCATGTCCATGACTAGTAGACCGTAATCCAACTGCATCTAGTACTATTACTCCACCCCAAGACCGCTATCCAGCATGCATCTCAAAGTATTAAGTTTAATGAAAAATATAGTAACGCAATAAGCAAGATGACATGATGTAGTCAGAAAGAAACCCAGCAATAAGATCAATCTCTGTCGTTTTATCCTTAGTAGCAACAACACATCACGTGCCTTCTCCCCATTCTGTCACTGGGATATAGATCACCATGAGGTTGAACCCACTACTATGTACCACTCCCTCTGAAGAATTACCCATTTATCTTGGCCAGAGAAGACAAATAACTTGGAAAGCATACATAGCTACTCAATCATACAGCAAAGAAACTTCAAAGATTCAATTATTTTCAATGAATAATCTGATCATAAATCCACAAATCATCGGATCCCAACAAACACATCACAAGAATTACATCGGATTGATCTTAGAGGAGATCATTGTATTGAAGATCAAAGAGAGAGAAAGAAGAAGCCATCTAGCTACTACTATGGACCCGTAGGTCCTAAAGGAACTACTCACACATCATCATGGAGGCTGCAAGGTTATTGAAGATGCCTCCCGTGGTGGCTTCCCCCTCCGGCAAAGCACCGGTACAGGACTCCAAATGGGATCACTTCATAACAGAGGCTTGCGGCGGCGAGAAAATTCTTTTGGGTTCGCTTCTGAGGGTTTCAGGAATTGTAGGATTTATAGGCGGAAGAATTAGGTCAAGAAGAGGCTCAGGGGCCCGACATGGGCAGGTGGCGCCACCACCCCCTTGCCGCGCCATGTGGCCATGTGGCTGCCTCGTGGGTCCTCTCGACCTCTCCCCAAGCATATAAAAGTGATAATATAATATCATTTAACAATAAAAAATTATAGATACGTTGAAAACGTATCAGCATCCCCAAGCTTAATTCCTGCTCGTCCTCGAGTAGGTAAATGATAAACAAAGAATTTTGTATGTTGAATGCTACCTAACATGTTCTTGATCAAATGATGTAATCATGATATGAATTTGGGATATGAGTGATTCAAGGCAATAGTGTAGCAGTTTGACATCAAAATAATAATACATAAATATGCAAGGAAATAAAAGATGCTAAAGAACGTGATCTATACACACTTAATCATGATAAGCATGGCATGCTTAGTCTTCCTAGCAAAAAGATATCAAGTCATGAACAACTCCAGTGCCAAACCAAGCAATTAAATCATACTTTTCTCGCTTCCGCTTTTTCAACTCTCAAGCAATACTTGAGCGTAAGCCATGGTTTTAGCACTTTGGATGGCAAAGAGAATGATGATATGGGTTATAAGGGAAGACAAAAAGATATAAGAAAGTCTCACATCAACGCGGCTTGATCGTTAGGCAATGGAGAGGCCTTACAATCGATGTTAATGTGAGGAGTAGGGATTGCCATGCAACGGATGGACTAGAGCTATAAGAGTATGAGAGCTCTCTGAATAAAGCTAAGTGGGTGTGCATCCAACTTACTTGCTCATGAAGACCTCGAGCATTTTGAGGAAGCTCGTCATTGGAATATACAAGTCAAGTTACCTAGCATATGAAAGTGAAAATCATGAAAACTCTCTATATGAAATGCATGGTGCTACTTTGAAGCACAAGTGTGGTAAAGGATAGTAGTGCGTCCCCTCTCTCTTTTTCTCACAATTTTTTTTCATTTTTTTGGTGGGCTCTTTTTGGCCTCTTTTTTTATCCTCACAGGTAGGGGCGCACCCTCATAATGCATCACACTTTATTTTACTTACAACTCAAAATACGAACAATATAATGACTACATATGAATGCCTCTGGCAGTGTACCAGGATGTGCAATGATCTAGGATAACATGTATTATAATGATGAACGGTGGCCTTGCCATAAATACCATGTCAGCTCTATATGATCATGCAAAGCAAAATGATAACGAATGCTCAAGTCATATGATGAATAGTAACATTGAAAGTTGCATGGCAATATATCTCGGAATGGCTATGGAAATGCCATAATAGGTAGGTATGGTGGCTATTTTGAGGAGGGATATAATGAGGCTTATGTGTGAGAGAGCGTATCATCTCACGGAGTTGGATGCACCGGTAAAGTTTGCGCCATGTCTCAAGGTTAGAGTGGGCAATGCACGGTACCGGAGAGGCTAGCAAAATATGGATAGGTGGAAGTGCTTACAGACCAAAAACTCACATTAATCATAAAGAACTCAAATACTTTTGCAAAAGTTTACTAGCTCTCGAAGCAAAGCATAACTCGCATGCCCCTAGGGGGCAGGTTGGTAGGAGTTAACCATCGCGCGCCCCCGATCCGAACGCACATGGATTGTTAATCTAAGATAACTCATACTCCGACTTCCTCGCTAATGCCAGCGGCTACCACTTTCATGCATAAGGGCTCACAAATGTTAACACCAATATTCATACTTAGCTTTAATTATTTACCAACACACTCACATATTACTACCTCAATATTGCAAAACTATTGCAAGGAGTCAAATTTATCATATTCAATGATCTACAAGTTCATGCAAGTTTTCATTATACCACCATCATATACCCAATATTTTTGGTCCAACTATATAATTCATGCAAATTCCCACTTCCTATTCAACTCTTTAAAAAGATTTAAGTGAAGCAAGAGAGTGCAAATAATTTCTATAAAACATATCACCAAGCTCAATCAAATATAAGTGAAGTACAAGAGCAATTGCCTCAACTCAACTACATATAAGTGAAGAGCGAATGAGCATTCTATAAATATAAGATGAATGTGTGTCTCTTATAATAGGTGTGATAGGGAAAAAATGATTGTCAACACCAGAAAATAAAACTAAATAAAAGCAAATGACGCTCCAAGCAAAACACATATCATGTGAAGAATAAAAATATAGCTCCAAGTAAGATATACCGATAATTTTGAAGACGAAAGAGGGGATGACATCCGGGGCATCCCCAAGCTTAGACACTTGAGTCTTACTTAAATATTACCTTGGGGTGCCTTGGGCATCCCCAAGCTTAGGCTCTTGCCACACCTTATTATTCTCATATCTCAATCTCACCCATAACTAAAAAACTTCATTCACATAAAATTTAACAGAAACTCGTGAGATAGGTTAGTTTAACATAAATCAATCGTTCACTTCTGTACTGCCAACATAAGATTCATAATCATTCCCAAATAATGTCTACTGTATTCTATCATTTCTACAATTTATATCCCTCAATATATGCCATTGAAACGTTAAAACAAGCAAACTAAGAAAATAAAATAGAATCTATCAAAAACAGAACAGTACATAAAGATCTAATTTATTTTCATACTTCTGTAACTCCAATTTTTTGAACAACTAGGATAATGCAAAAAATTTGTAATTCAGTACTGTGTAAAAATTTCTGCAATTGATCACATTCCAGTAAAGAGAAACAATTCAATTACTAGACGCAAATTTTCAGTTTCTGCATAGAACCTAATAAACAAGCATTTGCAACATCCCAAAGGTCTAGCTTGGTACTTTATTGAAATAAAAGATACAAACACAATTACTACAGTACCAATAATTGCTACTCCCATGGGAGTTTTTGGATTCTCCAAAGAGGAAAGGTCATGTAGCACAGCAGCAAAAAGTATTTCCCTCAGTTAAGAAACAAGGTTTATCGAACCAGTAGGAGTCACCAAGCTAACAATGTAAACAGCACCTGCACATAAACATAAAACAAATGCTTGCACCCAACTTGGCAAGGGGTTGTTAGTCCCCTTGTCTTGCTAGTTACAAGATTAAAAGCAAATAGATAGTGATAATAGTTAATGGCAAATAGTAAAGGAAAATAAAAGAGAGCAAATTGCAAGAGCTTTGTATTAATGGAGAATGGACCCGGGGGGCATAGGTTCACTAGTGGCATCTCTCTCAAAAGGAGGTAGTGGCATGAACAAATTACTGTTGGGCAATTGATAGAATAGTGGCAATTTATAACTATGATCATTCATGGCATAATCTCCTATAGGCATTACGTCCGTGATAAGTAGACCGTTAAACTTACTGACATCTACTACTATTACTCCACCCCAAGACCGCTATCCAACATGCATCTCAAAGTATTAAGTTTGCAGGAAAGAGAGTAACGCAATAAGCAAGATGACATAATGTAGACAAGAAGATATCTAGCAATAAGATTAAACCCTGTCATTTCATCCTTACTGGCAACAATGCAAAGACGTGTCTTGTCCCTTTCTGTCACTGGGATATAGAAATCACCGCCAGATTGAACCCACTACTATGCACCACTTCCTCTAAGAACTACTCATCTATCTTGGCCAGAGAAGACTCATAGATCGGAAAGCATACATAGCTATTTAATTATGCAGCAAAGAAAATTCAAGAGATTCAATAGAAATCAATGAATAATCTAATCATAAATCCACAATTCATCGGATCCCAACAAACACACCACAAGAATTACATCGGATTGATCTCAAAAGAGAACATGCTATTGAAGATCCAAACGAGAGAGAGAGAAAGCCATCTAGCTATTACTATGGACCCGTAGATCCTAAAGGAACTACTCACACAACATCATGGAGGCAGCAAGGTTGATGAAGATGGCCACCCCAATGGTTTCTCCCTCCGGCAGAACTCTAGAACAGGGCTCCAGATGGGATCGCTTCGGAACAGAGGCTTGCGGTGGCGATAAAATTGTTTCAGGTCTCGCTTCAAGGGTTTCTGAATATATCAGAATTTATAGGCCAGGAATTAGGACAAACGCAGTTGTAGGGGCCCACAAGTTTGCCCAGCGCGGGCAGGGGGTAGGCCGTGCCCCCTGTGCTTCTGGGCCTAACGTCCATCTTGTGGACTACTCCCAAAGCTTCTAGGGTCTCTTATGTTCCAGAAAAAATCTTCAAAAAGTTTCATCGTGTTTGGACCATCGTAGGTATCGATTTTCTGTAAAACCAAAAACAAGCAGAAAACAGCAACTGGCACCGGGCACTGGATTAATATGTTAGTCCAGAAAAATAATATAAAATGATGGCCAAAGTATGTAAGAATGATAATATAATAGTATGAAACAATCAAAAATTATAGATACGTCAGAGACGTATCAGCATCCCCAAGCTTAATTCCTGCTCGTCCTTGAGTAGGTAAATGATAAACAAAATAATTTTTGATGTTGAATGCTACCTATCATGTTCTTGATTAATTAATGTAACTCATGGCATGAACTTAGGATCCAAATGATTCAAGGCAATAACCTATAAATTTGATATAAAGATAGCAATACATAATCACACAAATGAAAAATCATTGCCTTTCAGAATAAAAATGCTAAAGAATGTAATCCCCCAAACACTTAATCATGATAAGCATGGCATGCTCTGTCTTCCTAGTATAAAGACAAAAATTCATGAAGAATCCCGGTGTGAAACCAAGTAATTAAATCATACTTTTCTCGCTTCAGCTTTCAACTGTCACGCACTACTTGGGCGTGAGCCACGGTCTTAGTACTTAGGATGGTAAAGAGAATGATGATGGGGATTTAAAGAAGACAAAAATATAAGATAGTCTCACATCAACGCGGCTTGATCGTTAGGCAATGGAGAGGCCTTACAATCGATATCAATGTGAGGAGTAGAGATTGCCATGCAACGGATGCATTAGAGCTATATGTGTATGAAAGCTCTCCTAATGTAGCTAAGTGGGTGTGCATCCAACTTGGTTGCTCATGAAGACCTCGAGCATTTGAGGAAGCTCGTCATCGGAATATACAAGACAAGTTCTATAGTGTAAAGATCCCACTAGCATAATCATGAAGTATATGAAAACTCTCTATATGAAGTACATGGTGCTACTTTGAAGCACAAGTGTGTATAAAGGATAGTAGTGTGCCCCCTCTCTCTTTTTTCTCTCATTTTTTTAATTTTTTTTAATTGGCCTCATGGACCTCTTCCCCTCTTTTTGGAGGAATCATGGGTGTCCTCCAATTCATATCCTCATAGATAGGGGCACACTCTAATAATGATGATTATCACACTTTTATTTACTTACAACTCAAAAACTGAAAATGATGACTATATATGAATGCCTCTGGCTGTGTACCAGGATGTGCAATGATCTAGCGTAACATGTATAACAATGATGAACGGTGGCCTTACCACAAATATCATGTCAGCTCTATATGATCATGCAAAGCAGAATGACAATGAATGCTCAATTCATGTAATGAATAGTAACAATGGAAGTTGCATGGAAATATATCTCGGAATGGCTATGGAAATACCATAATAGGTAGGTATAGTGGCTGTTTTGACAAAGATATAATGAGACTTATGTGTGTGAGAGCGTATCATCTCACGGGATTTGGATGCACCGGCGAAGTATGCACCGAATCTTGAGATGAGAGTGGGCAATGCACACACTACTAGGGAAAACCTTATACACAGAAGCTTACCAGTTGCGCTTTTTACAAGGAAGCACTGCAGCTAATTAGCAGTAGCGCTTGCACACAAAGAGTGCTACTACTATACACATAGCAGTAGCGCGGTAGTTATAAAACGCGCTACTACTATAATTGCCACACCGTTGCCGGCAGGCTAGGTATAGTAGTAGTGTGCTTCTGTAAAAAGCGCAACTGCTATTGTACCTAGCAGTAGCACTTTCCACCAACCAGTGCTACTACTAAATTTAGTCCCCTCCTAGGACCCAAGTTTAGTCCCACCTCGCTCCGCGAACAGGGTGTTTACCACCTTAAATATGGAGCTTCTCAAACTATCACAACCACTTGGTCTTCATTGTACTCTATGTGTAGGATCTGTGGCAATATGAACCTTCGCCGGTTCCTAAATTGGCGAAGATTCATTCTGACAATTTAGATTCTACACAAAAAGATCATTGATGACCAATGCTTTTTTTACATACTTAGACTTAGCAGTAGCGCTGATTCTCTAAAAAGCGCTACTGCTATTGAGCTTAGCAGTAGCGCTGGTTCCCTAAACGCTCTACTGCTATGGAGCTTAGCCATAGCGGTGTTTACCAACCAGCGCTACTACTATGGGCACCTTATCCACACCTCGCGTCCTCACTCTCCCCTCACACTCTCACTCGCTCTCTCTCCGCCGCACGCCGTCGCCGCCATCGCCCACTGTCGCCGCCGTCGCCCGCCGTCACCCACCATCTGCCTCCCTGCCTCCCTGCTCCTCTCGCCGCCCTCCTCTCTTCTCCCTCCGGCAGCCCTCCTCTCTCCTCCCCTCTCCCGCCGCTGCCCGATGCTCTCCTCCCACCTCCTCCGACCGCCCTGCTCCGTCCTCCCTCCTCCCACTGCCCTCCTCTCTCCTCCCTCCCCCAGCCGCCAGAAGCCCTCACTCCTCCCTCCTCCTCCTCCTCCTCCTCCTCCTCTCACCTCTCTCTGTATAAAAATTTAGGTATATAATTTTTTAGTAAAAGAATTTAGTAATAGAAATTTTTAGGTACAGAAATGTATTAGAATGCTATATGAGATTTTTTTAGTAAATGTAGGTTTTTTGAATAGAATAGAAAAAAATCAGTAAATGTAGGTCTTTTGAATAGAATAGGAAATTTTTAGTAAATTTTCTTCTTTTGAATAGAATAAAAAATTAGTAAATGTAGAATAGAACAGAAAATTAGAAAATTTTCAGTAAATGTAGGTCTTTTGAATACGATAGATTATTTTTATTCGTTCGATGTCGGTCTTTTGAACCCATTATCTTTAAGTATTATAGGTATCAAATAAAATGTGAAAATGCCCATGTCGATGATTAGAACAAGGTTTTACAAATTTTTAGGGTTAGAACTTGGTTTAGACAAATGGATGGATTAATGTGCAGTACAAATTATTAGGGTTAGAACTATGTTTTACAAAAAAAAATTTGTTTTAGACATAGGGTTTCACTAAGTCCTAAGATGAGGATAATAATGTTTTTGTTTATATTTTGTTTTTGCAGAAATCAAGGAGCCCCTGCATCATCCTCGCCGTCGTCCCCGTCACCGACCCCCTCCGACCTCGAGGTGAGACCAGCCAAATCCCCATGTCGATGATGATGTAGATGTTTTGCTAGATGTAGTAGAGTAGTAGCTAGATGAGTAGTGTTGTGTACTACTAGTGCTTGCCCAAGTGGCCTACGTTTGCAGGGAACACCTCACAGTGGCCTATGTTTTGCCGGAATGTTGATTAATTTCCATTCCGGCAAATTTCAGGCGCTCGATATATGTCCTTTTTAGCAAAGGTCATGCCAGATTTTTTCGTGAATTTTGGCATGACTTGTGCTAGAATATGTAGGAAATATCGAGTGGCCCGGATTTTCTAGAAAGATAATTAGACGACATTTCAGGTTGACTTTAAGTCTGTCGGGACTCCACCATATATGAGAGAAAAGAAGAATGCCGACTGCTGTCGTGGGGGTCATTCTTCCTCTTCTTTCTCGTGATAGATGATACGTCTCCGTCGTATCTATAATTTTTTTATTGTTTCATGCCAATATTATACAACTTTCATATACTTTTGGCAACTTTTTATATTATTTTTTGGACTAACATATTGATCCAGTGCCCAGTGCCAGTTCCTGTTTTGTGCATGTTTTTTGTTTCGTAGAATACCCATATCAAACGAAGTCCAAATGCAATAAAATTATACGGAGATCATTTTTGGAATATATGTGGATTTTAGGAAGTGGAATCAATGTAAACGGGGGCCCACAGCCTCCACAAAACACCGCGACCCCCAGGTGCGTGGTGGTGCTGTGTGCGCACCCCGTAAGTTGGTTGGGGCTCTTCTTCGGGCGCAAGGAAGCTTATATCCGGAAAAAAATCGTGTTAAAATTTTAGCGCAATCGGAGTTACGGATCTCTGGATATTTAAGAAACGGTGAAAGGCCAGATCTGAGAACGCGAAACAGAAGAGAACAGAGAGATAGATCCAATCTCAGAGGGGGCTCTCGCCCCTCCACCACCATGGAGGCCAAGGACCAGAGGGAGAACCCTCCTCCCACCTAGGGAGGAGGCCATGGAAGAAGGAGAAGAAGGGGGGCTCTCTCGCCCTCTCTTCCGGCGCCACCGGAGTTCCGCCGGGGGAACGATCGTGACGGCGATCTACATCAACAACCTTGCTACCGTCAATACCACCAACAACACCTCTTCTCCCCGCTGTAATCTCTACTTAAACATGGTGCTTCATGCTATATATTATTTCCCAATGATGTATGGCTATCCTACGATGTTTGAGTAGATCTGTTTTGTCCTATGGGTTTTTTGATGATCGTGATTGGTTTGAGTTGTATATTTTATATTGGTGTGTGTTGGGGAACGTAGTAATTTCAAAAATTTCCTATGCACACACAGGATCATGGTGATGCATAGCAACGAGAGGGGAGAGTGTGTCCACGTACCCTCGTAGACCGAAAGCGGAAGCATTAGCACAACGCGGTTGATGTAGTCGTACGTCTTCACGATCCGACCGATCCAAGTACCGAACGCACGGCACCTCCGAGTTCAGCACACGTTCAACTCGATGATATCCCGCGAGCTCCGATCCAGCAAAGCTTCACAGGAGAGTTTCGTCAGCACGACGGCGTGGTGACGGTGATGATGAAACTACCAACGCAGGGCTTCGCCTAAGCACCGCTACGATATGATCGAGGTGGATTATGATGGAGGGGGGCACCGCACACAGCTAAGAGATCAATGATCAATTGTTGTGTCTCTATGGGGTGCCCCCTGGCCATGTATATAAAGGATGGAGGAGGAGGAGGCCGGCTCTCATAGGGTGCGCCCAAAGTGTGGAGTCCTACTAGTAGGATTCCACCTCCCACATGGAATTGGAAAAGGGGAAGGGAGAAGGAGAAGGAAGGAAGGGGGCGCCCCCTTTCCCTAGTCCAATTCGGACCCGTCCATGGGGATGGGGCGCAGCCACCCTTGAGGCCTTTCTCTCCTTTTCCGTATGGCCCATTAAGGCCCAATACGAATTCCCGTAACTCTCCGGTACTCCGAAAAATACCCGAATCACTCAGAACCTTTCCGATGTCCGAATATAGCCTTCCAATATATCGATCTTTACCTCTCGACCATTTCGAGACTCCTCGTCATGTCCCCGATCTCATAATACAAATCGTCATCGAATTTTAAGCGTGCGGACCCTACGGGTTCGAGAACTATGTAGACATGACCGAGACACGTCTCCGGTCAATAACCAATAGCGGAACCTGGATGCTCATATTGGCTCCCACATATTCTACGAAGATCTTTATCGGTCAAACCGCATAACAACATACGTTGTTCCCTTTGTCATCGGTATGTTACTTGCCCGAGATTCGATCGTCGGTATCTCAATACCTAGTTCAATCTCGTTACCGGCAAGTCTCTTTACTCATTCCGTAATACATCATCCCGCAACTAACTCATTAGTTACAATGCTTGCAAGGCTTATAGTGACGTGCATTACCGAGTGGGCCCAGAGATACCTCTCCGACAATCGGAGTGACAAATCCTAATCTCGAAATACGCCAACTCAACAAGTACCTTCGGAGACACCTGTAGAACACCTTTATAATCACCCAGTTACGTTGTGACGTTTGGTAGCACACAAAGTGTTCCTCCGGTAAACGGGAGTTGCACAATCTCATAGTCATAGGAACATGTATAAGTCATGAAGAAAGCAATAGCAACATACTAAACGATCAAGTGCTAAGCTAACGGAATGGGTCAAGTCAATCACATCATTCTCCTAATGATGTGATCCCGTTAATCAAATGACAACTCATGTCTATGGTTAGGAAACATAACTATCTTTGATTAACGAGCTAGTCTAGTAGAAGCTTACTAGTGACACTCTGTTTGTCTATGTATTCACACATGTATCATGTTTCCGGTTAATACAATTCTAGCATGAATAATAAACATTTATCATGATATAAGGAAATAAATAATAACTTTATTATTGCCTCTAGGGCATATTTCCTTCAGTCTCCCACTTGCACTAGAGTCAATAATCTAGATTACACAGTAATGATTCTAACACCCATGGAGCCTTGGTGCTGATCATGTTTTGCTCGTGGAAGAGGCTTAGTCAACGGGTCTGCAACATTCAGATCCATATGTATCTTGCAAATCTCTATGTCTCCCACCTGGACTTGATCCCGGATGGAGTTGAAGCGTCTCTTGATGTGCTTGGTTCTCTTGTGAAATCTGGATTCCTTTGCCAAGGCAATTGCACCAGTATTGTCACAAAAGATTTTCATTGGACCCGATGCACTAGGTATGACACCTAGATCGGATATGAACTCCTTCATCCAGACTCCTTCATTTGCTACTTCCGAAGCAGCAATGTACTCCGCTTCACATGTAGATCCCGCCACGACGCTTTGTTTAGAACTGCTCCAACTAACAGCTCCACCGTTCAATATAAACACGTATCCGGTTTGCGATTTAGAATTGTCCTGATCAGTGTCAAAGCTTGCATCAACGTAACCATTTATGATGAGCTCTTTGTCACCTCCATAAACGAGAAACATATCCTTGGTCCTTTTCAGGTATTTCAGGATGTTCTTGACCACTGTCCAGTGATCCACTCCTGGATTACTTTGGTACCTCCCTGCTAAACTAATAGCAAGGCACACATCAGGTCTGGTACATAGCATTGCATACATGATAGAGCCTATGGCTGAAGCATAGGGAACATCTTTCATTTTCTCTCTATCTTCTGCAGTGGTCGGGCATTGAGTCTTACTCAACTTCATACCTTGTAACACATGCAAGAACCCTTTCTTTGCCTGATCCATTTTGAACTTCTTCAAAACTTTGTCAAGGTATGTGCTTTGTGAAAGTCCAATTAAGCGTCTTGATCTATCTCTATAGATCTTGATGCCCAATATGTAAGTAGCTTCACCGAGGTCGTTCATTGAAAAACTCTTATTCAAGTATCCTTTTATGCTATCCAGAAATTCTATATCATTTCCAATCAACAATATGTCATCCACATATAAGATTAGAAATGCTACAGAGCTCCCACTCACTTTCTTGTAAATACAGGCTTCTCCAAAAGTCTGTATAAAACCATATGCTTTGATCACACTATCAAAACGTTTATTCCAACTCCGAGAGGCTTGCACCAGTCCATAAATGGATCGCTGGAGCTTGCACACTTTGTTAGCACCCTTTGGATCGATAAAACCTTCAGGTTGCATCATATACAACTCTTCTTCCAGAAATCCATTCAGGAATGCAGTCTTTACATCCATTTGCCCAATTTCATAATCATAAAATGCGGCAATAGCTAACATGATTCGGACAGACTTAAGCATCGCTACGGGTGGGAAGGTCTCATCGTAGTCAACTCCTTGAACTTGTCGAAAACCTTTCGCAACAAGTCGAGCTTTGTAGACAGTAACATTACTATCAGCGTCTGTCTTCTTCTTGAAGATCCATTTATTCTCGATGGCTTGCCGATCATCAGGCAAGTCAACCAAAGTCCACACTTTGTTCTCATACATGGATCCCATCTCAGATTTCATGGCCTCAAGCCATTTTGCGGAATCTGGGCTCATCATCGCTTCCTCATAGTTCGTAGGTTCGTCATGGTCTAGTAACATGACCTCCAGAACAGGATTACCGTACCACTCTGGTGCGGATCTTACTCTGGTTGACCTACGAGGTTCGGTAGTAACTTGATCTGAAGTTTCATGATCATCATCATTAGCTTCCTCACTAATTGGTGTAGAAGTCACAGGAACCGGTTTCTGTGATGAACTACTTTCCAATAAGGGAGCAGGTACAGTTACCTCATCAAGTTCTACTTTCCTCCCACTCACTTCTTTCGAGAGAAACTTCTTCTCTAGAAAGGATCCATTCTTAGCAACGAAAGTCTTGCCTTCGGATCTGTGATAGAAGGTGTACCCAACTGCCTCTTTTGGGTATCCTATGAAGACACATTTCTCCGACTTGGGTTCGAGCTTATCAGGTTGAAGTTTTTTCACATAAGCATCGCAGCCCCAAACTTTAAGAAACGACAACTTTGGTTTCTTGCCAAACCATAGTTCATAAGGAGTCGTCTCAACGGATTTAGATGGTGCCCTATTTAACGTGAATGCAGCCGTCTCTAAAGCATAACCCCAAAACGATAGCGGTAAATCAGTAAGAGACATCATAGATCGCACCATATCTAGTAAAGTACGATTACGACGTTCAGACACACCATTACGCTGTGGTGTTTCGGGTGGCGTGAGTTGCGAAACTATTCCGCTTTTGTTTCAAATGTACACCAAACTCGTAACTCAAATATTCTCCTCCACGATCAGATCGTAGAAACTTTATTTTCTTGTTACGATGATTTTCCACTTCACTCTGAAATTCTTTGAACTTTTCAAATGTTTCAGACTTATGTTTCATTAAGTAGATATACCCATATCTGCTCAAATCATCTATGAAGGTGAGAAAATAATGATACCCGCCGCGAGCCTCAACATTCATTGGACCACATACATCAGTATGTATGATTTCCAACAAATCTGTTGCTCGCTCCATAGTTCCGGAGAACGGCATTTTAGTCATCTTGCCCATGAGGCATGGTTTGCAAGTACCAAGTGATTCATAATCAGGTGATTCCAAAAGTCCATCAAAATGGAGTTTCTTCATGCGCTTTACACCAATATGACGTAAACGGCAGTGCCACAAATAAGTTGCACTATCATTATCAACTCTGCATCTTTTGGCTTCAACATTATGAATATGTGTATCACTACTATCGAGATTTAATACAAATAGACCACTCTTCAATGGTGCATGACCATAAAAGATATTACTCATATAAATAGAACAACCATTATTCTCAGATTTAAATGAATAACCGTGTCGCATCAAACAAGATCCAAATATAATGTTCATGCTCAACGCTGGCACCAAATAACAATTATTCAGGTCTAAAACTAATCCCGAAGGTAGATGTAGAGGTAGCGTGCCGACGGCGATCACATCGACTTTGGAACCATTTCCCACGCGCATCATCACCTCGTCCTTAGCCAGTCATCGCTTAATCCGTAGTCCCTTATTTCGAGTTGCAAATATTAGCAACAGAACCAGTATCAAATACCCAGGTGCTACTGCGAGCTCTGGTAAGGTACACATCAATAACATGTATATCACATATACCTTTGTTAACCTTGCCATCCTTCTTATCCGCCAAATACTTGGGGCAGTTCCGCTTCCAGTGACCAGTCTGCTTGCAGTAGAAGCACTCAGTCTCAGGCTTAGGTCCAGACTTGGGTTTCTTCTCTTGAACAGCAACTTGTTTGCCGTTCTTCTTGAAGTTCCCCTTCTTCTTCCCTTTGCCCTTTTTCTTGAAACTGGTGGTCTTGTTGACCATCAACACTTGATGCTCCTTCTTGATTTCTACCTCCGCAGCCTTTAGCATTGCGAAGAGCTCGGGAATCGTCTTATCCATCCCTTGCATGTTATAGTTCATCACGAAGCTCTTGTAGCTTGGTGGCAGTGACTGAAGAATTCTGTCAATAACACTATCATCCGGAAGATTAACTCCCAGTTGAATCAAGTGATTGTTATACCCAGACATTCTGAGTATATGCTCACTGACAGAACTATTCTCCTCCATCTTGCAGCTGTAGAACTTATTGGAGACTTCATATCTCTCAATCCGGGCATTTGCTTGAAATATTAACTTCAACTCCTGGAACATCTCATATGCTCCATGACATTCAAAACGTCGTTGAAGTCCCGGTTCTAAGCCGTAAAGCATGGCACACTGAACTATCGAGTAGTCATCAGCTTTGCTTTGCCAGACGTTCATAACATCTGGTTCAGCTCCTGCAGCAGGTTTGGCACCTAGCGGTGCTTCCAGGACGTAATTCTTCTGTGCAGCAATGAGGATAATCCTCAAGTTACGGACCCAGTCCGTGTAATTGCTACCATCATCTTTCAACTTTGCTTTCTCAAGGAACGCATTAAAATTCAATGGAACAACAGCACGGGCCATCTATCTACAACAACATAGACAAGCAAAATACTATCAGGTACTAAGTTCATGATAAATTTAAGTTCAATTAATCATATTACTCAAGAACTCCCACTTAGATAGACATCTCTCTAATCATCTAAGTGATCACGTGATCCAAATCAACTAAACCATAACCGATCATCACGTGAAATGGAGTAGTTTTCAATGGTGAACATCACTATGTTGATCATATCTACTATATGATTCACGCTCGACCTTCCGGTCTCAGTGTTCCGAGGCCGTATCTGCATATGCTAGGCTCGTCAAGTTTAACCCGAGTATTCTGCGTGTGCAAAACTGGCTTGCACCCGTTGTAGATGAACGTTGAGCTTATCACACCCGATTATCACGTGGTGTCTCGGCACGACGAACTTTGGCAATGGTGCATACTCAGGGAGAACACTTTTACCTTGAAATTTAGTGAGAGATCATCTTATAATGCTACCGTCAAACAAAGCAAAATAAGATGCATAAAGGATAAACATCACATGCAATCAATATAAGTGATATGATATGGCCATCATCATCTTGTGCTTGTGATCTCCATCTCCGAAGCACCGTCATGATCACCATCGTTACTGGCGCGACACCTTGATCTCCATCATAGCATCGTTGTCGTCTCGCCAACTATTGCTTCTACGACTATCGCTACCGCTTAGTGATAAAGTAAAGCAATTACAGGGCGATTGCATTGCATACAATAAAGCGACAACCATATGGCTCCTGCCAGTTGCCGATAACTCAGTTACAAAACATGATCATCTCATACAATAAAATATAGCATCATGTCTTGACCATATCACATCACAACATGCCCTGCAAAAACAAGTTAGACGTCCTCTACTTTGTTGTTGCAAGTTTTACGTGGCTGCTACGAGCTGAGCAAGAACCGTTCTTACCTATGCATCAAAACCACAACGATAGTTCGTCAAGTTAGTGCTGTTTTAACCTTCACAAGGACCGGGCGTAGCCACACTCGGTTCAACTAAAGTTGGAGAAACTGACACCCGCTAGTCACCTGTGTGCAAAGCACGGCGGTAAAACCAGTCTCGCGTAAGCGTACGCATAATGTCGGTCCGGGCCGCTTCATCCAACAATACCGCCGAACCAAACTGTGACATGCTGGTAAGCAGTATGACTAGTATCGCCCACAACTCACTTGTGTTCTACTCGTGCATATAACATCTACGCATAAAACCAGGCTCGGATGCCACTGTTGGGGAATGTAGTAATTTCAAAAATTTCCTACGCACACACAGGATCATGGTGATGCATAGCAACGAGAGGGGAGAGTGTGTCCACGTACCCTCGTAGACCAAAAGCGGAAGCGTTAGCACAACACGGTTGATGTAGTCGTACGTCTTCACGATCCGACCGATCCAAGTACCGAATGCACGTCACCTCCGAGTTCAGCACACATTCAACTCGATGACGTGCCGCGAGCTCCGATCCAGCAAAGCTTCACAGGAGAGTTTCGTCAGCACGACGGTGTGGTGACGGTGATGATGATGCTACCGACGTAGGGCTTCGCCTAAGCACCGCTACGATATGATCGAGGTGGATTATGGTGGAGGGGGGCACCGCACACGGCTAAGAGATCAATGATCAATTGCTGTGTCTCTATGGGGTGCCCCCTGGCCACGTATATAAAAGATGGAGGGAGGAGGAGGCCGGCTCTCATAGGGTGCGCCCAAAGTGTGGAGTCCTAGTCCTAGTAGGATTCCACCTCCCACATGGAATAGGAAAAGGGGAAGGGAGAAGGAGAAGTAAGGAAGGGGGCGCCCCCTTTCCCTCGTCCAATTCGGACCAGTCCATGGGGAAGGGGCGCAGCCACCCTTGAGGACTTTCTCTCCTTTCCCGTATGGCCCATTAAGGCCCAATACGAATTCCCGTAACTCTCCGGTACTCCGAAAAATACCCGAATCACTCAGAACCTTTCCGATGTCCGAATATAGCCTTCCAATATATCGATCTTTACCTCTCGACCATTTCGAGACTCCTCGTCATGTCTCCGATCTCATCCGGGACTCCGAACAAACTTCGGTCATCAAATCACATAAACTCATAATACAAATCGTCATCGAATTTTAAGCGTGCGGACCCTATGGGTTCGAGAACTATGTAGACATGACCGAGACATGTCTCCGGTCAGTAACCAATAGCAGAACCTGGATGCTCATATTGGCTCCCACATATTCTATGAAGATCTTTATCGGTTAAACCGCATAACAACATACGTTGTTCCCTTTGTCATCGGTATGTTACTTGCCTGAGATTCGATCGTCGGTATCTCAATACCTAGTTCAATCTCGTTGCCGGCAAGTCTCTTTACTCGTTCCGTAATACATCATCCCGCAACTAACTCATTAGTTACAATGCTTGCAAGGCTTATAGTGATGTGCATTACCGAGTGGGCCCAGAGATACCTCTCCAACAATCGGAGTGACAAATCCTAATCTCGAAATACGCCAACTCAACAAGTACCTTCGGAGACACCTGTAGAGCACCTTTGTAATCACCCAGTTACGTTGTGACATTTGGTAGCACACAAAGTGTTCCTCCGGTAAATGGGAGTTGCATAATCTCATAGTCATAGGAACATGTATAAGTCATGAAGAATGCAATAGCAACATACTAAACGATCAAGTGCTAAGCTAACGGAATGGGTTAAGTCAATCACATCATTCTCCTAATGATGTGATCCCATTAATCAAATGAAAACTCATGTATATGGTTAGGAAACATAACCATCTTTGATTAACGAGCTAGTCTAGTAGAAGCTTACTAGTGACACTCTGTTTGTCTATGTATTCACACATGTATCATGTTTCCGGTTAATACAATTCTAGCATGAATAATAAACATTTATCATGATATAAGGAAATAAATAATAACTTTATTATTGCCTCTAGGGCATATTTCCTTCAGTGTGGTCCTATGGTGCCCTCCGTGTCGCGCAAGCATGCGGGGTACTCGCTATAGGTTTTGCAATACGTTCATGATTCGCTTATAGTGGGTTGCGTGAGTGACTGAAACACAAACCCGAGTAAGTGAATTGTTGCGTATGGGATAAAGGGGACTTGATACGTAATGCTATGGTTGGGTTTTACCTCAATGAACTTTAGTAGTTGCGGATGCTTGCTAGGGGTCCAATCATAAGTGCATATGATCCATTAGAGAAAGTATGTTAGCTCATGCTTCTCCCTCATATAGACTTGCAACAAGGATCACCGGTCTAGTTATCGATTGCCTATGGACAAATCTTTCTCTAGTGTTACAAAAGTTTCTACTTTACTACTTACTTTTGTTATCTTGCAATTTATTCGTAGTTTTATTCTTGCAAAGTACTTCTAGTTTTATTCTTGCAATCTTATCTTATCACACCTACAAAATAGTTTCATACTTGTTTTGGGTAAAGCGAACGTTAAGTGCGTGTAGAGTTGTATCGGTGGTCGATAGAACTTGAAGGGCATATTAATCCTACCTTTAGCTCCTCGTTGGGTTTGACACTCTTATTTATCGAAAAAGCTACAATTAATCCCGTATACTTGCGGGTTATCAAGACCTTTTTCTGGCACCGTTGCCGGGGAGTCATAGCGTGGGGTTGCTATTCTCGTGTGTGCTTGTTTGCTTTATCACTAAATAGTTTTAATTTTCTGTTCTAAGTTGTTCTCTATCTTTAGCTATGGATATGGAACATGAAACACCAAAAAAATTAGTTATAGTTGCTACTCATGGAGATGGGGAACCTCCTAAACCCTCGATGCTCATTATGTGGAAAGTATTAAACGCTACTTTGATAATCCCGAGAAAACCCCATTCAACTTCATAATGGGAGTCACGTTGGATCAACGTGAATACTTTAGGGATTATCGCTTGACTCAAAAAGGGAAACTCTTATGGGATCAAATTAGTATGTTGAAATGGTATTCTTGGAATCTATGCTTGAGATATGATATTACTTGTTGCTCTAGGATGAAGGCTAAACACCTTCCCTTTTCTTGTGAATTTAATGATAATGAAACCTTGGCTTCTTATGCTAATGGTATTTATGATTACTATGATGTGGAACAAATAGAAGAATTTGTTGCTTTTATGGGTGCTAGTGAACTTAAATGCTTGTTTGAGGAGTATGAAAATTATGATGATGCTGTTTACAGATCTGAAAATTTAGCCATACTTAAGTATTGCTTTCAGAATTATAAATATAATGCCCATATTGATCAATTTATTGAGAAAGCCTCCGCTGCCCAAGAGGAGACTAATATCTGGCAGGAATCTATGGAAGAAGAAATTCCTGACTTTGTGAGCTCAAAAGATGAAAAAGATAAGGAGGAGAGCGAAGAACAAAGGGAGGAAGAGCAGATTAGCTACCCATGCCCACCTTCTAATGAGAGTAACTCTTCAACTTATACATTTTTTAATTTCCCTTCGTGCTTACCAAAGGATGAATGCTATGATGATTGCTACGATCCCTTGGATTCTTTTGAAATATCCCTTTTTGATGAACTTGATGTTTGCTATGCTTGTGGCCAAGATGCCAATATGAATGATGCTTATGGAGATGAACTTGCTATAGTTCCTTATGTTAAACATGAAATTGTTGCTATTTCACCCACACATGTTAGCCCTATTATCTTTTTGAATTCTCCAAACTACACTATACGTAAGAAGTTTGCACTTATTAAGGATTATATTGATAGGTTGCCTTTACATGATGGTTTTGATAAGTGTAATATGGATGTGCTTGCTGCTCCTACTTGCAATTATTATGAGAGAGGAACTACATCTCCACCTCTCTATGTTTCCAATACAATAGAATTGCAAGAAACTTCTTATGCTATGTATTGGCCTTTACTTGATGTGCATGAATTGTTCTTTTATGACATGCCAATGCATAGGAAGAGAGTTAGACTTCGTCATTGCATGTTTTATGTTGCTTTGTGCTCATTACTAAATTACAAATCATTGCTAATTAAAATTGGCTTTGATATACCTTGGGATCCGGGTGGATCGGTTGCATGAGCACTTTATGCCTAGCTTAATGGCTTTAAAGAAAGCGCTGCCTGGGAGACAACCCAGAAGTTTTGGAGGGTCTTTTATTTCTGTTGAGTGCTTTCAAATAGTTTAAAAACAAAACAAAAATACAGAGGGGAACCTAAAACTTTTTCAAAAAGAGAAGTGAAAGTGAGAAAGACGAGCATCGTTGATGTGGGAGCTAGCCTTGAACTTTGTTCATGCTCACAGGAACTTTACAAATCTTGATTACAGAAACTTTTCAACAAAAATAATTATCCCCTTCTACAATTTCATTGTATTATGAAAATAATGGGCCAAGTAAAGCCTTTGGGATGATTTGGTTGATAGTTGCTTGATTCTGTGCAAAAACAGAAACTTTTGTGCCCAGTCCAGAATTTTTATAAAATCATCAGAGAGTCAAAAGCTTCTGAATTTTTTACACATGATTTATATACAAATTTCCCAGGTTTTCCTAATTTTTAAGAATTTTTGGGGTTACAGAAGTATGGTGAATGTTCAGATCACTACAGACTGTTCTGTTTTTGATGCATTGTTTTGCTTGTTTTGATGAAACTATGGATTGTACCTTGTTGTATGAACCATGGATAAGTTAGAATACAGTAGTTATAATGCAAAAACAAAATATGAATGGGTTTGCAATAGTACTTAAAGTAGTGATTTGCTTTATTATACTAACGGATCTCACAAAGGTTTTGTTATGTTTTGTGTGATTGAAGTTTTCAAGTTTTGGGTGAGACTACAATGGATAAAGGAATAAGGAGAGGCAAGAGCCTAAGCTTGGGGATGCCCAAGGCACCCCAAGGTAATATTCAAGGAAGACTCAAGCGTCTAAGCTTGGGGATGCCCCGGAAGGCATCCCCTCTTTCGTCTACAATCTATCGGTAATTTTACTCGGAGCTATATTTTAATTCGTCACATGATATGTGTTTTACTTGGAGCGTCGTGTGCTTTTTATTTTTCTTTTAATAATGCACCATGCTGGTATGAGATAGTCCTTGGTTGATTTATAGAATGCTCTTTGCACTTCACTTATATCTTTTGAGTATGACTTTATAGAAGGCTTCATGTGCTTTACTTATATCATTTGAAGTTTGGATGCCTGTTTCTCTTCACATAAAACCGTTATTTGTAGAATTCTCTTGTGCTTCACTTATATTTGTTAGAGTGTGATATTTTGTAGAAAGAATTAAACTCTCTTGCTTCACTTATATCTGTTTAGAGAGTCAACAGGAATTGTCATTCACATGGTTAGTCATAAAATCCTACATAAAGCTTGTAGATCACTGAATATGATATGTTTGATTCCTTGCAATAGTTTTGCGATATGAAGATGGTAATATGTGGGAGGTACTAGTGAATGATTGTGTTTAGTAAGAATATTGGTGTTAAGGTTTGTGATTCCCGAAGCATGCACGTATGGTCTGTCGTTATGCTATGAAGTTGGAGCATGATTTATTTTTGATTGTCTCCTTTGTGTGGCGGTCGGGGGCACGCGATGGTTAACTCCTACCAACCTCCCCCCTTGGGGCATGCGTAGTAGTACTTTGCTTCAAGAGCTAAGTAGACTTTTGCAATAAGTATGTGAGTTCTTTATGACTAATGTGAGTCCATGGATTATACGCACTCCTATATTTTTGTATTTGCTAGCCTCTTCGATACCGTGCTATGCACTTTCTCACCTCGAGAGTTGGCGCAAACTTTGCCGGTGCATCCAAACCCCGTGAGATGATACGCTCTATCACACATAAGCCTCATTATGTCTTCCTCAAAACAACCACTATACCTACCTATTATGGCATTTCCATAGCCATTCCGAGATATATTGCCATGCAACTTCCATCATCATCATATACATGACTTGAGCATTCATTTTCATATTGCTTTGCATGATCGTAAGATAGCTAGCACGATATTTTCATGGCTTGTCCATTTTTTTATATCTTTGCTACACTAGATCATTGCACATCCTAGCACATTGTTAGAGGCATTCATATAGAGTCATCTTGTATAGTTTTTATCGAGTTGTAAGTAAATAAAAGTGTGATGATCATCATTATTAGAGCATGCCCCAGTGAGGAAAGGATGATGGAGACTATGATTCCCCCACAAGTCGGGATGAGACTCTGGACAAAAGAGATAAAAAGAAAGAAGAAAAAATAAAAATAAAGGAAAAAAGAAAAGAAAAAAAAGAGAAAGAAGAAAAAAAGAAATGAAAAAAGGGAATAAAAGAGAGAAGGGGCAATGTTACCATCCTTTACCACACTTGTGCTTCAAAGTAGCACCATGTTTTTCATGTAGAGAGTCTCCTATGTTGTCACTTTCATATACTAGTGGGAAATTTTCATTATAGAACTTGGCTTGTATATTCTGATGAATGGCTTCCTCAAATGCCCGAGGTCATCATGAGCAAGCAAGTTTGATGCACACCCACTTAGTTTCATATTGAGCTTTCATACACTTATAGCTCTTAGTGCATCCGTTGCATGACAATCCCTACTCCTCGCATTGATATCGATTGATGGGCATCTCCATAGCCCGTCGATCCGCCGAGTTGATGCGAGACTTTATACTTCTCCTTTTTCATTATTTGATATCTGCCACCGCCTTCTATTCCACCTAGTGCTATATCCATGGCTTGCGCTCATGTATTGTGTGAGAGTTGAAAATGCTGAAGTGCATTAGAAGTATGAACCAATTGCTTGGCTAAAACTGGGGTTGTACATGATAAAGTATTTTTATGTTAAGAAGATAGAGCATGATAGGACTATATAATTTTGTAAGGATAACTTTCATTATCATTGATATTTTGAAAAGCATGATTGTTTGTTGGGATGCCCGAGTATTGATGTCTTTATGTCAAACTATAGACTATTGCTTTGAATCACTCATATCTTAATATTCATGCCATGACTAGACATGTGATCAAGTTTATGTTAGGTAGCATTCCACATAAAAAATTGTCTTTCTTATCATTTACCTACTCGAGGACGAGCAGGAATTAAGCTTGGGGATGCTGATACGTCTTTGTCGTATCTATAATTTTTTATTGTTTCATGCCAATATTATACAACTTTCATATACTTTTGGCAACTTTTTATATTATTTTTGGGACTAACATATTGATCTAGTGCCCAGTGCCAGTTCCTGTTTTCTGCATGTTTTTTGATTCGCAGAATACCCATATCAAACGAAGTCCAAATGCAATAAAAATATACGGAGATCATTTTTGGAATATATGTAAATTTTAGGAAGCGGAATCAATGTAAACGGGGGCCCACAACCTCCACACAACACCGGGGCACAGGTCACCCCCCAGGCGCGTGGTGGTGCTGTGTGGGCACCCCGTAAGTCAGTTGTTGCTCTTCTTCTGTTGCAAGGAAGCTTATATCCAGAAGAAAAAAATCATGTTAAAATTTCAGTGCATTCGGAGTTACGGATCTCCGGATATTTAAGAAACGGTGAAAGGCCAGATCTGAGAAAGCGAAAAAGAAGAGAACAGAGAGATAAATCCAATCTCGGAGGGGGCTATCGCCCCTCCACCACCATGGAGGCCAAGGACCAGAGGGAGAACCCTCCTCCCACCTAGGGAGGAGGCCATGGAAGAAGGAGAAGAAGGGGGCTCTCTCCCCCTCTCTTCCGGCGCTGCCAGATTGCCACCGGGGGAACGATCGTGACGGCGATCTACATCAACAACCTTGCTACCATCATCACCACCAACAACACCTCTTCTCCCCGCTATAATCTCTACTTAAACATGGTGTTTCATGCTATATATTATTTCCCAATGATGTATGGCTATCCTATGATGTTTGAGTAGATCTGTTTTGTCCTATCTGTTGATTGATGATCGTGATTGGTTTGAGTTGTATGTTTTATATTGGTGTGGTCCTATGGAGCCCTCCGTGTTGCGCAAGCATGAGGGGTACTCTCTGTAGGGTTTGCAATACGTTCATGATTCGCTTATAGTCGGTTGCGTGAGTGACTGAAACACAAAACTGAGTAAGTGGATTGTTGTGTATGGGATAAAGGGGACTTGATACTTAATGCTATGGTTGGGTTTTACCTTAAGGATCTTTAGTAGTTGCGGATGCTTGCTAGGGGTCCAATTATAAGTGCATATGATCCAAGTAGAGAAAGTATGTTAGTTCATGCCTCTCCCTCATATAGAATTGCAACAAGGATCACCTGTCTAGTTATCGATTGCCTATGGACAAATCTTTCTCTAGTTTTACAAAAGCTTTCTACTTTACTACTTACTTTTATTATCTTGCAATTTATTCATAGTTTTATTCTTGCAAAGTACTTCTAGTTTTATTCTTGCAATCTTATCTTATCACACCTACAAAATAGTTTCATACTTGTTTTGGGTAAAGCGAACGTTAAGTGCGCGTAGAGTTGTATCGGTGGTCGATAGAACTTGAAGGGCTTATTAATCCTACCTTTAGCTCCTCGTTGGGTTTGACACTCTTATTTATCGAAAAAGCTACAATTGATCCCGTATACTTGCGGGTTATCAATAGACCTTTTGGTAATGCATGGGAAGGAAGAGAAGAATGACCATCACCGACGGTCGCAAAAGTCAGAGAGGAATCAGTGTGGCTGAGTCTCCACCATATATGAGAGG
Organism: Thinopyrum elongatum; assembly: GCA_011799875.1. NCBI lineage: Eukaryota > Viridiplantae > Streptophyta > Magnoliopsida > Poales > Poaceae > Thinopyrum > Thinopyrum elongatum. Next base: position 23,767,658 of record CM022303.1, on the reverse strand, counting down.
ACGAAGAATCCCGACTGTTGTCGTGGGGGTCGCTTCCCCTTCGTTCCCGTGTGCTAGACATTTTGGTGTAATGCACTCGGGAATGAAGGGAGAAGCGACCATCACCGACGGTCGAATATATACACCACGTGAGCTAAGAGTTTTCAAGAAAAGACTCGACAGACCGATAGTCAACCCATGATGAATAATAATGATCTAATTTAGTTTTTTTAGTACATATATTTAATTTTAGAAGTTTAATCTTTGAATTATGAACATAGGAAATGTCGTCTGACGATGACGATAGGATCCCGGAGTGCGACTGGTGCGGCGACGCCCGGGGTCTGTGCGACAGGCCTCACTTTTTGCATATATTCTTTACTATTACGACATCCATGCATTTTTTGCATATATTCTTCTAAAGCTAAACTACATTGCTAACTACGAAGTTATTATTATGTTTTTCAACAGAAAATCTCGAAGGATTGTGTGCCTGATCTGATGTTTCCAAAAGGTCGCCTTGATGTTGTTAGCTTACGGCCAAGTCATCCTAGGCTTCACCGTTGTTCATGCCATATTTCTAAAACCAATGAAGACATGACAATCAAAGAATGGAAAAAATGTATGGACAATCGTAGGGAGCTACTTGGAAGCAACATTGTGCGAAGCGCAAGAATTGGAGACAGGATAATCTCCATTCTTCATAATGGAGCGTCAGGGGCCATCTTGTTTTATGCTATTTTACCTTAGAGAGGGTAGTAGGTCCCAGCTAATACTCAAGATCATGTGCTAAGAACAATTAAGCAGGGTTGGTTAGATGACTAAGATGATGATGAGTATGACTTGTTATTATATAACGAGTAGAAGTTGTATGATGATGAGTATGACTAGTTGTATGATGATGAGTATGACTTTTTATTATTAACGAGTAGAAGTTGTTAGATGACTATGATGATGATGAGTAGGACTTGTTATTATGATAACAATGATGAGTTATATATTATTATGATGATGCATGATGCTAAGTTGTTATATGAGCATGATGAGTTATTATATATATATCAGTGGGTGAAATGAACATGGATTAGATTCAAGTGGAGGCAACATGGTGCAGATCGAAAGTACTACTAATCCAAACTAAAGTGATCAAGTTTGGATTAGTAGTACTTTCGATCTGCACCATGTTGCCTCCACTTGAATCTAATCCACGTTCATTTCACCCACTAATATATATAATAACTCATCAAGGTCATAAAATTATATGATGAAACTACTATATAAAACCTATACAAATACAGCGCCAATAAGCTACAGGAAAAAAATACTGGAAAATTTAGCAGTAGCGCTTTTCATAAGAAACGCTACTGCTATTTACTGTTATCAGTAGCGCTTTTTATGGGGCGCGCTACTGCTAACAGGTATAGCGCTACTGCTACAAGTTAGCTGTAGCGCCTTAGTGGTAGCGCTTCTGCCAGCGCTACTGCTAGCTCCATTTCAAGCGCTACTGCTAGGGTTATCCCTAGTAGTGACAGTACCGAAGAGGCTAGCAAAATATGGATAGGTGGAAGTGCAAGAAGTCCGTGAACTCACATTAGTCATAAAGAACTCAAGTATTTATTGTGAAAATCCAGTAGCCCTCGAAGCAAGCATGACTCGCATGCCCCTAGGGGGGAGGTTGAGAGGACTGAACCATCACCCGCCCTCGATTCGAACATACATGAACGTCACTTCAAAGTATCTCATACTCAGACTTCCTAGCTAATACCAATGGTTATCACTTTCATGAATGCGATCTCACAAACCTTAACACCAATATTCCTACTTAACTCTAACCATTCACTCACACAATCACATATCATTACCTCAATATCACAAAACTATTGCAAAGAATCAAGTTTATCTAGTTCAATGATCTACAAGCTCCATGGAAGTTTTTATTATACCACTCCTACATACCCATTATTTTTGGACCAACACAAAATTCATGCAAATTACCAATTACTATTCAACTCTAAAAAGATATAAGTGAAGCAAGAGAGTCCTAATCATTTCTACGAAAGCATATCATTGTGCTGTAACAAATATAAGTGAAGTACAAGAGCAATTGCCTCAACTCAAATAGATATAAGTGAAGAACAAGTGAGCATTTTATAAATATATGATGAATGTGTATCTCTCTTAATAAGTGTGATCAGGAAACAATGAATGTGCAAACAAGCAAACAAAATAAACAAAAACAAATGACGCTCCAAGCAAAACACATACCATGTGAAGAATAAAAATATAGCTCCAAGTAGGACTACCGATAGAATTGAAGACGAAAGAGGGGATGCCATCCGGGGCATCCCCAAGCTTAGATGCTTGAGTCCTCCTTAGATGTTACCTTGGTGTGCCTTGGGCATCCCAAGCTTAGGTTCTTGCCACTCCTTCTTCTATCATCATCTCACCCAAAACTTGAAAACTTCATTCACACAAAACTTAACAAAACTCGTGAGATGGGTTAGTATAAAAATAAATTATTCACTCATGCACTGTCAACGCAAGATTAATAATTATTCCCAAATGATTTCTATTGTATTCTATCATTTACATAATTTATATCCCACAATATAAGCCATGGAAACTCCAAAACAAGCAAACTAAGAAAACAAAACAGAATTTGTCAAAAACAGAACAGTATGTAAAGATGTAATTTATCATCATACTTTTACAACTCTAAAAATTCTTAAAAATTAGGACAATGCAGACAATTTGAAACTCAGTATTGTGTAAAATATTAAGCAATTGATTATGTTCCAGCAGAGAACCAAAATTCAAATATTGGACGCAAAAGTTTCAGTTTTTTCACAGAACCAAATAAACAAGCATTCACATCACCCTAAAGGTTTAACTTGGCAAAAAAAGCAAAATAAAAGACACAAACACAATTAATACAGTAGCAATAATCATGTTGACTCACAAAAACAGAAGGGAATATAAAAGATAACTATTGGGTTGCATCCCAACAATTGCTATAGTTTAATGCCCCTAGCTAGGGATAATGCAATCTGTCAAGTTTTATCAAAAGATAGGTCATGAACACTTCTCTCATATTCCCTCCTTTCAGAAACAAGTTATCTAATGGGCAAACATAAATAATTGAAAGGGCTATACTTAGTAGGTTCAACATTTATAAAATCAGCTTTTGCAGGAGGTGGCTCATCATCAAATCCTTCATAAGTAATAGTTACCTCCTCATTATATAGATTTCTATAGATTTGTTTGGATAATTTTTTCTCAAGTTCATATTCCAATCCTTCATTTCCTAAAGCAAATTTATCATTAGTGTGCTCAAAAAGTTTCTCAACCAAAATTGATGGTGGAACCATTTTTCTAGCATTTTCATCAAATGCTTCATAATCTATAGATTTTAGTTTTCTTATAATGTCTTGATCATAAAGAACTTCTTTTATAGGTGGGCATTCATGATTTATTCCATAATAAGCAAAAATCTCTATAGCCTCTTTCATTATAAAACCAAATTTGTGCATTAAGAAAATAGTAGCTATTCGTTTAACTTTAGGATGACGAATATTGGGGAGTTCAAGAAACACTCTTTGCAAGGCAGGATGCATATGTATAAATTTTCTTTCAAGTTCAACCATGAGCAATATTATAGCGTCCGCATAACTAATAGTTCTTGCAAGAATAGATCCACCTATTGCCGGTATAGTTCCCGCACAAGTAAAGAATTCTTGAATAACACTTTTTCCAATGATATCTCCACTCCCTATACAGATTTTTTTGTTTGCAAAGCTAAAGGCACTTCTTTATCATGAGAATCATTATCATGGATAGGTTCTATAGGTGTTCCCTCATGATTATCTCTAGGATTATCTTCACTAGAATTTTTAGCAACATCTCTTTTAGGAATTTGATCTCTCACAAGGTTTAACAAGGCAGCTTTGAAATCATAAGACTCCGCAGTAGTGGCGGGAGGAGCAATAGGAGTACTAATAAATTCCTTATTATTAGTAATAGCAAAATCACAAAGTTTGATATTTTCAGGAGTAGATGATTCGACACAAGGGGAGCCAAAGAATATTTGCAAGTATTAGCAGTTGAGTTGTCAATTCAACCACACCTGGAGACTGAATATCTGCAGCAGAGTGATCAGTAGCACAGTAATATGATAGTTTGATAGCGATAGCAATAATAGTAACAGTAACAGCAATAGTTTTGTAGCAATTGTGACAGTAGTAGCAACAGTAGTAACTTAGCAAAGAACAATATGTGAAAAGCTCGTAGGCATTGGATCGGTGATTATGTTGGATAACATTCATCATGTAACAATCATAACCTAGGGCGACACAGAACTAGCTCCAATTCATCAATGTAATGTAGGCATGTATTCCGTATATAGTCATACATGCTTGCGATAAGAACTTGCATGACATCTTTTTTCCTACCCTCCAGTGGCAGCGGGGTCCATAAGGAAACTAAGGAATATTACGGCCTCCTTTTAATAGAGAACCGGAACAAAGCAATAACACATAGTGAATACATGAACTCCTCAAACGACAGTAATCACCAGAAAGAATCCCAATTATTGTCACCTTGGGGTATGCGGATCATAACACATAGCAGGTGCATATAACTTGCAAGATCGGATCAAGAACACAAATATATTCATGAAAACATAAAGGGTTCAGATCTGAAATCATGTCACTCGGGCCCTAGTGACAAACATTAAGCATAGCAAAGTCATAGCAACATCAATCTCAGAACACAGTGGATACTAGGGTTCAAGCCCTAACAAAACTAACTCGATTACATGATAAATCTCATCCAACCCATCACCGTCCAGCAAGCCTACGAAGGAATTACTCACTCCCGGTGGTGAGCATCATGAAATTGGTGATGGAGGATGGTTGATGATGACGAAGACAGAAGATCCCCCTCTCCAGAGCCCCAAACGGACTCCAGATCTGGCCTCCCAATGAAGAACAGGAGGTGGCGACGGCTCCGTATCGTGAAATGCAATAAAACTTCCTCTCCCATTTTTTTCTGGAATTGTGAATTTATAGACCTGAGATTAGGGTCAGCGGAGCCACGTGCGCGCCCTGGTGCCTCGTGGGCAGCAGGTGGCCCCCCTCCAGTGGGTCTTGGCTCTAGTATTTTTTATTTATTCCATAAAAAATCTCCAAAAAGTTTCATCAAATTCCAAGAACTTTTATTTCTGCACAAAAACAACACCATGGTAGTTCTGCTGAAAACAGCGTCAGTCCGGGTTAGTTCCATTCAAATCATGCAAATTAGAGTCCAAAACAAGAGCAAAAGTGTTTGGAAAAGTAGATACGATGGAGACATATCAACTCCCCCAAGCTTAACTCATTGCTTGTCCTCAAGCAATTCAGTTGACAAACTGAAAGTGGTAAAGAAAAACTTTTACGAACTCTTTTGTTCTTGTATCTATAATTATGCTTAAGTAGTACCCAGGTTTTCAGCAAAGATTATAACTAACCATGCAAATGATAACTCTTAGAAATTATATTCACTCATATCAATGGCATGATCAACTAGCGAGCAATAATAAGATATCTCACATGCCAAGACTTTGTCAAAACAATCATGATATAGCATGACAACATGGTATCTCGCTAGCCCTGTCTGAGACCGCAAAACATAAATGCAGAGCACCTCCAAAGTTCAAGCAACGACTAAACATTGTAATTCATGATAGAAGAGATCCAGTCATGATGGACACAACATTAACTATACACAATGCATGAGAATGACAATAGTGCTCTTAGTACAGGTGCTTATTTGAGAAGGTGGTGACTCAACAGTAAAAGTAAAATAGCATAAAAGTAAATATATTGGCCCTTCATAGAGGGAAGCAGGGATTTGCAGAGGTGCCAGAGCTCGAAGCTTAAATCAGAGATAAATATAATTTTGGGAGGTATGCCTTTCCTGTCAATGTCACGACCGAGAGTTTTCAATATCTTCCATGCTAAACAAATTAGTGGCGGTTCCCAAGCGGTAAAGTAAAGTTTACTCCCCCTCCACCAACAAACACAAGCCATGGCTAGCCGAATCCTCGGGTGCCCTCCATACCAACAACTTTCCGGGGGAGTTTGTTTCATTATTTTACAATTTTAATTATAGGACTGGGCATCCCGATTACCTGCCCCTTTCGTGCAAGGACGAGTGAATAAACACTCATCATGAGAATAACCCGCTTAGCATGGAAGATATTGACCGCCCCCTATCACTCCATGAACGGTACGGGCACACAAAACAGATGTTCATTTGAATATTTAGAGGTGGCACATGCAAATTTAGTTAGAACAGCATAGTAATATCGCATATAGGTAGATATAGTGGACTCATCTGGAATAACTTTAGTTTAAGGATTTTGATGCACAAGCAGTATTCCCGCTTAGTACAGGCGAAGGCTAGCAATTAGGTTGAGAAGCGACCAGCTAGAGAGCGAAAACGGTCATAATCATGCATTATGAATAGTCAACATTGAATACTAGCATGATTAGGATATAAGCACCATTAACATAAATATCATGGAGGCTATATTGGTTTTGAATCAACTACATGCGTGAACATGTGCCAATCCAAGCCACTTGAAACATTCAGAGGAGGATACCATATCATCATACTACATCACAATCATCTTATTGCATGTTGACACACAAGATAAATCATTATCCACTCCTAGCTACTTAAGCATGGCATGAGCAACTATAATCTCTAATTGTCATCATAAACATGTTTAATCATAATATGCTGAATCATGGATACTGAGTTAAACATATTTACAAAAACAAAAACAAGTTGAGTTCATACCCACTTTTCCTTGCCACAGTCACTTCATCAAATCATCGTCATTATTGCCTTTCACTTGCACGACCAAATGTTGTGAAAATAATAATAGTGCAAGAGTGCCGTGGACTAAACTGGAATCTGCAAACATTTTATTCAAGGGAGAAGACAAGATGATATTGGCTCTTCATTAGATCAACAACAAAGCATATGAGGACCACTCATCATTTTCATCGTGGTCTTCTCCCTATGACAACTCAACGAAAATAAAATAAATTCAGAGAAACACACTGAAATATTTTTGGAGTTTCTTAGTTTTTCTGAAGAAAGCAGTTTAAAGAAGAAAAACTATTTACATGGGAGAACTCCCAACAAGTAAAAGAAGAAACGAGAAATCTTTTTGAGTTCTCTTTTAATGCTACAACTAATTAAACAAGAAAGAAAAACCAAAAATAAGTGAGAAATATTTTTGGATTTTCTCAAAGTTTTTCAAACACTCAAGAAGAAAGCAAGAAAATAAAACTAACATGGATTATACAATGAAAGAGGATGAACACCGACAACTGAAATGAAATGTGAGAACATGAATGTAATGTCGGTGAGAAAAACGTACTCCCCCAAGCTTAGGGATTTGCCTAGCTTGGTCTACGGCCATCCGTAGTAGGCATCCGGTCCCATATGAAAGTGTTGAGGCGGCGGCACCCGAGCATCCCAATCCTGGGCCTCATCCTCTGCCGCTGCCAGTGCGCTCCGGTAGGCAATGATGTCCGGTGGCATAACATTATATCCATTCCTAGCATGAGAATCAAACAAAGCAGGTGCAGGTAATGGAATAATATCATGAGTGTCCTCACTAAAAACTAAGTTATAACGAATGTGGTGAGAAGGCTCAGGAGCATCAAGGAAGTAGTGGTCCCTCATAGACTGGTGGTCTAAGTAAACTCCTTAGTCCTATTAGTGTGCAGGCGGTGTGCAATGATAGCTCCCAGGTTATAAGTGTTGTCATTATGCAGTGCGCGGCGTAAAATGGCAAAGTCAGGTGCACATAGTGCACCACCTTGCTCTCTAGCAGTCAAGCATTTCCCTATGAATAAAGAAAAGTAATGAACAGCGGGAAATTGCAAGTTAGTGGCTCGGGCTTTTGACACGCCCCTTTGCTCTCCCACAGTTAAAGTGTGGAGGATGTTGGAAATATGCACTAGAAGCAATAATAAAATGGTTATTATTATATTTCCTTGTTCATGGTAATCGTTTATTATCCATGCTATAATTGTATTGATTGGAAACTCAAATACATGTGTGGGTACATAGACAAACAACATGTCCCTAGTGAGCCTCTACCAGACTAGCTCGTTGATCAAAGATGGCCATGGTTTCCGGGTCATAGACTTGAGTTGTCATTTGATAACGGGATCACATCATTAGGAGAATGATGTGATGGACAAGACCCAAACTATGAACGTAGCATATGATCGTGTCAAGTTTATTGCTATTGTTTTCTGCATGTCAAGTATATGTTCCTATGACCATGAGATCATGCAACTCACTGACACCGGAGGAGTACCTTGTGTGTATCAAACATCGCAACGTAACTGGGTGACTATAAAGATGCTCTTTAGGTATCTCCGAGGGTGTATGTTGAGTTGGCATGGATCGAGACTGGGATTTGTCACTCCGTATGACGGAGAGGTATCTTAGGGCCCACTCGATGATACAACATCACAATGAGCTTGCAAGCAATGTGACCAATGAGTTGGTCACGGGATATTGTATTACGGAACGAGTAAAGAGACTTGCTGGTAATGAGATTGAACTAGGTATGGAGATACCGACGATCGAATCTCGGGCAAGGAACATACCGACAGACAAAGGGAACTGCATACGGGATTGATTGAATCCTTGACATCGAGGTTCGACCAATAAAGATCTTCATGGAATATGTAGGAACCAATATGGGCATCTAGGTTCCGCTATTGGTTATTGACCGGAGAGGTGTCTCGGTCATGTCTACATTATTCTCGAACCCGTAGGGTCTGCACGCTTAACGTTCGGTGACGCTAGAGTAGGATTGGGATATTCATGTTGGTGACCAAATGTTGTTCGGAGTCCCGGGTGAGATCCTGGATGTCACGAGGAGCTCCGAAATGGTCCGGAGTTAAAGATTTATATATGGGAAGTCATATTTTGGCTGCCAGAAAAGTTTCGAGCATTATCGGTATTGTACCGGGAGTGTCGAAAGGGGTCCGGGGGGTCCACCTGCCCCGGGCGGCCACATGGGCTGTAGGGGGTGCGCCTTGGCCTATATGGGCCAAGGGCACCAGCCCTAAGGGGCCCATGCGCCAAGAGAGAGTATAAAGGAAGAGTCCTAAGGGTGGAAGGCACCCCCCGAGGTGCCTTGGGCAGGGAGGATTCCTCCCTAGTCCTAGCCGCACTACCTCCCTTGGAGGAGGGGCCAAGGCTGCGACCCAACCCTCCTCCTTACCTCATATAAATTGTGGGGGAGAGGTAGGGGCTGGACACACCAAATCCCACGCCTCGGCGGCAGCCCTACCTCTCCCAAAACTCTATTTTCTCCTCAGATTGGTTCCGACAGCGTTTGGCAAAGCCCTGCCGTGATTGCACCACCACGCCATCGTGCTGGTTGAGATCCCATCTACTTCTTCTCTCTTGCTTGCTGGATCAAGAAGGAGGAGACGTCATTGAGCCGCACGTGTGCTGAACGGGGAGGTGCTGTCCGCTCGGCACTTCGATCGGGAGTTCGCGGGACGGATCGTGATTGGATCGCGAAGACATTTGACTACATCAACCACATTTATTAACACTTCTGCTTAGCGATCTACAAGGGTATGTAGATCCAATCTCTCCTCTCGTAGATGTTCATCTCCTAGATTGATCTTGGTGAGCGTAGGAATTTTTTTTGTTTCCCATGCAACGTTCCCCAACAGAGGAACCCCTCAAACTCCTCCGGTCGAGGCTCTCTTATTTCCCCATCAAAGGGAATCAAACATATCTCACAAAATTCAGCAAGCGGTATCTGATGATGTTCAGCATATAAATCAAAGCTCACTGCAGGGGGTTCAAGCCTATTTAGGAAATGAAAGTTTTGCGCAAAGGAATTCGTAAGGATCTGGTGCTGGTCACACTCATCTGCGAGGAAGTCGGTCAATCCGGCATTAGCAACAAATTGCGCAAACTCTTGGTATAATCCGGCTTCGTTCATGAAGGCATTGTGAGGCCATTCGCACGGCCGGACCTCCATCCTACATGGAATGTTGAGGTCGCTGTCCGAAGAGTCACCAAGGACTCCCTTGGCATTCCGCTTCGAGGAACTCCTCCGGAAGAAGTTCATTTACCTAAGAACAAATTTCTGAAAAAAAAATTGGCCACAAAAAGATGTTAACAAAATTTCACAAAATTGATAGCAACTACTCCTACAAGTGCTTAGAGGCCATATCAAGCATTCAAACTACTTAGGGCTCAAAGAATTCAACATTCAAGCTCATTTTATGTGGCACCAAGAGCAGCTGATTATGCAAAATATAATCCACTAGAGCAAAAACTAATTGGAGAAATGGAGGAGTCACATACCAAGTAGCAATCTCCCAAAACAGTTTCTGAAATGGAGCTCCGAGCAAAGAGATCAAAAATCTCAGGTTTGGGAGCAAGAACACAAGAGAGAGAGCTACCAGGAATTTTTGCTAGAGGTAAGAGACGAAGTGGGCTGAAGGAATAAGTGAGTGGGTCCCTGTGGGACCCACAAGCCACCAGGGCGCGCCTGGGGGGAGGTGGCATGCCCTGGTGCCTCGTGGGCACCTGGGACATCCCCTGGTGTGTTTCATTTTTGGGCACTTTTTTATTGCAAAGATAATTCAGAAAAAAGGGTAATCATGGCATTTTATTGTATTTAACTAAAAATAATAGAAAACAAAGAGTAGGTACAGAAGGTTGTGCTTACTAAATTCATCAACCACATGCTTCTAAAAAAGAATCCATTAATAAGGTTGATCAAGTCTTATTAACAAACCATTTCCGAGTAACATGAAACCGAAGAATCCTCGTAAAACACTAGGTTACCTAAACGGGGATATGCATCTCCCCAACTATAAGTGTCCCATATTTCTTTTTGACAGTAGAAAGAGGGAGTTGAAAACTTCCAATTGTAATTGTCGGAGTCTTTTCAATAACATGAATACTGTTTACTTGAAATTGTTTCTTCGGTAAGTGCACCGTATGTTCATTACCATTGATATGAAAAAGTGACCTTGCTTTTGTTGCAATCAATAACAGCCCCTGTAGTATTCAAAAAGGGTCTACCAAGGATAATCGACATGTTGTTGTCCTCGGGCATATCAAGTATAACAAAGTCTGGTAGGATAGTAACATTTGCAACTACAACGGGCACATCCTCACAAACACCAATAGGAATGGCAGTTGATTTGTCAGCCATTTGCAATGATATTTCAGTGGGAGTGTGTTTATTCAAATCAAGCCTTTTATATAAAGAGAAGGGCATAACACTAACACCGGCTCCTAAATCACACAAAGCAGTTTGACATAATTTCTTTTAATGGAGCAAGGTATAGTTGGTATTCCTGGATCTCCTAGTTTCCTAGGTACTCCATCCTTAAAAGAATAATTTGCAAGCATAGTAGAAATTTTAGCTTCAGGTATCTTTCTTTTATTTGTGAGAATGTCTTTCATATACTTAGCATAAGGAGGCATTTTCAACATGTCAATCAAACGAGTACGCAAAACGATGGGTCTAAGTATTTCAACAAAGCGTTCAAAGTCTTCCTCATCTTTATTTTTAGAGGGTTCTGGAGGAAAGGACATGGGTTTTTGAACCCATGGTTCTCTTTCTTTACCATGTCATCTAGCCACAAAGTCTCTTTTACCCTAACGTTTGTTTTTAGGAGGTGGGTTATCAAGATCAACAGCAGGTTCTATTTCAACATCACTATCAGGTTCTTTATCATTATCTGGTTGAGCATCCACATAGGCCTCATCATTATCATTATCATTAGGTGAATGTTCATTACCAGATTGTGTTTCAGCATCGGAAATAGAAACATCATTATTATCCTCAGAGGGTTTTTCTACCTCAGGTTCACTAGAAGTATGCAAAGTCTTATCATTTTTCTTTTTCTTTTTCTTTTTAGATGGACTAGGTGTATCATCGTTAATACTTTGAGAGTCTTGTTCAATTCTTTTAGGGTGACCTTCAGGATAAAGTGGCTCCTGAGCCATTGTACCTCCTCTAGTCATTACTCTAACAGCACGATCATTCATATTGTTATTCATTTCATTGAGCAATTCACTTTGAGATTTAGCAACTTGTTCTAATTGGGTTTGAATCATAGAGGCATGTTTACCTACACCTTTGACATCATTAGTAATTCTAAATAGCAAGTCACTCAAGCAATCAATCATGTAAGCATTTTGTTTCAATTGTTTCATAACATTTGCATTGAAATGATCTTGCTTAATAATATAATTGTCAAATTCATACAAGCATTGACTAGGAGGTTTGTTATAAGGAATATCACCTTCATCAAACTTTATAAGAGAATTTACCTCCACTACCTATGACGGTGTGTCAAGACCATGTATTTCTTCAATAGGTGGCAAATTCTTAACATCCTCAGCTTTAATACCCTTTTCCTTCATACATTTCTTTGCTTCTTGCATATCTTCAGGGCTAAGAAATAAAATACCCCTCTTCTTTGGAGTGGGTTTAGGCGGTGCTTCAGGAAGTGTCCAATCATTGGCATTTCTCAATATATTATTCAATAGTTACTCAACCTGTCTGATAGTTCGTTCCCTAAAAACAGAACCAGCACGATTATCTAGGTAGTCCCTAGAAGCATCGGTTAATCCATTATAAAATATATCAAGTATTTCATTCTTCTTAAGAGGATGATCAGGCAAAGCATTAAGTAATTGGAGAAGCCTCCCCCAAGCTTGAGGGAGATTCTCTTCTTCAATTTGCACAAAGTTAAATATTTCCTGTAAGGCAACTTGTTTCTAATGAGCAGGAAAATATTTTTCAGAGAAGTAATAAATCATATCCTGGGGACTACGCACACAACCAGGAGCAAGAGTATTAAACCATGTCTTAGCATCACCCTTTAATGAGAAAGGAAATAACTTAAGGATATAGTAATAGAGATTTTTTTCCTCATGAGCGAATTGGGTGGCTATATCATTTAATTTAGTAATATGTGCCACAACAGTTTCAGTTTCATAGCCATGGAAAGGATCAGATTCAACTAAAGTAATTAACTCAGGATCGACAGAGAATTCATAATCCTTATCAGTAACAAATATGGCAGAGGTAGCAAACTTAGGATCATATTTCATTTTCTCCCTCATAGACTTTTCTTTCATTTCAGCAAGCAATTTTATAACCTCATCTCTATCATTACAAGCAAGAATAGCTCTAGCCGTCTCCCTATCAAAGACATGTTCATCAGGTGATTCAACTATAGTAGGAGAGCTAGGCATGATAGGTGAATCATAATTCTCGAGAGTTTCAACATTGTTAGCATTCTCAATTTCTCTAGCTTTAGCATGTTGTTCATCAAGAAATTCACCAAGTGGCACAGTATCATCAAGCAAAGTACTAGCATCATCATAAGTATCATTCATGGCAGAAGTAGCATCATCAATAACTTGTGACATGTCAGAATTAATAGCAGGTGGTGGTGTTGCAAGCTTATTTAAAACAGAAGGTGAATCAAGTGCGGAGCTAGATGGCAGATTCTTACCTCCCCTCGTCTTAGAGGGAACGATCTTGGTCTTAGCGTCTTTTAGATTCTTCATAGTGATCAACAGATATAAATCCCAAGTGACTCAGCAAATAAAGCTATGCTCCTCGGCAACGGCGCCAGAAAAAGGTCTTGATAACCCACAAGTATATGGGATCGCAACTGTTTTTTAGGGTAGAGTATTCAACCCAAATTTATTGTTTCGACACAAGGGGAACCAAAGAATATTTGAAAGTATTAGCAGTTGAGTTGTCAATTCAACCACACCTGGAGACTAAATATCTGCAGCAGAGTGATCAGTAGCACAGTAGTATGATAGTTTGATAGCGATAGCAATAATAGTAACAGTAACAGTAATGGCAATAGTTTTGTAGCAATTGTGACAGTAGTAGCAAAAGTAGTAACTTACCAAAGAACAATATGTGAAAATCTTGTAGCCATTGGATCGGGGATTATGTTGGATAACATTCATCATGTAATAGTCATAACCTAGGGTGACACAGAACTAGCTCCAATTCATCAATGTAATGTAGGCATGTATTCCGTATATAGTCATACGTGCTTGCCATAAGAACTTGCATGACATCTTTTGTCCTACCCTCCCGTGGCAGCGGGGTCCATAAGGAAACTAAGGGATATTAAGGCCTCCTTTTAATAGAGAACCGGAACAAAGCATTAACACATAGTGAATACATGAACTCCTCAAACTACGGTAATCACCGGAAAGAATCCCAATTATTGTCACCTTGGGGTATGCGGATCATAACACATAGCAGGTGCATATAAATTGCAAGATCGGATCAAGAACACAAATATATTCATGAAAACATAAAGGGTTCAGATCTGAAATCATGGAACTTGGGCCCTAGTGACAAGCATTAAGCATAGCAAAGTCATAGCAACATCAATCTCAGAACCTAGTGGATACTAGGGATCAAGCCCTAACAAAATTAACTCAATTACATGATAAATCTCATCCAACCCATCACCGTCCAGCAAGCCTATGAAGGAATTACTCACTCCCGGTGGTGAGCATCATGAAATTGGTGATGGAGGATGGTTGATGATGACGTAGACGGAAGATCCCCCTCTCCGGAGCCCCAAACGGACTCCAGATCTGGCCTCCCAATGAAGAACAGGAGGTGGCGGCGGCTTCGTATCAGGAAACGTAATAAAACTTCCTCTCCTATTTTTTTCTCTGGAATTGTGAATTTATAGGCCTGCGATTAGGGTCAGCGGAGCCACGTGGGCCCCATGAGCCACCAGGGCGCGCCTGGGGGGTGGCGCGCCCTGGTGCCTCGTGGGCAGCAGGTGCCCCCCCTCCAGTGGGTCTTGGCTCCAGTATTTTTTATTTTTTCCATAAAAAATCTCCAAAAAGTTCGTCCAATTCCAAGAACTTTTATTTCTGCACAAAAACAACACCATGGTAGTTCTGCTGAAAACAGCGTTAGTCCGGGTTAGTTCCATTCAAATCATGCAAATTAGAGTCCAAACAAGAGCAAAATTGTTTGGAAAAGTAGATACGACGGAGACGTATCAGTAGACATAACTGCAACACAAGCAAAAAAAGCAACAAGATATTTTTTTGGTGTTTTGGAAATTTTTGGCAAGCGAAGAAAAGGAAAATAAAAACTAGGCAAGAAAACAAAAACAAACAAAAGATAAATAGTTTGTGTGTAGGTACCTGATTTGGTAGATGTTGACTTCCCGGCAATGCTGCCAGAAATTCTTCTGCTACACCCGTAGGAGTTGTTGGACTCCCTGAAGAGGAAAGGTGATGTAGGACAGCAGCAGAAAGTATTTCCCTCAGTTAAGAACCAAGGTCTATTGAACCAGTAGGAGTCACCACACTAACAATGTAAACAGCACCTGCACAAACAACCATAAAACAAATGCCTGCACCCAACTTGGCAAGGGGGTTGTCAGTCCCCGTGTCTTACCAGTTACAAGATTAAAAGCAAATAGATAGTGATAATAGTAAACGGCAAAAAGTAAAGGAAAATAAAAGAGAGCAAATTGCAAGAGCTTTATATTAATGGAGAATGGACCCGGGGGCCATAGGTTCACTAGTGGCATTTCTCTCAAAATCAGGTAGTGGCATGAACAAATTACTGTTGGGCAATTGATAGAATAGTGGCAATTTATAACTATGATCATTCATGGCATAATCTCCTATAGGCAGTACGTCCGTGATAAGTAGACCGTTAAACTTACTGACGTCTACTACTATTACTCCACCCCAAGACCGCTATCCAGCATGCATCTCAAAGTATTAAGTTTGCAAGAAACAGAGTAATGCAATAAGCAAGATGACATAATGTAGACAAGAAGAAATCTAGCAATAAGATTAAATCCCATCGTCTTATCCTTAGTGGCAACAATACAAAGACGTTTCTTGTCCCTTTCTGTCACTGGGATATAGAAATCACCTCCTGATTGAACCCACTACTATGCACCACTTCCTCTAAAGAACTACTCATCTATCTTGGCCAGACAAGACTCATAGATCGGAAAGCATACATAGCTATTTAATTATGCAGCAAAGAAACTTTAAGAGATTCAATAGAAATCAATGAATAATCTGATCATAAATCCATAATTCATCGGATCCCAATAAACACACCACAAGAATTACATTGGATTGATCTCAAAAGAGAACATGGTATTGAAGATCCAAAAGAGAAAGAGAAAGCCATCTAGCTACTCCTATGGACCCGTGGGTCTTAAAGGAACTACTCACACACCATCATGGAGGTAGCAAGGTTGATGAAGATGGCCACCCCAATGGTTTCTCCCTCCGGCAGAACTCCAGAACAGGGCTCCAGATGGGATCACTTTGGAATAGAGGCTTATGGCGCCGATAAAATTGTTTCGGGTCTCGCTTCAAGGGTTTATGAATATATCAGAATTTATAGGCTAGGAATTAGGGCAAACGGGGCTGCATGGGCCCCACAAGCCTGCGTGGCGCGACCGGGGGGTAGGCCGTGCCCCTGGGCTTATGGGCCCCACGTCCATCTTCTAGTCTCCTCCCAAAGTTGCTAGGGTCTCTTATGTTACAGAAAAATTTGTCAAAAAGTTTCATCGTGTTTGGACCTTCGTAGGTATCGATTTTCTGTAAAACCAAAAACAAGCAGAAAACATCAACTGGCACTGGGCACTGGATTAATATGTTAGTCAAGAAAAATAATATAAAATGATGGCCAAAGTATGTAAGAATGATAATATAATAGCATGAAACAATCAAAATTTATAGATACGCCAGGGACGTATCAATAATCATGTTGACTCACTGAAAACAAAATAAAATAAAGGATAACTATTGGGGTGCCTCCCAACAAGCACTATTGTTTAATGCCCTCTAGTTAGGCATAATGCAATCTATCAAGTTTTATCAAAAGACAAATCATGAACGTCTCTCTCATATTCCTTTCTTTCAGCAACAAGTTGTCTAATAGGCAAGGACAAATAATTAAAAGGACTATATTTAGTAGGTTCAACATTTATAAAATCAACTTCTGGTGGAGGTGATTCATCATCAAATCCTTCATAGGTAATAGCTACCTCCTCATTGTATAGATTCCTATAGATTTGTTTGGATAAATTTTTTTCTCAAGTTCATATTCAATCCTTCATTTCCTAAGGTAAATTTACCATTAGTGTCCTCAAAAAGTTTCTCAACCAAAGCAAAAGGTGGAACTTTCTTTCTAGCATTCTTTTCAAAGGCTTCATAATCTATGTTGCCGCTTATCCACCTTCCCACTCTCGCCGACAGAGGCCACAATGCTCACACAACCACAAAGCATTTGAATGTGGTCAATCCTAAGACGTCTCTCTCTCTCTCTCTCAGCATAAAATGAGCAATTTGCTTTCTTTTCCCCCTATGAGGTTTTGCCAAGCTGTGCATGCAAGGTTATCAATGGTTTCTTTCGTCTCCAATCTTGTTTTGCTAAGGTGTGCAATGCGGATCGGTGCCGGTATGAAAGAAAGACGGGTCATGTGCATTTGATTGAGGTTACACCCTAAATAGCATCTTAAAAATGGTTAATAGGTAAAATAACATCATATTCAGATTCTACACATTTTTCTAATCAAATTTCATATATAACCTGTTAAAATTGGAGTTAGGGTTTAAAAGATATGGATATTTTTTAAAGCATTTGTTCTAGATGGACTGCAGGTTGATTAACCCAAATACCAGGGGGTGTTCTCTTTAATTCCTGTCACTTAAAGGTGGATTGCGGGTTAATTACCAGAAATAGCAGGGGGCTTTCTGTAAATATGCAAAAAGAAAATATTCATTTTCCTGTCACTCAAGGATGGACTGCGGGTTAATTATCAAAAAAGATCGGGGGTTTTCTTAAAAAATGCATGACAGACGGGTAGAAATAGTGTTCCCTTTATTAGTAGGTATAGATGTATGTATGTACAGAAATTTTATTAAGGACCCTGGTCAAAGAATTCCTATTCGTCACCCAGTCGAACGACCCAGCCAGCCGGCAGCCGATGTAATTTATTTTCCCCTGGCAACTATTTTTTCCTCATGATAGGGCTCAGCCATTTAGGAGCTAACCCACTCCCCGCTGTTTTTGGAACCATTGGGAGCGGAAGCGGCGAGCGGTTCGGAGACGAGCGGGGGAGGTTTCGGCGGCGTGGCGACGGCAGCTGCGGGTGGAGTCCGATGCGTGCGACGCCGAGGGTGGCTCCGATGGCCGGCAGCAACATCAAGGCGAGCAGTGTGTCGAGAGGCATCACGGCGTTTCACAACCTCATTGGCCAGCGATCATGCCACGACTCGCCTCCATCCCTGATACGTCTCCAACGTATCTATTATTTTTGCTTGTTCCATGCTATGATATTATTATTCTTGGATGTTTTTATTATCATTTTATACATTTTTATATCATTTTTGGGGACTAACCTATTAACTTAGTGCCACGTGCTAGTTCCTGTTTTCTGCCCTGTTTTTGTTTTACAGAAAATCAATATCAGATAAGATTGAATCGTCCCGAAACTTTTTGAGGATTTTTTATTGAAGGTAAGGATCACCAGGAACTTGGAGGCCAAGGAAGATCACGCTGGATGGCCCCACATGGCACCAGGGCGCGCCCCAGGGGGCAACCCAACGAATAAATTAAATTTTTATTTTTCACTTTTTGTTTCTGATATTCTCATTATCATTTATTTGCCTCTGTTTTGAGTTGATTTTTTTATTTTAATTAGTGTTTGTGCCAAGTAAGACCTTTGGGATGATGTGGATGCTTGTGAATGCAATTCTGTGAAAAACAGAAACTTTGACGCCCAGTCCAGGAATTTTATAAATTCCTCAGAGTGTCGAATGTATCTGAATTTTTTACAGGTGATTGATATACAAATTTTCCACGTTGTCATAATTTTTCATAAGTTTTGGAGTTCCAGAAGTATAGCTTTTCGACAGATTGCTACAGACTGTTCTGTTTTTGACAGATTCTGTTTTCTATGCATTGTTTGCTTGTTTTGATGAAACTATGGACTTATCGGGGGGTGCAAGCCATGGGAAGGTGAGAACACAGTACCTATAATGCAAAATAAAATTTGAATGGGTTTTGTACAGTACTTATAGTAGTAATTTGTTTGGTTATACTAACGGATCTCACGAAGGTTTTGTTGAGTTTTGTGTGAATGAAGTTTTCAAGTTTTGGGTGTGACGACGATGGATGAAGGAATGAAGAGATGCAAAAGCCTAAGCTTGGGGATGCCCAAGGCACCCCAAGGTAATATCCAAGGAGACTCAAGCGTCTAAGCTTGGGGATGCCCCCGAAGGCATCCCCTCTTTCTTCTAACTACTATCGGTAGCACACTTGAGGCTATATTTTTCTTCGTCACATGATATGTGTTTTGCTTGGAGCGTCTTGTATGATATGAGTCTTTTCTTTTTAGTTTGTCACAATCATCACCTCTGAACACATTTGCTTGAGGTGGCCTCACGTCATCATAATTTATTAGAATTGCTCTTTGTGCTTCACTTAAATTTGTTGAGCTAGGTGGTTGCTCTAGTGCTTCACTTATATCTTTTTGAGCACGGTGGTGCGAATGTTTTGAAGAAACTTGTTCTCTTGCTTCGCTTACAAATTTTTGAGAATGCTAGTTATGTTTTGAAGAAACTTGCTCTCTTGCTTCACTTGTATCTTTTTGAGAGTATGAAAATAGTTATGGTAAATTGCACAAGCTATGAGCTTGGTCCCCATGTGATGAATATTCAAGTAGAATAATGAAAACTAGCATAAAAATTTTATGGGACATGAAAAACTTGATTCTTTGCAATAGTTTTGAGATATGTAGATGATGATATGTGAGTTATGTTCATGAGTAATTATGCTCTAGTATGAATAGTGATGTTAAGGTTTGTGATTCCCTATGCAAGCACATAAAGTCAATAGTTATGCAATGAAGTTACATCCAACTTGTGGTGCATTATTCGGTGTTGGTTATGTTTTTTGTATGCTTGTGCATCATTATGGTTTCTTAGTTGGTCTCTTCTCAACCTTTATGCTAGCCTCCATTTGTACTAAGTGGGATTACTACTTGTACATCCTTTACCTTAAAACTTGTTTTGCCAATTGTGTCCACCATATCTACCTATATACGGTATTTCATCGCCGTCCTAAGTAAATTTGCATGTGCCACCTCTAAAAAAAAATTCAAAATTAATTTCTCCTTTTTAAGTGCCCGTATCGCTCATGAAGCGGTGAGGGGTAGCCAATGATTTTTATGTTGGATATGTCATTCTCACGATGAGTGTTTATTCACTTGTCATTGCACGAGAGTGTGGCGGTATAAGGGATGCCCAGTCCCAAAATAAATTGAATTTCCTTGGAATGTGTTTGTATGGAGGGCACCCGTGAATACGGTTAGCCATGGATTGTGATAAGGAAAGGTGGAAAACAAACTCCTTCGGATGTGAATGAAAAAATGGGACAAAAGTCTCAAAACCATGGAACGATGATGGGGAGCAAAACTTTTATTTTTTTTGTTTGGGAACTATCGGTGTACTAAAGTTTGGGCCCTTTAGTACCCCATACTTGTGCACGGGCAGTTGCAGCCATACCGGCGGCAAGGCCTGACGGGGACAACTGGAAGTGAACACGAGACGACCAAAGAAGACCACGAGCTGGGCTCCCGGGAAGATTCTTGCCGGGATGGTTAGCGAAGCCCTGGCAAGACCATCACCCTTGAGGTTGAGAGCTCTGACACCATCAACAATATCAAGACCAAGATCCAGGGGCGTCTACGTGGTGGCATGCAGATCTTTGTGAAGACCAAACGGCAAAGTTCCCAGCAAGATTCTTGCCGCAAACGTTTGCGCGGCCCCGGCAAGAATCTTGCCGGGGACGCTTGCGAAGCCGCGGCAAGACTCGCGCCCGGCAAGGATTCCACCACCCTGCCACCGCTCCAGCACAGCGACTAGCCTGCCAGCCTGGCCCCGCAAGCCTCGTCATCCTGGATGCGTGTCGAGATGGGGTGAGGCGGCGAAGGACGGGACGGGCCCTGTTTCCGTCCCCGATAAAGTTAGGGACACGTAAACAGCGCATTAAATGCATTTGTCCTAAGACGCCAGGGATAAGTATGCGCACTGTAGCAGCTTTACACCTCCTGCATGCACTGTAGTAGCTTTACACCTCCTGTGCGCCACTGTGGTAGCCCCTTGGTATAAAAGGAGGCCCATGGCGATACAGAGGGGGACTTTTTTGGACTTTCTGGCCCAATTTGCATGCGTAGCAGCTAGCCAGAGCTCAAGAACTCTCAATACACCAAAGCAGGACTAGGGTTTTACGCTTCTCAGTGGCCCAAACCTGGGTAAAAAATCGCTTGTGTTGATCGTTGGATCGGCTCTCCGTGCACACTTCTTTCCCTGCCGAACCGTAGAAGGGATCCACGAGATCCCATAGGTGTCATTTCCCCGACATCTTTGGCGCGCCAGGTAGGGGGCGAGAGGTTGCGCGAACCTGATCTAGCAGTCAATGCATCAGTTTCTTCAACGTCTTCGTCATCATGCTTCCCAAGAAGAAGGGCATCATGGCGATTGGTTCATCTGCGGCCGATCTGCCCTTACTGACACGGACGGGCGACGGGGTAGACGCGGGTAGAGGAGGAGGTAGAGGTCATAAGCTTCCATGATGTTCTGGCGATCGGAGCCAGTTGAGCGGTGTCGTCCGCGGCCGCGACGACGACTTGCGCGCCGCTATATCCAAGGATGGAGCCGTGCGGCCTACGGGCGGCGCGGCGACCTCCAAGGACGGAGTCGTACTGCCTACGGGCGGCGCAGCCAACTCCACGGGTGGAAGGGCGACTTCCAAGACGCCCACGCCGGCACATGCGCCGCGGCCTTCCCAGGTCGTGTGAGATGAGCAGCGCCGTGACGTTGGTGACCCCAAGCGTCCCCATGGAAAGAGCCCTCAGCGTCATTCCCGAGATGCGCGGGGCCAGCACGCACGCCAAGATGCCGGTGGAAATGGCGCACGGCTGCGGGACCATGATGGAGCTCCTTCTAACGCAGTTAGGAGTCAGAGCACCTCACATTCTTCACGCCTGTCGCTGCCGCCTACACCAGCAGAAGCATTGGCGCGAGCGCAGCTGCTCCTGGATTTTCCTCCCGCTGCGGAGAAACTCGATGAATGGAGAGCTGCTATTCAGAGCCTCCTCGGTTTTGCCGACAGAGATGGGCAGCAGCAGGCTGGGCCCTCGCGGCTGCGATCCATCGAGCCGGCGCGTGCCGATGGCGGAAGGATAGGAGGTGGTGCGTCTATGGTGCACTCTCCTCCACCACGACAACGGCGATCGCCAGTCCGACGGCTCGATGCCCGCGATGATGGATCCACGGCATCATCTGATCCGCGAACTCACCGCGATCAACGTCAAGTTCTTCAGGAATGAGCCAAAGAAGACGCTCAGACTACCATCGAGTGGCGGCGGGAAGCGCGCCATCAATCTGAGAGGCGCGCAGGGCCCACTGTAGACAAGCATGCGCCGAGGGATTCTGGTGACTTACCTTACGAGGTGGGTTGTCCAGCTTTTACCCGTGAGCTGCGGCGAGTCCAGTGGCCCACTTCCCACAAGTTTAAACCAGAGGTCCCAGAGAAATACGACAGGCTGCCAGGGCTCGAGATGACAAGGTACTCGCCAACTACTTCCCTTTGGTATTCAAACCCAACGTCAGGTCGTGGTTGATGCACTTGCCAGAAAATTCCATCTCTTCTTGGGCGGATCTATGTCACGGATTTGTTGGCGCCTTTATCGGAGGCCACCAAGCTCCTGGCCAGGCAAGTGATTTACATCTCATCCCTTAGAAAGAGGGCGAGCCTTTGCGCAAGTACATATAGAGATTCAGCCGTGTGCAGTACAACATCCCAGACGTTCACCCTGCCGCTGTTGTTAGCGCGTTTCATCAGAACATGCGCAATCGCAAGTTGCGCGAAGAGCTGGCGATGAACAAGGTTAGGGATGTTGCCGAGCATTATGTTCTGGCCGATAGATGTGCTCGGGCTGAAGAAGGAAGGAGATACCCCGGTGAAGATGCCGGCGCGGGAACTGCCTCCGCAGACGAGGATGCCGCTGCCCCGGCAAAGAAGGGCCGACGGCGTAACAGGAAGCGCAAGGGCAAAACCGTGCTTGCCGTCGAGGAATCCGGCAACCCCGGCGCCGCCAAGAAGACCAAGGTTGACGACCCCGGCAAGGAGGTTGCCGGGTGCGCCGCCTGTCAGGCCTTGGCGGCTGCCGACAAGCCAGAAGGCTCCGACAAGCAGTATTGCAAGATCCATCGTACCAAGGGCCATGATCTCCAGAACGGCCAGCAAGTTGAGCAGCTTGTCGAGAGGCAAAAAGCTGAATATGAAAGCCGAGACAAGGAGAAGGACCAGGATGGTGCTAAGGGGTCCGGCAAGAAGCGTGGTGGCCGAGGAGGTCGCCGTGGCAAGGACAAGCAACAGGAGAGGCCTGCTCGGGGCCGCGACAAGAAAGAGGGGGATAATGACCACGAAGAGGACGACGAGTCCAGCGAGCATGATTTTCAAAAAGCTACAGAAGCCATGTGCATTGATGGTGGCGCCTCGTTGCATTCCTCTCACCGCCAACTTAAACAGTGGGCGCGCGAGATAAATGCAACAGAACCATCAGTCGATGCCCAGAAGACGTTGAGATGGTCCAACACGCCTATCATTTTTTACGATGAGGATCACCCTGATCGCACAACAGCGGACGGGTGTTTGCCATTATTGGTTTTGCCAATGATTCGCAACCTCAAAGTGACAAAAATGTTAGTTGACGGTGGGGCCGGTTTGAGCTTGATCTCACCCAATGTGATCAAGAGGTTACAAATTCCTAATGGAGATCTCGAAGAGACAGGCATGTTTCAAGGGATCAATCCAGGAAGAAGCCAGCCGAAGGGTAAGATCACGCTACCAGTTACATTTGGTGGCGAGCTGAACTACAAGACGGAGAAGATCGTTTTTGATGTCGCCAAGATCCCATTGCCGTATAACGGGATCCTTGGCCATCCAACACTGGCCAAGTTTATGGTGGCATCACATTACGCTTACAATACATTGAAGATGCCCGGGCCGATGAGCATCATCACCGTCAACTCCGACAAGAAGGATGCGATCATCTGTGCCGACCAACTCTACCGGGAGGCAGTTGTAGCACCTGCCGCTAAGGCACCTGCTCCTGCTACTGGAGCTCCCGGGGGGAAGAAGACCGACAAGACCTCTTGCGCCCACTCCGGCAAGCACGCCTCCTCGGAGTGCTGCGTTCCCATCGAGGAAGCGCCAGAGAGCTCCACCGGCAAGAGCAAGAAATCCAAGGCAGCTCCACCAGAAACTAAGAAGGTGCCCGTCAAGGAGGACGGCACGGGCGGAACTTTCACTAAAAGTTCCGCCCTCGGCGACAAATAGGAAAGCGCGCTCATTGCCTTCCTGCGGCCGAATGTCGATGCATTTGCATGGCAAGCATTTGACATCCCCGGCGTTCCCAGGGAGGTGATTGAGCACCATCTTGCTGTCTGTCCTCATGCGCGGCCCGTCAAGCAGAAGGTCAGGAAGCAAGCTTTTGAGCGGCAAGAGTTCATCACTGAAGAGATCAGGAAGTTGGAAGCGGCAGGTTTGGTCAGAGGAGTGCTCCATCCAACGTGGTTGGCCAATCCAGTTGTAGTGCGCAAGGCGAATGGAAAGTGGAGGTTGTGCATTGACTATACATATATCAATAAAGCCTGCCCAAAGGATCCTTTCCCCTTGCCGCGCATCGACCAGATTGTGGACTCCACTGCCGGATGCAACTTGCTGTCATTTCTTGACGCTTATTCAGGGTACCACCAAATCTTCATGACGAAGGAAGATGAGGAGAAGACCGTGTTTATCACCCCTTGTGGTACGTATTGTTTTATACGAATGCCTTCCGGGTTGAAAAGCGCTGGTTCAACATTTGCGAGAGCGGTCCAGATCGGTTTTGAGCCCCAGCTACATAGAAATGTGGAAGCTTATATGGATGACATAGTGGTCAAAACCAAGGACAAGGAAACGCTCATACAAGATTTAGAAGAAACATTTGCAAATTTGCGCAAGATCAATCTCAACCTCAATCCTAAGAAGTGTGTGTTTGGTGTCCCATCCGGCAAGCTTCTCGGATTCTTTGTGTCTCAGCGTGGGATCGAGGCAAACCCCAACAAGATCAAGGCGATTGAGCAGATTGAAGCACCAAGACGCGTTAAAGATGTGCGTCGACTTGCCGGCTGCGTTGCTACTCTAAGTAGGTTCATCTCAAATCTGCTGAGCGCGCCCTGTCCTTTTTCAAAATCTTGCAAAAGGCAGGTCCAATGAAATGGACTCCGGAAGCGGAGGCAGCGCTGCAAGATTTGAAGAGGTACCTCTCCTCTATGCCAACACTAGTCGCGGCTAAACCACAAGAGCCATTGCTGCTATATCTAGCGGCAACGAATCAAGTGGTTAGTGATGCGCTGGTGGCATAGAGAGAAGTCGACGAAGAAGCAGCAGCAGTGGCAAGACTGTCAAATGACGAGCCAGGGCTCTCCCCAGCAGAGTCTGGTGACGACAAGACAAGACCTGCGAAAGCAAATGAAATAGCACAGAGGAAGAAGATGGTGCAGCACCTAGTTTATTTTGTCAGCTCCCTTTTGCAGGGGGCTAGGTCAAGGTACTCTGGTGTGCAGAAGTTGCTATTCAGCCTCCTTATGGCCTCGAGGAAGCTGCGCCACTATTTCCAGGCACATGAGATTACCGTCATCACTCGCTTCCCGTTGCAACGGATTTTACACAACCCAGATGCGACTGGAAGAATTGTGGAATGGGCGTTGGAACTGTCAAGCTTTGGTCTCAAGTTTGAAAGCACTTTAACAATTCAGAGCAGAGCCTTGGCGGAGTTCATTGCAGAATGGACCTCAACGCCTGATGAGGAGATTCAAGAGACAACTCTCCCCGGCAAGGAAACGAGCCGAGAGTGGGTTATGTATTTTGATGGGGCTTTCTCACTGCAAGGTGCCGGTGCTGGTGTGCTGCTTGTCGCGCCCACCAGAGAGCACTTCAAATAAGTAGTCCAGATGCACTTTCCCCGAGAGAGATCAACAAACAACACTGCAGAGTATGAAGGACTGCTTGCTGGTCTCAGGATCATGGCAGACCTTGGATTTAAGAAGCTCATCATCAGAGGTGATTCACAGCTTGTCGTCAAGCAAGTTAACAAAGATTATCAGAGCCCGTTGATGGAAGCTTACGTAGATGAAGTGAGGAAGTTGGAGGAGCATTTTGACGGTCTGCAAGCAGAGCATGTTCCTCGTGCAGAGAACAGCATTGCTGACAACCTGTCAAAATGTGTTGCCCTCAAGTTACCTGTGGAGCCAGGGACTTTTGTGCTCCAACTAACTCAGCCATCCATTAAACCATCAGCAAGGCAAGATAAGCGGAGGAAGTTGAGCTCTGTCCAGTACTTTCCCGCAGAGCTCCCAGAAGCCGCCGGCAAGGAAGTTGCCAGCAAGGAAGTTGCCGGGGGGCGACAGGCTCCGGCAGGGCCTCGAGCCCTTGCCGTGGAGACAACCGCTCCCGCAACAGAAGACATGCCTCTAGTCCTTGCTGTCGAGCCTCAGGCTCCAGCATGGGCACAACACATCGTCCAGTTCCTCCAAACAGGGGAGCTCCCCGAGGAACAGGAAGAAGCGGAGAAAGTAGCCCGTCGGTCTAATATGTACCAGTTTGTGGACGATGTCCTGTACAGAAAAAGACCGAACGGTGTGAAATTGAAGTGCATTCCTCTGGAGGACGGACTGGAGCTGTTGGCAGAGATACATGGAGGTATATGTGGCTCTCACATAGGATCAAGGGCTCTTGCCGGTAAGGCATTCCGGCAAGGTTTCTTTTGGCCCACTGCCCTCCAGGATGCAACTACACTAGTAACCAAGTGTGAAGCGTGTTAGTTCCATTCAAAGAAATTGCATCAACCAGCTCAAGCTCTTCAGACAATCCCTCTTTCCTGGCCATTTTCAGTCTGGGGGCTCGACATATTGGGCCCTTTTCCCCGTGCTGTCGGGGGCTTTGAGTACTTGTACGTCGCAATCGACAAGTTCACAAAGTGGACGGAAGTGGAAGCAGTGAGAAAGGTGACAGCACAGTCAGCCGTCAAGTTCTTCAGAGGACTAGTTTGCCATTTTGGTGTGCCAAACAGAGTCATCACCGACAATGGCACATAGTTCACGATCCACGCCTTCATGCAGTATGTCCAAGACCTTGGCAGCAAAATCTATTTTGCTTCTATTGCCCATTCGAGAAGCAACGGTCAAGCGAAAAGGGCAAATGCTGAAGTGCTGCGAGGTCTCAAGACGAGGACTTTTGACAGGCTGCACAAGTGCGGAAGACGCTGGATTGATGAGTTGCCGGCAGTTCTTTGGTCAATCAGGACGACACCAAATCGAGCTACTGGCCAAACACCCTTCTCCCTGGTATACGGGGCAGAAGCAGTTCTCCCCACAGAACTCATACACGGGTCACCTCGAGTGCTCGCTTATGATGAGTTTGAGCAAGAGCAGTTGCGACAAGATGACGCTACGCTCCTTGAGGAAGATCATCTTCAGGCTGTTGTGCGAGCCGCGTGCTACCAACAAGCCTTGCGCCGCTACCATAGCCGCAAGGTTCATGCCCGAAGTCTTGAGGAGGGCGACCTTGTTCTTCGGCGCGTTCAGTCGACCAAGAATTCTAACATGTTAATGCCAAAGTGGGAGGGCCCTTATCAGGTAATACGAGTCACCAGGCCTGGCGCGGTCCACCTGGAGACCAAAGATGGCATTCCAGTGAGCAACTCCTGGAATATCGAACATCATCGTAAGTTTTATCCATAAGGCGCGGTTGCCGGGCCTCCCGGCAATCACCTTTTGTACTAGCCTTGCCGGCAAGGCATATAACCCTATGTACAAAGCCGGGCGCAGACCCTGTGCGCAGTTGAATAAGTTTAAGTGTTGTACAGTTCTTGTCGATTTACATGTTTATCTATATGCATGCTTGTCCAAGATCTTATACTACGCTTGTTTTCCGGCAACTACTGATGAACCGCCAAGGTTTCGTGTTCCTATTTTCTCTTCTTTCTTTTTCTCAAAGGGTAAAAGATTCCTCGCATGCAAGTTTGCCGGGGGGATGATGGTATGGAGTATGGACACCAACAGGCGACGTTCAAAGTCACATCCTGCGGGAAAGTGTATGGCAACGAAAAGCTAAGCTGCAAAACCTTGAGTAAATTTCTTTTAAACGTAAAGTTATTTTCCTTGGACGATTTTGGTTCTTGTATGGAAAACCTGCACGCGAAGGAACCTTGTCATGATCGGTTGTGCCCTTGCTCTGTTTCGAGTCCGCTCAACAGTTTAAGTGGCTGCGCTGAGAACGGCAAGGTATCTTGCCGGCAGCGACACCCCTAGCAGGCTGCTAAGGATCCGTTCCTCAAAGCGCTCGCGGCAAGGCTGCGCGCACCACCAAGTTTTTCCCAACGAAGCGTAGGGCATATGCCATACAGAGAGAAATCAAACAAGAGAGATAGCATGCATTCATCCAAAACACAGCAAGTTATATTACATCAATATTCGCCACAATTCCAACTTAAGATAGACTGTCTTTGGCATGGATTCGTGGCGGCAAGAAGAAGTGAAGCGGCTAGTCCCTGTGCTGGCCTTCAACACTCTTGACTTGATCCACCTTGTCAACGATGGGCGCGACAAGCTCTTCCAGCGCCTTGCGGTCTGCGTCCTTCGACAAGCGATTGAGCACGTTGGTGAGGTCGATGCCGGGGTTCCTGGGCGCCACTTTGGTGAGCACCTTGAGGAGGACGGCCCGGCAGAGTTTGCGGGATTCACTGGCCAGTTGGGTTGCTCGGCTGGAGTGGAGCAGCTTCAGGGCGTCGAGAAGGGCCTCGAAGAACATGGTCAGCCTGGCACTCTGAGACACCCTGTCGTCGGAAGAATAGTTGAAGTTCGCCAAGCCCATGGTGGATAGCTGTGCTGCAAGCTTTTCCACGACGTCAACAAGGCGCTCAGTCCAGATCTTCACGCCTTTCTCAAAGTCATTATAGGTGCCGGCGGCGCTCTCGAGCAGCTCCTTCTCGTCCTGGAGGTTTTTGGTCAGGGTCTTCTCGCGAGCCCTACTGCTCTCAAGGGACTCCTCCAGCGTGGCCACCTTCAGCTTCAAATCAGCAATGGATTCACTGGCTGCGGAGAGTTTCTGGGTCTTGTCGGATATGGTGGTTTGCATCTCCGCCAGGTCGTGGAGAGTTTTCTCTCTGTCACCCTTGAGCGTCGAGAGCTCCTTGCCGTGATCCTCCAGGTCCTTCTCCAGCCTCTTCACCTTGTCGGCCAGCTTGTTCTTGGCAGCCTCTGCAGCTTCGGTGGCATTGATGGTTTCCTTCAGCTTGCCGGTGTGGTCCAAGGCCAGAGCATCAAGTGCTTCTTTGTGTTTCTGCTCCAGCTCTTGGGTCTGTTGCGCGACAAGCTTTTCAATTTCCTCGTCCTTGCCACGGAGCTTGGTGGCAAGCGCATCCTCGCGAGCGACAAGGTCCTCTTCATGGGCGTCAAGCCCAACACGGTGTTCCGTTAAGCGAGCCTCTTCTGCAGTAGCCCGTTGAGTGGCCTCTTCCTGTGCCTTCTCAATGTCAGACTGCTTTAGGAGGAGCTCGTCTCAATTTCGGCTCAGCTGCTCCCGGCCAGCCCTCAGCTCTTGCCAAGCCTCAGCGAACCAGACTTGCATTTGCTTGACGCGCTTCTGGAAGTCTGCCTCTGCTGCTTCAACAACTGCTGCCCTGGAGTCCAATTTCTCTTTTTGGGTGCGGTGAAGCGCTTGGAACTTCTGGAAGTTATCACTCATGGCCTGGAGGAGCTGATCTTCTTTGGATCCACTACTGCTGGCGCGCGGCGCGTCAAAAATCTTGAGCCCGGCAGCGGCAATGACTTCCTCATCAAAAGTCTCTGCTTCGATTGGCGCTCCAGTGCTTGCCATCCCTGGGATGTTGACGAACAGGTTGTCGCCAACCTTTAGGTATCTACTTGCGGGGGGGACCTCGGATGTTGATGGCTGATCCTCGACAACCGCCTCACCGGCAACTGGGGGCCCCGTGATCGGTGTAGTGCCAGGCGCTCCTGCGGCAGGAATGCTGTCAGTACGGTCGCCGGCCTCCTTGCCGCCCCCCCCAGCAGACCCCTTGGCGGTTTCCTCATGCGCGTCCTTGGCGGCCTCGTCAGCAGCAGCCCTGGCGGCCTCAGCGGCAGCATCCTTGGTGGTCTCCTCGATGATGATGTTGGTGTCCATTTGTTCCACCGAGGAGAGATCTGAAAGCCAAGGAGGAGAAACGAGATGAGACCAAAGAGAGGGAGATCAGACAGAAAGAATGACGAGTGCCCTGAAGCAAGCGGCTTACCTGTGTCGAGCTGCTGGGAGGTGGTTCCCTCTCCGGCAACATTTGATGCCGGTGTAGAGCTGCCGGTGCCTGTGCTCACCGGCTCTTCCTCCATGCGAGTGGGCTCGCCAGTGGAAGCCCTTGCCGGGGATCCGTCCCTGGGCGGTCTGGTTGACGGAGGCGGCATATCGGGGGCGGCCCTCAGTGGCTCTTCCTGTTGCTGCTTTTCTCCTGCAAACCCGGCAAGGTTAGCAGTGAAGATGTACACCCAAACACCCGCCAGCGAGAAATGAGTAGTGGACTCACACTGGGGCCTGGGTTGGGGGCTGCGTCGTGGTTTGGGCTCCGGGCTGATGATGATAGTCTCCATGGCACCTGCGGTGCTTGCTGGGGGCTCGTCGCCCGTTGAAGTCTTGGACCTCTTCGCCATCCTCTGCGCCAATGTTTGCGTATCTCTGCGGGGACAGACCAAAGCAAAAACAAATAAGATGAGCAAAACTAGAAACTCAAGAAGTACAGGAGGCGTAGGCCAGGACCCTTACTTTTCTCCCTCCGAGCTTTGTTCTCTTTCCGGGCTAAAAGCAGAGAGGTCAAAGTCGACCTCCGCTATAGCATCCGTACAAGGGGATGGAGGAGGGGACCTGGGTCGCTTGGCTGTGGCAGGAGCGGCAGGCTAATGTGAGCCTGCTCCAGTTGCCGGCGCCGTCACGTGAGCCGCCCCCGCTGCTTTCTTTGCTGCCGCAGTCGCGCGCCTTGTCTAGCGCACAGGTTGCCGCTGAGCTTCTTGCCGCTGCGCAGCCTTGCCGGGGACCTCGTCGCTCGAGGAAGATTGCTGGACTGGCTCGCCAGAGATGGCTCCCCGAAGAACACACTTCTTCTTCTCTGGAGCTGGGGGCTCCTCATGCAGCTGCTCCTCGGATGTATCTTCGACAGAAGAGCCCCCGGCAACTGCGCCACCATGCTCTCCGGCAGTCTCCCCCTGCTTGGCAAGGTCTTCTTCTTCACTGGCTTCCTCTTCCATGAAGCCAACGCTGCCGGCCTCCGAGGCAAGAGCCGCCTCTTCCGCCCTGCTGGCAATATATGCCACTTCTTCGTCAGTGGTGCGGTGGATGAGGTTCGTCTCTTCCTGGATGGCCCTCTCCGACAAGTTGTCGAAGAACTCCTGTGCACGCTCTGCGGATGGCTTGGCCCATGTCCCGTCAAGACCGTGGGCATTGAACACCCACATCATGGCGATAATTGAGGTCAGAGCAGAGTTGTTGCATAGGGGAATGATGCTTGCCGGCAACTTGTACGACCTGTCGGTCCTGAACAGCTTCTGGCAGAGAGCTGTGTGCTGCATGACCGTCAGGTTGTTGTTCAGACTGGGGCGCAGCCTCATGATATCCACTGCGTTCCGATATTCCCAAGCTGGTCTCCCCTTGTTCTGCAGAGGGGTGATGCAGCGGCGGAGGAAGTCAGCGCCAACCATCTCGATTGTGAGCCCGGCAGCCTTGAGGCGGTGGATCCTGTTGATTGCGATTGTGAGCTCCCCGTCTTGAGGGTCGAGGGGGCTCCAATCGTTGCCGCGGGCCAGCCTTGTTTGCCAGGGCATACAGAACGGCTGCGGATCTTCCTCCGTAATCCAGCACCACCTGCACTGCCATTCGTCCCACTTCTCGCAGTAGACCCCGTCTGGGTATGTCTCCTTGTTCCATGCCCTTGGGATCCAGGCAATGCAGCCAGAAAGGGCCTCTCCTGCCTGGATACGGGGGATGAAATAATGGCGGAAGAGGGCTGTGTTGGGGACCACTCCGGCAAAATTCTCACAGAGGTGGGCAAAGCAGGCCATACATGTCACAACATTCGGCGTGAAATCCAAGATATGGAAGCCGTATGTGTACATGATGGCGTTAAGGAAATCAGAGAATGGGGGGCAGAGCCCGCAATAGAAGTAATCGACAAAGAAAGGGAACTTATCTGGGGCAGGCTGGGCGCCGGAAAAGCTGGGATTACGCGGGTAGCGGGGTGCCCCGTTGTCGCTCTTCCCCACATGCATAGATACCGCTCATTCAGAGCGCGCGTGTCGAGCGTCGGGGCGAAGATGACGTGCTTCTTCCGCATCTTCACCAACTCGCTCTCCGGCACCTCTTTGCCCTTTCTCGCCTTGGGCACCTCTTTGCCCTTGCTCGCTTTGGGCGCCATGGCGACTGGGGGAATAGGGGGGCCGAAGACGGTGAGAGCGTGGAGGCGGCGGACGGATGAGGAGTCTCTGTTTCAGGCTCGAGGAAGAAGACGACGGCGGTTCCTAGATTGGAACGAGCGAGAGGTAAATGAGCAGCGCCTCTGCGGATTCCTCTTTTTATGGGGAAGGCGCGAGGCTGCCTTTTTACTAATCAATGTAAAGGTATTTTCGTGGGCGTGCTACTGCTGCGGCCGTTCCGCGCACATATCCCACATCGCGCACTCAACGCGGATCGTGGGGAAGCGCAGTAGATGAGATGATTACAGTAGTTAACCCCTGCCATGCGTGCCCGTGCACTGTTTGGGCCTAGCCCAACAATGCCTCGCACCCGTGTGTGGCCCAGGCCCGGGATCTCCTGTCGGTGTACTAAAGTTTGGGCCCTTTAGTACCCCATACTTGTGCACGGGTAGTTGCAGCCATACCCGCGGCAAGGCCTGACGGGGACAACTGGAAGTGAACACGAGACGACCAAAGAAGACCACAAGCTGGGCTCCCGGCAAGATTCTTGCCGGGATGGTTAGCGAAGCCCCGGCAAGACCATCACCCGTGAGGTTGAGAGCTCTGACACCATCGACAATGTCAAGACCAAGATCCAGGGGCGGCTGTGTGGTGGCATGCAGATCTTTGTGAAGACCAAAAGGCAAAGTTCCCAGCAAGATTCTTGCCGGGAATGTTTGGACGGCCCCGGCAAGAATCTTTCCAGGGACACTTGCGAAGCCGCGGCAAGACTCGCGCCCGGCAAGGATTCCACCGCCCTGCCACCGCTCCAGCACAACGACTAGCCTGCCAGCCTGGCCCCGCAAGCCTCGTCATCCTGGATGCGTGTCGAGATGGGGTGAGGTGGCGACGGACGGGACGGGCCCTGTTTTCGTCCCCGATAAAGTAAGGGACACGTAAACAGCGCATTAAATGCGTTTGTCCTAAGACGTCAGGGATAAGTATGCGCATTGTAGCAGCTTTACACCTCCTACATGCACTGTAGCAGCTTTACACCTCCTGTGCGCCACTGTGGTAGCCCCTTGGTATAAAAGGAGGCCTATGGCAATACAGAGGGGGACTTTTTTGGACTTTCTGGCCCAGTTTGCATGCGTAGCAGCTAGCCAGAGCTCAAGAACTCTCAATACACCAAAGCAGGACTAGGGTTTTACGCTTCTCAGCGGCCCGAACCTGGGTAAAAAATCGCTTGTGTTGATCGTTGGATCGGCTCTCCGTGCACACTTCTTTCCCTGCCGAACCGTAGAAGGGATCCACGTGATCCCATAGGTGTTGTTCCCCCGACAGGAACCGCCTATGATGTATCCAATGTGAAAAGTGTTGGGAACCTTAAGTTGTTCTCGTCGACGAGAAAAGCATGCCTCCCAAAATAAATTTTTCATCTCTTTTTTAAAAAACTTGAGCTCTGGCACCTCTGTAAATCAATGCTTCCCTCTGCGAAGGGCCTTTCTATTTACTTTTATGTTGAGTCTCATCCTTCTTATTAAAAGCACCAACTAGGGGGTCATGTGGTCATGTGTGTGCATGGAGTATGATTGATATTCGAGTGTGTTTCATGAATGGATCAATAATTGAGCATAATGGGCTAGGGATAATTTTCTTTAGCATTGTTATTTTGAAAGGCATGGTTGTTTGTTAGCATCACTTGAGTATCTATGTCTTCATGTCAAATTATAGACTATTGTTTTGAATCATACAAGTCCTCATTTCTATGCTATGAAAGTAATGTGAAGTATGTTGGGTAGCATTCCACAATCAAAAATCTGTTTTATCACTTTCCTACTCGAGGACGAGCAGGAGTTAAGCTTGGGGATGCTTGATACGTCTCCAACGTATCTATTATTTTTGCTTGTTCCATGCTATGATATTATTATTCTTGGATGTTTTTATTATCATTTTATACATTTTTATATCATTTTTGGCGACTAACCTATTAACTTAGTGCCACGTGCCAGTTCCTGTTTTCTGCCCTATTTTTGTTTTACAGAAAATCAATATCAGATAAGATCGAATCGTCCCAAAACTTTTTGAGGATTTTTTATTGAAGATAAGGATCACCAGGAACTTGGAGGCCAAGGAAGATCACGCTGGAGGGCCCCACATGGCACCAGGGCGTGCCCCAGGGGGGCACGCCCCAGTGTCATGTGGGCCCCTCCTTGCTCCAACCGACCTACCTCCACCACTATAAATTCAGAAGAATTCCAAAATCCTCAGGGGAGTCCACGAAATACTTTTTCCGCCGCCGCAAGCCTCTGTTCTCGCAAGATCCCATCTGGAGGCCTTCTCCGGTACTCCGCCGGAGGGGGAACTCATCACGGAGGGGCTCTACATCAACCTTGCCGGCTCTCCGATGATGCGTGAGTAGTTCACCACAGACCTACGGGTCCGTAGGTAGTAGCTAGATGGCTCTCTCTCTCTCTCTCTCTGTGATTCTCAATACAATGGTCTCCATGATCTTCATGGAGATCCATCCGATGTAATGACTTTGTGCGGTATGTTTGTTGGGATCCGATGAATTGTGAGTTTATGATCAGATCTATCCTTGTTTTATTTGAGTTCTTTGCTGATCTCTCTTATGCATGATTTAGTATAGCCTTGTATTTCTTCTCGGAAGTTTTGGTTTGGTTTGGCCAACTAGATTAGATCTTCTTGCAATGGGAAGAGGTGCTCGGTAATGAGTTCGATCTTGCGGTGCTCTGTCCTAGTGACAGAAGGGGAATGGACACGCAAGTATTGTTGCCATTAAGGATAACAAATTGGGATGGATTCTTATATGTTTTTATCTTGACTACATCATGTCATCGTTCTTAATGCATTACTTCGTTCTTTTGGACTTAATACACTAGATGCATGCTGGATACCGGTCGATGTGTGAAGTAATAGTAGTAGATGCAGGCAGGAGTCGGTCTACTTGATTTGGATGTGATGCCTATATCATGATCATTGCCTTGGATAGCGTCATAATTATTTGCTTTTCTATCAATTGCCCAACAGTAATTTGTTTACCCACCGTATGCTATTTTCTTGAGAGAGATGCCACTAGTGAACTCCATTTCCATTCCCCGCCCCCAAGCTCCTGTCTGGGCCTCTCATCATCGCGCCCACACACACACATACATACTTTGTTTGAGTCAAGTTGCAGTCTTGAGCGTAACTGTAATAATTTCGCAAAAAAACCACAACTGTAATGATTTGTAGTTGCATGGGGCATGAAAATCGGAATGACCTAACCCAGGTTGCACGGTGATACTCCCGTAGGAGTTGTAGGATTTCCCTGAAGAGGAAGGGTGATGTAGCACAGCAGCAGAAATTATTTCCCTTAGTTAAAAACTAATGTTTAATCAAACCAGTAGGAGTCTACAAGCTAACAAGATAAGCAACACCTACACACAAACAAAATAAATGCTTGCGCCCAACTTGTCAAGGGGGTTGTCAATCCCCCCGTCTTGCTAGCTGCATTGTTAAAGGCAAATTGTGATAGATAGTGATATGGCAAAACGGCAAAATAAATAAACGTAAATAAAAGAGCAATAGAGCAACACAAATATTAATAGAGAATGGACCCGGGGGCCATAGGTTCACTAGTGGCATCTCTCTCGAAAGCAGGTAGTGGCATGGTAAACAAATTATTGTTGGGCAATTGACAGATTAGCAGCATTCATAATTATGATCATTCATGCCATAATCTCGTATAGGCATCACGTCCGTGACAAGTAGACTGTAATCCAACTGCATCTACTACTATTACTCCACCCCAAGATCTCTATCCAGCATGCATCTCAAAGTATTAAGTTCAATGCAAAACAGCGTAACGCAATAAGCAAGATGACATGATGTAGACAGAAAGAAACCTAGGAATAAGATCAATCTCCGTCGTTTTATCCTTAGTAGCAACAACACATCGTGCCTTCTCCCCATTCTATCACTGGGATATAGATCACCGTGAGGTTGAACCCACTACTATGCACCACTCCCTCTGAAGAATTACCCATTTATCTTGGTCAGAGAAGACAAATAACTCGGAAAGCATACATAGCTACTCAATCATACAGCAAAGAAACTTCAAAAGGTTCAATTATATTCAATGAACAATCTGATCATAAATCCACAAATCAATGGATCCCAACAAACACACCACAAGAATTACATCGGATTGATCTCAGAGGAGATCATTGTATTGAAGATGAAAGAGAGAGAGAGAGAAGAAGCCATCTAGCTACTACTATGGACCTGTAGGTCCCAAAGGAACTACTCACACATCATCATGGAGGTAGCAAGGTTGATGATGAGGCCTCCCACGGTAGCTTCCCCCTCTGGCAGAGCACCGGAAAAGGGCTCCAGATGGGATCGCTTCGAAACAGAGACTTGCGGCAGCGATAAAATTATTTTGGGTTCTCTTCTGAGGGTTTCGCCAATTGCAGAATTTATAGGCGGAAGAACTAGTCCAAGCAGAGGCTCAGGGGGCCCACATGGGTAGGTGGCCCTTCCACCCACCCCCCCCCCCCCGCGCCCGTGCAACGTGGCCATGTGACTGCCTCGTGGGTCCTCTCGACCTCCCCCGAAGCTTCTAGGGTCCTTCGTTGTCCCAAAAAAATCTTCAAAAATTGGCATCGTATTTGGACCTTCCTAGATATGGATTTTCTACGAAATCAAAAACAAGCAAAAAACAGAAACTGACACTGGGCACTAAATTAGTAAGTTAGTCCAGAAAAATAATATAAAATGATATAAAAAGCATATAAAAGTGATAATATAATAGCATTTAACAATAAAAAATTATAGATACTTTGGAGACGTATCACATGGGAGACGACCTAATCCACTGCCGCAGCTGGCCCTTCCCATCTGCTCCTCTTCCTGGCCGCCGTCGAAAGCCACAGCCAGGAAAGGCCTGCGTGATGGCGACAGCGGCAGGGTCCCTCTCCCATGCGATCTCCATGCTGCTCCTCCAATGTGATCTCTTCTGGCGGCAGCAACCCGATATCGGCGGTTGTTGCACTAGTGCTGGTCGGCTCCCAGGTACGCCACGGTGAGGACCAACTTCTCGTCGTCGTGGTTGGGTGCGTCCTCATCATGCGGTGGTGTGGCACGGCCGGTGTGCATTGGCCCTAAGGTCTCGATTAGGGTCCAGTAGCGTATCATCTTAGCCGGCATCCGCAACGGCTGCCACTCATGGGCTCCTCCCTTTAGATCTGATGCTGCTTACCTCAAATTCATGGTTAGTGGCACCGGGGCTCCCCTCCACTTGCCGGCTCCCACTCTCCCGCCAGATCCATTAGCCTATGGTGGTTGGGGGAGGCTCGGGGCTGGCCGCTGGCTTAGTCGGCTGTGCTGCCGGTGGCTCATACTGGCGAGGTTGCGGGATACAGCCGGAAGGCTCCTTTGTGGGTTTTGGCTGTTGGCAATAAGCCATGTGTGTGTGTGTGCATGGCGCGTAGGTGCGCGCGTGTGTGTCGGGTATGTGTGTCTAGGCTCAAGATGGAGGCCGGTGTGTGGCCGCGTCCAGCTGAGCGGGAGTAGCGGGGAGCCAGGCAATCTGTTGGAGCTGGCCGTGTAGTGCGCGTAGTGGCGCGCACTATGCGTGCGGCCGGACGAGCAGATCATGCATGCGCAGCGTGCGTGCGTGCTCCGCCTATATAACCATCCCGTGTACTGCTTGCTTGGTTTGAGCCAGCTGAAAAGAGAAAAGATTAGGGCGTTGGTGCGCTCGTGGCGGCGTTCGTCGCCAGCAAAATTATGTGTTGTCTCCTCCGGTTTTCTTCTACCTCCGTCCGTGCGAGAGATAGAGGAAGCGGCGCCAACAATTGGCATCAGAGCGACCAGGTATGAGGGGCGGCCGTGGTGTGCGGCGGCGTCCGTAGCGCGCGCAGCGAGTGCGGCGGACATGGAGGCATCGACTGCGTGCGCGCCGAGTACGCAGCGATGCAGTGTGATGCCGTGCGCGCGACAAGCAGTGGCGGTCGTGGAGGCGAGGAGGTCGCGAAGGACGTGCGTGGTGGCGCAGAGGCCGCGGCGGCTCGGCGCGACAACCGTGGAGGCGCAGTGGCACGTGGCATGGAGATGGGGTGCGTCGGCGGAGGCCGCAACGGCGCGGTGCTACGTTATGAAGCGGCGTCCGGGAAGGCTTGTGTTTGAGCGCGATGGCATCGACGGCGTTTGTCGCCGAGGGACGCCAGGCGTGTAGGAGATATGCCCTTTAGGCAATAATAAATGATATTATTTATCTCCAAGTTCATGATTATGTTTATGTTCCATGCTATAACTGCTATGGTTCTCGAGTCTACAATAACCACGAGGCTCGGAGGAAGACTCATATGCACGTGTGGAATAATAAACGGTAAAATGTATTCCTAGTCTGGCCTCTAAGACTAGCTCAAATGCTGCATGATGGTTCTGTTTTCCTGATCATGGGCATGTCTATGCCAGCAACTTTGAGGGCACAATGTTAAAAGAACATTTGTGTTGAATTGACCCGAATTGATGTTATGCTACGAGATACTTTCGTCACTTTTTAATGGTTAATAACACAGAGATGGTTAACGTTTGCATGATTCCTCAAACCATGAGAGTATCGAGTTTCTTCATGCTTGATTCATGAACTTTGGGGTTTGTTAAACGTCATACGTAAATGGGTGGCTATTACGGCGGCTTACGGTTCATGGAAAAGTATGTCAAGTAAATTGATAGCTCAAGATTGGGATTTGCTCCTCCGATGATGGAGAGATATCTCTGGGCCCTCTCGGTGTTACGATATCCATCATTGTCTGGCCAAACTCAGTGTGATTTGATCACGGGGATGCCGGAACATGGGAACAAGAAAAGAGAACAATACCGCTAACGAGGTAACTGGCATAGTGGACAAG
This sequence comes from Thinopyrum elongatum, assembly GCA_011799875.1. Taxonomy (NCBI): domain Eukaryota; kingdom Viridiplantae; phylum Streptophyta; class Magnoliopsida; order Poales; family Poaceae; genus Thinopyrum; species Thinopyrum elongatum. Next base: position 23,728,110 of record CM022303.1, on the reverse strand, counting down.
TTGTTGATCCACGGGGATGCCAACATGTCTCACCTCGGGTATTTGTAACATATTACGAAGCAACAGGAATAGCACACGGCAACTGGAGGTTCACTCGAATATTCATTCGTGTGGGTATAGGGGTCAATATGGGTGTCCACGGCTCCGATGTTGATCATTGATCGGAAAGTGTACCGGTCATGTCTATGCTTCACCGAACCTATAGGGTCACACGCTTAAGGGTCATCTATCTGCTGAATTCTAGACAAGGAGTCTGAGAGAAATTGACCGAAAAAGTTTCGGAGACAACGGAAGAGTTCCGGAGAGAGAACACCGGAATAGTTTCGGTAAAACCGAAAAGTTGTTTCAGGGTATACCATTAAATCAAATTGGTTTCGGGACACGCTTGATAATTCTTGGAGGGTGCCAGAATTATTCGGGATAAAAACCTAAAATGTTCCGGAGCTGCCGGAACCGGTTTGGTTACTTTTCGCAAATGAAAATCACTAATCCGGAATTGTTTCGGAACGTGTCGAAAATTATTTTAGTGGGTACTGGAAATGTTCTAAGCCCACATAAAATTTTTTGGTTCGAACGGACGCTGAAAATTGTCGTCATGAATAGTGAAAGTGCTTTTTGGGTGGCTTCTTGGAGAAGCCACCTTGAGGGCCCTTTGGTATTTTTCCCCTTGGCTTCTTGGAGAAGCCACCCTTGGGCTTGGCCTATAAATAGGGGTGGAGGGGGCTGCCTAAAGACCTACTCTTTCTCACATACAAGTGCCATGCATGATCTGGCTTTCTCTCTCCCTCCCAGCGAAATAGTTTCGTAGAGCCGAAAGGTTGTCTTGGTTCCGGTGGGAACTAGTTTTGGACGGCGAAGCCCTGCCGGATAGATGACACCGTATGTGTGCAACCCCGTAGAGAGGTTGTAGTTTCGATCTTTGTGCCCGAGGGGCTGTTTTGAGAGTGCCTCCTGAAGGGCTATCCAAGTGACAGTCCGAGTTCTGTGTGTCCTCCCGAAGGGCTGTCCGAGTGACCGTCTGAGTTTTGGGGCTCCTCCCGAAGGGCTGCCTGAGTAACCGTCTGAGGGACTGTCCGACTGCCTCCCGGAGGGCTGTCCGAGGGGCAGACGAGGGAATACATCCTCGCGGTTGGGAGGTTGTAAATCCTAGTTGCGGGGATCTGCACCGCCGGTCGTCATCGACTCTACTTCCGGAAAGATCAAACCTTGTATGCAGTCTCCATAGTGGTCCTGGGCTGGTGCGTATGTCGGAAAAATTTTGTTTTCTGCTGCGTTACCCTATAGTGGCATCATGAGCCATGCTATGCGTAGATGCAGGTTGCGATCTAGAATACATAGAGATGTATGGGTGTTGCACAATATAATTAGGTAGTAGATGAGTTCTATTACTGAAAATTATTTGTGCGGGTAGCAGATGAAATCTGTTACCCGATGTTCCTGTTGCTTCCCTTGAATTTGCATAATCCTGATCTTGACGGCATGGTGGAATCTCACAAAGTTCTGGCAATCTGCGATCCTTTCATGCTGCTCCTGAGTATGTTGATTGACAGATCAACGAAGTGCTAACAGTTCTTTGGGTTCCACCATAGTTAAAGAAAGATGGATGTTTCGCAGATGAAAGGGCAATGCAGATTTGATCTGCACGGGGGTCATGCGTATGACGAAGTTTAGTATGGGGCTCGAGATTTTATTATCTCGTGCTTCATACACCTTGAAAAGTTAATCTAGCGACTTGAATTATCATACTTGATGATGGACGTTGGTAGCTTTGGTTTGTTTCGAAACCTTAGAAGCCACGAAAAACAAGTTTTTGCATGAACCGATTAGAGGCGTCTAACTTGGTTTTGCAGGAGGGTTTGCATGTGCATGTGATGTGGTATAGCAGTGCTCATAATAATTTGATTATGTATGAGATGACTATATAATGTAAATTGATTAACATGACCTGCGTGTCATGATTCGGCATGATGGCTGGAGCCATATGATTGCCACTTTAATGACCTGCGTGTCAACCTTAAGTAATGCATTATTTTATTAGCTATAGAGATGGCAATATTATCTGGTGCATCGACAAGGTGGTGGCAATCTTCGCGAAGGTGAACACCGACGCGAATGCCGAAGACGAAGAAATGAAAGACTTCTCCGTCAGAAAGGGCTATACCATATCATGCCATTATGAACTGCCTGAGATGTTTATCCCTTATGATGCACCCTTCTTGATTGCGCGGTAGTCGCTTTTATTAGGGTGGTCTCTCACAAAAATATCAAGTAGTTAGTGTTCTCCCAAGTGTAGCACCATCACGGCACCTAACTTTTTGGGGTATCACATGGATACATGGGTACGAACGATTAGGGATGTGTGAGGCGGGTGAGTTGAGACCTCGCAGCGAGATCACTTGGTTTTCTTGACGTTCAAGCATGAAAGTCATGAGCTCGGAACACACGCATCGAAAGATGAACAAGAGTCACATAGAGATGTGATTGGCAAGTTGTCCTACCGATTGCAATTCTCGTCACTTGAGATGGATACATCCTTGGTGTTGAATTGTAATATGGATCTTGAATCACTCACAATCAATTATGAGAGATATTGATTTGAGTGGGAGCACACTTTAGAATTAATTCTTTTAATTCTCAGTGCAATTAATTATGAACTCTGTCTAAGTGTGATTTGCATAACAGTTGTAGAATAATGGCTCGCGTTTCCACCTTCACTATTAAAATTGAATAGCTATTAAATATCTGGATAAATCTTTACGGTTGGTAACGTAATGTGAGGATTGTCCTCAAGAGTGCCGAGAAGGACTTTGTCCTATCGCATGCTTTCGGTATTCTCCCGCTAATGCTATGGATCATATGACTCTCATCCTTCGATCCAAAAGCTAGAATTCCGTTTCAGTCAAGTGCAATACGTTTGCTTCCATGAGACCCAAACTTTGAAAGTTTTGGCATAGTTATGTGATATTCATGGAACTAAAAATTAATTTTCAGATACAAACAAAGGCTGAAAGATATGAAATATCCAAAGCAATGTTTGTTTGCAAACTATTAGTAAGGTGTTTACTATGCAGTAGACTGATAGGAGAGGGATCCAGAAGAACGCCTGTCATATGATGAAAGGTGAATAAAACAACAACTTAAAGAGAAAGGAAGTGTCCGAAGGGTGTTAGTGAAACTTTCATGCCTAGGAAGTCTGGGGCTAACACCACTCTTAAGTTGGGTGCTTCTTCTGAGAGTAGGAGAAATGATAAAAGTTAAACTGTTAGAAGTATAAAGGCAGAAAGAAAGAAGACTGGAATATCCAGCTCATGTATGAATGTCATACAAGTTTTTGATGTATAGAAGGCTGGTCAAAGATATAGTTCCTGGGAATCATGGTTAAACATGTTAATCACTAATTCTTGGGTATTGTGAGTTGATCAAAAAGGTACCCGCTCGATTGCATTCTGTTGCAACTCGATGCAAGAACTACTACGGCCTAACAAACTTGCCAGTTATGAGGTTTAGGTATACATAGGGAACATAGTAAATGTTGCTATACCTTCCATCGGTGTATTACCGGCTGTATTTACTTTCATAATTCATTTTAGAGTTTCACACTCTAGCCCATTGCATAAGGTATCTTGCAAGAAGGTTATTCATAAGAGAACCTTTGATGTTCGGTGTTATGAATAACATAAGGGCCATACTTTCATTATGAATGAGCAGTATGTTATGAATTTTGATAATAATACATTACCTCTTTATTTACTTTCATAATTCATTTTAGAGTTTTACACTCTAGCCCCTTGCATAAAGTTTTGCAAGAAAGTTGTTCATGATAGAACAATTGTTGTTCGCTGTTATGAATAACATAAGGGCCATAATTCCATCATAGGATGGGATGTATGATAGGAATATTGATAGTAATATGATACATCCATGACACTGACGCTAAATGTCGCAAGACTAAAAGAATACCACACATGTGTGGCACTGCATTTGGTCACATTGGAGAAACCCGCATGGAAAATTCCATTATGATGGCTTTTTTAAGTCGTTTGATTTTGAATCATCTGACACTTGCAACTTTCCTCTGAAAAGTGAAGTGACTGAAATAACGTTCACAGGCCATAAGGAACGAGCAACAAACTTATTGGTGATCATACATTTTGATGTATGTAGTTCAATAAATGTTGTTGCAAGTAGTGGATTGATCTATCTTTAGAAATGACTCAAGTAGATATATGGATATTTACTTGATGAGACGTAAGTCTGGATCTTTTGAAATCATTCGAAAGGTTTTCAAAAATGAAGTAGAAGTTATTGTAACAAGAAAATTATGTTTCAACAATTCGATTGCAGAAAGGAATACTTGAGTTACAAGTTTAGCGAATGTCTGATGAGTTGTGAAATGGGTTTCATAACTTGCACCTCCCGGAACATTACTGCAAGTGGAAAGTCCGTGAAGATGTAATCGAACCATTTATGACATGGTAAGATCAAAGATGACATAAATAAATTTGCCATTATCCCTTTTAAAGTGATGCTTTAGAGACTGCGGCTTTTACACTGAAAAGAGCTCCATTGGGTCTGTTGAAATGACGCCATGGTATGGTATGCCCAACCATGTTATATCTTTTCTTAACATTTGGAATATGGGGCTTGTGTAAAAGGTTACAAACCTATTCCAAATCAGGCAGGTGCTACTTTGTAGGTTGTCACAAGTCATTGGGTATTCCCCCACCACTATACGGAGGCAAAGGATTTTGCCACAAAACGGTATACTTTTAAAGAGAATGGTTCCTTCAAAATGGTGAGTGGGAGGACAGTGCAACTCGACGAGATAACAAGTATCTTCGTCATCAGATTAAAGGAAAGAGACCTTGGAAGTAATTCCAGAGTTTCCTACTGCGACTGATACGGAAGTCTCTACAATAAAATGTATGGACTTCGGTCGAACTTGTAGCTGAACCACGTAGGCAAGGCTCGTACAAACCTCTCAGGTGCGCAAATGAGATATTGTTGTTAGACAACAGTATACCTACGATACACAAGGAAGCTTTGATGGGCCCTGACTCCGGAATTGGCTAAATGCCAATACAATCCGAGATAGTTTCCATATAAGTGATTCAAGATTAAAATCTTGATAAACCCTCCGGATGACTTAGAGTCTAACGGATTGTATTGGAACTAAAAACTGATACGGATAAAAATGTTTTATCCATAAAGCTCGACTTGTTGAAATAACAAGTTCAAGGGGCTGACTGCGCTGAGGTTTTTTCACCGTAGCGATGCTTAATGTCGGTTTGGGTTGAACTAGCAATTAATACATATTTCAATCATGAGATATGAAACATGGATGACGAAAGGATTTCCATCTGATGGAAATGAAACCAAGGACTTGCATGTGTTACAGTCCAAGGTATTTTGTCTATCAAGAGGATGCTAGTAAGGGTGCAAACTTCAGAGTTCCAGCGATGGACAGAAGAGAGCAAAATGGAGTTGGAATCTCCGTGCTTTGATGAAATGGTCAAAGGGGTTTGACTTCATCAATGGGTAACGAAGATGCTTGTAATTCAAGAAAGTAAGTGGGAGCATAATAATATTTCTAAAAACCTTGTGTGCTTGACACATTGTTAATTGGAAATAAATTTCTTGACACGAATTAGGACTTCATTTGAAAACAGTTTTTCGATGAAGTGCTTGGGCTAAATAGCCTTGATATTAGGCATGATGATCTATGGAGATAGATTTACCTGATGGGGCTGAGCAAAGATACATATTGACAAAATCCTAAAACCTTTTAGGATTAAAAAATGTCAAGGAGTGATTCTTGCCGAAGTCACATGGAAAGAGTTTTTGCAAGACTCGGTGTCACAAAACACTGATGAGCAAAATACATGATGGAGATTCCACACACTCTTGTGTTTGAATTAATCATGTATTCCATGGTATGTAAAACAACCAAATATGTCCAATACTCCCAAAGTTGTTGCGAGTATAGATACCAAAGTGATCAAAAGTACTGATCATGGGACAACAGTGAAAAAGGGTCATTGAGTACTATAGTAGCACTGATGACATGTTTCCTCGCAAGTGGAGATCATGAAGAGTTCATTGTAAAAGGTTACATCGATACAGTCTTCATCAGTGCTCCAAGCGATTCTTGATTTAAGTTAAGGGTTTTTGTGTAATACACAATATGGTGCCACGGTGGTTGGAAATGTTCCAAACAGGTTGCTGTGGCGAATTCTATGACACATGGCTAAGTATGTTGATGCTTTAGAAGTGACAAAGAAGTTGTTGAATCATATAGTTCATTCATGAACTTAGTATGGTTCCAAGATGGCTTTGGTCAATGGGACACTATTGCAGATAGTTGCTCCATAGCTCAGTCTGAGGAATCAGGTTTCGACCAATGATTCACACATATGCAAAGCCAAGTCCACACAAAATTTGAATTTTGTGAAAGCGTGAAAACGGGAGGATATGCAAAGATACACACGAATCTGAAGTTGTCAGATCCGTTGGACATTAGGCTATACCACATGCGAAGCATATTTTACACCAGTGTGCCATGGGTGTAAAGTGCATTAGCATTAACTAGATTATTGACTCTAGTGCAAGAGGGAGTCTGTAGGAGATATGCCCTAGAGGCAATAATAAATGATATTATTTATCTCCAAGTTCATGATTATGTTTATGTTCCATGCTATAACTGCTATGGTTCTCGAGTCTACAATAACCACGAGGCTCGGAGGAAGACTCATATGCACGTGTGGAATAATAAACAGTAAAATGTATTCCTAGTCTGGCCTCTAAGACTAGCTCAAGTGTTGCAAGATGGTTCTGTTTTCCTGATCATGGGCATGTCTATGCCAGCAACTTTGAGGGCACAATGTTAAAAGAACATTTGTGTTGAATCGACCCAAATTGATGTTATGCTATGAGATACTTTCATCACTTTTTAATGGTTAATAACACAGAGATGTTTAACGTTTGCATGATTCCTCAGACCATGAGAGTATCGAGTTTCTTCATGCTTGATTCATGAACTTTGGGGTTTGTTAAACGTCATCCGTAAATGGGTGGCTATTACGGCGGCTTACGGGTTCATGGAAAAGTATGTCAAGTAAGTTGATAGCTCAAGATTGGGATTTGCTCCTCCGACGATGGAGAGATATCTCTGGACCCTATCGGTGTTACGGTATCCATCATCGTCTGGCCAGACTCAGTGTGATTTTGTAACACCCCCGGTGATTAGCAACAGTAATCACTTTTGATAATGACATGTCAGCAAGCTTAATAGTGCATAATCATCATTAGCATCATATTGCATTTCAACTCCTAAGTCAAATTCAAATTTAAATGAAAGTGGAATATAAAAGTTGTCCAACATAGAAACTAAAATGTCAGATAAATAACAAATATTCCAGAGGCTATTCTAAAATTGAAACCAACATCATTGGAATTGGATGAGTGACTCGAACAACCTCAAACAGTGGATAAAGATAATATTTAATAACCATTTATTAAATCTGAAATAAATATGGCATTATATTTTGTCCAAACTAATTTTAGGTGTTAGGGAATAATGCACTGGTATTATGAACTAGGTCTCATGTTTTACAAAAACCATTTTGAGGCCTAGCATTTACTAGCAGAGTAAAGGGAAATAAAAAGAAAAGAAAAAGGGAAAGAAATAGAAAACAGAGAAGAAGAAAAAAAGAGCAACCCCTCCCACGGCCCAACTGGGCCGAAGCCCACGGCCGGCCCACCTGCGCCCCCTGCCCGCCTATACCTACCCCACGCCGGCCGAACTAGCCGACTCCCCCCCTCGCTTTCTCCTCCCCCCCATCTGGATCGGGATCCCCGATCCGTCCGCCCCGCCGCCGACGCCCAACGCCGTCGCCTTGTCGCCGGCGTACCCGTCCACCTCGCCGTCGTCTCCGGCCTCCACCCCGAGCCCCTCCTCGCCACGACGCCGGCGCCCCGAGCCGCGCGCTCGCTCGGCCCCGCGCCCCTGACGTGCTCGACGCCGACGCCGCCGCCTCGACCCCGTCGCCGTCCCCTCGAGCTCGAACCCCCCCCCCCCCGCTCTTGGCCCTACGAACCCCGGTGAGGACCGCCGCCGCTGCTCTCCTGCCGCGGCTGCTGCTCGAGCTGTTGCTCCGCTGCCGCGCGAGGCCTCGCCTCCTCCCCTCACCGGCCGACCAACCGTGCCGCCGCACGCTGCGGCGGCCCCGTGCGCCCGCGCCGTGGCCGGCCCCTCCTGGCCGCGCCGAAGCACGCGCGCGCTGCACCCGTGCTTCTCGCTCGCGCACCCGCGTCGCCTCCGTCCACCGCCCGCGCGCACGCACACGCATACCCGGCGCGCGCACCGCGCCCCAACCGCGCGCCCAGCCCGCGCTCGCCCTGCCCCTCGCCCCGCGCCCGCCTCGCCGTGCGCCCGCGCGCGCGCCGCGCCACGCGCGCCCGCCCGTGGCCCCCTGTGCCACAGACAGGTGGGGCCGAACCCCTGAGACACTGACAAACGGGCCCACGCCCTAAAAACGTTTTAAAAAAAAGAAAGAAAAAAAAAATAATAAAATAATAAAATAATTAATTAATTAATTAGTTAATTAATTAGTTAATTAATTAGCTAATTAACTCTGTTTAGATTAATATAATTTAATTAATTAGTTTAATTAATTGTTAATTAATTAGTTAACCCTAACTAACTAAACCAGCCTATGACAGGTGGGACCCACCCTGTCAGGCGCCTGCTGACATCAGCATGATGTCATGCTGATGTCATCGCAGCACTGTTTCGGATAATGTTGAATTAAATAATTAATTAAATTTCAGAAATTAATAAAAACTTTAGAAAATCATATTAAATAAACCGTAACTCCGATGAAAATATTTTATACATGAAACTTGCTCAGAACGACGATACGAACCCGAATACGTCCTCCGTATTCCCGTCAGATGCCCGCAGCTATAAGAACATTGAACTTTTAAACCGATTTCAGTAAATGAATAATGCCCAACTTTAATTAAATAAATCCAAATAAATTCCTAAATTAACTAAATCGTTTAGTTAGGCAGTAGAACACCCCGGCATATCACAAGTTGGTATCAGAGCCGACTGCCTGTAGGAAGCCCCCTTCCAATTCCTTGGCCGAAGTTGAGTCTAGAAACCGAAAAACTAATTTACTAACTTGGCTGGGTGGCTTACGGGCCCACGTCGCCAACTGGGTGGTATTAGGATCTTTTATTCCTCGTCTATACTCTGGGACTCTGATCTCTCTTCTACTCGGGTTAAATAAATTTTACTAACGCCGACGCTTAGGATCTCGTAAATCCCGTCTATCCGGAGAGCTGGATATCTGTGCGATTTCCCTGTCATTGATCTGATTAGTCTGATAATCATTTTCCTTTCCATTGTTTTGTTTAACCTTTCTCTCCGAGTTGTGTTAAACTTCTCATTGTCATTTGACAAATCTGAATTTCCTCTGTTTCAAATGGACCGTTTGTTTCCACCACGTCCTACGACACAGCTTGTGCTTCGCACTTGGGCTCGTAATACCCCTGGGTTTCCAGCTGTCCTGATCGCTCTCATGACCAGACTTGGCTACCGTTGGTACCCTGAGTACTTGGTTTATGAGGTTTACCGCGAGTTCAACCAGGAACAGTACTATGCTGAAGTTCGGATTTATGATCAGCAGAACAACTCAGACACCGAGCTACACCTTTTTCACGGATTAGGCGTGACGATTGAGATGGCAGTCCATGATGCCGCCTACTCTGCTGTCGTAACGTCTACGAGGGGAGCACAATGCTACTGGATGATGCTGGTTTTCGGTACATTCCGTATGCACCTGTTGGAGATGCTACTGGATACTACACAGCTATCTGTGCCCCGTACGAGTCTCGACGCTACGACCCGCAGGTTCTGATTCAGTGCACTCAGGCTCTGGATCGCACTGTTCGGGCTCTTGCCGTCGAGCTGTTCGCCACTCGAGCACGTACTACTACGAGGCTATGACACAGTTGCTACCAGCTTGTTCGTGCAGGGATACATCTGGAGTATATCTTTACCAACCGCAGGCGGATGCCGCCAGGTATTGATTGGCCTGCTGGGGAGGTCAACACACCTGCACGTGGACCTCTTCTTACAGTTCGAGACCGGGTTCTGCTCAGAGTGCACACTGAGCACAGGATCCTTCCGCGACAAATATTCGTCGTCAGCACTTGCAGTTACCCCGTTTCAGTGGTTTTCTCCGACGCGATGTAGCCTTTGCTATGTCACGTTGTGTACTTCCTTATCGCGTGCCTGCGCGCCGCCTATGTCTCTAGTTTTTCAATTTTGTGCCGTTATGCTGCCCGATTTTAACCGACCATGTATGGATCTGTATGTCTTAATCGACTGATGTTATGTATCTGTTACACTACTTTTTGTGGTCGAGTTACATCATGTTTGACACTAAACGCTCGCAATTGCTTTTACTAAACTACCCCCTGTTGTACTTAGCAGGACGGTTAGACCAGGTGGTCGTGGTCGTGGTCGTTGCCCCTGAACGCCCACCACCGCTAGACTATATGGCGGCTATGATGCAACAGTTTGAGCTCAACCGTCAGTTCATGGTTGGAATCATGGCTCAGTTTCCGCATCAGAACAACCAGAACCAGAACCCAGCTTCAATAACTTTGACAGAGTTTACGCGACTCAACCCAACGCAGTTCCGCAACTCTAACAAGCCCCTGGATGCCGATGACTGGCTCCGGCGACATCACTCACGAGATGGAGTCAGCTAATGTCGCCCCTGCCAACTACGTCAACTTCGCGGCTTTTTCTTAAAGGGCCCCGCTGCTCAATGGTGGGAACACACAAGCGTACTCTGCCTGTTGGAACAGTCTTAACCTGGTATGAGTTCCAGGCTGCTTTCCGTACACGTTAATCCCTCAAGCAATTATGGAACGCATGAAGACCCAGTTCTAACCTCACCCAGGGCAATAAGACCGTTGAAGCTTATCAGCGGGAATTTCTAGACCTCTCCCGCTATGCTGAAAGAAACTCACCACAGATGCTCGCAGACAAGAGAAGTTCCGTAATGGACTACACCCTGACCTCAAGCTTGCACTAGCTGCTCAAGACATCAATGACTTTTCAACTCTGACGAAACAAGGCTATTCTTGTTGAGACCGCTCAGATGGAATACAAGGAATCGCAGAAGCGCTATCGTGATGCTGGCTCATCTTCGGGCTCAGCATCAGAAGCGTCGAGTTTGGATTCCCAAAATGCATTCCGTTCCAATACCGCCTCTGCGCCAAAGAACAACTATGCTTCACCACGTCTGCCTCCTCCACCACCGAGGCAGCCAAAAACTCAAGCTATTCAAAACAATGCTCCTCTTCGTCCTGAAGATGGTCTATGTTCAAGTGCCGCAAACCAGGACACCAGGCTAAAGACTGCCGCCAGAATCAGAATCAGTTAGCCTTTCCTCGTGCTGGCCGTGGCAATGGTCGTTCAACAACCAGACCCGCAACTATAATACCGGGTCTGCTGCACATGGTCGTTGGACATGCCTACAACATTGACATTGAAGAAGTCCAGGATCAACCTGCTACTGTGATGGGTACCCTTCTTGTTAACTACAGTACCGCTTCTGTTTTATTTGATTCAGGGCAGCTCACTTCATTCATCTCTGGAAAATTTGCATTGATGCATGGCATTCGATGTGAGAAAATGCATAACTCGTTAGTCATTAAAACTCCCGGAGGTCACTGTCATGCTGACGTAATAGCACTGACGTTACCGTCGAAATTAAAGGATTGGAATTCCTTGCCTCGCCCATCGTCCTGAAGTCTTCCACCATAGACCTCATACTTGGAATGGATTGGTTGAAAGCTCACATTGCTTCGATCAATTGTGCCACTAAATTTGTCCAACTTCTTCACCCCATCGATGAGATAGTGAATTATACGCCCGCATTACTCGGGACGCTGAAGCTCAGATATATGCCTGAATGCTTTGAACGCCTCACCTCTGGAAGGGACGAGAACGTTCCTGTCGTTCGAGATTTTCCAGACGTCTTTCCAGAAGAACTTCCAGGAATACCCCCGGCTAGAGCTGTCGAGTTCGTCATCGACTTGAAGCCTGGCACCGTCCCTTTATGCCAAGCGACCTTATAAGATGCCTCCGCATCATCTACTCGAGCTTAAGGAAGAAATCAACAAGTCACTTAAAAGTGGTTTCATCCGCCCCAGTTCCTCTGCTTGGGGAGCACCTTCACTCTTCGTTAAGAAGAAGGATGGAACTAACCGTTTGGTTCAGGATTATCGGCCATTAACCAAGCCACAATCCAGAATAAATACCCATGCCCCGGATCAATGATCTTTATGATCAACTCGCAGGATCATCGGTGTTCTCTAAACTCGACCTGAGGTGGGTTATCACCAGATCCGTGTCCGTGAAGAGGATATTCCGAAGACTGCATTCGTCACTCGTTATGGCTCCTATGAATACACCGTCATGTCATTTGGCCTAACGAATGCTCCAGCAACTTTCTCCCACGTCTGATGAATTATATTATCATGGATTACCTCGACAAATTCGTCGTGGTTTATTTGGATGATATCCTGATTTATTCTAAGAATAAAGAAGAACATGCTGAACACCTCCGTTGGTACTAGAAAGGCACCGAGAAACACAGTTGTATGCCAAGTATTCCAAATGTGAATTTTGGCTTTCTGAAGTAACTTACCTTGGACATGTGATTTCCAAGGATGGAATTGCTTAACCCCGAACGAGTTCAGGCTATTCTTGACTGGACTCCCCCGAAGAATGTTAAGCAAGTCAGAAGTTTTCTCGGACTGCTAGTTATTGCCGTCGATTCGTTGAGAACTTTTCCAAGATTGCAAAACCATGACATATCTGCTTCACAAAGGTGTTAAATTTGAGTGGACGAAAAATGTCAAGAAAGCTTTCAGACACTAAAAGATAAATTGACATCTGCCCCGTATTAGCACCCCGGATTCCCAAAAGGATTTCGTGATATACTGCGATGCCTCCCGTCAAGGATTAGGCTGTGTCCTAATGGAAGAACGCAAGTATGAAGCTGAACGTCGGACTCGTCAAAAGTCAATCAAATTCCTCAAGGTCAGTGGTCAAATCATTCTGAAGATGAGGCCACTTGGGAACGCGAGGATCGTCTTCGTGAAGAATACCCTCTTTCTTCATTCGTTTCTCTTAATTCTCGGGACGAGAATTCTAATAGATGAGAGGAGAATTGTAAACACCCCCGGTGATTAGCAACAGTAATCACTTTTGATAAGACATGTCAGCAAGCTTAATAGTGCATAATCATCATTAGCATCATATTGCATTTCAACTCCTAAGTCAAATTCAAATTAAATGAAAGTGGAATATAAAAGTGTCCAACATAGAAACTAAAATGTCAGATAAATAACAAATATTCCAGAGGCTATTCTAAAATTGAAACCAACATCATTGGAATTGGATAAGTGAGTCGAACAACTCAAACAGTGGATACAGATAATATTAATAACCATTTATTAAATCTGAAATAAATATGGAATTATATTTTGTCCAACCTAATTTTAGGTTGTTAGGGAATAATGCACTGGTATTTATGAACTAGGTCTCATGTTTTACAAAACCATTTTGAGGCCTAGCTATTTACTAGCAGAGTAAAGGGAATAAATAAAGAAAAGAAAAAGCAAAAGAAATAGAAAACAGAGAAGAGAAAAAAAGAGCAACCCCCCCCCCCCCCCACGGCCCAACTGGGCCGAAGCCCAGCCGGCCGGCCCACCTGGCCCCCCCTGGCCTATACCTACCCCCCAGCCGGCCGAAACCCTAGCCGACTCCCCCCCGTCGCTTTCTCTTCCCCCCCCACTCTGGATCGGGATCCCCCGATCCCGTCCGCCCCGCCGCCGACGCCCAACGCCGTCGCCCGTCGGCCGGCGCTACCCGTCCACCTCGCCGTTGTCTCCGGCCTCCACCCCGAGCCCCTCCTCGCCATCGACGCCCGGCGCCCAGCTGCGCGCCGCTCGGACCCCGCGAGCCCTCGACGCTCTCGACGCCGCCGCCGCCGCCTCGACCCCGTCATCCGTTCCCCCTCGAGCTCGAACCCCCCCCAGCGCTCGCCTTGGCCCACGAACCCCCGGTGAGGACCCCCGCCGCTGCTCTCCTGCCGCGCTGCTGCCGAGCTGTTTGCTCCGCTGCCGTCGCGCAGGCCTCGCACTCCTCCCCTGCTCACCGCGCTCCGACGCCGCCGTGCCGCCCGCCGCTGCGCTCGCGCCGGTGCGCCACGCGCCGTGTCCAGCCCCACTCCTGGCCGCGCCGAAGCACGCGCGCGCCTGCACCCCGTGCTTCTCGCTCGCGCACCCGCGTCGCCTCCGTCCACCGCCCGCGCGCACGCACACGCATACCCGCGCGCCGCACCGCGCCCGCCACCCGCGCGCCGCAGCCCGCGCTCGCCCCTGCCCCTCGCCCCGCGCCCGCCTCGCCGTGCGCCCGCGCGCGCGCCGCGCACGCGCGCCCGCCCGTGGCCCCCTGTGCCACAGACAGGTGGGGCCGAACCCCTGAGACACTGACAAACGGGCCCACGCCCTAAAAACGTTTTAAAAAAAAGAAAGAAAAAAATAATAAAATAATTAATTAATTAATTAATTAGCTAATTAACTCTGTTTAGATTAATATAATTTAATTAATTAGTTTAATTAATTGTTAATTAATTAGTTAACCCTAACTAACTAAACCAGCCTATGACAGGTGGGACCCACCCTGTCAGGCGCCTGCTGACATCAGCATGATGTCATGCTGATGTCATCGCAGCACTGTTTCGGATAATGTTGAATTAAATAATTAATTAAATTTCAGAAATTAATAAAAACTTTAGAAAATCATATTAAATAAACCGTAGCTCCGATGAAAACATTTTATACATGAAACTTGCTCAGAACGACGATACGAACCCGAATACGTCCTCCGTATCCCGTCAGATGCCCGCATCTATAAGAACATTGAACTTTTAGACCGATTTCAGTAAATGAATAGTGCCCAACTTTAATTAAATAAATCCAAATAAATTCCTAAATTAACTAAATCGTTTAGTTAGGCAGTAGAACACCCCGGCATATCATTTAGGCATGTCATACATATTGTTTGCATTATTGCCGTGAATTTATTGTTTCTCTCCCCCTCCTTCTCTCTCTCGATAGACGCTGAGACCGACGGCGCTGCACCAGGATACGACTACTCTACCGACGAGCAGCCCGTTGACGACCTTCCCCTCTTGCCAAAGCAACCAGGCAAGCCCCCCCCTTGAGCATTCCAGATATCGCCCATTCTATTCTCCTGCTTGCATTAGATTTCGCTACTGTTAATGTATACTCCTATTCTGATGCATAGCCTGCTGTTGTAACCTATTCATTGCTACCTTACCTGCCTATGATAAACTGATTAGTATAGGTTGGTAGTGAACCATCAGTGACCCCACCACCTTACCCGTGTTGCCCCTGCTTGATCATCGACGACTCGATCAACGTGATCGTCGACCAGAGACCGACACCTCACTTCACACCCCCTAAGTTGTACGACTCTGCGTAGTAACTATCGAGTGCCGAGGGTGATACCTCGTAACGCACTCACGATGAATACTCTGCAGTATAGCTGTTCGGTCGTGGTCATCGAGGGTGATTCCTCCTTCTCCACTTCCGATACGACTCTGTCGTGCGACCCCTCAGTGTGAACCTCGAGGGTGATACCTCATACGTTCACCCTGATGATTTGACCACACGGCTACTTGACCTTTGTTACAGGCGGGTCCACCCTGGTGGGTACCCGCTGGGGATCTATGATTTCGGGTGTGCCGGAAGGGCACTCGAGTGTGACATTATGGCGGAGCATCAGAGACTCTGATTGTCTCCGCTTGATACTAATTGAGCCTATTGGATTTGGGTGTGTGATCTGAGTGGGTCGACGTGCCCTATACGCACTACCACCACGTGGGATAATGGTTATGGGACCCTCTGCAAAGTACGTTTCTCCGAAAGCTCGTCTGACGTCACGATTCACCGTGCGGGCTGATTGTCGGGATTGGGCTGGATACTTCACTGACGAGTTCAGTGTCGCGCCTGCACCCCGGCCAGTCTCGCAACGCGCAGGGTGCCCAGGGCGATGGCCCGAGACCTGTGGGTGCATAGGTTAGTCCGGTGTGCTGACCTCTCTGCCGAGCCTAGGTAGGGCGCTGCTTTGTGTTGATCTTCCGAGGACGGGCATTACCCAGCAAGTGTGTCCGGCCAGAGTTGATCGAGCGTGTTGTGTAACAGTAGTGCACCCCTGCAGGGATGAATCTTCTATCGATAGCCGGTCCTACGGTAAAGGACGCTCAGTTTGTGTATCCCGATCTACTACTTAAACTGGATACTTGTTACTTAATTGAAGCTTCGGGATCGCTTTCTCGCTTGGGAGTCGAGGAAGGATCTTTAAGCTGTACTACAACATGTTTGTTAAATAAAATGCTATTCTACTCTCTTCTACTGCTGCAAGATGATGGCCTTGTGAAGATGTTTGAAGATGCTAGTCTTCGATAGGACTAGGCCTTCTCTCTATTCTGGCATTTCTGCAGCCCAGTCCAAATATACAGCCTTTCTCCATTGATAATGTTGCATATGTAGTATAGATCCTTGCTTGCTGAGTACTTCGGATGAGTACTCACGGTTGCTTTACTTTCTCTTTTCCCCATATACCCCACATTGATGATACATCAGACGATGGAGTCCTGGAGCTAGATGCCACCACCAGAGCTTACTACCAGGAGGGTCCAGAGGGTACTTACTACTGGATCGAGCCAGATGACCAGGAGTAGGATCGGAGGCTCCCAGGCAGGGGGCCAACGCCTTTCGATCTAGTGTCGCTGTTTGTGCTAGCCTTCTTAAGGCAAAACTTGTCTAACTATGTCTGTACTCAGATAATATTTGTATGACTGACTTATGTATTCGGATCTTCGGATCCCTGGTTTGTAATATTGTGGACCTCCGTTTAAATTGTGTTAGAGTTGTGTTGTGATATCTTCCCGTGAGTCCCTGTGCTTGATCGTACACGTTTGCATGTATGATTAGTGTACGATTGAGTCGGGGGCGCCACAGATTTGATCACGGGGATGCCGGAATATGGGAACAAGAAAAGAGAACAATATCGGTAACGAGGTAACTGGCATAGTGACAAGTTGCTGATCCACGGGGATGTCAACATGTCTCACCTCGGGTATTTGTAACATATCGCGAAGCAACAGGAATAGCACACGGCAACTGGAGGTTCACTCGAATATTCATTCGTGTGGGTATAGGGGTCAATATGGGTGTCCACGGCTCCGATGTTGATCATTGATCGGAAAGTGTTCCGGTCATGTCTATGCTTCACCGAACCTATAGGGTCACACGCTTAAGGGTCATCTATCTGCTGAATTCTATACAGGGAGTCTGAGAGAAATTGACCGAAAATGTTTCGAAGACAACGGAAGAGTTCCGGAGAGAGAACACCGAAATAGTTTCGGTAAAACCGAAAAGTTGTTTCGGGGTATACCATTAAGTCAAATGGGTTTCAGGACACGCTTGATAATTCTTGGAGGGTGCCAGAATTATTCTGGAAACTTCTGGGAATTTTCCGGGATAAAAACCGGAAATGTTCCGGAGCTGCCGGAACCGGTTTGGTTGCTTTTCGCAGATGAAAATCACTAATTCGGAATTATTTCGGAATGCGTCGAAAATTATTTTAATGGGTACTGGAAATGCTCTAAGCCCACATAAATATTTTCGGTTCGAACGAACGCTGAAAAATGTCGTTGTGAATAGTGAAAGTACTTTTTGGGTAGCTTCTTGGAGAAGCCACCTTGAGGGCCCTTTGGTATTTTTCCCCTTGGCTTCTTGGAGAAGCCTTGGGCTTGGCCTATAAATAGGGGTGGAGGGGCCTGCCTAAAGACTTACTCTTTCTCACATACAAGTGCCATGCATGATCTGGCTTTCTCTCTCCCTCCCAGTGAAATAGTTTCGTAGAGCCGAAAGGCTGTCTGGATTCCGGTGGGAACTAGTTCTGGATGGCGAAGCCCTGCCGGATAGATGACACCGTATGTGTGCAACTCCGTAGAGAGGTCGTAGTTTCGATCTTTGTGCCCGAGGGGCTGTTTTGAGAGTGCCTCCCGAAGGGCTGTCCAAGTGACGGTCCGAGTTCTGTGAGTCCTCCCGAAGGGCTGTCCGAGTGACCGTCCGAGTTTTGGCGGTCCTCCCGAAGGGCTGCCTGAGTAACCGTCTGAGGGACTGTCCGACCGCCTCCCGGAGGGCTGTCCGAGGGGCAGACGAGGGAATACATCATCGCGGTTGGGAGGTTGTAAATCCTAGCTGCGGGGATCTGCACCGCCGATCGTCATCGACTCTACTTTCGCTGCGCTACGAGTCGGTAACGAAAAGATCAAACCTTGTATGCAGTCTTCATAGTGGTCCTGGGCTGGTGCGTAGGTCAGAATTTTTTTGTTTTGTGCTGCGTTACCCTACAAGGCGTGTGTCACCGGCGGAGAAGGAGCTCGGCGTATGTCGCCGGAGACGTGACGGAGCACGGTGCGACCGACGTCAGTGCGCCAGGTCGGGTCCGTGGCGGTGCGACCGGCGTCGATGCGCCAGGTCGGGTCCATGGGCTGAGTCACGGTCGTGACGACGACATCGACATGAGCTACTCCGGCGACGGCGAGGTCATGACTTAGGGGGAGAGTGTTGGCAATAAGCCATGTGTGTGAGCATGGCGCGTAGGTGCGCGTGTGTGTCGCACATGTGTGTCTAGGCTCAAGCCGGAGGCCGGTGTGTGGCCGCGTCCAGCTGAGCGGGAGTAGCGGGGAGCTAGGCAATCTGTTGGAGCTGGCCGTGTAGTGCGCGTAGTGGCGTGCACTATGCGTGCGGCCGGACGAGCAGATCATGCAGATCATGCATGCGCAGTTGAGCGCGTGGTGGGCGTGCGTGGTGGGCGTGCGTGGGCAGGAGTGGAGCGCGGCGTGCGTGCGTGCTCCGCCTATATAACCATCCCGTGTACTGCTTGCTTGGTTTGAGCCAGCTGAAAAGAGAAAAGATTAGGGCATTGGTGCGCCCGTGGCGGCGTTCGTCGCCGGCAAAATTCTGTGTTGTCTCCTCCGGTTCTTCTTCTACCTCCGTCCGTGCGAGAGATAGAGGAAGCGGCGCCAACATTGGCGGCTCTTACTCCGACCAGTTTGCCTTCGGCAGTGATATGCAATCTATGGACGGCGGCTTGATATAGAGGGTATGGTTGTGCAATGGTGGAAGTGAGATTTCTTGCCCACCACATGTAGTTGTTGGGATCGCGGAAAAGTGGTGACCACAATACATGATTGACTTTGATTTGGCGGTGCTTCTCGAGTACCCGGTCTTGAGCTCCGAGGTGAAAACCCAGGCCTAACCCGAGTTGGTTATACCTGGTAATGGCGATGTTTCTACATCGTCAACTTGTCGAGGGCATTGCTCGGATATGCTCGGACTTGTTCATTTGGGTGAAAGCCTAAAATCTGGCCTTTGATGGTTGGATCCGGTAACAGCGGCATTTGAGCGTCGTTCCCTTCTTGAAGGCGTTGTTGTTGAAGAACCTCGTCGTCCTTGTGGTGTCAAAAGATGGTAGGTGCGGATATGGTCGATGTTGTAGTTCCCCATCGCTGTTTTGATCGTTTCATTTAATTTTATTTTCCTTGCTTAGGCATAGCTTTGGTCTTGCATGACTTTGCTCTTTGCCGGTGTTTATTTGTGTGTGTGTGTGTGCGCGCGCGCCCGTTGGTATTGGATGTGTGCATTCTAATTGTGCAGACGACGGATGTGAACTCATTGTGTGTGTATTCACTTGATGCTTCATTTTCACTCAATAAATCCATCCTTTGTCGAAAAAAATGAAAATCAGAACCTGTGGGGAAAGCCAAGTCTTGTAGTAACTAGCAGTCTCTGATTCGGTTGTGAAAACCAGCTCAAACTCACCGCCGGTCTGCCGTCGATTATATGTGTGCTGCAATTCACTATTAGGTGGCATCCGCAGGAAACGCGGCTAAAGCGCCATGGCCGGCACAGACCAAACCAAACATCATCCTTTCCTCTGGAATTAATTTGTTATGGCAGCATTATCCCGACGGCTTGCTATCCATTTGTGCTAGTTAGTTATTGTTCCCTGCGTGTCCAAATGCATGTATATATCTCCCTGCATAATAAAGGTATGTGTTTATACAAATATAATCTTTTTTTTACATATGTTATTGTATATATGAGCGAATTTGTGCATTCACAGAGTAGATGTTTGAGCTTACATTTTACTGACTTGTGTTTCCTCGAGATTTGGAAAGCAATAGACGTGCAAAATACATTTCAATTTGAATGTTTTTCTTTGTTGTGGGAACTTTGAATTTTAATAAGAAAATTAATACTAGTGTGGCATCCTTTTTTTTGGAACACGGTACAAAGGCAGACACCCACATACATGCACGTACATCCACCCCTATGAATGGAGACATGACCCCTACCCCTATGTGCGCCTCTGAGCACCTGTGTCAATTACCAAGTCTAGAACTTGAATCCGGGTGGGCTATTTCCACCATAAGAAAACTAGATATCTGAGCTACGCTCAATTTGCAGTGTGGGATTTCTTTCATAGGCATAATGTTTTATGACCTTAAGGGAAGGATGTACTTAGTCATCCATTCTTCTGAAGAAACTAACCGCATCATCGACAATAGCAACATTTAGGGAGGGCGCACTTGGTTGGTTGATACGTACTCCCTCCGTCCTAAAATATAGTGCGTATTTGATTTTAAAAAAAAATACACTTTGCAAACATTGATCAAGTTTATAGAAAACTTTACCAACATATGTTGAATATCAAACATTAGATCCATCATTAAATATATTTTCATTCGGTATATATTAGGTATTATAAATATAGATAATTTTCTTCATAAACTTGATCAAAGTTTGTGGAACTTAACTTCCATGAAAATCAATGCACAGTATATTATGGGACAAAGAAAGTATATCCTTGAAGTTCTTTCCTTCGAGCTTCCAAACAGGGTAAGAGCATGGTTGGTAGTATAGCCAACAACCAGCTATATGAAGTTGCCACGTCATATATAGCCAACCTAATAGCCCACTTGTATAATAGTTAGTTATACTAGTATGCTATGTGATTAATATGTGGCCTACCTTTTTCTCTCAGAAAGTGTGCTGGAGCACGTGCTATAGCCGGCTGTAATTCTACATTGTGCTTTTCTTCTCTCTCTTCTTCTCTCCCCACCAACTAGACAAAAATCTGATGTTGCATCTCTTGTAGCCCGCCTATGTCATCCTATTGCTTCTCTAATGGATGGTTGTCTAGGCTGGCTGCTGAACTAGTCCTCTTTCAATGGTTAATGTACGCTTTGCACTAATGGCCAACAGTGACCACACGACCAACCAAGTCCAGTCATTTACTACCTGACTTCTTTATTTTGGAAGTGTGCTAAACATCAAGTCAGGCGTTTACTTGTACTAGTAATCAGTCAACCACACCGTGTGTCCCGGGGCACGTAGCTGCATGCGGAAGTTACCAGACCGGACGCATCTTTCACCAGTAGGCTATTATTTGAGTTCCAAGTTTCCCGTTCATGGATAGTGGTGTTGGCTTTCACTTTCAATGAAATTTCATCGAAATTTCTGTCGTTTCGGTAGGTATACTGAACTAATTACGTTTCACACAAAATATTTCACTCGTTATAGCAGTACATGAGAAATTCAAATATTTTTTAGTTGTGTTTTTTAAATTTCAAATATTTTATTATATTTCAACCGAATTGAAGTGCCTAAATAAAAACCGAAATCATTGAAATTCAGTGATTTTGGCTATGGCTGAAATTGTTTTTGAAACTTAATATCAAAACTAGTAGCGTCTCCATCAATGATCATATATATGGGACAAATATAGCCAGTGGAAGGAAGGTGACGGGATATTTTTTTTCTCCTGTTTTTTGTCTTTGAGGACAAGTCAACTTGTAAGACCATATTGAATGTTTGACGGCCATGGATGATATATATATCTCTATAAATTGATGAATAAAAGCTTTGTTTGCCACATCATTCGGATGAATGCTGCCAGCCGTTCTTGAAGTTGCTAAGAGGGGGTAGTACCCTTATCCTTTGGGGCCGGGCGCCATGGCCGGCGGACGAGGCAAAGCCAAGCCGCTCGAGTTCACGCCGACATGGATCGTCGCGTCCGTCTGCTCCATCATCGTCATCCTCTCTCTTCTCTTCGAACACCTGCTGCACCGCCTAGGCAAGGTACGTGGATGCCTGAGTGCGTGCGTCCACCATGACACCGGCCATGAATTAGCTGCATGTACAATCGATCACCAGCTGACTATTATATTATTTTCATGCAGAGGCTGAAGAAGAGCCGAAAGAAGCCGCTGTATGAGGCCCTCCTGAAGGTGAAGGAGGAGCTGATGATGCTGGGGTTCATATCGCTGCTGCTCAACGTGTTCCAGGGTCCCGTAGAGAAGGTGTGCATCCGCCAGAGCGCCATGCGCCGCATGCTGCCCTGCAAGCCGCGCCCGCCGCACCCGCCGCGCAAGACCGGGCACCTCGCCGACGCCGTGTTCACCGGCGTCATGGGCGGGGCCAGGCGGCTCCTGGCTGGAGGAGGCGCCTCCGACGAATACTGCCTCAAGAAGGTACTAAGTTTAATTAATTGGCAGCGAACGAACTTGATTTGGTCTTTGCTACTCATGTTTTCTGTTTTCTTTTCCATGTGTGGACTTCTCCTCGATTCAAAATATTTGGTATTTTGTATTTGATAATCATTTTTCATCTTTCATCTCTTCCACCTTAAATTTTATCTAATGATGATTCATCCAATGTTTACTTCTTTTTTTTGCGAAAAATCCAATGTTTACCTCACATGTAGGGCAAAGTTCCAATACTTTCAGCTGAAGCTATTCATCAGTTACACATATTTATCTTCGTGTTGGCGGTCACACATTTCCTTTTTAGTGCTATTACAGTTCTTCTAAGTATTGCGCAGGTACCAATTAGAAAATTCAAACTAGATGTTTCTTAGCAGTACTAACAAGTGCTTATCATGCTTTTACTAAACAAATTGTTGCTGGTCGTCCAGACGAGAAAGTGGCGACACTGGGAGACCAAAATCCAAAGAAATGATGATAGTGGTAAGATATAGATACATTTCAAATTTGACGAGTGATGAGTTCACAGATTTTCCTCAAAATAGTTATGCCATATTATTGGATTATGAATGTTTGGTCGTAATTGCAGCCCCTCAAATGATCAAGCATGTTCAAGAATTCAAATTTATTCAAGACCACTTAAAAGGTGACAAAAAATGGTGGAAGACATTTGGTTGGCTGGTATATTTTTTTTCTCTTGTACCTTAACCGTCAATAAAAATGTATATGCCAATTGTTCTTGATTATGGTTGGAGTATAAGACAATCAATCGTCATTTTAGCGTTCCTTCTTCAAACAATTTTATGGATCTGTCACCGAGGAGGACTACACAACGATGCGACTTGGTTTCATCATGGTAATCATACCTAGTTGTCATCAACAGAAGTTACTTTCAAACTTTTGAGCATGCCTTGTTAGTGCAGGAGATATAAATGTGCTCCTCCCCTTTTCACAGAAACACTGTAGGGAGAACTTAAAATTGAACTTTTACAGTTACATGATTAGAGTATTGGAGGATGATTTCAAGAAGGGTGTTGGTATTAGGTAAATAGTCAATGCTACTACCACACAATATATGGCATGATATTCTTTATATCCATTGGTTACACAAGTTATCAGTATACAAAGTAACTAATTAACTATCATGGTTTTCCAATGCAGTTGGTACCTTTGGACTATGCTAATGATATTCCTATTGTTGAATGTTCAAGGTATCTATTTTCACTAGTAGAAAACGGGCCTTTAGTCCCTGTTCCAGAGGGCCTTTAGTCCCGGTTGCAGGTTCTGCAACCGGGACTAAACAATCGGGACTAAAGGCCCCCACTTTTAGTCCCGGTTGGGTTACGAACCGGGACTAAAGGGGCTCCACGTGGCCGCTGTCTGTAGCGGGGGCTGGAGGACCTTCCCGGTTGGTAACACCAACCGGGACTAAAGGAATTATTCCAATTTTTTTTGAAATTTTTTTTTCTGAAATTTTTTTAAATTTTTTATTGGATTTTTAAATCTTTGAATTATTTGACAATTTAATCTCACCAACCGGGACTAAAGGAATTATTTCGATTTTTTTTAAAAAAAATTCTGAATTTTTTTTCGGATTTTTAAATCTTTGAATTATTTGACAATTTAATCTCTCGGCCGGTCACCCTCCTCACCGCTCCAGCGTGGAGCACTCATTCCAAATCGTCTAACTTCCCGGCCGGTCACCCATCCGGTCACCCTCCTCACCGCTCCAGCGTGGAGCACTCATTCCAAATCGTCTAACTTCCCGGTCGGTCACCCATCCTCTCACTGCTCCAGCCCCAGCACGCTTAACTTCCGAGTTCTATCTCCCCTAGTTTCCAATCTGCACTTATTGTTTTCCTGACAATACTAAGCTATCAATCCTATTAACCCTTAGGTCTTGATGTCACATGATTTAATTTTTTGAATTCCAAATAATTATTAAAATAAAATAAGTAATAATAATATTGAATTTCAATGAAAATAAAATAAGTAATAATATTATTTTATTCATTTTTTTGCCATTTATTCATTTAATGTGGCATAATTAATATATTTAAATCTGTAAATCGAAATTCGATAAATAATATATCCATTATTATCAGAAAAATGTGAGGAATCCAAATATGACATTATTATTTTTTAAATAAAATTAATTTTTAAAATTATTTCTCATATGCTGGAATCAATTGTTTCTTGCTGATGTGATTAGGATGAGAACTAATGAGCTTTCTATGTTTGGCTAAGCACAAGTGTCTGATGTGGATTCATTGATAAAATGTTTATAATTTGTTGATCTGGTACTAGCTCAGGTATAAAATGGTGAATCCCTAAATCACTATATACAATGTCTGTCCAGTTGCAGCAACTGCAGAGCCTAGATTGTAGGGGTTGAACTTGAGCATGATGTCACACGTTTCACCGTTTGAGTTTGAAACTATTATTCTAAAAAATAATAATTATTTAGTACCACTAATATTTATTGAATAAGTAGTTTGACCATAGTTTGACCAAAAAATCGAAAAAACTTAAATTTGAGGATAACTTTTTTTCCTTTCGGAATTTGAGGATTCTAAAAATTTGCAAAACGGCCTATGGCCATTGAAATCGGAACCGGCTTCTCGTGCTGAACATTTTGATATATTATATGTTTTTTTTCGACATCGTATGCAAAAGTTATAGCCGTTTTACTTTTTCATAAAAAAAAATTGCAAAACATGTCGAAATTTATGTTTTTTAATTTTCCTAACTAGTAGATGTAGTAACATAACTACATCTCGAAGAATTTTAATTTTTGAAGTTTTTATCATTTCTTTTGTTTTTTTTAAACTAAAATGGCGATACCGGGGGGTAGAGTTTGAAAATGGTGTCCATCCAATCCTACCGTCGACTACATCTGCTAGCACCGTCCTAGCCAGAGTTACAACTAAGGTTAAACATGCCAGAGTCACGTTCCCGGGCTTAGTAACATGGGTGTGGGTTCCTACCTCATGCTTCTACTCAACTACAAGATTCAATATACTACTGGAGGAAAGTTGAAAAGGTGTCACTAAATGCAATAAAAACATAGGTATGAAAAGTATGGTCAAAGTGAACTTGCCTGGTATAGTTAATGAGAATAATATCGCTCTCAGAAATAACTTGATAGAACTATTCGTCACTCTCCGATGAAATCTATATTAATCAAACATTGCATTCACATAAGCATTTACTCTAGCAAGAACTTCTAACAATCATGTTAACAACCAACAAATAAAAAGCAATAAAGCAAACAATAAGAAAAACCAAATAGAAAGCAAAAGAAAACTTCAAGGAAATCCAAAGGAAAACTCCTAAGGAAACTACACACAAAAAAGAAAATAGTTTTTGTCCTAATTGAAACATAACAGCAACGAAAATACTAAACTCATAAATAAACAGAAAGTATTTCACTAAATTAATAACTAGCAAAAAGAACTAATTCTTTTTGCCACTTTAATATAAAACTATTCTAATACAATTATACACATAGGAAGTAAATCCGACATTAGCAAATAAATTCTATCAACTATAATTAAAGGCTAAACTACTATTAATACAAAACAGTAGCAAATTAATATTAGTTAATTATAAAAATTATCTACTGTTGTCTAATAGAAGCATACTACAACATGTTAAATCTACAGAAAGACTAACTAAAAATAATTAAAAACAATAATTAAATGACTAACACAACTATATAGCAAAACAGTATTGTTTTAATTAAAATCCTAATTTAAATTAATCTAAAAATAACCAAATAAATCTTACTGTGACAACAATCTAACATGTGACTAGGAGCAAAAAGAATTAAATTAAAAACTATTTTTAAACTCAAGTTATTCACAATCTAGGGTTTGAAGCAAATTGAAATTTAAACCATTCAAATTTGAAAACTAATGGCACAAACAGAAACTAGACAAAATTTTGAATCTAATGCAAAAAGAATCAATCAAAAACATCAAATATCATAAAAGATATAAGCAATTTAAAACAGAAACTAAAATAAGAAAACAAATGGAAAAACAGAAAAGAAACTTTCAGAACCCCTTTACTCTGGGTTGGTGTCTCCAACCGGGACTAAAGGCGTTCGCACCGGCCGCATCCTGCCGCAGCCTCCAACTGGGACTAAAGGTTGCGTTTGACCCGGGACTAAAGCTAGCCGAGCCCCATCTAGCATCCTAGCCGCTCGAACCGGGACTAATGCTCACATTAGTCCCGGTTTGTAACGCGACCCGGACTATTGATCCTTTCCGGCTAGAACGAAAGCCCTGTTTTCTACTAGTGTTTACGTTGTGGCCCACTTACATATTTAGCATGAATTATTGTATTAATATATTTTTGGCTAAGTTTGCTAGATAATCTTTTGTTGCTTTATGGAAAATATAACTTCACTGTATTGTTGCCTGTTATTGCAGGATGGTATGTCTACATTTGGATATCGGTGGTTCCATTCATTGTAAGTAAACATAGTATATTGTCCATGACAAAAAATGAAAACACGAAAATGTATTTAATTTATTCATGTTTGCAGGACTTTGTAGCATTCATATACATTTATATGAGACATAACCTATATATAGTATATGGCCTATGCATTGATTTTTATTTTCTTTTGGTATGGATCTTGTGAAAGGCACAATCCTGACATGAAATTATGCATTTGTTTTGGCAGATGCTACTTGTAGTTGGAAGTAAGATGGAGCACATCATTACGGAACTGGCTTATAAGGTTGCCTGGAAGCATACAACAATTCAAGGGGAATTAGTAGTAGCTCCTTCGGATGATTTCTTTTGGTTCCATCGGCCTAAATTAGTCCTTCTGTTGATTCACATCGTCCTCTTCCAAAATGCATTCGAAATTGCATTTTTCTTTTGGTTCCTGGTAAGAACAAAATGTTAATTGGTCGACCATCAACACAAATTAACTTATATTTCATAAAAGTATTATAAAACTGATGTATTTGCAGGATTATAAGTTATGGACTTGATGGTCCTAAATTGTAATCTAATAAGTACAATTAGAACTAACTCTTCATTTATGAGCCTTGCAGGTAACATATGGCTTTAAATCCTGCATCATGGGAAAACCAGCATATGTTATTACTCGAGTTGTCATAAGGTACAACAAGAAAACACTATCGTGCAACAATATTTTGACACATCTAGAGAACCAGCATACTCATCACTCTTTTCTTTTCTTTTCAGTGTCATTAGCCAATTCATCTGCGGCTATAGTACCCTACCTCTCTACACCATCGTCTCTCAAGTAAGTTCGCTTAATGAGACGGATAACATTTTAGCTTCTCATTGGGATTTTAGTTATTGCACACTTTAATTTTAAGTATGACTAGATAATTCCTGAGCAATATAGAGTTCTTTAACACAATTAGATGCCACAATATATTTATTTACTGACATGATTTAAGTATGCCCTTTTGGTCTGTAATCTTATTATAATTTCATCTCCTTATTGTTGCAGATGGGGAATTCATTCAAAAAATCTATAATTGATGAGAATGTGACTGAAGGCCTTGTCAACTGGGCTGAAAAGGCAAGGAGAAGCACAAGAGTCGCAAACAGAGCAACTATAGATGCAAGTATTTCACCAATTGATGAGGCAAGTGATGGCGCATTTGAAATTACAAATATACCGGAAATATCATCAGTGGAGCAAGGGACTGCTAGGCTAATGTAATTGCATACCTAGGCTTTAGGACCCTAGTAGGGTGCGACATGTCCACACTAGCAATTTAGGGCGACTACATGCATGTATGTGTGAGACGAAAAGAAGACAATGATGTCAGCATCATAAATGCAATTTTTGAAACTTCAAAATGTTTTATCTCTCAAACCATTGATCCAATTTATGATCCGTCTTCATGGTTGACTTTGTCTCAATGAGTGTTTCAGTACTATATCTCATATGTCTATATGTTCCGATGAAAAAAATTGTCTTAGAAGTTGCCACCCAATGATTAATTGCATACATAGGCTCAAGTTTTTTAACCAATGTGTCGGCACACGTGCACATGATATAGGACATTCTTTTGCGGTTGATATAGGACATTTTAATCATACAACACGTGTACTTTGCTAATCACGAATAGACTTTTCTTAGAGATCAGGAGAAAATTCTATGAGGCATGCTCTTTTTTCCGCTCTAGCCTAAAGTGAAGCCCAACTCTCGGAGTGTGCCATGTGGCAACACATATCTGAAAGCATCTAAATCTTCTTCTCCACATTCTAAACACGACTGTGATTTGCGGGGAACACCGGTTTTCTCAATTACTATTGCAAGCGTGCGAAAGCCCAATATTTCAAATGAGGGCACGACATGGCGAGGACTCGGCGCTAGGTCCGGCAACCAGTCAGTCTGGATGGAAAATTTTGTTCGCTGAATTTGGGGGCGGCGGCAATGTGGCATCCGCACATGCTTTGCTGCTATCTCGCCCAAATTCTCCTCATGCGCCGCTCCCCGGTGTTAAGTTTGTTGGGGTTTTTTTTTTTTTTTTGCGAGGAATTAAGTTTGTTGTTTCATGGCAACAAGGAACGGGCAATCAACTAATCAACACTGAAAAAGGGCAAACCAACCATTTACCAAAGAAACTATACTACTCCAGCTCCTCAAGAATCACCAAAATATGAGTCCAACAAATCCATGTCTAGAACTTAAGTATACTCTCGGTACATTTAACATCACTATGATGTTCTAGATCTAAAATAAAAGCACGACGGAGGCTGAGGTGGCCACGGCCACGACGGAAGCCACCACGCCACTCCTCACGCCGACGCTGCCGCTCTCGTCGTCTGCGGCGGCGCCAGGCGAGTCAGCTGGCGAGTCTGAGTCTGGCAAGCTGGCGGGCCCTGGCGGGCTGTCGTCGTCTGTGTCGGAGTCATCGTCCGACAACGAGGAGGACGGCGTCGCGGCGGATGAATCATCCTCGTCGGTGTCGTCGCCGCCGTCCGGAGACTCGGCGGCTTCGGCTTCGGACGCGGAGGCGGACGGGCTCGACGCGGAATCCTTGGACGAGCTGGCCGGGGCGCCTTTGCTCGGCGACTCGGCGCTGGACCCCTTCGCGGGCGGACGGGCGGGCGTCGCTGTCTTGGCGGCCGGAGCCTTGGCCGGTGCAGCCTTGGGTGTAGCCGCGGACGTGGCGTTCGCCGCCGTGGGCGCTTTCGCTGTCTTTTCGTTGACCGAAGCAGGAGCCCTTGCGGAGGCCTTCGAGGGTGCTGCCGTTGAACCGGACTTCTGGGAGGCCGCCGGGGCCGGAGCCTGGGCGGCGAGCGCCACGACGGCGTACGCGGCGAGGAGGAGGACGACGATGCCGACAGAGTGTGGCATGGTGCGTCGCCGGAGGGGGGCGGGGGGGTCCTTTCGCGAGAGCCATGGAGCCGCGGAGGTTAAATAGGTTGACCAAGGAGAAAATGGTGCCGGCGAGACAAGCACGGTGAGGACGGTGGCTTTTCTTGGGTGGGTCGGCGGTGCTGCGTGTGGTGGTAGCGCGCGCCAAGCGGCAGCATGCATGCATATGCTTTATGCTTATGTATTGTGCGAATTTACGTGGGATATATGGAATTATGGATCAGTAGTATTTCTGGACCATTAGTGTATCCTGTCATCCTGCTAGATTACAGTGGCTCATCCAAAAACAGATTTTTTTTTTAGCAGAACAGGTAGATTAAAGATTGATTTCTCTTAGGTCTGAGTTATATTTTTGTGCACTAGTGAGCATTGGTTGAGTGGTACAATTGAACATAAACTGTGTTGTATGATTTGGATCAGCCGATTTCCACAGATGGCTTCCTTCCACATCTCACGATTCATTGTTCATGGTCTTCCTCCCTACGATGTGAACCATAGTTTTAAATAGCACGTTATCTCGATGCTATGGTGTTTGGAGGGGCATCACGCTAGGACATTTAGCGTCATTTAGTGCCATTTATCGTGCTATAACACAATTTTGTGTGCTAACGTTTGGCCGCTATTTACCATAGCGGGCACTATTTAAAACTTTGATGCGAACCGAACCATCCACAACAAGGCCTGTTATGTTATGCTTCAAATTCAAGTATAAAGAGAAAGGCTAACTTCTGACGAGCTGGCAGAGCGGAGCGAGGTACGGATCAGTATTGATCTAGGTCACCTGTGTTATATATATCATTTGTAAGCCGTCGCACGGGATAAGTTGATCAGTCGTAAATCCCCGGCATTTGTAACCTCCCCCGATATAGTGAAGTTTGGCTGGCTGGCGCCCGTGGTTTTTTCCCCTTCATGTTGGAGGGGTTTTCCACGTTAAATCTTGTGTCCCCTGCTTGTTTTTCGTTCTTTGTCGTGTTGATTTGCCCGTCGTATCTCTAACAAGGCCGACTAGGGCCCTAGGGTGTAGTTGATGACTTAGGTCCCTAAAGCTATATATAATTACGTAAAAACAAGCTAAATATAACCGTACCACACTAGTACGTTATGAAATCACAAGGACAAACTCCCAGCATAAACAAATCAACATAGTGTATCAGGGGAGAAGCCAGCCTCTTAAAAGTAGAAGACATGCATGCTACAGTTGCTAAAGTTAATTAGAGTGAAGTGTGTGCAGTGAAACGAAATATGTGCATGGGAATATTGGGATTGGCTATTTGGCCTCCATTGTGGTACTGGTTATGATCATGGATTCTCACAAGATCTATATGAACATGCATAAGCTACCTTGCTTGATGAACATTACAGTAAGCGCGGTAAGCACTGGTGCATGGTATGAAGTTGCTGGAGGCATGCAAGCCTAGAGGGTGTCGGCGGGGGCGGACAGAGTCTGTGGTGGCGGAGATGGGTGTTGGTGTGGAGGGCTTCGGCGTCATCATCGGGGGAGCGTAGTGGATCATAGGATGGTGCCGTAGTGGAAAAATGTTGGTTGACCGGCCAAGGATGTGTGGGCGGCACGACGACGATGATGTGCTTGTGTGCCGGTTCGATTAGGAATTAGGGAATATGTTAGGTTTTTTATATCTCCTACATAAACATAAGGTTTCGTCGTCCGCTCATACTTCTTCCAACCATACCTAAGTTCCCATTTCCCCACCGGTTTCCCTGAAGATCGCCTGAAATGCCATCTCTTAGTGAATTAACAAATAAAATTATGTTTTCTTTTGAAATCCAATAAATACTTACCAAATAAGTCATTTTGTTGGTCACTAGTAACATAACTGATAACATAACAGGTTCATGCCAAAACCGGATGCCAAAATAAACTGCTTTTCATCACCGACGGGTCACCAGTTTTACCGTTTGTGATATTGTTTATACACCGCGTAACATCCCCAGGTTACCTCACCCAAGTTAAGCTACTTAACTTGCCATGTCATCATGATCAACCTAAATAAAATGCAACTAGGAAATAATCCAACTCAATTCAAATTTAAAATGCAGGTCAAATAAATATTTCTTCAAACAGCAAAACAAAATAGTCCATCAGGTAGCAAATATTCTTAAGGTCATTATAAAATTGAAACCAATATTTCTGGAACTCACAAAAATGCCCTTGGACTTTAAACAGTAGTCCAGCAGCATTAATCTTGTCCTTTTCAATTCCTAAAAAATATTCAACCTATTTCTTTGGCCTTCAAACTTTTGCTGGCAGTGCCAAATACTACCAGGAAATATTGGGGCTTAGTCCCACATTTTTCTAAGATATTAGGTGGCCCACAAAATCATTTCCTTTCACTGTTAATAACTAAAAGAAAAAACCGAAAAACGGAATAGGAAAGGAGAGGCCAGAGGCCACTTACCTGTTGCAGCCCGAGCAGGCCTAGCCACCATCGCAGCTCGTCCTCTTCCCCTCGCGCACTGTCGCCCGCGCCCGTTGACACGCCGACGACGGCCACGCGCCGTTCATCCGCCGGTGCTCGAGCGTGGATAAGAACGTCACTGGGCAACTCCCTCTCTCCCCCCGCAAACCCTAGCCCCTCAGTCTCTCCCTCGCCTTCCCCCTCATACGACAACGGCGGCGCCCGAACCTCCCGTCGCCATGGCCTAGCTCTGTCACGCGCCCACCTAGCTCCCCGTGACCCCTGCCTGTGCCAGGAAGCTCCGCCGAGCTCCTCCACGTCTTCTCCGACCTCAAGCTGGAGCCGGGAGCCCCCAAGTTAGCCGCCATCGCCGTCTTCCCCAACTGCGGCCACCGGAGCTCCATTGCGTCGATCCACGCCCCTGCTGCTACTAATCCTCCGACGAGCCCCCGTGTGCTCCCTCGGTGAGCACTCCGTCCGGCCCCTCCCCCTACTGCCCCTCCTCGTAGACCGTAGTTCGCCCCGACACACTCGCTCTTCCGCCGCCGCGGTCGAGTTCGCCGGCGTGGCCCCTGTGGCTGTAGTCCGCGTCCGTGCTCGCATTAGCATTCAGCGCCGCCGTCTGAACCCGTAGCGACCGTCCGCTGCCCTCGCCGAGCCCCGCAAAACGATCCCCACCAACACCCGACTCTGGCCGTCCGCCTTTGTGCTCGTCGCCATCGCTACGCGCCATCCCCGGCTGCGTTACCACCTCCAATGGACGCGCCGCGCTGCGGCCGATCCAACGAGCCAGACCGCGCGCAAAATGGTGGCCGGAGGACGAAATCCGACCACACCCGAGGCCGCGCCGCCGCGAAACGCGCTCGCCGGCGAGATTCCGGTGAGTCGCCGGCCATCGCTGACCTGGCCTGACAGGAGGGACCCCCTGTGTCGCTGACGGGTGGGTCCCGTTGACCCCTTGACCATGGTCAATGCTGACGTGGCCGGTCCCATGTCACTGACATGTGGGTCCTGCCTAATTAAGCGAATTTAAATAAATAAGAAAATCGATTAGTTAACTAATTAGTTAATTAAAACACTAAGCTGTCACTGACAGTGCGGGCCCACTAGTTAATTAGGTTAATTAGTTAGCTTAAACCCTGTTTAATTAGTCCAGTCGCTGACATGTGGGTCCCACTGGACCCACATGACAGGTCTGACCCTGGTCAACCAACAGTTGACTGCTGACGTCGCCATTACCTCATGCTGATGTCATAATTCAATTTTGTGAATAAAAATAATTCCAGAAAATCATTTAAACTTTAAAAATTAATAACTTTTAATCCGTAGCTCGGATCGAAAAACTTAAAACATGAAACTTGCTCAGAACGACGAGACAAATCTGATCGTGTCGTCTGTTTCCATGTCGGAACCCCCTAGGTGGAAGAACTCGTAACTCCGAACCCGATTCTGATAGATGAATAGTGCATAGCCACCGGATAATGAATCCAACTAAATTCCTAAAATAACTAAAATTGACTTAGGCATACTTCAGGCAACCCTGCACTGCATCATAGTCGTAGCATGCCCTGTATTGCATCGTTGTTGTGTATTTATATGTTTCTTCCCCCTCTTCTCTCTCGGTAGACCCCGACGTCGACGTAGCTCCCGAGGCCGACGCTGCTCAGGAGCCCGACGACGCAGTTGACGACCTTGTTCTTGCCGTCGAGCAGACAGGCAAGCACCCCCATTTTGAGCAATCCGATATCGCCCACTCTCTTCTCTCTTATGCTTGCATTAGAAGTTACTGCTACTACTGTTGTCCTATATCTGCTGCATAGCCTGTTTATTGTAACCTGCTTTGTTACCTTCCTGCTTATCCTAAACTGCTTAGTATAGGTTGGGTAGAGACCATCAGAGACCCCACCTATCCCGACTGCCCCGCTAGATGATCAGAAGACCCATGCAACGGGATTAAAGACCAGGCCCCGACACCGCACGTCACTTCCCTTAGTTGCCGACACTACTGGGTTACTATCGAGTGCCGAGGGTGATACCTCGTCAGCACTTCCGATGATAACCTTGTAGGTTAGTCATTCGGTCGTGGTAAGCGAGGGTGATTCCTCCTACACAACCCCCGATAACAGCGTCGTCGTGTAACACTTCAAGTGTGGACCTCGAGGGTGATTCCTCCATCGTTCACCTTGACGATAACATTAGGTGGAACTCCATCGAGGGTGATTCCTCAGAGTTCCCCTTGGTGTCAGACACACGGAGACTTTGGATACTATGACTGAACATTGAACCATGTTACTAAAGATGGGTCGGCCCTGAGGGGTATCCGCGCGAGCTTATATGCGAGTGTTGTGGAATTGGGTGTACCTGGAGGGTACCCAAGAATTGAACACGAGGCGTGGCCGGGCATTCTTAGCCCTTGCCGAAAGTCCTCGAGACGAGGCGACGGGGTCACATCGATCATGAGTCTCTGCTCGTTACCGCACGCTCCTAAACCACTAAACGGTTTGGATATTTGATCCGAGGGGCCTCTGGCCTGATAGCACTAACCATCACGTGGGCATAGTATGGGCGTTCTACGTCGTATACTTCAGCCGAAGCTTAATGGATGTCAGCGACTAAGCGGCGCGCGCCGAGTTGGACTAGTTAAGCAACTGCGCTTGTATTAAGGGGTTGCTAGGTCTGCTCTCGGCCGACTGACGCAACGTGCAGAAATTCCCGGGGCGATGGCCCAAGACCCCTGGGGGCATAGGTTAGTCCGGCGTGCTGACCTCTCTGTTAAGTATTTAGTCGGGTTGCGGCGTGTTGCTTAGCCGAGGCCGGGCATGACCCAGAAAAGTGTGTCCGGCCGGAGTTAAGCTGTAACACCCCTGTGTATTAGTCACTGTGATCAACTGCTAATAATGCCAAGTCATAACATTTGCAGTGCTTAAATATAGTGGTTAACCAACACAATTCAAACTCCATTCTGAAAATCAACTCAAATTCAAAAGTGCAAAATAAATTTGCTCAAACACCTTTGGTAAAATGTTCATTAAATAGCAAATATTTGAGAAGCACTCATAAAAATATAACTAATGACACTAGGATTAGTTAAGTGACTCCAACAAGATGAAACAGCACCAAAACAGTAATATTTAATCCATTTAAAATCATATCAAATTCAAATGAAACCCAACTTTGCCCAAACCAATTTTTGATGAAAGGTAATATTGCATTGCAATATTTGGGCCAAGTCTCACATGTTACAAAAGTGCAAAAGTGTCCTAACTAATACAAAACAGGAAAGAAATAAAAGAAAAAAAACACAAAACAGAAACAGAAAATAGAAAATGGAAAAGGCCTACACTCTACTGTGCACTAAAGCCTACGCGCTACAGTACCTGGCCCAGCCCATCAACCACAGTCGTCGTCCTCATCGTGCGCTGTCGCGCCCGAGCGCCGACACAGCGGAGCTCGTCTCGTTGTCGGCCATCCGTCGGCCCTTGGCGAGGATAAGGGCGCCGCGAGCTCCTCTCCCTTCCCCGCAACCCTATCCTCTCCCAGATCTCGCTCTCTCGCTCGTCTTCTCCCTCCCGCACGAGAAGCCCGACACAGACGACATGGCCGAGTTCGCCGGCGTGGCCACAGGCCTCCCCGACGCCTGAGACCGGTCCCGATCGCTCCGCCTGCTTCCTCTCCTTCCTCTTCCACTGCTGGCTCGAGCGCTGTGCCACCACAGTGCGGGGATCGAGCACTTCCCCATCTATGGTCGCCGGCGCAACTCCGATGAATGCCGGCGAACTGATGCTCCTAAGCTACCACTGGGCCTTCGTGCGCCTCCACGGTGAGCAGCAGCACCTTTCCCCTCTCCTCCCCGTCCGTTTGCGCCACCGTAGCACCGTTGCCATCGCCGGCCGAAAGCGTCGCCGCCGTGGACCTCGTCGCCGATGAGATAGCCCTTGTCATGGCCATCTGAGCGCGGGAACGCGCTCAGTGCCTCCCCGTGGCTCCAACGCGCCTAGTCCCGTAGTTCGCCGTGCCCTACGGCGACGGATCCGAGCATGCCTGAATCATCTCGCCGCCGGCGAGGTCACAGCGTTCAGTTCTGGCCGTTTTAGCCCGCGCTAGCGCCATGGTTCGAAGCGGCATGATCTTCCCGTTCGAACGCGACCAGCCGCCGTAGTTTTGGTCACCGGACGGCGTTTTCCGACGAACCCCGACGCTGCACCGCCGCGAATGGCCTCGCCGGCGCTGTTCCGGCGTCGCCCGCCAACGTGGGCGCGTGGGGCCCGCCTTGTGAGCCTGCGCGTGGGCCCTAGTGCCTCGTTTGACCACGTTGACCAGGTCAACGTGGTTACTGTTCACTCAGTGAATATAACATGTGGGTCCCATCCGCTAATTAAGCTAATTAAATACTAAAACAAATAAGGTAGATTAATGACTCACTGACATATGGGGCCCACCCCCTAATTAATTATGTTAGTTAGATTAATCCACTGTTAGTCTTAACAGAGACTGACATGAGGGTCCCACTGGACCCACATGTCAGGTTTGACCAGGTCAGCGTCTCTGTTGACTGCTGATGTCATCTCTGAGTCATGCTGATGTCATATATCATTTTCTGTTAAATAAAATAATTCTAGAAAATCATTTAAACTTCAAAAATTAATAACTTTTAAACCGTAGCTCGGATTGAAAAACTTAAAACATGAAACTTGCTCAGAACGACGAGACGAATCTGATCATGTCGTCCGTTTCGATGCCGGAACCCCCTATGTAGGTGAAACCGCAACTTCGAGCCCGTATCCGATAGATGAATAGTGCCTAATCATCGGTAAATAAATCCCACCTTAATCCTATAATAACTAAAATGACTTAGACATACTTCAGGCAACCCTGCACTGCATCATAGTCGTAGCATGCCCTGTATTGCATCCTTGCTGTGTATTTACTTGTTTCCTCCCCCTATTCTCTCTCGGTAGAACCCGACGTCGATGTAGCTCCCGAGGTCGACGCTGCTCAGGAGCCCGACGACTCCGTTGACGACCTTGCCCTTGCCGTCGAGCAGACAGGCAAGCACCCCCCATTTTGAGCATTCCGATATCGCCCACTCTCTTCTCTCTTATGCTTGCATTAGAAGTTACTGCTGCTGTTATTGTCCTATATCTGCTGCATAGCCTGTTTAATTGTAGCCTACTGTTGATACCTGCCTGTTATCCTAAACTGTTTAGTATAGGATGGATAGAGCCCTATCAGAGACCCACTTGTCCCGACTGCCCCGCTGGACTCTCAGAAGACCCGAGCAACGGGATTGAAGATCAGACCCTGGCACCGCACGTCACTTCCCCCTTAAATTGCTTGACACTACTGGGTTACTATCGAGTGCCGAGGGTGATACCTCATCAGCACTTTGGATAGTAACCTTGTAGGTTAGTTATCGGCCGTGGTAAGCGAGGGTGATTCCTCCTACACCACCACCGATACCGACGCTGTCGTGCAACACTTCAAGTGTGGACCTCGAGGGTGATACCTCCTTAGTTCACCTTGAAGATAACATCGAGTGGGATTCCATCAGGGGTGATTCCTCATGGTTCCCCCTTGGTGTCAGACACACGGAGATTTTGCTTACTATGACTTAACAATGAACCATGTTACTAAAGATGGGTCGGCCCTGAGGGGTACCCGCGCGAGCATGAATGCGGAGTGATGTGGAGTCGGGTTGACTTGAGAGGTGCCGCGAGATAACTACGAGGCATGGCCGGGCATTCTTGGCCCTTGCCGCAAGTCCTCGAGACGGGGCGACAGGGTCACATTGATCATGAGTCTCTGCTCGTTACCGCGCGCTCCTAATCCACTAACGGTTTGGATATTTGATCCGAGGGGCCTCTGGCCTGATAGCACTAACCATCACGTGAGCATAGTGTGGGCGTTCTGCGTCGTATACTTCAGCCGAAGCTTAATGGACGTCAGCGATTGAGCGGCGCGCGCCGAGTTGGACTGGTTACGCAACTGCGCTTGTATTAAGCGGTTGCTAGGTCTTCTCTCGGCCGTGAACGTAACATGCAAGAGTTCCCGGGGCGAAGGCCCAAGACCCCTGGGGGCATAGGATTAGTCCGGCGTGCTGACCTCTCTGTTAAGTATTTGGTCGGGTTGCGGCGTGTTGCTTAGCCGAGGCCGGGCATGACCCAGAAAAGTGTGTCCGACCGGAGTTAAGCGAGCGTGGTGGGTAAGTTGGTGCACCCCTGCAGGGAAGAACTAATCTATCGATAGCCTGTCCTACGGTAACGGACACTCGGAGTTGTATCCCGATCAGTACAACTAGAACTGGTGACTTGAGATGAAATGGATAGTATGGCTCTGGGATTGCTTTCTCGTAGGGAGTCGAGGAAGAATCTCTGGCCGAGGTTGCTGATTCTACAACTACTTTACATTATGTTAATCTGCACTCTTCTAATGCTGCAAGACCGATGAAGATGCTTGAAGATGCTAGTCTTCGATAGGGCTAGGCTTTCCCCCTCTATTCTGGCATTTTCTGCAGCCCAGTCCACATAAATAGCCCTCCTTTGAAAATGTTGCATATGTAGTGTAGATCCTTGCTTGCTGAGTACTTCGGATGAGTACTCACATTTGCTTTACTTTCTTTTTCTCCCCATATCCACTTGTCACCGCCAGATGACGGAGCCCCTGAGATAGCTGCCCCCGTCGACGACTACGGCTACTACTACTACCCTCCCGGCGAGTACTACTACGAGGAGCCGACCGACGACCAGGAGTAGGATTCGGAGGGTCCTAGGCAGGAGGCCTACGCCTTTCGATCATAGTATTTTGCTTTGCCCCGCCTCTGTGAAGGCTTATCTCTGTTCTGTAATATATCTGTACCCAGATATCTAATGCTTCCGCTGACGCTTGTATGCCATCGAGCTATGTATTCGAGCCCTCGAGGCCCTGGCTTTTAATATAAAGCTTGTATGACTTTATCTATGTTTTAGAGTTGTGTTGTGATATCTTCAAGTGAGTCCTTAGTCTTAATCATGTGCATTTGCGTGTATGGTTAGTGCACGATTAAGCCGGGGTCGTCACAGGTTGGTATCAAAGCCGACTGTCTGTAGGTTCCCCCTTTCCAACTCCTTGGCCGAAGTTGAGTCTAGTTGTCAAAAACTGATTTACTAACCTGGCTGTGTGGCTTACGGGCCCACGTCGCCAACTGGGTGGTATTAGGATCTTATTCCTCGTCTATACTCTGGGACTCTGATCTCCCTTCTATTCAGGTTAAATGATTTTGCTAACTCTCGCATTAGGATCTCGTAACCACTTCCTCCCGGAGAGCCCCTTCACCACATATGGTCGCCTGCTTCATCAGAAGACTCCGAAGATACTCCTCGACGTTAACCGAGACCCTGTGCCCACTGCTTTGCAGTTCCTGACCACCGATAAACTACGATCGATAACTACTTACACTCGTCGTGCATATATTCATTTCAGTTACTCTCGGGTTTCATCCGACCTATCGAAATACTATCCGACATTTCGAGGATTCTCTGAACCTACTGCCTTGCAGTTCTTCTCCGCCTGCACACACCAACGAATAATTCCCCACACTCAACAGGGATTTGTTCATCCCTAGTTGATCATGTGCTTCACAACATCCTACCTACTGTCAAATGATCTTCCAAAAATTCTCTGCACCCTATTGCCCTTGAAATTCTTACCTGCTTGCCTTATGGTTAATTCCATATGCCTAGTAATCCCTGACAACATCCCTTTGCCAATTACCATTTTGAATCCCCTGAACCAGTATGCTGCGAATATTCGCCATCATCCGCCGATTCCTAGAATTCGTCCTTCTGGCTCATTCACCATTCCGGACATGAGCTGGTTCTCGGTCAATCATGTATTGATTGATTGTCGAACTAAGCATGTACAAATCACTCGTCCCTTTGCCCAGGTGAACTGATTGTCACTCCTGGTTTTGGAAATCGTGAACCCTCTGAATTTTATACTTGGGTTGTTCAAGTGCTTCCTTAATTCGATGTGCTTGCCCCCGTCCTTTTTCGGAGGACTCTCAGGTGGGACCAGTCGTTAAAACCTTACCCCGTTAAATTCTCACAGATCACTTGATTCCTTTTGTGGACAGTTTTCCGACCGATTCCTTTCTATTCTAAGAACCTTATCGGTTCCTTCCCCGTTAACATTGCCTTTGGCACTGAAGCATTCTCTACTTCTTGCCGACTGTATATCCGCCCAGCTTGCATGGCACGGAGACGTAGTGCATTCCTTCTCCTTATTGACTTGGGACTGACTACTGACCAGGACATGTCCCGTAACCATGGGTGGAGATCTCTACAAGACGGAACGCTAAAGTTGTCCAACTAGTTCTATTCAACCTACTCGTCTTTTGATCAGAGCTTTTGCTTCCAATCCTTCGTTTCTGAACCATAACCCCTTTGTACTTAAACGTCGGATTGTTCCGATGACTCTATAATCTTATGAATTCTTCTGGTTGAGTACCGCTACTCATGTCAGATTCTTTGTCGACTACCTGACCTTTTGGTTGGATTAATATCTGACAGCACCCTTCGTATTCCAACATCTTATGAGCTTTTCTCTTGGTCTTTAGTACCTCTGATAAATGGTATCATCAGCTTTGACTTCGATACTCTGCTTTCGAACTCGCACCCCTTGCTTTGGTTGATGGTTGTATAGCTTCGTAAAAATGTCCCGATGGGTTGAACCTATGCTTTCCCTAATTAGTGTGAACTCGAAAGTTATGCGAGTCATACTCTTCTGGTGCTTCACCAGATAAATTCTCAGCACTACAATTTCTTCGAAAACGAGAAGTGAATGAAAGGTTATGCATTGAAGAAGTGGGAGTCGACCTTGAACCTTTGTGTTCATGCCCATGGACCCGATGTAGAAACTTATCATGGAAGCTGCTCGTAAAAATAATTATTTCCTTGGTACAAGTTCATCTTGTATCTATGAATTGATCCTTTGCAATTGTGGTTTCGACCATATTTC
The DNA here is from genome assembly GCA_011799875.1 of Thinopyrum elongatum. Taxonomy (NCBI): domain Eukaryota; kingdom Viridiplantae; phylum Streptophyta; class Magnoliopsida; order Poales; family Poaceae; genus Thinopyrum; species Thinopyrum elongatum. The sequence goes on along the minus strand of CM022303.1, from coordinate 23,686,576 downwards.
CTCCTTGATCCTATTTCATGAAGAAGTTAGAATACTTATCCTCTGCAAATCATTTCCCCGTCCAACCTCTACTCCGATTTACCTTCCGGTATTACCTCTAGCACTTGTTACCAGGAAGTTTAATACTCCATCACATCATTCCTAGCCTGATCGGCTACATATTTATCATACTAATCCTAACCGTGCTACCTGGTCCTTATTCCCAGAGCACAACTTTTCGACGATGAGCAAAGCTTACGTCGATCTTCCTCATCTTATCATTTCACCTCGGACAACAAGCTTGATTTCGAGCTTGTGCCGTATCCGTGGTTCCAATAACCTTTCGCTTCGGCATTCCGTTTGCTTGATGTCATCACTGACCGATTACATCTTCTTGAAATCTCTCAAAAAATGTGTCGTGATCATCATCAACATTCCGAGCTCTTTCAGGATATCAAATGAATTCATGGCTAGAAATACCATCTCTGCCCCTCGATGATTGTGATATCATCGATGACATCCTTGACTTTCTGCCAACACAGACCTGATTGTGTTTGGTTAATCCTCACGTTCCGAGATAATCCTGGAAGTGTCCCTTTGTATCTCTTGTGATCTTTCGATCCAACCCCTACTTGAAACACCACATCCTTGCTGCCTAGAAGCATGACTGCGGTAATCCAAACACCAACTTGAACATTAAAGGCCTTGATCCATTATCCAAACACTAATGCATGGGTAATAGCGTGATTTTCCCTCGCCCCTCTATCTAAATGCTTGCTGTCTCATCATGTATATCATGCTCCGTTTCCCCTTGGGAAGGATATACTCCCAAATCTTGTGTGAAAACACCTTTCCCTTTCCATTGTTCTGTTTAATCTGATAATCACATTTCCTTTCCATTGTTTTGTTTAACCTTCCGGTGATCTATGTGATATAAGCAGAATTACATCCCTGCTTATGTAAACACCTCGGTGCACACCCTTGTCAGTGAGACCCTGTTATTATTGTTCGTGACATTCCGGTAACCACCGATGGACGAGAACTTTGCCTTATTGGTCCGCCTCGTTCCACAAGCAGGAAAATGGTTCTCTTCGTCCCTCGCCCTTGGTACCGATGTTGTTACCGACATAACTGACAGACTATCCTCTGGCATACCTTGATGTCATGACCGGTAAGATATTTTCCACAGGATCAGAACCTGACTCTCCTGTATATCCCTCAATTCGAAATATTCTTTGCAATTGACTTTGTGACTTACCACGAGCCACCCTCCCAGAGATGATCAATTCTGCAACCGCTTCCTATTCCACTATGGACTATCAAGCCAGCTTGAAAATGCCCCCCTTCGAAGTGCTTTACAGACGTAAGTGTCGAACTCCTCTGAATTGGTCAGAAACTAGGGAACGACAGCTCGTGGGACCGGACATTATTCAACATGCCGAAGAACAAGTCCGCATTGTCCGGGAAATCTCAAGGCGGCTCAGGACCGCCAGAAGAGCAACTATGATCGCAAGCGATGGGGTTTGGCCTATCTACCAGGTGATCAGGCTTATCTTCGTGTCACTCCTATGAAGGGCACCCGTCGTTTCGGTATCAAAGGCAAGCTAGCTCCTCGCTATATTGGTCCTTTCCGCATTGTTGTCAGACATGGATTGGTGGCATATAAATTGGAGTTGCCACCACAATTCTCTCATATCCATGATGTCTTTCACGTGTCGCAACTTCGTAAATGCTTCAAGGAATCTCCACACCGCGCAGTGGATCACGAGATGCTTGAATTGCAAGATGACTTATCTTATAAGGAGCATCCGATCTGCATTCTTGATGAAGCTGAATGGCGAACTCGTCAGAAGACGACCAAGTTCCTGAAAGTGCAGTGGTCGAATCATACCGAAGATGAAGCCACTTGGTAACGCAAGGATAATCTCCGAGCAGAATATCCCGACCTCTTTCCTTCTACCTCCTAAATTCTCGGGACGAGAATTTCTTTTAGAGGAGGAGAACTTGTAACACCCCTGTGTATTAGTCACTGTGATCAACTGCTAATAATGCCAAGTCATAACATTTGCAGTGCTTAAACATAGTGGTTAACCAAAACAATTCAAACTCCATTCTAAAAATCAACTCAAATTCAAAAGTGAAAAATAAATTTGCTCAAACACCTTTGGTAAAATGTTCATTAAATAGCAAATATTTCAGAAGCACTCATAAAAATATAACTAATGACACTAGGATTAGTTAAGTGACTCCAACAAGATGAAACAGCACCAAAACAGCAATATTTAATCCATTTAAAATCATATCAAATTCAAATGAAACCCAACTTTGCCCAAACCAATTTTTGGTGAAAGGTAATATTGCATTGCAATATTTGGGCCAAGTCTCACATGTTACAAAAGTGCAAAAGTGTCCTAACTAATACAAAACAGGAAAGAAAAAAAGGAAAAAAACACAAAACAGAAACAGAAAATAGAAAATGGAAAAGGCCTACACTCTACTATGCACTAAAGCCTACGCGCTACAGTACCTGGCCCAGCCCATCAACCACAGTCGTCGTCCTCATCGTGCGCTGTTGCGCCCGAGCGCCGACACGGCAGAGCTCGTCTCGCTGTCGGCCATCCGTCGGCCCTTGGCGAGGCTAAGGGCGCCGCGAGCTCCTCTCCCTTCCCCGCAACCCTATCCTTTCCCAGATCTCGCTCTCTCGCTCGTCTTCTCTCTCCCGCATGAGAAGCCCAACACCGACGACATGGCCGAGTTCGCCGGCGTGGCCACAGGCCTCCCCGACGCCTGAGACCGGTCCCGATCGCTCCGCCTGCTTCCTCTCCTTCCTCTCCGACTGCTGGCTCGAGCGCTGTGCCACCACAGCGCGGGGATCAAGCACTTCCCCATCTATGGTTGCCGGCGCAACTCCGACGAATGCCGGCGAACTGTTGCTCCTAAGCTACCACCGGGCCTTCGTGCGCCTCCACGGTGAGCAGCAGCACCTTTCCCTTCTCCTCCCCGTCCGTTTGCGCCACCGTAGCACCGTTGCCATCACCGGCCGAAAGCGTCGCCGCCGTGGAGTTCGTCGCCGATGAGATAGCCCTTGTCATGGCCATGTGAGCGCGGGAACGCGCTCAGTGCCTCCCCGCGGCTCCAACGCGCCTAGTCTCATAGCTCGCCGTGCCCTACGGCGACGGATCCGAGCATGCCCGAATCATCTCGCCGCCGGCGAGGTCACAGCGTTCAGTTCTGGCCGTTTTAGCCCGCGCTAGCGCCACGGTAAGAAGCGGCATGATCTTCCCGTTCGAACGCGACCAGCCGCCGTAGTTTTGGTCACCGGACGGCGTTTTCCGATGAACCCCGATGCTGCGCCGCCACGAATGGCCTTGTCGGCGCTGTTCTGGCGTCGCCCGCCGACGTGGGCGCGTGGGGCCCGCCCTGTGAGACTGCGCGTGGGCCCCAGTGCCTCGTTTGACCATGTTGACCAGGTCAACGTGGTTACTGTTCACTCGCTGAATATGACATGTGGGTCCCATCTGCTAATTAAGCTAATTAAATACTAAAACAAATTAGTTAGATTAATGACTCACTGACATATGGGGCCCACCCCCTAATTAACTCTGTTAGTTAGATTAATCCATTGTTAGTCTTAACAGAGACTGACATGATGGTCCCACTGGACCCACATGTCAGGTTTGACCAGGTCAGCGTCTCTGTTGACTGCTGATGTCATCTCTGAATCATGCTGACGTGATATATCATTTTCTGTTAAATAAAATAATTCCAGAAAATCATTTAAACTTCAAAAATTAATAACTTTTAAACCGTAGCTCGGATTGAAAAATTTAAAACATGAAACTTGCTCAGAACGACGAGACGAATCTGATCATGTCGTCCGTTTCGATGCCGGAACCCCCTATGTTGGTGAAACCACAACTTCGAGCCCGTATTTGATAGATGAATAGTGCCTAATCATCGGTAAATAAATCCCACCTTAATCCTATAATAACTAAAATGACTTAGACATACTTCAGGCAACCCTGCACTGCATCATAGTCGTAGCGTTCCCTATATTGCATCGTTGCTATGTATTTACTTGTTTCCTCCCCCTCTTCTCTCTCGGTAGACCCCGACATCGACGTAGATCCCGAGGTCGACGCTGCTCAGGAGCCCGACGACTCCGTTGACAACCTTGCCCTTGCCGTCGAGCAGACAGGCAAGCACCCCCATTTTGAGCATTCCGATATCGCCCACTCTCTTCTCTCTTATGCTTGCATTAGAAGTTACTGCTGCTGTTATTGTCCTATATCTGCTGCATAGCCTGTTTAATTGTAGCCTACTGTTGATACCTGCTTGTTATCCTAAACTGTTTAGTATAGGATGGATAGTGCCCTATCAGAGACCCACTTGTCCCGACTACCCCGCTGGACTCTCAGAAGACGCGAGCAACGGGATTGAAGATCAGACCCTCGCACCGCACGTCACTTCCCCCTTAAATTGCTCAACATTACTGGGTTACTATCGAGTGCCGAGGGTGATACCTCATCAACACTTTTGATAGTAACCTTGTAGGTTAGTTATCGGCCGTGGTAAGCGAGGGTGATTCCTCCTACACCACCACCGATACCGACACTGTCGTGCAACACTTTAAGTGTGGACCTTGAGGGTGATACCTCCTTTGTTCACCTTGAAGATAATATCGAGTGGGATTCCATCGGGGGTGATTCCTCATGGTTCCCCCTTGGTGTCAGACACACGGAGATTTTGGTTACTATGACTTAACAATGAACCATGATACTAAAGACGGGTCGGCCCTGAGGGGTACCCGCGCGATCATGAATGCAGAGTGATGTGGAGTCGGGTTGGCCTGAGAGGTGCCCGCGAGATAACTACAAGGCGTGGCCGGGCATTCTTGGCCCTTGCCGCAAGTCCTCGAGATGGGGCGACGGGGTCACATTGATCGTGAGTCTCTGCTCGTTACCGCGCGCTCCTAATCCACTAACGGTTTGGATATTTGATCCGAGGGGCCTCTAGCCTGATAGCACTAACCATCACGTGAGCATAGTATGGTTGTTCTGCGTCGTATACTTCAGCCGAAGCTAAATGGACGTCGGCGATTGAGCGGCGCGCACCGAGTTGGACTGGTTACGCAACTGTGCTTGTATTAAGGGGTTGCTAGGTCTGCTCTCGGCCGTGAACGTAACATGCAGGTGTTCCCGGGGCAAAGGCCCAAGACCCCTGGGGACATAGGATTAGTCCGGCGTGCTGACCTCTCTGTTAAGTATTTGGTCGGGTTGCGGCGTGTTGCTTAGCCGAGGCCGGGCATGACCCAGAAAAGTGTGTCCGGCCGGAGTTAACCGAGCTTGGTGTGTAAGTTGGTGCAACCCTGCAGGGAAGAACTAATCTATCGATAGCCTGTCCTACGGTAACAAACACTCGGAGTTGTATCCCGATCGGTACAACTAGAACTGGTGACTTGAGATGAAATGGATAGTATGGCTCTGGGATTGCTTTCTCGCAGGGAGTCGAGGAAGAATCTCTGGCCGAGGTTGCTGATTCTACAACTACTTTACATTATGTTAATCTGCACTCATCTAATGCTGCAAGACCGATGAAGATGCTAGTCTTTGATAGGGCTAGGCTTTCCCCCTCTATTCTGGCATTTTCTGCAGCCCAGTCCACATAAATAGCCCTCCTTTGAAAATGTTGCATATGTAGTGTAGATCCTTGCGTGCTGAGTACTTCGGATGAGTACTCATGTTTGCTTTACTTTCTTTTTCTCCCTATATCCACTTGTCGCCGCCAGATGACGGAGCCCCTGAGATAGCTGCCCCCGGCGACGACTACGGCTACTACTACAACCCTCCCAGCGAGTACTACTACGAGGAGCCGACCGACGACCAGGAGTAGGATTCGGAGGGTCCTAGGATGGAGGCCTACGCCTTTCGATCGTAGTATTTTGCTTTGCCCCGCCTCTGTGAAGGCTTATCTCTGTTCTGTAATATATCTGTACCCAGATATCTAATGCTTCCGCTGACGCTTGTATGCCATCGAGCTATGTATTCGAGCCCTCGATTCCCTGGCTTGTAATATAAAGCATGTATGACTTTATCTATGTTTTAGAGTTGTGTTGTGATATCTTCAAGTGAGTCCTTAGGCTTAATCATGTGCATTTGCGTGTATGGTTAGTGCACCATTAAGCCGGGGTCGTCACATAAGCAAGCGTGGTGGGTAAGTTGGTGCAACCCTGCAGGGAAGAACTAATCTATCGATAGCCTGTCCTACGGTAACGGACACTCGGAGTTGTATCCCGATCGGTACAACTAGAACTGGTGACTTGAGATGAACTGGATAGTATGGCTCTGGGATTGCTTTCTCACAGGGAGTCGAGGAAGAATCTCTGGCCGAGGTTGATGATACTACAACTACTTTACATTATGTTAATCTGCACTCTTCTAATGTTGCAAGACCGATGTAGATGCTAGTCTTCGATAGGACTAGGCTTTCCCCTCTATTCTAGCATTTCTGCAGCCCAGACCACATATACAGCCTCCTTTGAAAATGTTGCATATGTAGTGTAGATCCTTGCTTGCTGAGTACTTCGGATGAGTAATCACGTTTGCTTTACTTTCTTTTTCTCCCCATATTCATTCGATGTCGCCAGATGACGGAGCCCCTGAGATAGCTGCCCCCATCAACGACTACGGCTACTACTACTACCCTCCCGGCGAGTACTACTACGAGGAGCCGACTGACGACCAGGAGTAGGATTCGGAGGGTCCTAGGCAGGAGGCCTACGCCTTTCGATCGTAGCATTTTATTTTGCCCCGCCTTTCTAAAGGCTTATCTTCATTTCTGTAATATATCTGTATCCAGATATCTGATGCTTCTGCTGACACTTGTATGCCATCGAGCTATGTATTTGAGCCCTTGAGGCCCTGGCTTGTAATATAAGCGTGTATGACTTTATTTATGTTTTAGAGTTGTGTTGTGATATCTTCAAGTGAGTCCTTAGGCTTGATCGTGTGCATTTGCGTGTATGGTTAGTGCACGATTAAGCCGAGGTCGTCACACACCGATTGGCCAAATCCTACCGGCGGGTCAATGATAAGGTTAACACAGCTTTTATAACCAAATCCTTTACAAATCATCCCCTCCCTTCTCCACTCCAAACCTTGTCACCGTTGTCGAGACCGACTCCGCTTAGTCTTAACCATCCCCTGTCGCCTTCCTCTCCTTCCCATGACCCTTCCTAGTCCTCCCTCTACTCTCCCCGCACCATCCCAATGTGCTAGCCCTGGCCCATCTCTATGCCTCCACTCCATCCTCGACTCTACGACGCCCTTCCGTCGTGCTTCTTGTTGTCGACAAAACCATGGAGGACCACCCCACTCACTGTGGCAGCCATGGTGGTGGAGTTCTACTATTGGGTTGATAGCTCCGGTTCGCGGTCGTAGTATGGCATTCCTGCCAACATCTTCGACCTCGGCAGCGGCCAAAGTGATGAGTTCCTTTCCTTTATATCAATCGTATATATTGTATAGTCATGTTCCAAGGATGATCTAACTAAGTGCTAGACAACATAGTAATGCTACAAACATAGTAAAAAAATAATGTAGGGACTGTGTTTCATTCTTACCTTCGATGTGTATGCATATTCATTCTACCATGCGTATGCATGTTGATTCTGCATTGGTATTAACTTAGTAATGTCTATATATGTACGATATTAAGTATAGAAAAAGAATATGTTGTTTATTTCATATGAATAGGGGACAAACACACATCCTTGTTGTTGTGACCTTTTAGGGTATGACATAAATCACACTTTTGTAAGAGTGTTCTGTGTGGTGCAAAATGACACATCGGTGATATCACTCTATTTTAGTTGAACTACAAAAAAGAAGTACCATCTGAGCTCGAACTTCGTGTCAGATAATTTGAGGGTGATTTGTTGAGGTCGCTATACTCCACTCGAGACACGTTGTTGATTCTTCGACATCAGGACATTTAACTTCCCTAAAACAAATTATCTTGACACTTAGTTGAATATGTTGCCCCTAGACATTTGAACATACGACACTGTATGTATGAAATGCAATGAAATTATGGTGGATGTGCTTATATATTGAGAGTGTATATAACTTTTTGTTTAGTGCATCTTGGGTTTGCACTCTCCACTTAATGCAGCCCCATGTTGCCATCACTGACCCAGACAGTGGCTGAGCTACGTTAGGGCAAATGGTGGCCATGCCCCTGGTGTCGCATATGGATGGAGTGAAACGACCGCATTTTCAATCTCAAAGCTTCAAGGTTCCTGCATACGTGTGATCCATCGTTCTGGAGCTGCGTACTTGGTGGACAGCTAGCATCAAGGGCGTCTACACTAGTGGAAAACGGCCCATTTGTCCCGGTTCTAGAGGCCCATCAGCCCCGGTTCTGAAACCGGGACTAAAGGGTCAGGACTAAAGCCCAAAACCTTTAGTCCCGGTTCGCTTACGAACCGGGACAGAAGGGGCTCCACGTGGCCGCTGCGGGGAGCCCAGGCAGGAGGACCTTTAGTCCCGGTTGGTAACACCAACCGGGACCAAAAGGCCTCCACGCGTCAGCATTTGGCAGGAGCTGGGGTTTTTGTTTTTTTTTTGAAAGGGGGGGAGGTTCAGGGGGTATTGGAGGGTTAATTTAGGGGTTTCATATTGTGTTAGCTAGCTAATAGAGCGAAGTGTCCTCTCTTTCTCCGTGCTTGGTCGACGCTAGCTGCTATACGTATAGAGAGAACTCGACACGCTAGCTAGTAAGCAAATGAAGGAACCATTAAGTACACAAGATCGTCATGAACATAAACAAAGAGAAGTGATCGACCTCTCTTTCTCCGAGAGATTGGTCGAACAACAAGTTTTCGTATATCTATCCGACGCTACTAGCTACATATATACAATATAAGATCTCTTACGTACAATCCCTAACATCTAATGTCAAATTCCACATGGTATTCTCCGGCTTTATTTATGACGTGGTCAAGAAAGAATCCCGCCAATTCCTCTTGAATTGCTTGTATGCGATCATGTGGTAGGAGTTCATCCCGCATCTGCCACAACTAATTTGAAGAAGGGTGTCAATACATATATATGAATGACACTCAACACAAATGATGGTAATAAAATAAAATTGTGAATATTATTACTTACGCACTTCATATTGTTTTTCAGAGTAGCCCCGCTTATAAGTCGTCGCGTTGTAGATAAACTCGCAAACGTAGTATCCACAAAAATCATTCCCGGCTTCCTGCCACAAGCACTTTATGAGAAATAGAGTTCAATCAAACTGATAATCAAGCATTATAAATGGTATTGATGAAACTAGAATCAATGGGAGATGCGCGGAACTAGCTAGTAGTACTTACTTTTGGGTGTGTAAATCGCAGCTCCCTCGGCAGTGCCGGAACAATTCCGGTGAACTTTTTCCAAACCCTGCTAGACAAAGAAAATAATTACTTGATATCAGGAAATGAACAAAGTTGCCGATATGGTGCGATAATGATCGATTGAACTTACTTCTGGAGCATTTCAGTCATGTCCGCATACTCCTGGGGATCTTTTCGTCTCGAGTCTAAGACAGTTACTACTTCCCGCTCAAGCTTAATCTCTAGCAGAATAAAGTGGAACCTGCGCACGCATGCATAACTCATCAATTACATTACTATAACCTCGAGTAATAAGGGAAACCGAATATGCACAAGACAGTAACACTCACTTGAAGTTGTAAGGAAAGAGTATTTTATCTTTGTTTTGATTTTTAAGCAACGATTGTAGCAAGTTGTCCTCGGTTTCTGTGACATTCTTTTGAACCGTCCATTCATGTATGATATTTGGGTTAATGAACCCAATGTCATAGATTTGTGTTTTTCTGCATTCGATGATCTTCACTCTACATAATATAGTGAGGATAATTATATATACATGCAATGAAAGAGCTGAGCTATATATAGAGACTTAATTACAGAAGTAGTACTTACAGACAGTAGCAAGTCACGAGTGTTTTGTCGAGGGCCTTTTGATTGTATAATTGGAATAACTCGTCAAATTCAACAGACAACTGATCCATTCCAACGAGGTCGTGCTCCTCTTTAATTCTCAACGTCAAAGTATCCTTCCCAGACTCGCTGCAGGTTTTCATGTACCATTCATGGAATCTTCGCATCATCGTTGTTAGAGGAGGATGATCAGGTTTGACGAGAGGCTACCCGTACTGGTATCTGAATTCTTCCACCTCCATTATTGCAAACTCTACATCATCGCTCAAGTAATCAGCAGGATTGGTACCGGGCACCATCCCCGGCTGATTAGCGACGATATCGCTAGACACCTTGAGCGGGGGGCACGATTGGTTCGCCTATTTGCCGAGCTGGGAATTTTTTTCCCACTTCTTCGTTCTGCTAACCTCGCATGCATGCAAGTACTTCCCGACCGCTCCGCTTCCTTATATATCTTTTTAATAATGCGCTCATAGTTGGATTGCGGCAGAGACGGTGGTGGTCGCTTCAGGGCATCGATAGTGCGCTTCAGTTTCACCGGATCTATCGTCTCCTTCGGAGGTGGAGGTTTCCGTGCAAAATGTTCATGCACTTTGGCAGCACTGATTTTTGCGGTTTCCTCGTCGGTCCTCTCATATGGTAACTTTTCCAAAGGCTTGAGAGATGGACCGTATCTGAATTGCTTTCCGCCTCTGCTTGTACTGCTAGCCGCCGGAGCGGCGGCGGCTCTCTTCCGCCGTTGCTGATGAGGCGGAGGAGGAGGCGGAGTGCCCTCATGCGCCAGAGGAGGCGGAGAAGGAGGCGGAGTGCCCTCACGCGCCGGAGGAGGAGGAGGAGGCGGAGGCGGAGTGCCCTGACTCGCCGGAGGAGGAGGAGGAGGCGGAGGCGTCTAATTTGGAAGCTTGATGTACTCCTTCTGCCATAGACATGTAGTGCTCAGAGCATAACCCAGCTGATTCTCCTCTTCACCTGTAGGGTGGTCAAGCTCGAGATCATCAAATCCCTCCATTACTTCATCCACCGTCACAACAGCATAGCCATGTGGAATCGGATGGCAGTGAAAAGTTCCGTCAGGTTGAGGAGGTGCAACAGAGCCGACAGCCGCCTTCAAAGTGAGGTTCTGCCATTTCGTCATAAGCTGGCAATGTTGAGCCTCCGTGATAGTATCCACGGGGTAGCTAGGAGCTATGAAATCAGGCTGAACGAGCTCCGTGGAAGCCACGCTGCTTCTCCGCTGAGATGGTGGGGTAGCTTCTTGGGCAGGATCTTCGTACCGCTGAGATGGTTGGCCGGCAGCTGCAAGTTTCTCTAGCTTTACTAGTCTTGCATTGAGCTTCTGCATTTCGCTCGGCTCCGCTTTCCTCTTTCTCTCCCGGCTTCTGTAACCGCCTGCGCTGGCAAACCCAACCACCCACGGAACAGAGCCTGGTGTGCCTCGTGTTCGTCCAGGGTGCTCAGGATTCCCGAGGGCCTCAGTCAGCTCGTCCTTCTCTCTGTCGGGAATGAATGTCCCTTCCTGCGCTGCGGTGATATACTTCTGAAGCTTCTTGACGGGTATTGCAAGTTGCTCGTCCGTCCAATGGCACTTCCCTGTTTCACGGTCCAAAGTTCCCCCAACCCCGAAGAACCAAGTCCTTGAACAGTCTAGCCAGTTCAATGTCTGTAGTTCGACCCCTTTAGCAAGCAGGTCTTGCTCAGCTTTGTCCCACAACGGCTGGGCTTTGAGGTAGCCACCTGACCCCGTGTGATGGTGATACAGCTTCTTTGCAGCATTTATCTTGTTTGTCTCTGACATTTTCTTACTCTTGTCCGATGTCTTGTAGGCCACAAATGCGGGCCAGTGATCTCTTATCTTCTAAAATTGGCCGGTGAATTCTGGAGTCTTCCCTTTGTCAACAAAATTTGATTTCAACTCATTCTTCCACCTCCTGAATAGATCTACCATCTTCTTAAGAGCACACGCCTTGACCAGTGGCTCTATAACTGGCTTATTCGGATCCGCCTCTGGTGGTAGGGTGAAATTTGCCTTCAGCGAGTCCAAAGATCATCTTTCTGTCTATCGGTGACATAAGAAACTTCAGGGTCGTCGTCCTTAGGCTTATTCCATTGCTTGATGCTAATCGGGATGCTGTCCCTAACAATAGCTCCGCACTGAGCAGAAAATGCGTCCTTGGTCCGCTTGGGTTCAATCGGTAGGCCATCGTCCGCGAGTGCTGTGATCGTGAACCTTTCATCCTGGCGCAACCTTTTCTTCGGGCCTCGTCTCGTTACCGAAGTTTGGCTCGATCCGGAGGGCTATAAAAGAAGAAAGAAGAGTTAATATATGTACATACCAAAATAATTAATGCATCAATTAGCTAGTCAGCACAGATTTAATTAATATATATACCTCGTCGGACTTCGCAACAGCTCCCTCCTTCGTTCGATCACCGGAGCCATCATCATGGTCTCCTTCTTCCTTCGGCATTCGGTCACCGGAGCCATCATGATCATGTCCTTCCTCCTCCATTGTTCGATCACCGGAGCCGTCATCCTCTCCTTCCTGACCATCGGTGTCGTTGAGAAACGACAAGACATCACCTCCACCGAGGATTATGTCCCCCAACAACTGTTCTTGTTCCAAGTCTCTTTGCTCCATAGTTTCTGCAAATATTACAACATGGCAATTAATATACAAACATGAGAGATGGATATATTAGTGGCAAACATAGACCTAGCTAGCTAATCACAACAAGGAATCATATTAGTGGCCTCGACGCTTCTACGGTTTGGGGTGGCCTCGACAACGCTTCTAGGGTTTGGGGTGGCCTCAACAACGCTCTTTTAACTTGGTAAATTTGGGTGGCCTCGACGCTTCTAGGGTTTGGGGTGGCCTCGGCAACGCTTCTAGGGTTTGGTCGGGCGAGAGGGGGGATTCTCTTAACCTTTAAGGGATTTAACAAAATGGCGCCATTCTGGATGTGTAGAAAATGGTCCATATTTTTCCTAATCTCATCTACCCTTCTATATGTCACGTTGTCTAGTGTCAAAGGATTCAAGAAAACCATGGCTTCATCATTAGCCGGAAGTAACAGGCGCATAATGGTACGAAGCTCTCCAAAAATTTTTTGGAACGGAGTCCCGGATAGGATAATTAGCTTTTTGGTACGAAGCTCAGCAAGAGCCTTCCGAATATCACTATTTGGAAGGCCTTTGCTGAAATTCGTACCAAAAAGTGAATTATTCTATCCGAAACTCCGTTCCAAAACAAATTTGAAGAGCTTCATAGCATCATATGCCTGTTACTTTCGGCTAATGATGAAGCCATGGATTTCTTCAATACTTTGACAGACAACGTGACATATAGAAGAATATATATATATATATATAGATGAGATCAGAAAAAAATTGGATCAACTTGTGCACATCTATAATGGGGGCATTCTTGATAAATCTATGTCAAAAGTCAAACTTTGACATATGATCAAATATTGTTGCATATGTCAAAATTCAAACTTTGACATATGATCAAATGTTGCATATGTCAAAATTCAAACTTTGACATATGATCAAACTTTGATATATGATCAAATGTTGCATATGTCAAAATTCAAACTTTGACATATGATCAAACTTTGACATATGATCAAATGTTGCATATGTCAAAATTCAAACTTTGACATATGATCAAACTTTGATATATGATCAAATGTTGCATATGTTCAAAATTCAAACTAATTTCTATGAACAAAAAAATATTCTATGAACAAAAAAAATATTAACCAAGTTTTCATATTAATCATCATATCATCATCATCACATCATCATCCATCCATCCATCCATATTCAAAATGTTCATCCATCCATCCATCCATATTCAAAATGTTCAATTTTTTAAATATCACACCAAAAAATTCTTTGCATATGAACATACTACATTTCTTTTTTTTCTTAAATGTAACATATGAACATTTTCTTAAATGAGCATATGAACATATATATCACCAAAAAAATAGACCTTTCTTGCATATGAACATAAAAAAAATCTTACACATCAATCCATCCATCCATCCATATATATCATACATCAATCCATCCATCAATATATGAAAAAAATTAAAGAAAAAAATTCTATGAACCTAAAAAATTCAAGCAGCAGGGAGGCACCTCAGGGCGGACGCCGGCTGGTCGAGACCCCACGGGCCCCAGCTGGGAGGCCAGTGCGCCGGCCGCGGCAGCGAAGGGAAGGGGGAGGAGTCATGGGGGCTGGCGGGCGGTAGTGCAGGGGCAGGGGAAGAGGACCCTCCGGAGGAAGCTACACGTAAGCATCGGTGACCTTGCGTGCGGGTCGGGGTACCGGGCCGTCGGAGGCAGGTGTACACGGCCGTTCATGAGGGCGCGCGAGTAGCCTGGCAACGTCGGCGTTGGGGCAGGGCGGTGCAGCAGCAGCCTGGCGGCGTCGGCGTCGATCGGCGTCGGGGCAGGGCGTCGGCGTCGAGAGGAGAATGGGAGGTGGCACAAACCGAGACCAATGCCCCCCTTTAGTCCCGGTTGGTGCCACCAACCGGGACCAAAGGTCAGTTTTCAGCAGCCCAAAGGGCGGGAAACAGAGACCTTTGGTCCCGGTTGGTGGCACCAACCGGGACAAAAAGGGGGCATTGGTCCCGGTTGATGCCACGAACCGGGACCAAAGGGCGACATTGGTCCCGGTTCGTGCCACCAACCGGGACCAATAGCCTTGCACAGCGGCGTGGTGGTGGGAGTTTAGTCCCACCTTGCTAGCTGAGAGAGAGCCGCACCTGTTTATAAGGTGCGGTGCGCCTGAGCTTTCGAGCTCCTCTCTAAAGCAGGCTTACGGGCCTAAACACTATGTATATGCCTGTGGGCCTACTGGGCCTTCTGCGGGCCTGAATCCTGACCCATGGTTGCGTTTCTAGTCGTATTCAGGCCGTGGTGGCCCAGTAGGTGACATTTTTTTTCCAGTTTTTTTGTTTTGTTTTTTGCTTTATTTATTTTCTTTTGTTTCTACTTATAGTTTTTCAGTGATTCTTTTTGCTTTTAGGTCACAAAAATTATAAACTTTCCGTTAGTGCCATTAGTTTTCAAATTTGAATAGTTTAAATTTGAATTTTTTTAAAATTTGTGTGAATCACTAGTTTGTGAATAACTTTACTATAAAAATAGATTTTTGAGTGATTCTTTTTCCTGCAATTTAATATTACTATGTTTTATCATTATATTCAATTTGGTAATTTTTAGGTTATTTTAAATGTCTGTTTTAATCAAAAACAGATTTTGTTATTTTAGTTTGCTATTAAAGTTTCTAACAAAAAATTTCTTTATGAAAATTCTTTTTGCTATTAATGTTTTGAACAAAAAATACTTTGATAATTTTAGTTGCATAAATTTTATATAATTTTAGTTTCAAAAATACTAGAGGTTTATAAAAGCTTTTTAGTTGATTCCTTTTGCTATTAGAGTTTTATAAAAGCTTTTTACTTGATTCTTTTTGCTATTGAAGAATATTATAGTTTTGTTTTAGTTGATCATAAAAGAATATTTTAATTGATTATTTTTAGTTCATTCTTTTTGCTATTAGAGTTTCATAAAAGTTTTCTAGTTCATTCTTTTTGCTATTAGTTCATTCTTTGAGCTAAATGACCCTGAAATTGAAAAACACTACAAATGAACTCTGAAAAGGTTGAAAGTTGGCATGGTATCATCATTTCACCCACATAGCATGTGCTAAAAAGTTGAGAGGGTTACGGCAAAAACTGGATGCACTTCGTGTACAAAATGGACAATCTCTTTCGAAGTATCAGGGTTTCGGACGAAAACTCATCTGTTATAAAGGGATTTCATTTTTTTGAACTTATTTGAACTCCAGACTTTTTGGGTGTTCAAAATTCACCCTTCAAAGCCACATATCAATTTTCAACCCTTTCTGACTTCATTTGGTATTTTTCATGCATTTACTGATTTTTTTTGAGCTAAATGACCCTGAAATTGAAAAGCACTACAAATGAACTCTGAAAAGGTTGAAAGTTGGCATGGTATCATCATTTCACCCACATAGCATGTTATAAAAAGTTGAGAGGTTTATGGCAAAAACTGGATACACTTCGTGTACAAAGCGGACAATCTCTTTCGAAGTATCATGGTTTCGGACGAAAACTCATCTGTTACAAAGGGATTTCATTTTTTTGAACTTATTTGAGCTCCAGACTTTTTGTGTGTTCAAAATAAACCATTCAAAGCCACATCATCAATTTTCAACCCTTTCTGACTTCATCTGGTATTTTTCATGCATTTACTGATTTTTTTAACCTAAATGACCCTGAAATTGAAAAGCACTACAAATGAACTCTGAAAAGGTATCATCATTTCACCCACATAGCATGTTATAAAAAGTTGAGAGGGTTACGGCAAAAACTGGATGCACTTCGTGTACAAAACGGACAATCTCTTTCGAAGTATCAGGGTTTCATACGGAAACTCATCTGTTACAAAAGGCATTTCATTTCTTCACATGTAACTGCAGTGATATTCTAGATCAAAGGCATCATCATAATAGTTGTGGAGAGAAAGTCTTCACTTTTTCTTTGCTTGTGTCCTTTGCTTATTGCGCCGTAACCATGGATAATCTTCATCGTTTAACAGGGTGCTTGGGTCAGCCTTGACTTTGAAGGGAGGAATTTCATGAAACTTTTCATAATCTTCAGACATGTCTGTCTTGCCCTCCAATCCCACGATGTCTCTTTTTCCTGAAAGAACTATGTGGCGCTTTGGCTCATCGTATGATGTATTCGCTTCCTTATCTTTTCTTTTTCTCGGTTTGGTAGACATGTCCTTCACATAGAAAACCTGTGCCACATCATTGGCTAGGACGAATGGTTCGTCTGTGTACCCAAGATTGTTCAGATCCACTGTTGCCATTCCGTACTGTGGGTCTACCTGTACCCCGCCTCCTGACAGATTGACCCATTTGCACTGAAACAAAGGGACCTTAAAATCATGTCCATAGTCAAGTTCCCATATGTCTACTATGTAACCATAATATGTGTCCTTTCCCCTCTTGGTTGCTGCATCAAAGCGGACACCGCTGTTTTGGTTGGTGCTCTTTTGATCTTGGGCGATCGTGTAAAATGTATTCCCATTTATCTCGTACCCTTTGTAAGTCAATACAGTCGAAGATGGTCCCCTGTCCAACGAGTACAGCTCATCAGAAATAATGTTGTCACGCATGTGACGTGTTTGCAACCAACTGCCGAAAGTCCTGATGTGTTCACATATAATCCAGTCGTCACACTGCTCCGGGTGTTTGGAGCGCAGAATATTCTTGTGTTCACATGTACCCTTCATACTTCTTTGGAGGGATGCCGTCTTTTTCGTGCACACGTTGCTGGTCCTCCCGTACCACCAGTGTATTTTTTGTCTTCCCATACACGCCCAAGAAGCCAAGCAGGTTCACGCAAAGATTCTTCGTCACGTGCATCAGGTCGACTACAGAGCGGACCTCTGGGTCTTTCCAATAGGGTAGGTACCAAAATATAGATTTCTTCTTCCACATGGGTGCGCGTCCCTCAGCGTCATTCGGAACAGATAATCTGCCGGGACCTTTTCCAAAGATTACTTGTATATCATTGACCATAGCAAGTATGTGATCACCAGTACGAACGGCGGGCTTCTTCCGGTGATCTACCTTGCCTTTGAAATGCTTTCCTTTCTTTCGAGATTGATGGTTGGTCGGAAGAAATCGACGATGCCCCAGGTACACATTCTTCCTGCATTTGTCCAAATATATACTTTCGATGTCATATAAACAGTGCATGCATGCGTGGTATCCCTTGTTTGTCTGTCCTGAAAGGTTACTGAGAGCAGGCCAATCATTGATGGTTACAAACAGCAACGCATGTAGGTCAAATTCCTGCTGTTTGTGCTCATCCCACACACGTACACCGTTTCCATTCCACAGCTGTAAAAGTTCTTCAACTAATGGCGTTAGGTACACATCAATGTTGTTGCCGGGTCGCTTAGGGCCTTGGATGAGAACAGGCATCATAATGAACTTTCGCTTCATGCACATCCCAGGAGGAAGGTTATAGATACATAGAGTCACGGGCCAGATGCTACGATTGCTACTCTGCTCCCCAAAAGGATTAATGCCATCTGCGCTTAAACCAAACCATACGTTCCTTGCATCACCTGCAAAGTCCCCCCACTTTCTCTCAATTTTTCTCCACTGCGACCCCTTCAGCAGGTGCTCTCAACTTCCCGTCTTTCTTACGGTCCTCTTTGTGCCATCACATCAACTTGGCATGCTCTTTGTTTTTGAACAGACGTTTCAACCGTGGTATTATAGGAGCATACCACATCACCTTGGCAGGAACCCTCTTCCTGGGGCGCTAGCCGTCAACATCACCAGGGTCATTGTCGTGGGAGCAAGCCTGACAGTAAGAATAGGGGGTACGTAGGAGGAGGTAGGATCCTAGCTATGGTGAGGTTGTGCACGCAAGATGTACGAGTTCAGGCCCTTCTCGGAGGAAGTAACAGCCCTACGTCTCGGTGCCCGGAGGCTTGGTCGACTGGATTATGCGTGAGAGTTACAGGGGGTGCGAACCCTTGTGCCAGTGGAGGGGGGTGGCTTATATAGAGTGCGCCTGGACCCCAGCCATCCCACTTTACGCAGGGTTCAATATACATTAAGACAGGGCGTTACTGGTAACGCTAGCTATAAAGAGCTATAAATGATCTTTAAGACTACAGAGTGAACGCCTGACCGTTGCCATCCTGAGTGACTTTAGGTCTTCCGTACTCTGAGTGGTTTCTTGTATGGTCGAGTGACTTCATCTTGGTCGAATGGAATTGGGGTATCCGAGTGAAATAACTGGTCGAGTGGATTACACTCCAAGGTGACTTCAGTCGGTATCCTTTGTTGTACTTTGAATGTCTTTGGCTCTATGGTAGTGTCCTTGGGAAGGGCATCTAGGTCAGGTCTATTACCCTACCCTAGGTACATGTCATCGTCATTAGCCCCCAAATGGATTGAGGTCCGAGTGAGGAAGTGTTGAAGTTGATCTCGACCTGATTCTTATGCTTCGGAGGCATTTTACCTGAGTCTGGGAATCATGCTGAAACTTCAACTTTATTTCAGTCGCCTTGATCGATTCAGAAGTCATCAAGTGAACTATACTGATAAGCTTCGAGCGTTGATGTGGTACGAAATCTTCGGCGCGATTGGTTACGCTGCGGTTCCCGGATCTCACGGGATTCAAAATTTTGGAGAAGCGCACGGGACGGAGTGCGCCGCAGTAAACGGAGTGGATAGACAGGGGCGCCTCGAATCTCGTGCCACCTTTTTCGCCATGTATCGAGCGCGAGACTATTGCGGGATTTGACAGGATCACTCGGGCCCACAAGTCAGCCACTCAGAAGTAGGCCCATAAAAGGCGTCGATGCCGATGTGTTTGCACAGTGCGCCTTATTCCCCTTCTCCTTCCTCTGCTTCCCCACCGCGTCCTCCTCCACTCTTGACGCCACCGCTCCACCCGTGCGCAGTCCGCCACAATGGGAAAGGACAAGACGGCGGCCCTGGAGCGCGCGAAGAAGGTGACGGCGATGGCGAAAGGCAAGAAGACGAGTCGGGGTCATCGTGGAGGTCCGGATTGCCGCCTGGTTGGATCCAGGGGGACTAGATTCGGTCCACGATCCAGGAAGAAGATTTGGAGGATCTGGCCGGTGCGGGCTTGATTGCCCACGGGTCTTGGAGATTGCCGGGGGTCGAGTTCGAACCTCAGCCGCAAGAGGGTGAGTGCGTTCTTCTCGCAACTCACGTTGACCGTGGTTTTTCTCTGCCTCCGCATCCTTTTTTCGGGGCTTCTTGAACTTTTTTGGTGCCCAACTTCATCATTTCTCTCCCAACACAATCACATATCTTGCTGCGTATGTCTCTCTGTGTGAAAACTTCTTGGGTTGTCGACCGCATTGGGGTCTATTCAAACACATCTTTACCTGCCGCTCTCAAACCGTGAAGAAGGCAAATCCGACTGATGAAAAGACGCACGTGATCCAAATGTGCGGGGGTTTAGGGATTCAGATGAGGAGAGGTAGGAGTACTTTTCCTTCTATGACTCTTCCCGAGTCAGTTAGGGGGTGGCAGTCGACCTGGTTCTATTGCCAAGATATTCCGACCCCTGGTCAGTCGACTGGCCTTCCTCCCTTCACCATGGAGCGAGTCCGCCAACCCTCTTCATTGACCGTGACTCCAGTAGAGAAAGTAGAGGTGTCCATGCTAGTCGACCGGGTAGTTCAATTAGTCCGTGATGGTGTGACCGGCATGGATTTGTTGGAGGTGTTTCTCAGTCGACGCATCCAGCCTCTCCAAGCCCGCGATCATCCAATGTGGATGTACTCGGGCGCTAACGACACCGCTTGGGTCCACCCAGAGGAGGTCACCGAGGAGACGGTGGCACAGTGGCTGCGGAGCATCATGGGAAACAAAGACAACCCCAGGGGGTCTAGAAGAAATGTACCATTCGACACCGACAATTAGCCGGACAAGGTCTGACCCTTGTTACCGAGTGTCTTTTTATTCCGATTTGTAACTGCCCTTGAATCTGATTGATGCTTGTTTAATTCCTTGCCTTGCAAATTTATACTGAGATGTACTCGATGCCAAATGGAGAGCAAGTCCCGGAGGGAACGCAGAGCGGAGGCGAGAGTGCCGACTGGAGATCCGATGATGAAAACGACGAAAAAGTGAGGACTCAAGCAGCAGCAAGGAAGTCAATTCACCACCTTGTTCTGAAAGACGTTCGAAACAGACACATGATCCAGAAGGTGGACGTGGCAAAGCGGTTCCGTCGAGTACATAGGCATTGAAGCGCACTCGGACATCCACTCACGATACAACAGAGAAGGCCCCGAAGCAGCTCAAGGTTGCGCCTACAAAGCCTCGGAAGGCCCTGCCTAAGATCAAGGTGGACGTTCCCGTTGCTTCTGCGTAAGTGTTTCTCTTCCTTGCTTTTCTTTTGCTCGAGAACTCCTATGTCTGTTGTCGACTCACTCGTCTGTTTGACTGAGTGGATTCTGAAACTTTCAGTGCTGCTACTTCTGGGACCTCCATGGACATTTACAAGGATCAAGATGATGAGGAGACTGAAGACACGGCCACTTCCAAAGCGGGTACAACTCTACCATCTTGTCCTCATTTTGTCAATTGTACTGCCGGTCGACAGAACACTTACGGTCGAGTCTTTTGCAGCACCACCAAATGTCATTGAACTTCCAGACGACGACGAACATGAAGATGTGCCTCAGAAGACCACGGGAAGAAAGGGCAGGACTTCGAGCAGGAGGGTGCCTGCCAGCAAGGTACCTCAGTCGACATCAGCGCCAGAACCAGTGATCCAGCAGTCCGGAGATCCAATTCAGGCTTCTGTTTCTTTTGCCGATCCTGTGTCGACTGATCGTCCTTCGGCGTCGACCGCCCAAGTCCTTGCTCCGTCCGCGCAACTCCATGCCTCAGATCCTCTGGTTGCTTCGACTGTTCCACCAACTCCACTCTTTGTTACCCATCATGTCCCAGAGGACCAAGTGAGCGCTGCTAAGGAAGCTATACGCCAAGCAGGCCTTATGATGGAGCAAATGAAGGTGGTGCATGAAGCTAGCAAGGCTGCCTACGATGCCAGCTCTGCTCTTCAAACCAATGTCCAGGTGAGTTGATTTCCGACTGATTTTTCAGCTTGATCTTTGCTCTGTTAGGATTGGTACTTGAAAACTGCTGCTTTATTATTCATAAGATGTCTATGGATGAGCGTTTTGAAACCTTTAAAGTGCATCTATCATGAGTCTGCACCTTGCATCCATTCACCCACTGGGCGCTTTAACTTTTGCTGTATAGTTCTTCCACTTGAGTCGACTAGGTCGCGTCGAGTCTATCCTTTAATCAGTGGGGGCACGCAGAGTGCACCCACTGGGTGTAGTCCCCGAGACCACGGTTGAATGTTTGATTCGGCAGTGGTCTTAGAACTCTTTTTGCCGTTCTTCCACTCAGTCCAGATAGGTTGTGCCGAGTGGGATCCGGACCAGTGTGGGCACGCCAAGTGCACCCACTGGGTGTAGTCCCCGAGACCAGTCGACCGTGGTCTGAGAATAAGTGCGGGCAGTTGCCCTTTTTTTTGACTGGACGGACCATGTCGAGTGTAAAGTCGAACCAGTGGGGGCACGCCAAGTGCACCCACTAGGTGTAGTCCCCGAGACTACTGTTGAATGTTTGATTCGGCAGTGGTCTTAGAACTCTTTTTGCCGTAATGACCTGAACTTGTATCTTATCGCTCGGAAGCAATTGATCTTTGTTCCTGTCGACTGACGTGTCTTATTCGTTGATTGTAGAAATCTTGTGAATTCGGGGCCCAGTTTGCTGAATTGGAGAGGAAACAAATCCAGCTCAATCTTGACCTGGAGCTGGCCAAGGAGAACTTGCAGAAGGCTAAGGATGAAGCAGCTGCCATGGGAGGTAATACCTTGTCGATTGTTTGCCTTGTCATCTTTTCTTTTCATCTTTTGAATCGAGTGACTCCACTCGAACAGATGTGCGTAGTGAAAACAGACAACTCCAAGATTGTCTGAAGAATGTTATTTCTTTAGACAAAATGAAGCAGGCTCTGGAGCAAAAGGACCTCAACCTTGCTGCGGCGCAGAAGACGGCGCGAGAAAAATCTGAACTTGCTGACAAGAAATTGGCTTCAGTCGGCAAGTTAGAAGAAGAAAACGCCAAGCTGAAGACTGCCATTGACGAAGCCAACAAAGAAGTTGTGCAGCTGAAGAAGGACAAGGTGGCCTTGACCGACAAAGTTGGAGATCTCACACAGAGGAGGGACGAATTGGAGACCTATCTGGGAGGACTTGCCAAGAAGATGTTCCTTATGCTTGAAGGTACTTTCCCTTGCCCTGACTGATTTGCAACTGTCGACTCACCATTTCTCTGTGTGTGCAGAGTTCTATCAAAACTTCGAGGAAGAGACTGGGCGGATTGACACGAATCTGGATCCCATTAACTCCTTTGTCAAGGACGAAGCTGCTATGAACGTGCTGCGACTGGAATCTCGCCTCGCCGGCGTTATGGACTATCTTGCACGACTGAAGGTGGCGGTGTCGCGGATTGACACGGAGCTCTGGCCAGGTGTGACATTCCAGAATGACCTCGAGTCTCTGATGACTCGACTTAATGAAATCCCCGGTCGAGTACAGGCGTGGAAGAAGTCATCTGCTCGGTGCGGCACTGACATGGCTCTGTCTCTTGTCCGCGTTCATTGCAAGGAAGTTAAAGAAGAGAAGCTGGCAGCTCTCAAGGTTGCCAATACCAAGAAGCTTCAATTCCAGTCCTTCATGGAGACTTTCATCGACGCTGCTACTCGTATTGCTGATGGAATCGACCTGGACGAGTTCGTCGAGCCAGCTAGCCCTCCTCCTGCGGAGTGAACAAACTTTATGCCTTGATTTTATTTGCCTCGGAATGCCGAGTGATTTTGTAACCGTTAAACTCTTTCGGGCCTGAGGCCTGAGCACTTCCGTTCGCGGTTCTGAACCTTGCTGGATTTATCCGAACTTGGTTTTTCTTTGAATATGGTTGCTTTGTCTTTACCACTTTCAAGTCTCTTAACTCCGAGTGAAACTTGACTCTTCACTCGGAATAGACGTTGTACTTGTGGTGCAGCTTCGACGAGAGGGCCGTGCATTGTATTTGTGGCGCAGCTCGGAGCGTGTGGCCAAATTTCTGAGTGAGAGGGTTGCTCTTCAATCGGAATTTGTTTTGTAACTTTGGCGAGTACGGGATCGCAGCTAAGTCTCCGAGTGGGAGGATTGCTCTCCACTCGGAGTATTTTTGTAACTTAGGCGAGTACGGGGTCGCAGCTAAGCCCCCGAGTGGGAGGATTGCCCTCCACTCGGAGTATGTTTTAACATAGGTGAGTTCGGGATCGCAGCTAAGCCCTCGAGTGGGAGGATTGCTCTCCACTCGGAGTATGTTTTAACTTAGGCAAGTTCAGGATCGCAGCTAAGCCCCCGAGTGGGAGGATTGCTCTCCACTCGGAGTATGTTTTAACTTAGGCGAGTACGGGGTCACAGATAAGCCCCCAAGTGGGAGGATTGCTCTCCACTCGAAGTGTTTTTTAACTTAGGTGAGTACGGGGTCGCAGCTAAGCCCCCGAGTGGGAGGATTGCTCTCCACTCGGAGTGTTTTTGTAACTTAGGCGAGTACGGGGTCGCAGCTAAGCCCCCGAGTGGGAGGATTGCTCTCCACTCGGAGTATGTTTTAACTTAGTGAGTTCGGGATCGCAGCTAAGCCCCGAGTGGAGGATTGCTCTCCACTCGGAGTATGTTTTAACTTAGCGAGTACGGGGTCGCAGCTAAGCCCCGAGTGGAGGATTGCTCTCCACCGGAGTGTTTTTTAACTTAGGCAGTACGGGGTCGCAGCTAAGCCCCCGAGTGGGAGGATTGCTCTCCACTCGGAGTGTTTTGAAACTTAGGCGAGTACGGGTCGCAGCTAAGCCCCGAGTGGGAGGATTGCTCCCACTCGGAGTGTTTTTGAAACTTAGGCGAGTCGGGTCGCAGCTAAGCCCCTGGGTGGGAGGATTGCTCTCCACTCAGAGATGTTTTAACTTGGCGAGTACGGGTCCCAGCTAAGTCCCCCGAGTGGGAGGATTGCTCTCCACTCGGAGTGTTTTTACTTAGGCGAATCGGGTTCTAGCTAAGTCCCCCGAGTGGGAGGTTGCTCTCCACTCGAGTATGTTTTAACTTAGGCTATTACGGGTCGTAGCTAAGCCCCGAGTGGGAGGATTTCTCTCCACTCGGAGTGTTTTTAACTTAGGCGAGTACGGGGTCGCAGCTAAGTCCCCAGTTGGGAGGATTGCTCTCCACTTGGAGTATGTTTTAACTTAGGCGAGTACGGGGTCGTAGCTAAGTCCCCGAGTGGGAGGATTGCTCTCCACTCGGAGTGTGTTTTAACTTAGGCGAGTACGGGGTCGCAGCTAAGTCCCTGAGTGGGAGGATTGCTCTCCACTCAGAGTGTGTTTGAAACTTAGGCGAATCAGGTTCGCAGCTAAGCCCCCGAGTGGGAGGATTGCTCTCCACTCGGAGTGTTTTTGAAACTTAGGCGAATCGGGTTCGCATCTAAGCCCCCGAGCGAGAGAATTGCTCTCCACTCGGAGTGTTTTTGAAACTTAGGCGAATCGGATTCGGGTCTAAGCCACCCACTGGGGGATTTGAACACGCATGTTTGTGGGATAACAACCATTAGGATACTGCAAAAATCTTGTCTTTGATAAGCAAACTGAAGGATTCTTATTACAACTCATCGATCCGAGTGTTTACGTATAAAAACGGCGGAGCAGCTCCGCATTCCATGAGCGTGGCTCATCTTCTTTCTTGGCTACATTGTAGAGGTGATATGCCCCGTTGTGGAGTACCTTGGTGATGATGAAGGGGCCTTCCCAGGCTGGAGCAAGCTTGTGAGGTCGCTTCTGGTGTACTCGGAGCACAAGGTCTCCTTCTGGAAATGCTCGACCTCTGACGTTTCTGGCATGGAATCGACGCAGATCTTGTTGATAGATGGTCGACCGGATCAGAGCCATCTTTCGTTCTTCCTCTAGGAGGTCAACTGCATCTTGGTGTGCTTGTTCCGCTTCAGCTTCTGAGAAGAGTTCCACTCGGGGGGCGTTGTGCAGTAAGTCACTCGGAAGCATAGCTTCAGCACCATACACCATGAAGAAGGGAGTTCGGTCAGTCGACCGGTTGGGAGTAGTTCTCAGTCCCCATAGGACGGATGGCAATTCAGTCACCCAAGCCCCAGCAGCATGCTTGAGATCGCGCATCAGTCGGGGTTTCAACCCTTGTAAGATCAAACCATTCGCCCTTTCTGCCTGCCCATTCGACTGCGGGTGCGCAACAGATGCGTAATCAACCCGAGTGCCTTGGGAAGCACAAAACGCTCTGAACTTGTCAGAATCAAAGTTGGAGCCGTTATCTGTGATAATACTGTGAGGGACTCCATATCTGAATATCAGCTCCCTGATAAAACTGATGGCAGTGCTTGAATCAAGATTCTTGATAGGCTTGGCCTCAATCCATTTGGTGAATTTGTCGACTGCCACAAGCAAATGAGTGAAACCACTTCTGCCGGTCTTGAAAGGTCCAACCATATCCAACCCCCAGACTGCAAACGGCCAGACGAGTGGAATGGTCTTCAAGGCAGATGCAGGCTTGTGAGACATGTTTGAGTAGAACTGGCAGCCTTCGCACTTGTCGACTATATCTTTTGCCATCTCATTTGCACGCGGCCAATAGAATCCCGCTCGATATACTTTGGCTACGATGGTCCGAGAGGACGCATGGTGACCACAGGTTCCCGAGTGGATCTCATTTAGAATCATTCGACCTTCTTCCGGAGAGATGCAACGCTGAGCAACTCCTGTGACACTTTCCCTATAAAGCCGTCCACTTATCACGGTGAAGGCTTTGGATCGACGGACAATCTGGCGGGCCTCATCTTCATCTTCTGGGAGTTCCTGCCTGAGTAGGTATGCGATATTTGGCACCGTCCAGTCGGGGGTGATCACCATAACTTCCATGATCAAGTCGAGTACAGCTGGGACTTCAATCTCAGTCGGATTGGTTGAACTTATCGGTTGTGGGGGCTCTTCCGTGAAGGGATCTTCTTGAACTGACGGGGTGTGGAGATGCTCCAAGAACACATTACTGGGGATAGGCTTCCGAGTAGAACCTATCTTCGCCAGATCATCAGCAACTTGATTCTTGATTCGAGGTATGTGGTGGAGCTCTAACCCCTCAAACTTCTTCTCTAGCTTTCTTACTGCATTACAATAACCGGTCATAGCTGGGCTCCTGATATCCCACTCCTTCATCACCTGATTGACCACTAAGTCTGAGTCGCCGTAGACCAATAGGCGATGGACGCCGAGTGAAATGGCCATACGTAACCCATACAAAAGTGCCTCATACTCAGCTTCATTGTTTGAAGAATCAAAGTGAATCTGGAGGACATAGCTGAGCTTGTCACCTCTTGGGGATACCAAAACCACTCTAGCGCCGGAACCATTCAACATTTTGGACCCATCAAAGAACATAGTCCAATGTTTCGAGTGAACCTAAGTCGGTTGCTCCTGCTCAATCCACTCGGCGAGGAAATCTGCTATTGCCTGAGACTTGATTGCTTTCTTTGCCTCAAACTTGATATCCAAAGGAAGGAGTTCAATCGCCCACTTGGCCACTCGACCAGTTGCGTCCCGATTGTTCAGAATTTCAGATAATGGGGCATCACTGACGACTGAAACGAGTGGTCTGCAAAGTAATGTGCAACTTTCTTCGTGGTCAAGTAAATCCCATAGACAAGCTTCTGATAATGCGGGTATCTTTGCTTGGATGGAGTTAAAACTTTAGAAATATAGTACACTGGGCGTTGAACTTTGTAGGCTTTGCCTTCTTCTTCCCGCTCGACCGTGAGCACTGTGCTGACAACCTGTCCAATGGCTGCAATATATAGCAACAAAGGCTCTTTGCTGACTGGAGCAGCAAGCACCGGCCGGGTGGAAAGCAGGGCTTTGAGCTCTTCAAATGCTGCTTCAGCTTCATGATTCCACTCGAACTTGTCAGACTTCTTCATCAGTCGGTAAAGAGGTAACGCCTTTTCACCGAGACGTGAGATGAATTGACTTAATGCAGCCAAACAACCAGTAAGCTTCTGAACATCGTGCACGCGCACGGGGCGTTTCATTCGGAGGATTGTGCCAACCTTTTCTAGGTTTGCGTCGATCCCTCATTCGGAAATGAGGAAACCGAGTAACTTTCCACCTGGAACTCTGAATGTGCACTTTGACGGATTGAGCTTGATATCATATCTTCTTAAGTTGGCAAAGGTTTCAGCGAGGTCAATCAGTAGGTCGGAACCTTTGCGTGACTTGACCACGATGTCATCCATGTAAGCTTCCATGTTCCGACTGATTTGAGTGAGTAGGCACTTCTGAATCATACGCATGAACGTGGCACTAGCATTCTTGAGGCCAAAGGGCATGGTAACATAGCAAAAACACCCGAATGGGGTGATGAAAGTTGTCTTTATTTCGTCGGGTCCATACAGTCGGATCTGATGGTACCCGGAATATGCATCCAAGAAGGACAATCGCTCACACCCCGCAGTCGAGTCAACTATCTGGTCGATGTGGGGCACAGGAAAGTGATCTTTTGGGCAGGCCCGATTGATATGTTTGAAATCGATACACATACAAAGTGATTTGTCTTTCTTGGGGACCATGACAACATTGGCGAGCCACTCGGAGTGGTATATCTCGCGGATGAACTCAGCTGCCAGAAGCCGAGCCACCTCCTCGCCAATTGCCTTCCTCTTCTCCACGGTAGACCGACAGAGATGCTCTTTGACAGGTTTTGCTTTGGGGTCGACTCGCAAACGGTGCTCAGCCAGTCCCCTGGGTACACCCGGCATGTCAGATGGTTTCCATGCGAAGATGTCCCAGTTCTCACGGAGGAACTGGATGAGCGCTTCTTCCTATTTGCTGTCGAGTGTTGTTGAGATGAGAGTCAGAGCAGCATCGGGATCAGTCGGATGGATATGGACAGGCTTTGTCGCACCGGCCGACTGAAATGCGGACTCTGAAGTGGGCTTTTTTGCTCGCAACAAATCACTCGGATCTGCGTTCTTTTTGTATTCTTCCATTTCTACTGCTGCCATTTGCTCATCAGCAATCTTTGAGCCCTTCTGGAGGCACTCTTCTGCCCTTTGCCGATTCCCTGTGACTGTGATCACACCTCTGGGGCCAGGCATCTTCAGCTTGAGGTATACGTAACACGGTCGAGCCATGAAACGAGCATATGCAGGCCGACCCAGAATCGCATGATAAGCACTGTGGAAATCCACCTCCTCGAACGTTAACTTTTCCTTACGGTAATTCTTTGAATCACCGAAAACCACATCAAGCGTGATATGACCGAGTGAATCGGCTTTCTTTCCTGGGATGACTCCATGGAATCTCATGTTGCTCTCGCTGAGCTTGGACATCAGAATGCCCATCCCTCGGAGGGTCTCAGCGTACAGAATGTTCAAGCCATTGCCACCATCCATCAGAACCTTGGTCAGTCGGGTGCCCCCAACGACTGGGTCGACCACCAGCGCTTGCCGCCCAGGGGTAGCAACGTGCGCTGGGTGATCGGACTGGTCGAATGTAATGGGAGTCTACGACCACTTTAAATATGTCGTAGTTGCCGGAGCAACCATATTCACTTCACGATTGATAACCTTCAGTCGACTTTTGCTCTCAATGTCAGCAAAAATCACTAAAGTGGCATTGACCTTGGGGTAACCATCATCCTCTTCTTTGTCTTCGTCCTTATCAGATTCCTTTTCCTTTTCACTAGGCTGACCCTCTCGGAAGCTCTGAATTAGGAGTCGACACTGTCGAGTGGTATGCTTGGGGTAAATCAGGTTTCCCTCTTCATCTTTCTTGGTGTGTATGTGACACGGTAAATCAAGCACATCATTTCCTTCTTGATCTTTCACTTTCTTGGGGATCCAAGGCCCCTTAGGCTTTCCTTTGAACTTCCCTTGGTTCAAAACTGTGGCTTCACCAGGACCTGCGGGTTCGGCTTTGCGCTTCTGCTTCCGACTAGAATTTCCTCCTCCGGCGTCCTGGGCGACTGGTTTATTCTTGCCACTGCGGAGTCGGTCTTCTTCCTCGCCGTTAGCGTACCGAGTGGCTATTTCCATCATCCGAGCCAGGGACATGTCTCCTGTCCGACCGAATTTCAGGTTAAGTTCTCGGTACCGAATGCCCTCCTTGAAAGCGCAAACTGCCTGATGCTCTGACACATTCTCCACGGTATGATGAAGAGTGGTCCATCTCTGGATATAATCTCTCAAAGTTTCATTCGGTTTCTGGACACAATGCTGTAGTTCAGTCAACCCTGCAGGTCGTTTGCAAGTGCCCTCAAATGTCCTGATGAACACTCGGGCCAATTCTTCCCAACAGAAAATACTACCAGGGGCCAACTGATTCAACCAAGCTCTGGCTGAGCCCTCCAGCATCAGGAGGAGGTGCTTCATGGCTACATCATCATTGCCGCCACCAATCTGCACAGCCACTCGGTAATTCTCTAGCCAAGTGTCTGGCTTCGACTCACCGGTGAACTTGCTTACTCCTGTCGCCAACCGGAAGTTGGGTGGAATCTCAGCAGCTCTGATGGTTCTACTAAAACATTCAGGCCCAGACACATGAACTCTGCTTCCACTCGGATGATTCCTATCTTGTCCTTCCCCGTGTGCTCGGCCTCTGTCGACCAAACCTTGCACAAGAAGTGATCTTGCATCAAACCCAGGCTCTCTTGGGTCGACCGGAGCTCTCCGCTCATCACCATACAAGCGCCTATCATCATGCCGCCGAGGCCCGTACGATCCGCCTCTCGGAGGGGGCGTAGGCAATCGATGGTTGTCATCACGGCCGTACCGATGATCGTACTGTCCGTGGCCTCGACCCAGGTACTGGTCCTGGCGGTGCCCACGATCTTCGCGCCACAGAGGTGATCTTGGGCTGTGAGCCGACTAAACAGTGTCTGCAACCACAGATCTGCTATGGATCCTATTACGCGACTGAGAAACAGCTGTGTTTTGCTCACCTGCTGCCCGGAGCAGCGCTCGAATCTGCATCAAACCCCTTCCAGCCTCTGATTGGGATGGCTGAATCGACTCTGCTATACGGGCTGCAGCTGTAAGATTCTGGATCAGAGTGCGGTATACCTGGGGCTCAGGAGGAAACAACTGTCATTGCCGTCGACTGGATTCGGGGATCTGCCGACGGGCACGCTCGTCGAGTGAATGTTGGAGATTTTCCAGTCGCGCGCGCTCAGCCAAGGTGGCTAGACGCACAGCTTCCAAGGCCCGAGCCTCGGAGGTCTCCCCAATGATGGGGGTGTGGAGGGCCTCCATATTGCGATGATGCAGCTCGTCCCTCTGCTCCGAAGTGAGGGCTTCAGGATGATATTGTTCGTGAACAAGCAACGAGCCGCCGCCGCCATCGCCGCCGCCACCGCGACGGAAACCAGGCGGGCCGCGTGGCGCATCCACCATCAGGACTTCCGCCGCAGGGTCACTGCTTCCGCACTCGGACAGAGTCTCGGCGGAACCAGTCGACAGGTCGAATAGTCCATGGGGAGATTCGTCGGGCTCAATCGCCACGATTTGTGGGGTGGCCGACTGGCGGGCCACCGCATGCTTCACCCACCGCTGAAGCCGCGATTGACCAGATCGCTTGCGACGGCGAACAGCGGGGACGAGGATGCCGTGGGAGCCGACCGATACTGGGTCGACGGCTGCCGCAGAAGGACACCGCGAGCACATGCGCGAAAGTGCGTCGCCCCGCGGACGGGGAGCGTCTCGACGTCGAGGGGGGCCTCCTGGAGCCAGGCGGAGTCGTCGGTGATGAGAACGAGCGTGCCGAGACGGATCTCGCGGCTCTCAGCCAAACCACCGCCAGAAACCATGTTGATGGAGATCGGAAAAACTGCAACCTCACCGGAAGTCGCTAAGACACCAGCCCCACGGTGGGCGCCAACTGTCGTGGGAGCAAGCCTGACAGTAAGAATAGGGGGTACGTAGGAGGAGGCAGGATCCTAGCTACGGTGAGGTTGTGCACGCAAGATGTACGAGTTCAGGCCCTTCTCGGAGGAAGTAACAGCCCTACGTCTCGGTGCCCGGAGGCTTGGTCGACTGGATTATGCGTGAGAGTTACAGGGGGTGCGAACCCTTGTGCCAGTGGAGGGGGGTGGCTTATATAGAGTACGCCTGGACCCCAGCCATCCCACGTTACGCAGGGTTCAATATACATTAAGACAGGGCGTTACTGGTAACGCTAGCTATAAAGAGCTATAAATGATCTTTAAGACTACGGAGTGAACGCCTGACCATTGCCATCCTGAGTGACTTTAGGTCTTCCGTACTCCGAGTGGTTTCTTGTATGGTCGAGTGACTTCATCTTGGTCGAATGGAATTGGGGTATCCGAGTGAAATAACTGGTCGAGTGGATTGCACTCCAAGGTGACTTAAGTCGGTATCCTTTGTTGTACTTTGAATGTCTTTGGCTCTATGGTAGTGTCCTTTGGAAGGGCATCTAGGTCAGGCCTATTACCCTACCCTAGGTACATGTCATCGTTAGTCATCTCGTCTGATCTTATACCGCAATGCACCGCATACCGGGCATTCGTTCAAATCCTCGTACGCACCGCGGTAGAGGATGCAGTCATTAGGGCATGCATGTATCTTCTGCACCTCCAATCCTAGAGGGCATACAACCTTCTTTGTTGCGTACGTACTGTCGGGCAATTCATTATCCTTTGGAAACTTCTTCTTCAATATTTTCAGTAGCTTCTCAAATCCTTTGTCAGGTACACCATTCTCTGCCTTCCACTGCAGCAATTCCAGTGTGGTACCGAGCTTTGTGTTGCCATCTTCCCAATTGGGGTACAACCCTTTTTTGTGATCCTCTAACATGCGATCGAACTTCAACTTCTCCTTTTCACTTTCGCATTTTCTCTTTGCATCAACAATGACCCGGCGAAGATCATCATCGGGCACATCGTCTGGTTCCTCTGGATCTACAGCTTCCCCCGTTGCAGCATCACCGTATTCAGGGGGCACATAGTTGTCATCATCCTCTTCTTCTTCGTTGTCTTCCATCATAACACCTCTTTCTCCGTGCTTGGTCCAAACATTATAGTGTGGCATGAAACCCTTATAAAGCAGGTGGGTGTGAAGGGTTTTCGAGTCAGAGTAAGACTTCGTATTCCCACATATAGGGCATGGACAACACATAAAACCATTCTGCTTGTTTGCCTCAGCCACTTCGAGAAAATTATGCACGCCCTTAATATACTCGGAGGTGCGTCTGTCACCGTACATCCATTGCCGGTTCATCTGCATGCATTATATATAATTAAGTGTGTCAAAAACCATTACAGAATATCATGAATAGATAAGTGACCAAATTAATAGAAGTTCATCATCACATTAAAACCAAAGTACATACATAGTTCTCATTGAACAACATATAGCTCTCCAGAGCATCTAATTAAACCATACATTGAAACTATCTAAAACATTTTAATGCAACAACAAATGCGATCATAATCGCAACTAAGGTAACAATTGATCCAACGGCATAATGATATCAAGCCTCAGTATGAATGGCATATTTTCTATACTTTCTAATCTTCAAGCGCATTGCATCCATCTTGATCTTGTGATCATCGACGACATCCGCAACATGCAACTCCAATATCATCTTTTCCTCCTCAATTTTTTTCAATTTTTCCTTCAAGTAATTGTTTTCTTCTTCAACTAAATTTAACCTCTCAACAATAGGGCCGGTTGGAATTTCTGGTTCACATACCTTCTAGATAAAAAAATCTATGTCACGTTGGTCGGCATAATTGTCATAAACACTAAATGAAACTAATAGTTATAAAAGATAATATATATACCACATCCAAATCATAGACAGGACGAGGGCCGACGGAGGCGGATACCAAAACCATCGCACTATATAATAACAAACAATAATAAAAGTAAGAAAATTACACAAGTATCTATCTAAATTATACAAGTAGGAACTTTTTTCTTTTAGAAAGAAGATAAGAACAAGAGGCTCACCACGGTGGTGCCAACGACGAGATCGGCGCGGGCGATCGACGGCGGTGAGGACGGGGACGGGACAGGACGGACCGCCAAATCTTGACAAATCTTGAGGAAAATGGAGCTTGGACAAGGAGCTTCGAGAGGAGAAAGCTTAAGTGTGGCTCGGGCATTTCATCGAACAGCTCATGTGCATAAGAAGTGAGCTAGAGCACCACAAAGCTCTCCCACGGCCGGCCAAAAAAACAGAGCACTCCACTGCTCTGCTCGCGGGGTATATATAGGCATCTCTTTGGTCCCGGTTTGTGGCTAGAACCGGGACTAAAGGACCCCATTTGGTCCCGGTTCCAGCTACCAACCGGGACCAATGGTTGTGGGCTAGGAGCGAGGCCCATTAGTCCCGGTTCATGTCTGGAACCGGGACCAATGGGGCCAGACGAACCGGGACCAATGGCCCACAAGGCCCGGCCGGCCCCCTGGCCTCATGAACTGGGACCGACGCCCCATGGGTCCCGGTTCGTGAGTGAACCGGGATTAATGGGCTTACCAAAGCCCTGTTTTCTACTAGTGTAGTGGCTAGGTGATCACGGCTAAGAAAAGTTTAACCCGTCCTGGCCTTTGCTGCTTTGCAGCTTCCAATCACTAATCCTCCTGCTGTAATTTCATCCTTTATTTCCTTTTGTCGACCTTGCACAGTGAGTCTCTAACTCAAACTTTTCACCTCATTTCGAGGTTTGCTCCCTCTTAATGAATGATAGCAGGGATCTAGCTGCTTTCGTGAAAAAAAATATAGACAAGGGCTATGTTTGAGCAGTTTGGCGACGTGTGGTGCATACCAAGTCGAGGAGGTCGAGAAGAACAAGTTCGACATTGTGATACACTGTGAGGCGTAACAGAGGGAGAAGCTGTGCATAGAAAGAACAAACACTGTATATGTACTGTTTTGGCGGAGCTTGACAAGAATCAGACGGGGCAAAAACAAAAAATTGAACCAACTTCAACAAACTAGAACTTGTAGCCTCCAGGAAAATTTATACTTATAGTACCCATATTGATCGCAAAATACATGTATGATTAGCAATATCTATGCTTCATAACATAACTAAGCGCACCAAAATATACAAGTTGCCGCTCAACCTTCAAACCTTAAAGATGTTCTATGAGCCAACTAACACCTACAAAAGGGGTGGTACTAGAGATCACCTTTCCAATCCCTGATGCTCTTGAGTTCCGTTAAAATATCCCCAATTAGGTCAAATGAATAGGCATGCTAAATGGTAAATTATTAATCAAACTCATACAAGATATTCCAAAATTTAATGTCGCCCCCAATTTATCGTACAAGCAACATTGCAAAAGGGGATCCAGTAGTTTAGGGTTTAATTGAGCTGGGTAGAAGGCACTTGCAAAATCAAGTAGACCAAATTCGTATGGGGGGCGGCCTGCGACGAGGGGTGGCATGCCGGCCGGCCGGCAACGACGGCCACCGGCCAGTGGCGAAGAGCCAAAGACGACCGTCTCAGGCGAACCCTTGTTCCTACCTCACGACCTCTTTGATGCACGCAGATCAAAGGCGATCTTCTCCTCTGCATGGGCGTCATGGCAGTGTGGCGGCTTGGTTCCTGGATGGAGCAGGCCAGCAGGCGAGCAGCCATGCCCGAGCGCCGAGTATGGTTGGGAAAAGAGAGGCGAAGCAGCCCAGCTCCGAGGAGGTTCGTGCACAGGCGTTCGTGATTTTCGTGATAAGACCAAAGGGCCTGTGGCCTTCTACATGTATGTGCATGTGCCATCCAAAAGCTACAGGCAGTGTCATTACACACCTAGTAAAAAAATCCCAAATGATAAGTGTCACATGTGTGGCACGAAGCAACATGGTCCAAACGCTCTCATTATCATACATTTTGCCACATCAAACAAATGACATCAGCGAATTTTTTTTCTTTTTTGGACTTAAAAATGTTTTATCTTTTAAATAAAAGTCTAATTTTTGTTTTCATCATTAAATCCGTCTTGACGAGATCTTCAAAAATAAATCCTATATTGATATGTTTCGATGACTTTTTTGGGGGGCCAAAAGTTGCCATGATGTTACACTGAAATTGTCATAGTGTTTATACTAAAGTTGCCATGATATGTTTCATCAATTTTTTTTTTCTTCTAGATTTAAAGCTACCATTGTATATCAACTACTTTTCATGGCAAATTTTATTAATTGACCAAGGCAATTTTCAGTAATTAACAACGGTAAATTTAATTCATGGATCATGGCAATTTATAGTAATTCATCATGACAATTTTAGTTTATAGATCATGGCAATTTTAGTATTTTGAACATGACAATTCTAGTATTTTGATCATGAAAATTATTTTTTATATGAATCATGGCAAATTTTAGTGCATGTATTATGGCAAATTTAGTAATTCATCATGGCAATTTTAGTTTCTGGTTCATGAAAAATTTGAGTCATTGACTATGCATTCTTTAAGTAATTGGACGGATTTCTTTTTAATTATGAACCATGTCAAAATTATTTCATGGATCATGGCAAATTTTAGTAATTCTCCATGACAAGTTTAGTTTCTTAATTCCCTTTATTATAACATGTCAAAAATTACTTTAAACATAGAAGAAAAAGTAGTTAAAACATATCATGGCAACTTCAGTATAAACATCATGGCAATTTATGTGCAATAGACATGGAACTTTTGACCGCCAAAAAAATATCGTTGAAACATATCGATATAAGATCTAGTTTCGAAGTCATCATCGCGGTGAATTTAATGGTGAAAATAGATTTTCAATCGTATTTTTCACTTAAGAGATAAAATATTTTAAAAATTAAAAAACCCAAAAGATTCCTAATGACATCATCTGTTTTTGTCTCTGTTTACATGCATATGTGAAAAAACAATAGGACTGACATGTCATGATGGATGGCTATAAAGGTGTGTGGCTAGGATACCTTCGTGCCACTTATCAAGGTCTTTAATCTGTATACATCACGAGTAGGCGTGACTCGAAGTTAATTGTGCGGCTTGGCTTGATAACCATCACCGGGAAGTAGCAGGTCCTGCCATGTTCTACCACATACTAGTACCCATTTTCCCTGCCAATTTCAATGCGTTTGCTAGTTACAAACATGAGGCTTCTTTTTTTCTGCGAGAAAACATGAGCATTAATTTCAAAGAATTTATTTTTGCCTTCCTCCACGGAGATTCTTATGAACCGCTTCCGGAGTCCAATCTACGTGTACATCACTGCATTGTGTGTAGACAACCGGTCTCTACTGTAACAACAAGCCTTCTATTCAAGCAGATAAATTTAATCCCCGCAGCCCTACTTGTATTCTGGTGATGCTGAGATTGTTCCAACTCCTACAGTCCCTTAGAGCAACTCCAACGCGACGACCCATTTTATCCGCCCACGTCAGTTTGGGTCGCCGCGGACAAAACTGTTGGCCGAACGCGCCGACCCATTCCCAAACGCGTCCGCTTTGCGTTCACGCGGACCCATTTTCGGATTAAATTTGTGCCTGAAATGCATCGGCGTGCGTCCCCTCGGTGTCCGTCGAGGCCCCACATGCCGGCCGGCCAACCACCTCAGGTGGTCATAGTAAATGCAACCACCTACTTCGGGCCCGCCTGGCAGTGGGTGGAAGCATCGTGTGTCCGTCCTTTTTAACGTAAGCGTGCGGCAGGGCCGGCCTCATCCACTCCCACGGCCCGTCCACATCTGGCAACGCCTGCTCCCTCGCCGGCGACCAGAAACCCTAGCCAGCCAGTCATGGGTCTTTAGCGGGAAGGGGAAGGGCAAGTGCAGTGCCGGTGCGAGCTCTTCCCGCGCGCCTCCTCTATCGCAGCCGCCGGCTCGACGTGGCTCGCCACCGCGGGAGCGGGAGCGGTTGTACATACCAGTCCACCAGGCGCGGTGACACTGGATGTACCGCCGCCCCCTGCAGTACCCAGATGCATGTCAGCTTGCCGCATGGCTGGCATCTGGACCCGTAGAGGATCCCCATTCTGGCGGTACCGTGCACGGCGAGAGCGCGCGCCGAGGACGTTCGCCGGCGGCGCAAGCTCCTCACGGCGAACCCGCGCCCGATGCGTGCCTACACGCCAGACTCCTCGAACTGGGAGGGCTGGTTTGCGCTAGATCACGAGGAGGAGTGCCGTCGCGGCATCAACGTCAACCACGCAGTGCCCCCGCCACAACCAGGCGTCCTACCGGAGGAGAAGGAAGCGGAGGTGACCTACCAGGCCGCGCTGGAGGCCGCCTGCAGCACGCCTTGGAGGAGGGCCGGCGCGAGGAGGATGAGCGCAGGGTCAGCATGGAGGAGGCCCTCGCGCTGGCAGTGGCCGGCGACTGCGTCATCACCCCTTCGCCACCATCGCCGGCGTTACTCCTCCCGCCGAAGCCCGAGCGGCAGCCCACGGAGCGCCAACCAGAGGTCTACCAGTGGACCGGCGTGGTCCGCGAGTGGGTCACCGCGCCGCCCGTCTGGTATGGGGCCACGCCGGAGCAGGAAGCCGCCCACTTCGAACATTGAAAGGCGCGCCGCCTGGCGGACGAGCAGGAGATGGAGCTGGAGCGCCGCCTGGCGCGGGAGGCGGAGGAGGAGCGCGACCGTACATCGGCAATGCAGCCGCCACCACCAGGACAGCCTGCGCCGGCAGGACAGACAGCGGAGGAGGCGGCGCGTGCTGCGTGGGAGAGCGCCTTCCCCTGGGCTGGGCCGGCGCCGGCATTCATTGACCTCACCGGCCCCGGGGAGGAGGACGTCGCCTAGGGCAGCGTGCTGACGGTGCAAACTTTTTTTTAGATTTATTAATGTTTAAGTGGACTTTGGCCCCTAGGTTGACTGGCCATTTATGTTTAATTATGCTTATTTTTCGTCCGCGTGTGTATGAAGTTTTTTTTAACAACCGCTCGCAGAATTGGATCTGCCGCTCGTTGGACGCACCTGCCGACCCAAATAAAAATGCGGACATAAACGTCGGATTTGCGGATTAAAAAGGACAAAATGCGGACATGAACGTCCGCTCGCAGAATTGAATCGGCGTGTTGGAGTTGCTCTTAGAAATTAATGGCAGCAATAATATGAGCCCGTGTCTGCCCCACCTATGGGAGCCTCACATCAAGTATCCTACTGGCTACTGCTACTACTGGTACAGACTGAAGCAGATTTATTCATCTGTTGTCCACAACCAATCTTCACCAAACCATGAGGCTGGAATCAATGATAGTAGTCCAGTGTACTGGATCATCGTCAGAGCGTGGCGATGTATGCGTCGGCGAGCATCTTGCCGAGCCGGACCTGGGCCTGGGTGGTGAGGTGCGTCATGTCGTTGGAGATGGGGAGCCCCATGGCGTCCACGTACTTGAGCTTCGGCACCCGCACCGCCCTCTGCTCCTTCCTCACCAAATCCAGCCACTTCCCCTGCTTATTCCCCTGCCACTGCGCCGTCGCGATCCCAACCTAACCAAAGATCATGGATGGATTTACTCTCAGAGTTGAGATTAATGGAGTCGCAGCAGGGCATTATCCATGGATGTAGCTAGTGTGGCGACAGACGGACAGACCTGGATGACGAGGAGGTTGGGCAATGCGAGGTCGCGGCGGACGTCCCGTACAAACGCCTCCATCCTGCCGGCGTACGCCAGCGCGTCCTCGCGCCGCAGGGTGTCGGCCTCCCCCTGGAACCACAGCAACGCCGCAATCCTCCCCGTCCCGGCGCCGGCGACGCGGGCGCGGGTCACCATGCGCTCG
The DNA here is from genome assembly GCA_011799875.1 of Thinopyrum elongatum. NCBI lineage: Eukaryota > Viridiplantae > Streptophyta > Magnoliopsida > Poales > Poaceae > Thinopyrum > Thinopyrum elongatum. Next base: position 23,647,125 of record CM022303.1, on the reverse strand, counting down.
TACATCTCGGAGCCGCGGGACCAGTTGGCGATGGGCGTGCCGCCCTGCGCGCAGGGGACGAGCCCCACGACGGCGCCGCGCGGGCAGGCCGGGGAGCGGAGCAGCGCGTGCGCGAACGGCATCCCGGGGCCCACGCCCACCACGTTGCCCGCGTCCACACCGGCGTGCAGCGGCTCGCGGGCCTCCTCCCAGCGGAAGGACGGGGAGAGGCGCAGCGTGCGCGGCGACGGCGCGCACTCCGGCGGCACCACGCCGTCCCAGCGGTTGCCGACCGTGGCGCCGCCCCGGCCCCCCATGTTGGACTGCCCCGCCAGGATGAACACCAGCGTGGGCGGCCTCTCCGCGCCCCCGCGCGCGCTCACCGTCACGGCCGCCGCGAGCACGGCCAGCAGGATGGGTAGCGCTCGCGCTCTCCAGAGCGTCGTCGCCGCCGCTGGCTCCATTGTCCTCGCCGGGACCTTGCTAGCTCCTCTGCTCACTGGGTGACACTGGTTGGCAGTACTGGATGGATGCCTGGATCCAATCGTGGGGAGATGATACTATGATACTATAGAAATAGTACGGCGAGGGACAGTGGCCAATCCTCCATGGCGTGCTGTGGTGCTAGCTTTCTTGTCTGGGGGCGAGGGACTGGCAGCGGCAGTGGCATGTGTGTCTGTCACGGGCAACCGCACTTGGCTCGAAACAGGCGTCAAATGAGCTGTCCGGGCTTGGACTCCACTGCAAAGAGCACATGACTAGTACTACTTGCGTCGGAGGAACCAAAAGGAAATGCTGTCAAAAGCCAGACAAGCAAAGAGTAACGGCATCCTATGGGTGAATCAGTAGAATATAATCTTACATCCACGGATGCTTTTTACAGACTAAGAGCATTTACAAATATTTGATTCTACAACCGGACAATCTCAAATTGAAAACCTCAAATCCATATTATTATATGCAACGTGAAACCTAAACTAACTGGAGCTCGGTTCTGCCGTGGCCATGTCCGGTGGCCGGCTGCGCTCCTAGAGTGTTGGTCCGATCACCGGTAAGGTAGAGTAGGGCATGGGACACGCGCCGGCTCACGGGACTCAAGGCGCCGCCGTCTCCCATGCCCTACTCTTCCTCGTCGGAGCCCGTAACCTGAACGGTGCCGGTGGACGCCAGAACAATGATGGATCCGTCGTGGGACGAGCCGGCGACGTCCACCACAATGCGGTTGCGGCGCCCGGACTGATGCACCATACGGAGCGCAGGAGAATGCGACTCCGCCTCGCCGACGTCCACCGCCGCAAGGGCTGCCGCCGCCTCCCGCCCCCGGTGCCTGGCACGGCAGGCACATCGTGCCATGTGCTCGTCGGACGAGGCCCATGGTGGGTCCCGATGCTCGGCGCGCCAACGGAGGGGATGCGCATCCGCCACCGCATTCGGAGACCAGACGGACCGCACCGCCTCCGACGATGCAACGACAGTTGCCCTAGCGCCGGATCCATGCACCATTTGGGTGGACACAATGGATTCCTGATGTAAGGAGTCCGAGCGCTGCCGTGCACGGGTCTCCTCCTAGGAGCGGTGGAGCGCAAGCTAAAAGGCCATCTCCTCCTCGGGGCCGCGTGGGATGAGCTCGGGGTCGACGGATCTGGACGTGAAGGACTCGGATCCACTGCCTGCCATGCCGGAGACGGCCGAAAACCTCTGGAGGTGAGTTCGGGTGGAGGAGGGGAGTGGAGAGGAGTGGAGTGAAGTGGCTAGGGTTTGGTCCAGCAAGCGGATGGGAAGGAATATACGCGGGGTCGGGTGGGCCAGCTTGGGCCGGGTTCGATGTGGCAGGCGCGGCCCGGGTGCCCCCGTATCCGCCCCGTATTTGGGCTAGATATGAGGGGTGCCATTCAGCCTGGGCGTTTGAGGCCCGTTTGAGGGGACTGTCTGGGTCGAAAAATCGTGACCGGATAGTGATCGGGCGGCCCGCTCGAGCGTTTGAGGAGGTTTTGGGGTGCCCAGCTGTAGATGCTCTAATTCTCCCCTGATTTCGTCGGGGGGCCCTTTCCCTCGTCCTATTTTCCGATGCTAAGAGCATCTACAGTCGGGGACAATAAATCTAGGCACACAAACGCCAGCGGACATGCCTAGGTGGGTAGTGACCGATCACATCTTAAATTTACTTTTCTGCATCGGATTCTTCATACTTGAAACCTTGAATCCTTATAGAGCATGCAAACGAGGAAATCCATGTACTACGTTGGTCAAATAACCTATAATACAATAATCCTCGTTGGAGATGTCCACTATCTCCGTGCCAAGCTCTGGGTACATGGGCGGCAGCCGCAACTGCGGCTTCCCCGCGTCAAGCTCGGCGAAAAGCACGTCGGTCGCTACCCGTTCTTGCCGGTTCGCCTCGACATAGGCCTCTTCCTGGATGGACTCCAAGATGGCCTGCTGCTCCGTCATTTTTGCCACTTGGGCGACCGCGAACTCCGCCACTGCGTCCTCCATTTCGAAGCCCGCAGCCGGCAGCAGCTCCTACTCCAGCTGCTCCGCCTCGTCCTCCTCCAGATCCGCCACCTCCATCGGAACGGCCACTGCTCCTCTTCCTCCTCCTTCGGTTCCGGCGAGTCCGGAGGCAGGCCGGCTGCGATGTGAGCGGCGCGCCTCACCCAGATCTCCTCCTCAACCTGGAACCGGCGCTCCGGCGTGAGCATAGCATACCTTGTCTTCTTTTGCCGGGCAATGCATGTTGGAAATATGCCCTAGAGGCAATAATAAAGTTTTTATTATTATATTTCCTTAATCATGATAAAGGTTTATTATTCATGCTAGAATTGTATTGACCGGTAACTTAAATACATGTGTGAATACATAAACAAATACCGTGTCCCTAGTGAGCCTCTACTAGACTAGCTCGTTGATCAAAGATGGTTAAGGTTTCCTAACCATAGACATGAATTGTCACTTGATGATGGGATCACATCATTAGGAGGAAGAAAAAGAAGAAGAAGAGGAGGTTAGGGGTGCGTCGGCGCCGACGGAACCGGGTCGAGGTTAGGGGTGCGTCGGCGCCGACGGAACCGGGTCAAGGATCGCCGGTCGCCAAGGGGTCGAGGGTCGGGGCAGAGGGTCGAGGATCGTCGGTCGCCGAGGGGTCAAGGGGTCGAGGGGAAAGGGGTCGAGGGTCTAGGGGTCGATGGTCGAGGATCTTCCGGCCCGAGTGCTGACCGACTGGTGTCATAGCTTAAGATGAGGACATCCCCGAGCTGAAGGTCATGAGCGTGGGTGAACTGCTTCCATCCGTGTGCGAAGAACGGATGGAATCAGTTCACCCGCGCTGATGACCTTCAGCTCGGGCACGTCCACATCTTAAGCTACGACAACAGCCGCACCATGCTCACAGTGAAGTTATTCGACAGGACTGCCGAGGGGTCGAGGGTCGAGGATTGCCGAGGGGTCAGGGGTCGAGGTGTCGACGGTCGCCGAGGGGTCGAGGGTCGTCGAGGGGTCGAGTGGTCGAGGGTCGAGGGGTCGAGGGTCGAGGGGTCGAGGGGTCGAGGGTCAAGGGGTCGAGGGGCGAGGATCTTCCGGTCCGAGCGCTGACCGACTGGTGTCGTAGCTTAAGATGAGGACGCCCCCGAGCTGAATGCCATGAGCGTGGGTGAACTGCTTCCATCCATGCGTGAAGAATGGATGGAAGCAGTTCGCCCGCGCTGATAACCTTCAGCTCGGGCACGTTCGCATCTTAAGCTACGACAACAGCCGCACCATGCTCACAGTGAAGTTGTTCGACAGGACCGCCGAGGGGTCAAGGGTCGAGGATTGCCGAGGGGTCAGGGGTCGAGGGGTCAAGGGTCGCCGAGGGGTCGAGGGGTCGAGGGGCGAGGGGTCGAGGGTCGAGGGGTCGATGGTCGAGGATCTTCCGGTCTGAGTGCTGACCGACTGGTGTCGTAGCTTAAGATGAGGACGCTCCCGAGCTGAATGTCATGAGCGTGGGTGAACTGCTTCCATCCGTGCACGAAGAACGGATGGAAATAGTTCGACCGCGCTGATGACCTTCAACTTGGGCATGTCCGCATCTTAAGCTACGACAACAGCCGCACCATGCTCACAGTGAAGGTGTTCGACAGGACCGCCGAGGGGTCGAGGGTCGAGGATTGCCGAGGGGTCAGGGGGCGAGGGGTCAGGGGTCGAGGGTCGCCGAGGGGTCGAGGGTCGCCGTGGGGTCGACGGTCGCCAAGGGGTCGAGGGGTCGATGATCGCCGAGGATTAAAAGCCAAGTGTTGAAACTTGAAACACCCAAACTGACTCAGGACAAAAAATCAAAGCATAGAAAGAGAAACCAAAGACGAAACAATACGTAGTGAGAGGTTGTGCAACTAGGATGATATTCTGTAACAGCTTTTTAACGAATTTGAGAGGATGATGGTGAAGAACTCGAAAGCCATTGGTGTCTTTCGACTTCTTCGCCATCATCCTCTTCAATTCATTAAAAAAGCTGGTACAGAAAATCATCCTAGTTGCACAACCTCTCACTATGTACAATTTCGTCTTTCGTTTCTCTTTCTACGCCCTGATTTTTTGTCAGTTTGGTTGTTTGAAGTTTCAAAACTTGGCTTTTAATCCTCATCGCCGAGGGGTCGAGAGTTGCCGAGGGGTCGAGGGTGGCCAAGGGGTTGAGGGGTCGAGGGGCGAGGGGTCGATGGTCTAGGATCTTCCGGTCTGAGTGCTGACCGACTGGTGTCGTAGCTTAAGATACACTAGTACTAGTTAGTTATATGCATATTATTATTCATGTCGGTATTAATTTTTTTATGTTGTACTAATTTTGTTTACTCTATGTCATGGCAGGTGTTGAAAGATGGTGGGTGCGGGTAAGGAGCTCTCTAAGGCTCCTTCGTCGGCGCGTGGTGGGAGGAGTACTTCCATTCCACCCAGACTCTCCGAAAAGCGTTGGTCGACAGTATGAAGACACCGGTGGGCGCTTCTTCATTGGCGTCGTTGCCCACCGGGGGAGGAGGTCGGGGAGGGAAGAAGAGAGGAGGTCGGGGAGGACGTGGCCGTGGGAGAGCTAGGCAGGCTCCTATGCCTTCCTCGTCGCCACCCCTAGCTGATTCACCCGAGCACAGGACTGCTAGGGTGGACACGTCTGAGGAGGAGGCTACACGGACTCCGGTCCACGAGCCTCGGGTCGACGGGCCTTCGGCCCACGAGACTTGGCCCCACGAGACTCTGTCCTAGGAGATGTCCGGATGGGGTACCTGGACGGGTCCGCTTGAGGGGCCGAGTGGCCATGCTGATGGTGGCGGGGATCCGGCTGATAGCGAGGGCGAGGTGGTTGAGGGGGCCACCGTCTACCAGCGTGGTTGTACACGGCTCCCTCCCGTGCCGTCGACCCGCGAGCAGAGGTGGTTGATTTTCCCTGATGGGGAGAGGTAAGTGCATTTACTCTTTTTGTACCATTTGCCTCCATGTTTCTTCAAATATCTAATGCGCTGGCCTTGTCATACTGCAGGGGTTGGCACCACGCTGATGATGTGCGCAGGCCCAACACCGTCCTTGGTGTGATTTGCCAGCAAAACTTCCCGGGGTTTGTCACGTTGCCCGGTGAGGGTCAGGTTCCAGAGCTAGGATTGAGCTGGGAGCACTACTTGGCTGCCCCGGCCCCACCGGAGGAGATGATCGACGATGTCTTGTGCCACACGAGGGCAGAGATGGTGAACAGAAAGTTTTGGGTAATTTGTCCTTTACACAATTAGAAATCTTCAAATAGCTAGTTATTGTACTAATCAATGTTGTCTCGTTTGATTGTAGACCTTCTACAGGTGTGAGGAGGGATACGAGGAGGCCGCGGCAAAGGTTATCGATGCCGAGTGCAGGCGCCTACTACAAAACTTATGGCACGAGGCTCGGGTGCAGGCTGTTCGAGACTACTACGCCTCGCGTGGTATTAAGAAGCCCAAGCCGGCGTGCCGCGAGAAGTTTCTACAGAAGGAGCAGTACATGACGGTAATTACCTATTCTTAAGGCCTTGTACTTAGTTTCCTTGATTTGATTCGTAGGCGTAGCGCTCAAGTTTCTCTTTACTAACTTAGGTGCCCCCGAGATGGTGTGCAGATCAGATCGACTGTTGGGAGGTGTTGGTCGATGAGTGGTGCTCAAACGAATGGCTTGCCCAGCACAACAATGCCAAGGACAAGCGTGCCCAAATGGTAGGTGTGCCACACCATCAAGGCAGCACCAAATTATTTCAGTTTGGGCGGAACTGGGTATGTGGTTTCCTTCATAATTCATGCAATTCATTCTTCATGCTAGCTTGAGACCTTTAATTACTAATTTACTCTGTTCCTCTCTTTCAGGCAAAACACAATAAGGCGACGTGTTCAACCTCTATGCCATGGCCCATACTGGGCCGTACAAGTAGGTCAAGGCATTCGAGCCATCTGACCTTGATAATCCAAAGAACTTCACCAACATCTCCTCCCACAACAAACTCGTGAAGTACAGAGATGAGGGGAAGGCGAGGAAAGGGGAGGACTTCAACCCAAGCCAGCAGTTTGATCCAGAGCTGGTGATGATATCTGGTGGCGGGAGGTCCCATGGCTCGATAGCCATTGGAGATGGACTTATCCGTTGTCCTCGCACTCTCCCGGAGATCAAGGCGCGCCAGTCGAGCTCCGCTCCCGAGATGAGGCCTCGTCAACGGCTAGTCGAGCTTGCCTTCGAGGTTAGTTATACGGACTCAGCTATCTTTCCTCCATTACATTGTGTGTGCGGCCATCGATGATTACAATGCTAACGAGGAGTGGTGTTGCAGGCTGCTCTTCAGAGTGAGAGAGATAGAACCTAGGTGCTTCTGGCGGAGAGGGAACGGCAGGCGGAGGAGAAGCAGCGGGAGTTGGAGGAGAAGACGACAGAGATGTTGGAGGAGGAGAGGGCACGGAATGACATGCAGAACCGGGCCATGTACGAGCTCCTCATGGCAAGTTTCTTCTGCATATTAGCCAAATCATTCATGTAATGTTCATTTCATTACTAACAAGTATGACTGACCCGTCAAAACCAAATGTGCAGTCTGTGTGCCAGAAGGCCGGTCAGACCTCTCCGCCGATGCAAGAGATTGCTCCGGGGACCATGGTGAGTTTAATTTGAATGGTCATTAGTTACTAGTATTAACATTTGAGTGTCATCATGCTAACAAGACATTGCAAATGATCTTTGGTGCAGCGTACCTCCATACAAGCATCACACGATCCTTCTCCAGGTGGTGGTACCAGCACGAGCCACGCCGGTGCTTCACCTTCGTGATGACGGTAAGTTTTCTCTATGTTTTCCTTAACAAATGCATAATGACCTAGACTTAGCTTTATTCCCTCCAAAATGCTTACCATAATGACCTAGACTTAGCTTATTTTCCTCCAAAATGACATAATTAGCTTACTTATCTCCAAAATGATCCATTTTACCTTAGTTAGCTCTAAAACGATCTATACTTAGCTTTGTTTCCTCTAAAATGACCTAAGTTAGCTCTAATATGCTAAGTTATCTCTAATATGCTTAGTTACCTAGGTTTGCTCAATAATGACATACACTTAGCTTACTTATGTAAAAAATGGCATAATTAGCTTACTTAGGTTTGAAATGGCACAACAACCTTGGTAACCTCATATATGTCATATACTTAGCTTATTTCCCTTGAAAATGACATAATAAGCTTAATTAGCTCCAAAATGATCAATTTTTCGTAAGTTAGCTCCAAAATGACCTAAGTTAGCTCTAAAATACTAAATTAGCTCTAATATGCTTAGTTACCTAGGTTAGCTCAATAAAGACCTATACTTAGCTTACTTATGTCAAAAATGGCATAATATGCTTAGTTAACTCAAAAATGGCATAATTAGCTAGGTTAGCTCCAAAATGACCCATTTTACCTAGGTTAGCTCCAATATGATCCATTTTACCTAGGTTAGCTCCAAAATGATCCATTTTAGCTAGGTTAGCTGCAAAATGATCCATTTTACGTAAGTTAACTCCAAAATGATCCATTTTACCCAGGTTAGCTCAAAAATGGCATAATTACTTAGGTTAGCACAAAAATGACCTATACTTACCTTATTTTCCTCCAAATTGACATAATAAGCTTAGTTAGCTAAAAAATGGCATAATTACCTATGTAAGCTCGAAATGACACAAAAATAGAATAAGAAGAAGAAAAACAAGGAAGAGGAGAAAAAAGAAAGAATAGAAGAAGAAAGAGAAGAAAAAGAAAGAATAAAAGAAGAAGAATGAGAAGGAAAAGGGTAAAAACCTTCTTCTTCTTCTTCTTCTTCGTCTTTTCTTCTTCTTCTTCTTCTCTTCTTCTCTCTTCTTCTTTTCTCTTCTTCTATCTTCTTCTTTTCTTATTCTTCTTCTTCTTCTTCTTCTTCTAACTTGCTTACTCCCATTTTTGCAGATTTGATTCACTTCATGGAAGCTGGCATTGATGGACTGCTAGTTTTAGTTTCTGTTTTGATTTTGTGTTGATGAACAATGTATGTTGAATAACTCCGTGAAACTATGTATGTATGTTGATGAACTCCGTGAAACTATGTATGTATTGGACGTTTTAATACCCTATGTGTTCTGTTGCGTTGATGGACTGCTAGATGTTGGATACATGGGCTGTGTTTGAGGTTTAAACTATATATATCATTTATGTCTTTTGAAAATGCAGGGATATAACAGAAAACAGAAAAACAGTAACAATACAGGCTCTTTGCCATCTGCCACCGATGGCAAAGGGGTCTTTGCCGTCTGCCACAGACGGCAAAGTGGCCACGTGGCAGCAGCCTGTGCAATCTAGGAGCTGACCCATTTGGTTACTTTGCCATCTTGGCAGACGGCAAAGGCTGCCGTTAGCCACCTAACGTGGCTAACGCCTGTTATTTACCGTCCACATTCTTTGCCGTCTGCCACCGATGGCAAAGGGCCTTTGCCATCCGCTTTGAGGAAGCAGACGGCAAAGAACCTGTTTACCGTCTCTTTCTTTGCCGGGCAGCTTTGCCATCGGTGGCAGACGGCAAAGAGGTTTGCCGTCCGCTTTTGGTACCTTTGCCGTCTGCCATGGCAGACGGCAAACAAGCTGATTCCTGTAGTGGTCGTGGGGAGCACAACCCACCAGGGCGCGCCAGAGGCCCCTGGCGCACCCAGATGGGTTGTGGGCCCCACGAAGGTCTCCTCCCCCGCCTCTTCGCTCTATAAATCCCTAGAAATTCCAGAAACCCTAGGGGAGCAGATGAAACACAATTCCAGCCGCCGCAAGTTCTAGAACCACGAGATCCAATCTACACCATCACGGAGGGGTTCGTCATCCTCATTGGTGCCTCTCCGATGATGCGTGAGTAGTCCACCATAGACCTACGGGTCCGTAGGAAGTAGATAGATGGCTTTCTCTCTCTCTCTTTGATTCTCAATACAATGGTCTCTTGGAGATCTATTTGATGTAATGACTTTTTGCGGTGTGTTTGTTGCGATCCGATGAAGTTTGAGTTTATGATCAGATTTATCATGAAAGTTATTTGAGTTCTTTGATCTCTTTTATGCATGATTTCTTATAGCCTCGTATTTCTTTTTCGAATCTTTGGTTTAGTTAGGCCAACTAGATCGATTTTTCTTGCCATGGGAAGAGGTGCTTTGTGATGGGTTCGATCTTGCAGTGTCCTCTCCCAGTGACAGAAGGGGCAGCGAGGAACGCATGTATCATTGCTATTAAGGATAACAAGATGGGGTCTATTCCTACATGAATAGATCTTGCCTACATCATGTCACCGTTCTTAATGCATTACTCCGTTTCTCGATGAACTTAATACACTAGATGCATGCTGGATATCGGTCGATGTGTGGAGTAACAGTAGTAGATGCAGAATCGTTTCGGTCTACTAATCTTGAATGTGATGCCTATATAATAATCATTGCCTGGATATCATCATAATTATTTGATCTTCTATCAATTGCCCAACCGTAATTTGTTTACCCACCGTATGCTATTTTCTCGAGAGAAGCCTCTAGTGAGATCTACGGCCCCCGGGTCTATCTTTCATCATATTGCTTTCCGATCTATTTTTATTCGCTTTTGTTTTCAGATCTATTATTCCAAAAATCCAAAAATCCAAAAATACCTTGCTGCACTTTTTCTTTATTTATTTTATTTCGTGTTTTGCTCAGATCTATTTATCCAAAATCATACAAACCAATCTATCTTTTGGCCGAGGAGGGATTGACAACCCCTCTTACGCGTCGGGTTGCAAGTATTTGTTTTTGTGTGTAGGTACCATTTACATAGCTTGGACTGGCCTCCTACTGGATTGATACCTTGGTTTCATAACTGAGGGAAATACCTACCGTAGCTGTACTGCATCATCCCTTCCTCTTTGGGGAAATACCGACGCAGTTTCAAGCTGCATCAGCAGGCGGAGGGTATCGCTATTTTCTAACCTTCACAGATGATTTGAGTAGGTATGGGTATATCTACTTAATGAAACGTAAGTCTGAAACATTTGAAAAGTATAAAGAATTTTAGAATGAAGTGGAGAATAATCGTAACAAGAAAATAAAATTTCTACGATTCGATCGCGGAGGTGAATATTTGAGTTACGAGTTTGACCTTCATTTAGAACAATGTGGAATTGTTTCACAACTCACGCCACCTGGAATACCACAACGTAATGGTGTGTCTGAACGTCGTAACCATACTTTATTAGATATGATAAGTTCTATGATGTCTCTTACCGATTTGCCTTTATCATTTTGGGGTTATGCATTAGAGACAGCCTCATTCACATTAAATAGCGCACCGTCTAAATCCGTTGAGACGACACCGTATGAACTATGGTTTGGCAAGAAATCTAAGCTGTCGTTTCTTAAAGTTTGGGGATGCGACGCTTATGTCAAACAGCTTCAGCCTGATAAGCTTGAACCCAAAGCGGAGAAGTGCGTCTTCATAGGATACCCTAAAGAAACTATTGGGTATACCTTCTACCACAGATCCGAAGGCAAAATCTTTGTTGCCAAGAATGGGTCCTTTCTAGGAGTTTCTCTCGAAAGAAGTGAGTGGGAGGAAAGTAGAAATTGATGAGGTATTGTACGTTCTCTCGAATTGGAAAGTAACACATCAGAGAAAATCGTTCCTGTGATGCCTACACCTAACGAAGAGGAAGCAACTGATAATGATCATGAAACTTCAGATCAAGTTACTACTAAACTTCGTAGGTCGACCAGAATATGTACCCCACCAGAGTGGTACGACAATCCTGTCCTAAAAGTTATGTTGTTAGACAACGGCGAACCTACGAACTATGAAGAAGCTATGATGAGCCCAGATTCTGAAAAATGGCTCGAGGCCATGAAATCTGAGATAGGATCCATGTATGAGAACAAAGTGTGGACTTTGGTGGACTTGCCCGATGATCCGCAAGCCATTGAAAATAAATGGATCTTCAAGAGGAAGACGGACGCTGATGGTAATATCACTGTCTATAAAGCTCGACTTGTTGCAAAAGGTTTTCGACAAGTTCAAGGGGTTGGCTGCGATGAGACTTTCTCACCCGTAGCGATGCTTAAGTCCGTCAGAATCATGTGAGCAATTGCCGCATTTTACGATTATGAAATCTAGCAAATGGATGTCAAAACTGCATTCCTTAATGGGTTTCTTAAAGAAGAGTTGTATATGATGCAACCAGAAGGTTTTGTCGATCCTAAGGGTGCTAACAAAGTGTGCAAGCTCCAGCAATCCATCTATGAACTGGTGTAAGCATCTCGGAGTTGGAATATATGCTTTGATGAGGTGATAAAAGCATTTGGTTTTATACAGACTTACGGTGAAGCCTGTATTTACAAGAAAGTAAGTGGGAGCTTTGTAGCATTTCTCATATTATATGTGGATGACATATTGTTGATTGGAAATGATATAGAATTTCTGGATAGCATAAAAGGATATTTGAATAAGAACTTTTCAATGAAAGACCTCGGTGAATCTGCTTACATATTAGGCATCAAAATCTATAGGGATAGATCGAGATGCTTGATAGGACTTTCACAAAGCACATACCTTGACAAAGTTCTAAAGAAGTTCAAAATGGACCAGTCAAAGAAAGGGTTTTTACCTGTGTTGCAAGGTGTGAAATTGAGTCAGACTCAAAGTCTGACCAGGACAGAAGATAGAGAGAGAATGAAAGTCATTCCCTATGCCTCAGCCATAGGTTCTATAATGTATGCCATGATGTGTACCAGACCTTATGTGTGCCTTGCCATAAGTTTGGCAGGGAGGTACCAAAGTAATCCAAGAGTGGATCACTGGACAACAGTTAAGAATGTCCTGAAGTACCTAAAAAGGACCAAGGATATGTTTCTCGTTTATGGAGGTGACGAAGAGCTCATCATAAAGGGTTACATCGATGCTAGCTTTGACACAGATCCGGATGACTCTAAGTCACAAACCGGATACGTATTTATATTGAATGGTGGAGCTGTCAGTTGGTGCAGTTCTAAGCAGAGCATCGTCGCGGGATCTACATGTGAAGCGGAGTACATAGCTGCTTCGGAAGCAGCGCATGAAGGAGTCTAGATGAAGGAGTTCATATCCGATCTGGGTGTAATGACCGGTGCATCGGGTCCAAAGACAATCTTTTGTGACAACACTGGAGCAATTGCCATAGCCAAGGAGCCCAGGTTTCACAAGAGAACCAAACACATCAAGTGACGCTTCAACTCCATTCGTGAGTATGTCAAGGATGGAGACATAGAACTTTGCAAAGTACATACGGATCTGAATGTGGCAGACCCCTTGACTAAACCTCTTCCACGGGCAAAACATGATCAGCACCAAGACTCCATGGGTGTTAGATTCATTACTATGTAATCTAGGTTATTGACTCTAGTGCAAGTGGGAGACTTTTGGAAATATGCCCTAGAGGCAATAATAAAGTGCTTATTATTATATTTCCTTAATCATGATAAAGGTTTATTATTCATGCTAGAATTTTATTGAACGGAAACTTAAATACATGTGTGAATACATAAAAAAATAATGTGTCCCTAGTGAGCCTCTACTAGACTAGCTCGTTGATCAAAGATGGTTAAGGTTTCCTATCCATAGACATGAGTTGTCACTTGATGACGGGATCACATCATTAGGAGAATGATGTGATGGACAAGACCCATTCGTTAGCATCGCAATTGATCCGTCAGTTTATTGCTACTGCTTTCTTAATGTCAAATACATATTCCTTCGGCCATGAGATCATGCAACTCCCGGATACCGGAGGAACACCTTGTGTGCTATTTACACGTCTCCAACGTATCTATAATTTTTGATTGTTCCATGTGTTATATTATCATTCTTGGATGTTTGACAATCATTTTATAGCAACTTAATATCATTTTTTGGGACTAACCTATTGGCATAGTGCCCAGTGCTAGTTGCTGCTTTTTGCTTGTTTTTTACTTCGCAGAAAATCAATACCAAATGGAGTCCAAACGCAGCGAAACTTTTTGGAGATTTTTTATGGACCAGAAGACACAACATGGGCCGAACAAGTACCAGAGGGGGGCTCCGAGGGGAGCACAACCCACCTGGGAGCGTCTGGGGGCACAGGTGCGCCCTAGTGGGTTGTGCCCACCTCGGTGGCCTCCCGCACCGCCTCTTTGCTCTATAAATACCCCAATATTCCAAAAACCCTAGGGGAGTGGACGAAATACAATTCCAGCCACTGCATGTTCCAAAAACCACAGATCCAATCTAGACACCATCACGGAGGGGTTCATCATCCTCATTGGTGCCTCTCCGATGATGCGTGCACTACTAGAATCAGGATCTTTGCCGTCAGCCAGTTCTTTGCCGTCTGCTAGCTGACGGCAAAGAAGGTCTTTGCCATCAGCTTACCAAAAACTGACGGCAAAGAAAGGGCTGACGGCAAAGATCATGTTTGCCGTTAGCCAGTTTTTTGCCGTCTACTAGCAGACGACATAGAAGCTTTGCCGTCTGCTAGCAGACGGCAAAGAGGGAGGTTGGCCCACTAACGAGAACAACCTAACGGCCCCCCTCTTTGCCATCTGCTAGCAGATGGCAAAGAAAGTGGCCAACCTAACGGCCTTTCCCCCCGGCCCCACCCCACTAGCTAGGCTATTTGCCGTCTGCTAGCAGACGGCAAAGAAATTTGACCTAACTAAAAAACGGCCAGCGCCCCGCGCCCCATCCCTCTCTCTCCACTCTCTCTCTCCCCCCTCACCTCACTCGCGCCGCCCTCGTGCCAAGCCGCCGCCGCCCCGCGCCACCCCGGAGCCGGAGGCGCCGCCGGCCAGCCCCGCCCCCCAAAGCCCGCCCCGTCGCCGGCCCGCCCGCCCGCCCAGCCCGGCCGCCTCGCCCGCCCTGCCCGGCCGCCCCGCCCAGCGGACACAGGCCGCGGCGGCCGCCCTGCCCCGCCCCATCACCGGAGCCACGCCGCGCCGCCCCGCCTCGCCGCTGGAGCAGCACCGTCGCCGGCCGCCCTTCCCCTCGGCTTCCTCAACCCGCGCCCCCTCCCCGTGGCCTGCCTCCTCAACCCGCGCCCCCTCCCCATGGTGAGTTTTTGTTTTTTTTTTCTATTTTTTTAAGATTTAGTTTAGGTTAGTTTAGTTAGGTTAGTTTAGTTTAGTTTAGGTTAGGTTAGTTTAGTTAGGTTAGATTTAGTTTAGTTTAGGTTTTTTTTCTATTTTTTAAGAATAAACAAGAAAGATGAAAAAAAAGAAGTAAAAGAAGAAGAGGAAGATGAAGAAGAAGAGGAGGAAGAAGAAGATGAAAAAAAAGAACAATAAGTAGAAGAAGAAGAAGAAGATGAAAAACAAGTAGAAGAAGAAGATGAAAAAAAGAAGTAGGAAAAGTTGAAAAAGAGGCTCGCCGATGGTCAAGGGTCGCCAAGGGGTCAAGGGTCGCCGAGTGGTCGAGGGGTCGAGGATCGAGGGGAAAAGGAGTCGAGGGTCAAGGGGTCGAGGATCGAGGTGTCGAGGGATCGAGGGTCGAGGGGTCGAGGTTCGCCGAGGGGTCGAGGATTTGCCATCCCGACCCCGACACCCCGATCCCGACACGACACCCCGACACCCCGACCCCGACACGACACCCTGACACCGCGACCCCGACACAGCACCCCGACCCCGACACGGCACCCCCGACCCCGACACAGCACCCGACCCCGACACGACACCCCCGACATCGCCGACACCCCGACCCCTGAGACCTCCCGAAAAGGTGCTCTTCGGCCTTCCAGAGGCCGACGGGGTCATATATTTTTTGGATTTTGTTATAAAAAACATCATATTTGTGTTGATCAGGTGGTTTTAAATGTGCAGTTGTTTTGTCGCTGGGAGGGTCTGGTGTTCGATGACCTCCCCGTGCGTTCGATGAGCTCCGCCCCTACGTTCATGGGTGAGCACAAATGACATCTCCTCCCCCCCTTCATTTGCTCTATTCCGGTCTTTGAGCCGATGAAACTTGCTAGCTATAGGTGTCTTCAATCATCAGTATGCGTGACCACTATGCGTCTCCCGTTCGAAAGTGCTACATCTATAAATATGCATGCTTTTGCATATTTATAACCGTGATTCTTTTGAATTGTCCATTGTTATCCATGGACAGCCCGAGTATGTGTAGATTGGGTTCGTTTTCCCATATGCTCTGCTCCGGATCCGATGCAGATTTTCGTCAGTGCCTCCCTGTTGTTCTCCGGGTACACATCCTCTCGGCTTATTGCCGAGACGTGTATCAGGAGAACAGCGGGGAGGTGCTGCCGAAATTTTGCGTCGGATCCGGAGCAGAGCATGGGAAAACGAACCCAATCTACACATACTCGGGTGGGATTAGGACCTATCTTTACCTATTAGCGTCTAGGTTGCATGGACGTAATAAAAGTGACAAACTCCATTAACTGGTGGATATGGTTTGCTGAATTATGTATATATTTCTTGTGTGTCCAGTAGCTACGCAATATGAGTGATGGTGCGTGGATGTACACTAGTCACACTAGTCAGAAAGACATGACCGATGAATGCTTAACAAAAACCAGGGGGTTTGTGAGAGCCGCATTTGCAAATGGCCAGACAATAAGCTGGTGCCCCTGTGCCCGGTGCGACAACTATCATAGGAAGGACGAGCTTGTAATGAGTAAACACCTGCAGAAGTTTGGTTTTACGCCTGGTTATACGGTCTGGACATTTCATGGTGAGTCTGCCCAACGTGCCAGAGCCGAAGTGGTTCGTCGTCGCACCGACGAGCATGGTACCGGGATGGAAGACATGGTGCAAAACTTTGATGATGCTCGGGACTCGGACGATGAGATGGAGGAATCTGCAAAGGCCTTCAATGAAATGTTGGAGTCTTCAAAACGTCCTCTCCACGAGCACACTGAGCTTTGTCAGCTGGATGCCATCTCACAAATAATGGCTCTGAAGGCTCAATTCAACTTGGGAAGAGAATGCTACGACGCGATGATGACAGTATTTGGACGTTTTCTACCCAAAGGCCATGTACTACCTGCAAACCTGTACCAGTCAGACAAAATCCTCCGTGCTCTTAAGATGCCCTATGAGAAGATACATGCCTGTGAGAAAGGATGTGCCTTATTTAGGCTTCAGTATGCGGACTTGAACTATTGTCCCATTTGCAAGTCACCAGGTATGTTGTGGTAGACAACGATATGGGTGAGAGGATGCAGACCAAAATCCCCGTTAATGTTCTTCGGTATATGCCAATCATACCAAGACTTCAACATCTTGTCATGGTCGAAGAGATGGCTAGACAGATGACATGGCACAAAACAGGCAAAAGCACCCAACTAGATGCAGATGGGAAGCTGATGATGGTGCACACATCGGACGGTGAAGCGTGGAAGCGCTTTGATGCATTACATGATGAAAAAGCGGCAGATCCAAGGCATCCTCGAGTCGCCATCAGCACGGATGGGTTCAGTGTGTTTGGTCTGACAGCAGCCCAATACAGTTGTTGGCCCGTATTTGTCATTCCGCTCAATCTCCCACCCGGACAGATTATGCAAAGAAAGAACATTTTCCTCACGTTGATAATTCCAGGGCCCAACTATCCGGGGAAGAATATGAATGTGTACATGTAGCCGCTGAAGGACGAATTGCAAGAAGCCTGGGATAATGGGTTCAAGACATACGACGCCTTTAGCAAACAGAACTTCATAATGCGTGTTTGGTACATGTACTCGATGCATGACTTGCCGGCGTATGCGCTATTCGTTGGCTGGTGTGTGCATGGAAGGTTCCCGTGCCCCACATGCAAGGGAGCTCTTGAGTTTTGTTGGCTTCAGGCCGGTCGCAAGTTTTCTTGCTTCGACTTGCATAGATAGTTCCTGGATCCTCGCCATAAGTTCAGAAAAGACAAGAAGAACTTCATCAAAGGTAGAGTTGTCAAAAACTCTGCACCACCTGCGTTGACAGGCCAAGAGACCCTGGATCAGTTAAATGCTCTCGAGCCAGATCCAGAGCGTCCAGGGTATTTCAAGGGGTATAATTCGAAACACGCTTGGACTCACAAGACATGCTTGTGGGATCTGCCTTACTTCAAAGACCTACTTTGCCCACACAATATCGACGTGATGCACACTGAAAAGAATATCGCCGAGGCACTTTTTGGTACATTGTTCGGCATAGAGGGGAAGTCAAAGGATAATAATAAGGCTAGAGTCGATCTGGAGGCGCTATGTGATAGACCGTTACAAAACATGCAACCACCGAAAGGAAAGCAGAACTGGACAAAGCCAAAGGCATGGTTCAATCTTGGAAGGCCAGCTATGAGGGGAATTATCTTGTGGGTGAAAATGCAGTTGATGTTCCCCAATGGGTATGCAGAGAATCTAAAGAGGGGAGCGAGTCTTGATAAATTGAAGATATTTGGTATCAAGAGTCATGATCGGCACATATGGATTGAGCGGGTAATGCCGGTGATGTTGCGTGGCTTCATCCCTGAGGATGAATGGCTAGTACTGGCAGAGCTGAGGTATTTCTTCCGTGTTCTTTGTGTGAAAGAACTATCGCCTAGCCTGCTAGAAGAAATGGAAGAGTTGGCGCCGGAGTTGATCTGCCAGTTAGAGAAGATCTTTCCGCCGGGCTTCTTTAATCCAATGCAGCACTTGATTTTGCATCTCCCGACCGAGGCAAGATTGGGGGGGCCCGTGCAAAATCGTTGGTGCTATGCAACTGAGAGGATGCAGAAGATGCTTCGAGCAAAATGTAAAAATAAACGTAGAATTGTAGCATCGATGGCCGAGGCATTCATTACTGAGGAGGCGGCAAACTTCATGACAGCACACTACGAAGCCAAAAATTGTCATTTGCATAATCCGAAGCCTCGGTACAATGCTGGCGACCCTAAAAAGGGTGGATCCAACCTCAGCCTATTCAAAGGGAATCTCTCACCAGCCGGTGCTTCTAATTCCTTAGCGTTGGATGTCGAAGAATGACGGACCATTTCGTTGTATATCTTCAACAACCTAACAGAAGTGCGGCCGTACATCGAGTAAGTTCTCGGTACATTGTTTCGCAACTTCTAATTCCTTTGAACTGCTCTTATTCCCAGATATATTTGATACAATCGATACGTCGCCAAATTCTCATATGGAGCGGTGATCCAAAAGGATTTCGTCGAAGAGTATGAGCTTCTGGCAAAGCATGGAGGCGGCTGTCCCGGTTTCATCTCTTGGTTCAAACAAACGGTAATTTCCATTAGACCATTTCATTTCTTCGTCTAATTTGCGGCTAATGCAACAATCCTTTCGTATTAAACTTGTAGGCTAATTCAGAGTTTATGGACGCCGAATTGAGACAAGTCGCTAATGGTTTTGACTTTAAGGTCCGTTCATTTATTGATCCCGGAGCATATATAGACGATGAAGAGTAATATTAGTAATGTCAGGTATTCAATTATTATTATGTACATATATATATATATTATTAATTAGTTCATGTTATTAGGTATTCAATTTTTTATTATGTTCATGATGATGATACACTTAAATTTTTTATTATGTTTATGTTGTACTAATTTCGTTTACTCTTTGTCATTGCAGGTGTTAACAGATGGTGGGCGCGGGTCGAGAGCGCTCCGAGCCTCCTTCCTCGGCGCGTGCTGGGAGGGGTGCTATTATTCCATCGCAGCACCTCCGGAGAGCGCTGGTAGACAGTATGCAGACACCGGCGGGCGCTTCTTCTTCGGCCGGGAGAGGTCGGGGGAAGACGAAGAGGGGTGCTAGAGGTGGACGTGGCGGCGGGAGAGGTAGGAAGGCTGCTACGCCTTCCTCGCCGCCACCCCTAGCTGATTCTCCCGACCACAGGACTGCTCCGTCTCAGGTGGACCCGTCTCAGACTCCGGTCCATGAGCCTTGGGCCGACGAGCCTCGGGTCACCGAGCCTTCGTCGCAGGAGACTCCGGTCCTAGAGTCTTCGTCCCAGGAGACTCCGGTCCCAGAGTCTTCGTACCACGTGACTTCGGAGGCTAGTGGCCATGCTGATGGTGGCGAGGACAGCTTTTCTGAGGATAGCTATAGCGAGGGCGAGCTGGTTGAGGGGGGCAAGAAGGTCTACCAGCGTGGTGGTACAAAGCTCCCGCCCGTGCCGGCGACCCGCGATCAGTGGTGGTTGATTGAGCCTAATGGGGAGAAGTAAGTGCATTTACTCTTTTTTAACCTTTTGCCTTCATGTTTCTTCAAATTAATATCTAATGTGTTGGCCTTGTCATACTGCAGGGGTTGGAAACACGCCCCTGGTGTCCACAGGCCCAACCAGGTCCTTGGTGTGCTTTCCCAGCAGAACTTCCCGTGGTGGGTCACATTGCCCAGTGAGGGTGAGGTTCCACAGCTAGCACTGAGCTGGGAGCTGTACGTGGCTGCCCCGGCCCCGCCGGAGGAGAGGGTCGATGGTGTCCTGTGCGAGACAGTGGCCGACATTGTGATCCGGAGGTTTTGGGTAATTTCTCCTTTACAGAATTAAAAATCAACAGTACCTAGTGATTGTACTAATCAGTGTTGTCTTGTTTGATTGCAGACCTTCTACAGGTGTCTTGAGGAACACGAGGCGGACGCGGCTAAGGTTGTCGAAGCCGAGTGCAAGCGCCTACTTCAGAACTTACGGCACGAGGCTCGGGTGCAGGCTGTTTGAGACTACTACGCCTCGACTAACATTAAGAGGTCCAAGACAAAGTGTCACGTCAAGTTTCTGAGTAAGGAGAAGTACATGAAGGTAATTACCTATTCTTAAGGCCTTGTACTTAGTTTCCTTGATTTGATTCGTAGGCGTAGCGCTGAAATTTCTCTTGTCTAACTTAGGTGCCCCCGAGATGGTGTGCGGATAGGATGGACTGTTGGGAGGCGTTGGTGGATGAGTGGTGCTCTCCCCGATGGCTAGCCGTCCACAACAAGGCCAAGGATAAGGGTGCCCAAATGCAAGGTGTGCCACACCATCAAGGGAGCTCCAACCTGTTTGAGTACGGGGATCACTAGGTATGTGGTTTGCTTCACGATTCATGTAGTTTCATTCTTCATGCTAGCTTGAGCCCTTAACTAATATTTTGTTCCTCTCTTTTAGGCGCGACACAACAAGAAGGAGGTGCCACCGGTGTTCGACCTCTATGCCATGGCCCATACTGCCCCGTACAAGAAGGCCAAGGCATTCTCTGAGGATGACCTCGATCATCCAGAGAGCTTCACCAACATCTCCTCCCACAACAAGCTTGTGAGGTACAGAGATGTTGGGAAGACGAGGAAAGGGGAGGACTTCAACCCGAGCCAGAGTCCTTTTGATCCAGAGATCGTGATGCTATCTGGTGGCGGGAGGTACCATGGCTCGGTAGCCATTGGGGATGGACTGATACGTTGTCCTAGAACTCTCCCGGAGATCAAGAAGCGCTAGACGAGCTCTGATCCTGAGATAAGGCCTCGTCCACGGCCAATGGAGCTCGCCATCGAGGCTAGGGCCTAGGAGCTTCTGGCGGAGGCAAACAGGCAGGCGGTGAAGAGGGAGAGGGACATGGAGGAGAGGACAGCTAGGCTGTTGGAGGAGGAGAGGAACCGGAACGACGCGTCTCACCGGGCCCTATACGAGCTCCTCGTGGTAAGTTTCTCCTGCATATTAGCCAAATCATGCATGTAATGTTCATTTCATTACTAACTAATATGACTGACTCGTGAAAACAAAATGTGCAGACCGTGTGCCAGAGCAACGGTCAGACCCCTCCGCCGATGCCCCAGATTGGTATAGCGCCCACGGTGAGTTTCATTTGAATGGTCATTAGTTACTAGTATTCACATTTGAGTTGCATCATGCTAACGAGACATTGCAAACGATCTTTGGTGCAGCATGCCTCCCGACAAGCATCGACCGATCCTTCTCCGTCTGGCACTGGCGCATCCCCGACCGGTCCTTCACCTCCGTGATGATGGTAAGTTTTCCCAAGTGTTTTGCTTAACAAATGCATACTTAGCTTAAGAAATGACCTATTTAGCTCCAAAATGACCTATACTTAGCTTATTTTCCTCGAAAATGACATAATAACCTTACTTAGCTCCAAAATGACATACTTTACCTAGGTGTCGGGCCCCTTTCTCGGATAAATCACAGAAAAGTCACACCAGCCCCAAGATCAACACAACTGGTGGACTTCCTTGATACAGATAACCAGTACAATATAGTATTACACAAGGTTGAGTCTGAGAGCTCAACAACATTATTACAAACTCACCAATATATGGCAGTGGCGGAATATGACAGTGGTGTGGTGGTGATACAATACTGGTACAATAATATAAGTCAAGCGTCAGTGTGAGGCTTGACTATTTTATTTGTGTAGCGGAAGCTCGGCGGATGATACAAGTGGTAGACTCCTATCTCACAAGTTGACTGACTGGGACTCCTCTAAGCGTCGGGCTCGCTAGCGCAATCCTCCTCCACAAGCTCGCCCTCCTCCAAGTCTGGCCAAGTAAATAGCCAGGGACAAGCCAGTGAGTACGTTGGAATGTACTCGCAAACATTATGAACAAAAGATATAAGGAATGCATATGCTCAAGTAGGGTCATGTTAACTTGCTCATGCTGACTATAATCTTGGTCATGACATAATAATAAAATGATGCGGAAGTAAATAAAACATGTTAGTCATAACCGGTCTTATTAAAAATAAAAGCAAGTGAATGCCACGGGTAGTCTAGTTAGCCCAAGTGACATTCAGAAACATAAGAGAAAAGCCAATCGGGTGTCTAAAAGAGAGTCGGGTGATAACCCAGAAACTCAAGCGACGCCATGAAAGGTCTTGAAAAGAAATGCCAGTCGGGTGTCAAAGTGACGCCACGGTCGGACTTGAAGAGAAATGCCTATCGGGTATCCACAAGAGTAGTGGCGTGATAAACCGCCTGTTAACTCAAGGGACGCCACGAAAAGGTCTTGAAAAGAAATGCCAATCGGGTATCCACAAGAGTAGTGGCGTGATAAACCGCCTGTTAACTCGAGGGACACCACGAAAAGGTCTTGAAAAATAAAGTTGAGTGCCCGGGGTAGTCTAGCCAGCTCCTGAGACACTCAGAAAATATAAAATAAGAGAAACGGTTAGTCCTCAATAATATGCATAACCATGAAAATATTCACAGTAATAGTATTCAAAATTACCATGACAGTGTTAGTGATGACAACAATATCCTGCAAAATAGTTCATGCCCAAATTAATTATTTTCCTCTAGAGACCGACACCGGGACCGTCACTTGACCCACCCAGCTACGCCCTTTGACCGGGGACACGGCTATTTGAATAGGTTTAACTCTGCAGAGGGTGTACTCTTTACCCACGTGCATGGGATTCCTTTAGTCAGCACCGTGGCACTGGCTAATTCCCACTACGGTCTTTGGGTTGAAAACACACCTGACCAGCACACACCAGATTAACCGTCCGGATGCCAGGAATCACCCAAAGCATCATTTCAGAAAAACTCTAAGTCGGGGAGACAACAATCTCGAGTAGCATGAGATCACTATTAATATGCGCGGATTCCAAGTGGATCCCCCTCTCGGCAACAACCGGTAACACCCATGCCCCCTGACCCGATGACAGGATTTAGTCCAAGGCCCTGGAAACCCTCATCGTGGCCCTCTGTACGGTGTGTACCTGGACAGGGGTTAACAACTTACTCAGCCGCACCTTCCTTGCGGA
This sequence comes from Thinopyrum elongatum, assembly GCA_011799875.1. NCBI lineage: Eukaryota > Viridiplantae > Streptophyta > Magnoliopsida > Poales > Poaceae > Thinopyrum > Thinopyrum elongatum. Next base: position 23,623,938 of record CM022303.1, on the reverse strand, counting down.
AGGACCCGTGGCAGCACGGTATCCAGCTAGGTGTAATGGAACAAGACTCGATCTAGGCCGACTCAGCAGGTGTTAATTATCATCACCGGTATATTCCACTTAAGCCACATGACACCACCGTGTCAAAAATAATGGCCCGTGCCCACCGGCACGTCCAAGGTAGGATACACTCTCCTGGACATCTCACAGCTTTACCAAGTCAGTAAGTTTTCTTGCAAGTTAAGCATAAGAAGTGATATGACCAAACATGCATGCACTTGTGATATATGTGGTGCAACTCCAACCGATGCAAACATGCAAATGCAATCACCATATCCCAAGTTCAATAATGCTTGCCTTGTCCAAAGTAGTCAGGTGAAAACCCTTCAAAATTCTCGGCAAAGTTTCCCTCTTTTTTGTGAAAAATTCAAATTCAACTCAAATTAAAAAAAATTGCAACAGTAAAAAAAAGTTGTCTCAAAACTTTTTTAAATAAATACAAAAAAACTAGAGAGAAAAATAAGAATTTCAAAAAAAAGTTCAACCCAAACAGAGTTGTGGTTGAGAAGTTATTAAAGTTTCAAAACCAGGGGCTTTTCTGTAAAACAGCAGTCCCTGCACAGTTTAAACAGAAAACGTTTCGGTGGAAGTACGCTTCTCAACGCGGAAGGCGTAAATAGAAGAATACGCTTTCTGTTTTAAACAGAAAAGAATAAAACACTGACGGGTGGGCCCCACCCGTCAGGTTTAATCTCAAACGCGCTGCGCGCGCATATACAGAGGGGAGACAGCGATCGCCGGCGTCGATTGCCGGGGTCTTGGAGGGCGGCGATGATCGAAACGTGTTCAGGGAGTCCGTCCGCGTCGGTGGGTGGCGGTGGTGGTCGCCGGCGAGTAGTAGAACGGCGGCGAGGTCTGCGACGGCGGACGGTGGTTTCGGTGGAGATGAACCTCGTCGGAGAGAGCTCGGGGAATGGAATTGGAGCGCGGGATCGATTGATTGGTGGATGAGATGGCTACTGGTGAAGTTTGAGCTGTGGTGGTGGAGTAATGGCGATGAACTGATCGCGGACAGAGGCGGCGGAGCGGTGACCGGAGGGGAAGAAGAAGACCTCCCCGAGGTCAGGTGAGTGTGTGGGAGGGCGATTGGAGGCCAGTGTGGGCGGTGGGTGAGTGCACGGAGCTCGGGAGCTCCTATTTATAGGCTGCCCGGAGCGGTCAGTGGCTTGCGGGCGACGCCGGAGTAACTCCAGCCGGTGAGGTGGTTTTGGGCGGTGGTCAGGGACGGTGAGAATTGATGGAGGACGGTGGAGCACTCTGGAAGTCTCAGCGCGGACGAACTCGAGCTCCTCGAGCTTATCCATGGCGAGGTCGGTGTATGGGTGCGGCGGACATGCCCATCTCCGGCGACTGCCAGATGGGGTCCAGAGGTTTGGTCAGTGCATGGAGCTGCGGAGGGAAACGACGCGTGGAGAGGGAGTAGGTTAGCAGGGTGCGGCGCAGTGAATGAGGCCGGTGGCGCGAGCTGATCCGCTCGGCTTGCCGTGGCCGAGCATGGTGGCCGTTGCACCGGCCAGCCTCTGGCCCGTTGACGGCGAGGGGCTGACGAGGAGGCCCCGCGGCTGCACATTTATGGACGAGGAGGCGTGGACGAGGAGGGAATGAGGTGGAGTGGAGTGCACGACGGCGATTCTCCCCCTCTGTAATTTCTGAATTTCACTGAATTTCTCCGACAGTGCTACAGTGTGCCCACCTGGTGTATGACAAAATGCCAGGAGGTGCTAGGGATTTTAGGATTTTCTGTGGATTTTTGTGGTGAGGTGTTGATGCTCAAAAATGAGTTTGACAAAGTTTCAGAATTTTTGGAGAAGTTTAGATTTGGTTTCGAGCAAGAAAATGATTTCTGGTCCAAATTTCAACTGTATGAATTTTGAAAATTTTGAACTTTGGACCCCAAGGTTTTTGGTGAAATGGGTTGTGGGTACCATCTAGTTGCTAGGATAATTTTTTGTGGGGATAGAAAAGTTGTAGAAATTATAGCTCCTTTGTAACTCAAAGAAACCATGGATATTGCAAATTCCAATCTTGGAATTTGTTTAAATGAGAAGAATATTTTTGTGGGGTGCAAAGAAGTTGGATACTGCCCTAAAAGATGTGAGTGACTTGTGGGATGAATTTGAAGTGGAAGAAAAATTGTTGGATGGATTTTAGAAGGGTTAGAGAGAAGTGAAAAGGGCCATTTCCTTTGAAAAAAATTAAATCACTCCCAAAAACTTTTCTAAATGAAACTGTTTGAAAACCTCCAAATTAATTATCCAAATAATTTTAACCCATTCAAAACAGAACCACTAAAGAAAAATTTGAAATCCCATTAAAATTAAAAAAAATTCAGAATAAAAGAACTATAAAGAGAATAATGACAAGAATAATTCAAAATATTTTATTTTAAGGGAAAGGTTTTGAAAGTCCAAAAAGAAATATTTTTTTGGAGGTACACTAGGATAGCTATAAAATGACCTATACTTAGCATTTTTTCCTCCTAAATGACTTAATATGTTAGTTAGCTAAAAAATGGCATAACTACCTAGGATAGCTCAATAATGATATACTTAGATTAGCTAGTTCATTTATGACATAATAGCTTACTTAGGTAAAAAATGGCATAATAACCTTGGTTTAGCTCCAAACTGTCATATAATTAGTTTATTTTCCTCCAAAAGACAAAATAACCTTACCTAGCTCCAAAATGACCGATTTCAACTAGGATAGCTCTAAAATGACCTACACTTACCATTTTGTCCTCCAAAATGAAATAAATATGCTTAGTTAGCTCAAAAATGGCATAACTATCCGAGGTTAGCTCAAAAATGACCTATACTTAGCTTCTTTAGTTCATTTATGACATACTTAGCATACTTAGGTAAAAAATAGCATAATAACCTTCGTTTAGCTCCAAACTGTCATATCATTAGTTTATTTTCCTCCAAAATGACAAAATAACCTTATGTACCTCCAAAATGACCGATTTTAACAGGATAGCTATAAATGACCTACACTTACCTTTGTCCTCCAAAATGAATAAATATGCTTAATTAGCTAAAAAAGGCATAACTACTAGGTAGCTAAAAAATGACCTATACTTAGCTTCTTCAGTTCATTTATGACATACTTAGCATACTTAGGTCAAAAATGGCATGATAATCTTGGTTACCTCCAAAATGACATAGACTTAGCTTATTTTCCTCGAAAATGACATAATAACCTTACTAAGCTCCAAAATGGCCTATTTACCTAGCTTAGCTCTAAAATGACCTACACTTAGCATTTTTACCTAGCTTAACTAAAGGATGGCATAATTACCTAGGTTACCTTAGTTAGAAGAAGAAGAAGATAAAGAAGAGGAGAGGAGAAACAGAAAGAGAAGAAAAATTCTTCTTCTTCTTCTTCTTCTACTTCTTCTTCTAGCTAGTCTTCTTCTTCTTCTTCTTCTTTCCCAATTTGCAGATTTGCTTTAGATGAGGAAGCTTGCATTGATGGAGTCTACTCTTCTCCTTGTCCTTCCTTTTTGTTTTCATTTTGTAGGATGAACAATGTGAAACTGGGTCGAGAGCGCTCAGGCCTCTTCCTACGCTCGTGCCTGGGGGTGTGTATTATTCCATCGCAGCACCTCCGGACGGAGAGCGCTGGTAGACAGTATGAGAGACACCGGCGGGCGCTTCTTCTTCGGCGGGAGAGGTAGGGGGAAGACGACGAGAGGGGGGTTGCTAGAGGTGGGACGTGGCGGCTGGAGAGGTAGGAAGGCTGCTACGCCTTACCTCGCGGCACCCCTGCTGATTTCTCCCGACCACAGGAATGCTCCGTCTCAGGTGGACCCGTCTCAGACTCCGGTCATGAGCCTTGGGCCGACGACCTCGGGTTCACCGAGCCTGTCGTCGACGGAGTACTCCGTCCTAGAGTCTTGTCCCAGAGACTACGGCCAGAGTCTTCGTACACGTGATTCGGAGGATAGATGGCCATGCTGATGGTGCGGAGAGGACAGTTTTCTGAGGATAGCTATAGCGGGGGCGAGGGGTTGAGTGGGGGCAAGAAGAGGTCTACCAGCGTGGTTGGTACAAAGCTCCCGCCCGGCCGGGACCCGCGATCCGTGGTGGTTGATTGAGCCTAATGGGGGAGAAGTAAGTTGCATACTCTTTTTAACCTTTTGCCTTCATGTTTCTTCAAATTAAATCTAATGTGTTGGCCTGTCTACTGCAGGGGTGGAAACACGCCCCTGGTGTCCACAGGCCCAACCAGGTCCTTGGTGTGCTTTCCAGCAGAAATTCCCGTGGGGGGTCACATTGCCCAGTGAGGGTGAGGTCCACAGCTAGCACTGAGCTGGGAGCTGTACGGTGCTGTCCCCCGGCACGCGGAGAGAGGGTCGATGGTGTCCTGTGGCGAGACAGTGGCCGGACATTGTGATTCCGGAGGTTTCGGTAATTTCTCCTTTATACGAATTAAAATCAACAGTACCTAGGATTGGACTAATCAGTGTTTGTCTTGTTTGATTGCAGACCTTCTACAGGTTGTCTTGAGGAACACGAGGCGGACGCGGCTAAGGTTGTCGAAGCCGAGTGCAAGCGCCTACTTCAGAACTTACGGCCGAGCGGCGGGTGCAGGCTGTTGAGACTAATACGCCTCGACTAACATTCAGAGGTCAAGACAAAGGTCACGTCAAGTTTCTGAGTAAGGAGAAGTACATGAAGGTAATTACCTATTCTTAAGCCTTGTACTTAGGTTCCTTGATTTGATTGTAGGCGCGTAGCGCTTGAAATTTCTTTGTCTAACTTAGGTGCCCCCGAGATGGTGTGGCGGATAGGATGGACTGTGGGAGGCGTTGGTGGATGAGTGGTGCTCTCCCCGAGAGTAGCCGTCCACAACAAGGCAAGGATAGGGTGCCCAAATGCAAGGTGTGCACACCCATCAAGGGAGCTCCAACCTGTTTGAGTACGGGGATCACTAGGTATGTGGTTTGCTTCACGATTAATGTAGTTTCATTTTCATGCTAGCTTGAGCCCTTAATAATTTTTGTTCCTCTCTTAGGGCGGACACAAAAGAAGAGGGTGCCACCGGTGGTTCGATCCTACTAGTGCCACGGACCCCCCCCCCCCATACTGCCCCGTACAGAAGGGCCAAGCATTCTCTGAGGATGACCTCGATCATCCACCGAGAGCTTCACCAACCATCTCCTCCCACAACAAGCTTGTGAGGTACAGAGATGTTGGAAGAACGATGGAAAGGGGAGGACTTCAAACCCGAGCCAGAGTCTTTGATCCAAAGAGATCGTGATGATCTATCTGTGGCGGGAGTGGTACCATGGCTCGGTAGCATTGGGGATGGACTGATACGTTTGTCCTAGAACTTCCCGGAGATCAAGAAGCGCTAGCCGAGCTCTGATCTGAGATAAGGCCTCGTCCAACGGCCAATGGAGTCGCCATCGAGGGGTAGGGCCTAGGAGCTTCTGGCGGGAGGCAAACAGGCAGGCGGTTGAAGGGGGAGAGGGGACATGGAGGAGAGGACAGCTAGGCTGTTGGAGGAGGAAGGAACCGGAACGACGCGTCTCACGCCCATACGAGCTCCTCGGTAGTTCTCCTCATTTAGCCATCATGCGTAATGTATTTATACTACTATATGACTACTCGTGAAACAAATGTGCAGACCTGTGCCAGAGCAACGGTCAGACCCCTCCGCGATCCCCTCCAAGCCCCCGTTTCTAATTCCAAGTCACTCCGCGCTGACACTCCATTTCTCGCATTGCCCCTTCTTCTCCCCCCTTACCAACCCCCCCCTTACTCCGTATATTTTCCCAAGTTTTTCTTCCTCGATCTTACTTAGTGCTCCTATTTCACCCTCCTTCACTAAACATTCTAATTTCCATGCGATTTCCTTCTTTACTACATACACTCCATGTAGCTATCTCTATCAACCTTCGTCCCCCTTTTATACCGCCGAGTGCCCCCAGATTGGTATAGCGCCCACGGTGGTTTCATTGATGGTCATTAGTACTAGTATCACATTGAGTTGCATCATGCTAACGAGACATTGCAAACGATCTTTGGTGCAGCATGCCTCCCGACAAGCATCGACCGATCTTCTCCGTCTGGCACTGGCGCATCCCCGAACGGTCCTTACCTCCGTTGATGATGGTAAGTTTTCCAAGTGTTTGCTAACAAAGCATACTTAGCTTAAGAAATGACCTATTTAGCTCCAAAATGACCTATACTAGCTTATTTTCCTCGAAAATGACATAATAACTTACTTAGCTCCAAAATGACATACTTACCTAGGTGTCGGGCCCCCTTTCTCGGATAAATCACAGAAAGTCACACAGCCCCAAGATCAACACAACTGGTGGACTTCCTTGTACAAGATAACCAGTACAAATAGTATTACACAAGGTTGAGTCTGAGAGCTCAACAACATTATTACAAACTCACCAATATATGGCAGTGGCGGAATATGCAGTGGTGTGGTGGTCGATACAATAGGTACAATAATATAAGTCAAGCGTCAGTGTGAGGCTTGACTATTCTTATGTGTGTAGCAGGAAGCCGGCGGATGATACAATGTGGTAGACTCCTATCTCACAAGTTGACTGACTGGGACTCCTCTAAGCGTCGGGCTGTAGCGCAATCCTCCTCCACAGCTCGCCCCTCTCCAAGTTGGCCAAGTAAATAGCAGGGACAAGCCAGTGAGTACGTTGGAATGTACTCGCAACATTATGAACAAAAGATATAAGGAATGCATATGCTCAAGTAGGGTCATGGTAACTGCTCATGCTGACTATAATCTTGGTCATGACATAATAATAAAATGATGCGGAAGTAAATAAAACATGTTAGTCATAACCGGTATTATAAAATAAAAGCAAGTGAATGCCACGGGTAGTCTAGTTAGCCCAGTGAATAGAAATAAGAGAAAAGCCAATCGGGGTGTCTAAAAGAGAGTCGGGTGATAACCCAGAAACTCAAGCGACGCCATGAAAGGTCTTGAAAAGAAAATGCCAGTCGGGTGTCAAGTGACGCCACGGGCGGACTTGAAGAGAAATGCCTATCGGGATCCACAAGAGTAGTGGCGTGATAAACCCGTGTTAACTCAAGGGACGCACGAAAAGGTCTGAAAAGAAATGCCAATCGGGTATCCACAAGGTAGTGGCGTGATAAACCGCCTGTTAACTCGAGGGACACCACGAAAAGGTCTTGAAAATAAAGTTGAGTGCCCGGGGTAGTCTAGCCAGCTCCTGAGACACTCAGAAAAATATAAAATAAGAGAAACGGTTAGTCCTCAATAATATGCATAACATTGAAAATATTCACAGTAATAGTATTCAAAATTACCATGACAGTGTGAGTGATGACAACAATATCCTGCAAAAAGTAGTTCATGCCCAAATTATTATTTTCTCTAGAGACCGACACCGGGACCGTCACTGACCCACCAGCTACGCGCCTTTGACGGGGGAACGGCTATTTGAATAGGTTTAACTCTGCAGAGGGTGTACTCTTACCCACGTGCATGGGATTCCTTTAGTCGCACCGTGGCACTGGCTAATTCCCACTACGGTCTTTGGTTGTTGAAAAACACACCTGACCAGCCACACCAGATTAACCGTCCGGATGCCAGGATCACCAAAGCATCATTCAGAAAAACTCTAAGTCGGGGAGACAACAATCTCGAGTAGTGCATGAGATCACTATTAATATGCGCGGTGTCCAAGTGGATCCCCCTCTCGGCAACAACCGGTAACACCCATGCCCCTGACCCGATGACAGGATTTAGTCCAAGGCCTGGAAACCTCACGTGGCCCTTGTACGGTTTGTGTACCTGGACAGGGGTTAACAACTACTCAGCCGCACCTTCTTGCGGAAGAGACCCGTGGCAGCACGGTATCCAGCTAGGTGTAATGAACAAGACTCGATCTAGGCGACTCAGCAGGTGTTAATTATCATCACCGGTATATTCCAATTAAGCCACATGACACACGGTCAAAAATAATGGCCCGTGCCACAGGCACGTCCAAGTAGGATACACTCTCCTGGACATCTCACAGCTTACCAAGTCAGTAAGTTTTCTTGCAAGTTAAGCATAAGAAGTGATATGACCAAACATGCATGCACTTGTGATATATGTGGTGCAACTCCAACCGATGCAAACATGCAAATGCAATCACCATATCCCAAGTTCAATAATGTTGCCTGTCCAAAGTAGTCAGGTGAAAAACCTTCAAAATTCTCGGCAAAGTTTCCCTCTTTTTGTGGAAAAATTCAAATTCAACTCAAATTAAAAAAAATTGCAACAGTAAAAAAAAGTTGTCTCAAAACTTTTAAATAAATACAAAAAAACTAGAGAGAAAATAAGAATTTCAAAAAAAGTTCAACCCAACGGTGTGGGTTGGAAGTTATTAAGTTCAAACCAGGGGCTTTTGTAAAACACAGTCCCTGCACAGTTTAAAAAAACGTTTCGGTGGAAGTCGCTTCTCAAGCGGAAGCGTAATAAGAATAGCTTCGTTTAACAGAAAAAGAATAAAACACTGAGGGGGCCCCACCTCAGGTTATCTAACGCGCTGCGCGCGCATATAAGAGGGAGACAGCGATCCGGGCGTCGATTGGGGTCTTGGAGGGGCGTGACGAAACGTTTCAGGGAGTCCGTCCGCGTGGGGGTGGCGGTGGTGGTCGCCGGCGAGTAGTAGAACGGCGCGAGGTCTGCGACGGCGGACGGTGGTTTCGGTGGAGATGAACCTCGTCGGAGAGAGCTCGGGAATGGAATTGGACGCGGATCGTGGGATGAGATGTACGAGTTGAGCTGTGGTGGTGGAGTATGCGAGACTGCCGCAAGGCGGCTAGAGCGGTGAGCTAGATGGAGAGATACGAGACTATCAAAGATACGCCTTAAACAAAAAAGAAGGTAAAAGAAGAGAGAAGATAGCAAGAGAGTAGAGATAAAGGAGAGTCGCATCTTAAGAGGAGAAAGGTCAGAGATAAAGTAGGCAGATGGGGGGGAGGAGAAACGAGACGAAGGAGAGTAAACGGAAAGAGCGGAGAGAAGCGGAAAAGAAAGGAATGAGCGAAAGGGAGAGGAGTGAGCGGGAGGAAGTAAATAATAGGAAAGGCGGCGAGGACGGAGCGTCGAGCGGCGGGAGGGAAGAAAGAAGAAGACCTCCCCGAGGTCAGAGGTGAGGTGTGTGGGAGGGCGATTGGAGGCCAGTGTGGGCGGTGGGTGAGTGCACGGAGCTCGGGAGCTCCTATTTATAGGCTGCCCGGAGCGGTCAGTGGCTTGCGGGCGACGCCGGAGTAACTCCAGCCGGTGAGGTGGTTTTGGCGGTGGTCAGGGACGGTGAGAATTGATGGAGGACGGTGGAGCACTCTGGAAGTCTCAGCGAGGACAACTCGAGCTCCTCGAGCTTATCCATGGCGAGGTCGGTGTATGGGTGCGGCGGACATGCCCATCTCCGGCGACTGCCAGATGGGGTCCAGAGGTTTGGTCAGTGCATGGAGCTGCGGAGGGAAACGACGCGTGGAGAGGGAGTAGGTTAGCAGGGTGCGGCGCAGTGAATGAGGCCGGTGGCGCGAGCTGATCCGCTCGGCTTGCCGTGGCCGAGCATGGTGGCCGTTGCACCGGCCAGCCTCTGGCCCGTTGACGGCGGAGGGGCTGACGAGGAGGGCCCCGGGCTGCACATTTATGGACGAGGAGGCGTGGACGAGGAGGGAATGAGGTGGAGTGGAGTGCACGACGGCGATTCTCCCCCTCTGTAATTTTGAATTTCACTGAATTTCTCCGACAGTGCTACAGTGTGCCCACCTGGTGTATGACAAAATGCCAGGAGGTGCTAGGGATTTTAGGATTTTCTGTGGTTTTTGTGGTGAGGTGTTGATGCTCAAAAATGAGTTTGACAAAGTTTCAGAATTTTTGGAGAAGTTTAGATTTGGTTTCGAGCAAGAAAATGATTTCTGGTCCAAATTTCAACTGTATGAATTTTGAAAATTTTGAACTTTGGACCCCAAGGTTTTTGGTGAAATGGGTTGTGGGTACCACTATTGCTAGGATAATTTTTTGTGGGGATAGAAAAGTGTTGTAGAAATTATAGCTCCTTTGTAACTCAAAGAAACCATGGATATTGCAAATTCCAATCTTGGAATTGTTTAAATGAGAAGAATATTTTTGTGGGGTGCAAAGAAGTTGGATACTGCCCTAAAAGATGTGAGTGACTTGTGGGATGAATTTGAAGTGGAAGAAAAATTGTTGGATGGATTTAGAAGGGTTAGAGAGAAGTGAAAAGGGCCATTTCCTTTGAAAAAAATTAAATATCATCCCAAAAACTTTTCTAAATGAAACTGTTTGAAAACCTCCCAAATTAATTATCCAAATAATTTTAAACCATTCAAAACAGAACCACTAAAGAAAAAATTGAAATCCCATTAAAATTAAAAAAAATTCAGAATAAAAGAACTATAAAGAGAATAATGACAAGAATAATTCAAAATATTTTATTTTAAGGGAAAGGTTTTGAAAGTCCAAAAAGAAATATTTTTTTGGAGTGTTACACTAGGATAGCTATAAAATGACCTATACTTAGCATTTTTTCCTCCTAAATGACTTAATATGCTTAGTTAGCTAAAAAATGGCATAACTACCTAGGATAGCTCAATAATGATCTATACTTAGATTAGCTAGTTCATTTATGACATAATTAGCTTACTAGGTAAAAAATGGCATAATAACCTTGGTTTAGCTCCAAACTGTCATATAATTAGTTTATTTTCTCAAAAAGACAAAAATAACCTTACCTAGCTCCAAAATGACCGATTTCAACTAGGATAGCTCTAAAATGACCTACACTTACCATTTTGTCCTCCAAAATGAATAAAATATGCTTAGTTAGCTCAAAAATGGCATAACTACCGAGGTTAGCTCAAAAATGACCTATACTTAGCTTCTTTAGTTCATTTATGACATACTTAGCATACTTAGGTAAAAAATAGCATAATAACCTTCGTTTAGCTCCAAACTGTCATATCATTAGTTTATTTTCCTCCAAAATGACAAAATAACCTTATGTACCTCCAAAATGACCGATTTTTAACTAGGATAGCTCTAAATGACCTACACTTACCATTTTGTCCTCCAAAATGAATAAATATGCTTAATTAGCTAAAAAATGGCATAACTACCTAGGTTAGCTAAAAAAAGACCTATACTTAGCTTCTTCAGTTCATTTATGACATACTTAGCATACTTAGGTCAAAAATGGCATGATAATCTTGGTTACCTCCAAAATGACATAGACTTAGCTTATTTCCTCGAAAATGACATAATAACCTTACTAAGCTCCAAAATGGCCTATTTACCTAGCTTAGCTCTAAAATGACCTACACTTAGCATTTTTACCTAGCTTAACTAAAGGATGGCATAATTACCTAGGTTACCTTAGTTAGAAGAAGAAGAAGATAAAGAAGAGGAGAGGAGAAACAGAAAGAGAAGAAAAATTCTTCTTCTTCTTCTTCTTCTACTTCTTCTTCTAGCTAGTCTTCTTCTTCTTCTTCTTCTTTCCCAATTTGCAGATTTGCTTTAGATGAGGAAGCTTGCATTGATGGAGTCTACTCTTCTCCTTGTCCTTCCTTTTTGTTTTCATTTTGTAGGATGAACAATGTGAAACTTGCTACCTATATATGTATGTATGGATGAAACCATTGTATGCTTGTTGTTGGATATGTTGGCTAGCTATATATGTTGCATATGGACTTTTGATTTGGGATGATATGTGTTGGATGATCATATCCATATGGCAGGGATATGATTTGGGATGTATATGTTGGTATGCTTGTTGAAAGTATTTTCAAATGTGTATTATATATATATATATATATATATATAATATAAATATATATATATATATATGTGAAATTGATTGAATTTAAGAAAAAACAGAAAAAAAAACAGGGGCTATACAGGCACTTTGCCGTCAGCTGGCAGACGGCAAAGAGCTTTGCCATCAGCCAGCAGACGGCAAAGCTGCCACGTGGCAGCTACCTGTGCAACCTGGGGGCACTGGGCTGGCCTATATGGTTGCTTTGCCGTCTGCTGGTAGACGGCAAAGATGCAAAGGTCTTTGCCGTCTGCCAGCAGACGGCAAAGCACGCCGTTAACCCCTTAATGGACCTAAGCTGCCACGTGTGCCGTCCATGCCCTTTGCTGTCTGCCAGCAGACGACAAAGCATGCCGTTAACCCCTTAACGGACCTAAGCTGCCACGTGTACCGTCCATGCCCTTTGCCGTCTGCTGGCAGACGGCAAAGACCTTTGCATCTTTGCCGTCTGCCAGCATACGGCAAAGTGCCCTTTGCCGTAGTTTGTTCAGCCGGATGTGGTGCCGTCTGCTGGCTGACGGCAAAGGCCTTTGCCATCCGCTAGGCATGCCTTTGCCGTCAGCCATGGCAGACGGCAAAGTGCCTGATTCCTGTAGTGATGAGTAGTTCATTGTAGACCTACTGGTCCGTAGTTAGTAGCTAGATGGCTGCCTCTCTCTCTTTTGATTCTCAATACAATGGTCTCTTGGAGATCTATTTGATGTAACTCTTTTTGCGTTGTGTTTGTTAGGATCCGATGAACTTTGAGTTTATGATCAGATCTATGTTTTCATCCATGAAAGTTATTTGAGTCTTTTGATCTCTTATATGCATGATTACTTATAGCCTAGTATTTCTTCTTTGAATCTTTGGTTTAGTTAGGCCGACTAGATCGATTTTTCTTGCCATGGGAAGAGGTGCTTTGTGATGGGTTCAATCTTACGGTGCTCAATCCCAGGGACAAGAGGAGAAATGACATGTATGTATCGTTGCTATTAAGGATAACAATATGGGGTCTATTCCTACATGAATAGATCTTGTCTACATCATGTCATCGTTCTTATTGCATTACTCCGTTTCTCCATGAACTTAATACACTGGATGCATGCTGGATAGCAGTCGATGTGTGGAGTAATAGTAGTAGATGCAGGCAGGAGTCGGTCTGCTAATCTTGGACGTGATGCCTATATAATGATCATTGCCTGGATATCGTCATAATTATTTGAAGTTCTATCAATTGCCCAACAGTAATATGTTTACCCCCGTATGCTATTTTTCTCGAGAGAAGCCACTAGTGAAATCTACGGCCCCCGGGACTCTTCTTTATCATATTTACCTTTGAGATCTATTTTTATTCGCTTTTATTTTCAGATCTATTAATCCAAAAACCCAAAAATACCTTGCTGCACTTTATTTTATTCGTGTTTATTTGAGATCTATTTATCCAATCTATCATCATTTTTCTCCCGTCCACGTCACAATTTCTGGCACCGTTACCCGAAAGGGAATGACAACCCCTTTAACACGTCGGGTTGCAAGTATTTATTCTTTGTGTGCAGGTACCGTTCACGTAGTGTTGCGTGGTTCTTCTACTGGTTCGATAACCTGGGTCTCATCACTGAGGAAAATACCTACCGTAGCTGTGCTGCATCATCCCTTCCTCTTTGGGGAAATACCAACGTAGTTCAAGCCGCATCAAAAGGAATTTCTAGCGCCGTTGCCGGGGAGACATCATAACATCTACCAGGTTCCTACTCACAAATCTCATCTCCTTGCAATTTACATTACTTGCCATTTGCCTCTCCTTTTCATCTCCCCCACTTCACAAAAAATTGCTGTTTTATTCGCCCTCTTTTTTGTTCGCCGTTTTCTCGTCAGATATGTTTTTGTGTGCAATCTTATCTGCTTAGTCATGATGCCCCAAAGAAAATATTATGATGTTCCTTACCCCAATATTTTGCTTGAAATTGAGAAAAGTACTAAGGAATATATGACTACACAATTTGAGCACAATAAATATTTTACCGAAGAACTTAAGGAGCACTCTGTTGTGCTAGATGCTATAACAAAACAACTTGATGATATTAGTAGAGAAGTTTGTAATCTCCAATCTAAGTATGCTTTTGCTGAAAGTTTGCTAGGCAAAATATCCAATGCTCAAGCCACCCTAGTAAATCAAATGGCCGCTAAACCAATCTCGTTAGAAGATAAAAATGAAGATCTTAAAGTGATTGGTGTTTCTTCTATTGATTCCTTGTTTAGTAAAATTATGATTGATGAAAAAGGGACTGAAGAAGAGTCAACTTTAGTTAGAAGGCGTCCCGATAATTTGGAGGGTGAAAATCTTGTTGAGAAAATTGATAAAAGTGGGTTTGGAGAGGTCAAAACTTTAACTAGTGATGTGCCCACTCTTTTGGATTACAAAGACTTTAATTATGATAATTTTTCTTTGATTGATTGTATTTCTTTGTTGCATCCATGATAAATTCACCCCATGCTTATGAACAAAATAAAGCTTTTACTAAACATATTGTTGATGCTATGATGAAAGCTTTGGAAGAAAAGTTGGAATTAGAGATTTCAATTCCTAGAAAACTACATGATGAATGGGAACCTACCATCAAAGTCAAGATTAAAAATTATGAGTGTTTTGCTGTATGTGATTTGGCTGCTAGTGTTTCTACAATTCCGAAATCTTTATGTGATGTGCTTGGTCTTACCAATATTGAAGAATGCTCTTTAAATTTGCACTTGGCGGATTCTACTATTAAAAAGCCTTTGGGAAGAATTAATGATGTTCTTATTCTTGCAAATAGGAATTATATGCCCATAGATTTTATCGTTCTTGATATTGATTGCAATCCGTCTTGTCCAATTATTCTTGGTAGACCATTTTTGCGTACTATTGGTGCCGTGATTGATATGAAAGAAGGCAATATTAAATTTCAATTTCCACTAAGGAAGGGTATGGAACACTTCCCTAGAACAAGAATTAAGCCACCTTATGAATCAATCATGAGGTCATCTTATGGATCTAGAAATAAAGATGACAACACTTAGATCCTTGCATTATGCCTAGCTAAGGGCATAAAACGATAACGCTTGTTGGGAGGCAACCCTATGAATAAATTTTTTTTTTGTCTTTTTCTTTCTGTTCTAGAGTGTTTGCACAATTATGCTACTGTTATGATTGTGTTTTTTGTGTTTTAATTAGTGTTTGTTCCAAGTAAAGCCTTTGGGATGGCTTTGGTGATAGTTGATTCGATCTTGTTGAAAAACAGAAACTTTTGCCTCCAGTAAAACAATTTTGAAAATCCACAGAAGCGACGAAAAATTCTGAAGTTTTTACACAAGATTTTTATACAAATTGTCTCTGTTATCCTAATTTTTCAGAATTTGTGGAGTTACATAAGTATGAGAACAATTCACATATTTACAGACTGTTCTGTTTTTGACAGATTCTGTTTTCTTTGCATTGTGTGCTTATTTTGATGAATCTATGGTTTGGGGGTATGAGCCATGGTAAAGTTAGAATACAGTAGATATAATGCAATAACAAAATTTGAATGGGTTTTCTATAGTACTTAAAGTAAAGATTGGTTTTCTTATACTAACGGATCTCACGAAGGTTTTGTTGAGTTTTGTGTGATTGAAGTTTTCAAGTTTTGGGTGAGATCACGATGGATGAAGGAATAAGGAGTAAGAAGAGCCTAAGCTTGGGGATGCCCATGGCACCCCAAGCCATTATCCAAAGAGAAGCAAGCAACTAAGCTTGGGGATGCCCGAGTGGCATCCCCTCTTTCTTCTAACGACCATCGGTATTTTACTTGGAGCTATATTTTTATTCGTCACATATCATGAGTTTTACTTGGAGCGTCTTGTATGATATGAGTCTTTTCTTGTTTTGCTTTTCATTTTGTGTCAAGTATCCTTGCTGGACACACCTATTTGAGAGAGCCAAAATTATGCTGTGATTTGTTAGAATTGCTCTCTATGCTTCACTTAAATCTTTATGAGCTATGGAATTGCTCTAGTGCTTGACTTATATCTTTTTGAGCACGGTGTGCTTTAGTATTTTTGAAGAAATGCTCTCATACTTCACTTAGATTTATTTGAGAGTTAGTAAATTTTTTTAAGAAATTCTCTCATGCTTCACTTAAATTATTTTGAGAGAAGAATTTTTTTTATGCTCATGTTCTTGACTTAGATTTGTTTAAGCTTTCAAAAGCAACATATGAAATTAGTCCCAAAGTGATAGATATTCAAGAGGGATATAATAAAAACTTTAATGAAGATCATTGGACAAAATAAACTTGATTCCTTGTAATAGTTTTGCGATATGATGATATAATATGTGAGTCATGTTGATGAGTAATTATGCTTTAGTAAGAATATTGATGTTAAGGTTTGTGATTCCCTATGCAAGCAAGAAAGTCAATAATTATGCAATGAAATTATATCCTACTTGTGGTGCATTATTCGGTGTTAGTTATGCTTAATGATCGCTTATGAGATTTTTCGTTTCTTGGTTGGATGCTTCTCAATCTTTTTCGAGCCTTCATTTGCACTAAATATGATCACTACTTGTGCATGCAAAATCCTTAAACCAGTTTTGCCATATGAGTCCACTATACCTACCTATATGCGGTATTCTTTTGCCGTTCTAAGCAAATTTGTATATGCCATCTCTAATTTTCGAAATAAATTTCTCTTTTGTGTGCTCGTACCGCTCATGAAACGGTAGGGGGTGGCTGATATTTTTCCATGCTAGATGTGTTATTCTCAAGATGAGTGTTTATTCACTTGTCATTGCACGAGAGTACGGCAAAGGTATTAGGGATGCCCAGTCCCGAAATGAAAAATGAATTTACTTTATGTTGTCAAATAATAAATTACTTAGAAAGTGTTGGTATGGACGGCACCCGTGGATTCGGTTAGCCGTGGAATGTGAAAGTACGGTGGAAAAAGGAATAAACTTTATTTTCTGTTTGGGAACCGCCTATGATATATCTAGCATGAAAAGTATTGGGAACTACTCGATCATTTTCGTTGACAGGAAAAGCATGCCACCCAAAATGTTTTTATCTCTATCCTTTTCGCTTTGAGCTCTGGCACCTCCCTCTGCGAAGGGCCTTTCTATTTACTTTATGCAATTTTTATTTTTATTTGAGTCTCCATCTTCTCTTATAAGGCACCAACTAAGGGGCACTATGATCGTACTTGAGCATTGGGTGTAGCTAATATGCGAGTGTGTTTCATGAATGGATCAATGATTGAGCATAATGGGCTAGGGATAACTTTCTTTAGTGTTGATATTTTGAAAGACATGGTCGCTTGTTGATATGCTTGAGTATTGAAATCTTCATGTCAAAACTAGACTATTGCTTTGAATCTTATAAAAGTCCAAATGTCCATGCTACAAAGAAAAGATTATGTGATGAACATGTTAGGCAGCATTCCACATCAGCTATCAAACGTCACTTTGTAACTGGGTGATCATAAAGATGCTCTACATGTATCTCCGAAGGTGTCTGTTGAGTTGGCGTGAATTGAGATTGGTATTTGTCACTCCGTATGACGGAGAGGTATCTATGGGCCCTCTCGGTAATACAACATCACAAGAAGCTTGCAAGCAAAGTGACTAAGGAGTTAGTTACAAGATGATGCATTACGGAACAAGTAAAGAGACTTGCCGGTAACGAGATTGAACTAGGTATGGAGATACCGACGATCGAATCTCGGGCAAGTAACATACCGACAGACAAAGGGAACTACGTATGTTGTCATAAAGGTTCAACCGATAAAGATCTTCATAGAATATGTAGGAACCAATATGGGCATCCAGGTCCCGCTATTGATTATTGACCGGAGAAGCGTGTCGGTCATGTCTACATCATTCTCGAACCCGTAGGGTCCGCACCCTTAACGTTCGTTGACGATATAGCACTATGTGAGTTATGTATGTTGGTGACCGAATGTTGTTCGGAGTCCCGGATGAGATCACGGACATGACGAGGTGCTCCGGAATGGTCTGGAGGTAAAGATTGATATATAGGACCGACCCCCTTGGCACGCGCCCTAGGCAGCCTCCTCTCCCCCCTCCACATATATATGTGAGGAGGGGAGGGGGCAACACACACCACGAATCCCCAAGCCGTGTGCGGCTCCCCCTCTCCCTCTAGTTCGTCCTCCGTCCAAAACCGTAGTGTTTGGCGAAGCCCTGCGGAAATAACTTCACCACCACCGTCATCACGCCGTCGTGCTGCCGGAACTCATCTACTACTTCACCCCTCTTGCTGGATCAAGAAGGCGAGGACGTCATCGAGCTGAACGTGTGCTGAACAGGGAGGTGCCTTGCGTTCGGTGCTTGATCGAAACGGATCGTGAAGGTGTACGACTACATCAACCGCGTTGATAAACGCTTCCGCTTAGTGATCTACAAGGGCATGTAGATGCTCTCCCCCTCTCGTAGCTATGCATCTCCATGGATAGATCTTGTGTGTGCGTAGATTTTTTTTTGTTTTCCATGCAACTTTCCCCAACAATGCAGAAGCCGGATGACATGGGAAGAGTGAGGCGAAGCGGGAGAGAGGCGGATGGTCCCGGGATGGCGATGGAGAGGGAGAAAGTGGATGTGGCTAGGGCTGGCGGGATGCTGTCCGGCTTAAATAGCCAGACTTTGGCCCTCGCACGGAGAGCAGGAGCGACGCCACGTGACGTTCACACCCCACTGAACGAGATGCCCGTTGGACCGTCGGTTTTTGGGTGTTTTCAGTGGGACCCTGTCGTCAGTCCGACGTGGCGGATGCACCCGGTCGCGCCTGAGCCTCCCCATATCCGCCCTACATTTGGGCTGGATATGAGGGGTGCCGGTCAGTCCAGGCATTTGAGCCGCCTGTCTGGGTCAGGTTTTTTTTGATCAGCCACTGACCGGCCGTGAGCCTTGGCATTTGAGGGGGGTATGTGTGCCCGGTTGTAGATGCTCTAAACCTTCGCGTTTGCAGGTCCAATAAATTTGTAGAGAAGCCGTTGTAGGCCTAGCATTAGTCGAAGACGAAACTACTACTCCCTCTGCTTTTAATTACTTGTTGCAGAAATAAATAGGAATAGATGTATCTAGAAATAAAATATGTCTACATATATTCATTCCTTCAACATGTAATTCAGAATAGAGAGAGTACAAATTAATACTCATTCTATAAAGAAATACGGCGGATCTCGGCGGCAAGGCGCTGTGGTGACTCGGCGTCCGATGCGCGGAGATGGACTCGCGCAGGAGGGTGACGCGGTCTGGCGTCGTGGTGGCGTCGACGGCAGCTAGACCGGGCAAGGTAGATGCAGCAGTACAACTCTGAAGATGGATTGGTGGCAGGTGGCTGCGGCGGCCTCATACCCGGCAGGCGTCCTGGTTGAGGAGTGCGCCGGACCGGTGGGTGCCCCATACCCGGCAGGCGTCCTGGATGGGACCTCAGGTCTTAGATGTTAGGTTTGGCTGCGAGGTCTGTTTGGTATTAGGCCCAGACTATCAGCATCCCTTCATCAATTGGATATGAGTAGCGACAGATGTTGTCTAGACGGTGGCTTTAGTCTTACTGTTGTATTACTTTGTAAGGTCTTGTGTGAACAATTAATAAAATGGCTGCATGCATCGTCCAAGGCCGGGATCTTCCTCCTTTTCTAAAATAAATAAATAAATAAATATAAGAGCTTTTAGATTACTAAAGCAGTATAGTTTTTATATATTTCTTTACAGAGAAAGTAGTTGTACTTTCTATGCACAACTTCTCCCTCTCTTTCGCTAGGTAGTGTACCGCAATGTACAATTTGTTCTTCTCGATCGACTTCCTCGACTTGGTATGCACCACACGTCACCAAATTGCTCAAACATAGCCCACACGTAAGCAGATCGCTGCGCCTTCGGCCATCCTTCAAGCTGTCACACGAGCCCTGGAATCCTGGCGGCTGGCGGGAGCAAGATGCATGCTGCACCCCTTTGGGGACCCGACGTGAAATGGTGGGCTTTCAGGCCGATCACTCTTCCTTTTTCTCTGAACTTTATTCCTTAAGGCCGTGCAAACGGTGATGTAAATACTGCTCCCTGCCTTCATAATATAAAAGGCCAGCAATTGCTGGCAGTTTCAATTTTTTATTTTATTTTTACGACACGCAGCTACATCCATGCGTTCATTCATTAAGAAGGGGAGCAAACCTCAAAATGAGGTGAAAAGCTTCAGTTAGAGAACCAATGTGCAAGATCGACAAAAGGAAATAAAAAAGCATGAAATTACAGCAGAAGGATTATTGATTGAAAGCTGCAAAGCAGCGAAAGGCATGATGCCAGCCGTCCGCCAAGTACGCAGCTCCAGAACGATGGAATCACATGTATGCAGGAACGTCGAAGCTTTGAGATTGAAATTGCGCTCATTTCACTCTATCCATATGGGCCACCAAATAATCATGATCAGGATTCCCATCAAAAAATTTCTACTCAAAATACACTATTAAAATTTGATTACCACTAAAATTTCTACACAAAGCAATCTATGAAACTAACTTTGAATTATACATCACTATAAATGTTGATTCAACACTATTTAAATTCTACACAAATCAACTTATATATACATGAATCCCATGGATTCCGTGTGGCGTCCGTGGACGAAGGAGGTGCGAGTGGAGAGGAAGGAGATGCGATGGGAGGGGAAGGACATGATCGAACCTTGCTACCGGCGGTGCGGCGAGGGGCGGTAATGGGCGGCGAGGTTCGGAGGTGGCGGCAGCGGCTGGTTGAGGGGGAGTGTGTAGATGAAATGCGAGGGCGTCCACTAGCTAGGTCATTTACTAAGGTGGGCAGTTAACTCAGGCGGGCTAGTGCTGTCGTGGGACTAAAACGCAACGCCATAGCTAATAACAACCCAAATAAAAAAGGCTATGATTAATAAAAGACTCAAAATTATAACTGATTGTAAAGAAATAAAAGACCCAAAATGATAAAAATACTACTAGTAATAAAGACAAAAAAAATATAAAATATTCATTATTTTTTGACTAGTATAATCATTTAATACTTAAAACACTTGATAAAATGGAAAATTTGTTTCTAGCGTAACATAAGTTAACACGCCAGCACTAATTAATTACCTACGGCATGCATAGAAATCCGATGCCATCACTATCTTCTACATGGTGAGTACAGATGGGCCAACAGATTTGTAACGTGTTAAAAGAAAGCAACGCCATCACTAACCATGTAAAGCTGACGTGTGATTTAAGCCTACGTCATCAATTTTTTTTTTAAAATAGTGCTGTCGTTTGTGGAAAATGGCGCACCGCCAACGAAAGATGTGTCTAGCCGTTTTTTCAATAGTAATTTGACCTTAAATGTTTTACTTTTTGATCTGAAGTCAACAGGGGTTTCTCCTTCGTGGATTTTTTTTACAAGCACAATAGAAGGTCAACTTTATTTGAAAAAAATCAGAATTTTTAATTTTTTTAGTTACTAACTTTTTTTTTTGCATATAGGATGTATATACACCCAGGTACCAAATGTCCATATCCGTAAACCAAATGGAAACACAATAGTTTTGTTTTTCAGAAATGGCCCAGCCCAGCCCAGCCCAGCCCTCAGCTGGTGTCCATTGGGCCTCTGCCCACGGCGTCGATCCATCCAGATCCCCACCTCTCCTCCACGCGTCGCCGCATCTTGCTAGCTCCACGGTCGAACCACCGCCGGCGTGCGCTCTGGCGGGTAGGACGGTCGCGGCGCGCACAGCGGTGAGATGGGGCAGACGAGAGTAGCGAAGCTTCCACTTACAGCTCGTCCACTACCGCTGCTTCCTTCCTTCATGCCGTGGAGGCTTTCAGAAATCACAGCCTGCAGGTAGGTAGATACATGGAGCCATCGCGTGAGCAATCCATGTTATCATCCGCCGAATGTGATGTGCCCAACCACTTCTTTAGTGGCTTCAGATTAAGCAGCACTGTCGTTTAAGCGGCTTCAGTATTTATTTATTCATGCAGGAAAACAGAGCACACAACATACTATGCAAGAGGAACGTCCAAGTTTGGGGTCCGAATTTTTACCTGAAACACCGAGTCATTCATGGTCTCTAATGGATCTGCAGTATGAGATGCACTTAGCAGTTTCAAATATGGATTCCACAACTCTTTTGCACCCCGAAGTAACTCTGCTGCCCACGGCGTGCATCTCTGCTCCTTTCGTCTCCGTCAGCGCAGAGGGCAGAGGCAGATGCAGGGGAAGTGGCTGGATGTGGTGAGGAAGGAGCAGAGGGTTTCTCTCAAAAAAAAAAAAAAAAAAAAGGAGCAGAGGGTTCTCCGGCTCGGCAAGATGCTCGCCGGCTCACATACATCACCACGCTTTGGTTGCCTGATTACAAGTGTTCACTGGAATACTAGCTATCCTTGATTCCATGGAAGAGTTAATTTGGTGATGATTCGTTGTGGACAACAGATGGATAAATCTGCTCTAGTCTACTCTGTAGTAGTAGTAACAGGATTGTTCATGTCAGGCTCCCAAAGGCTCCAACCCAAGGAAGGCACAGACACGAGGTCAGATTATTACTTCCATTCTTATGTGCATTGTAGGAATCGGAACAATCTCATCACCAGTATGATATCGCCGTTGTGCGGAAAAAAAATTCTTTGCTTTGTTATGTTTATTATCTTCCTGAGAAAAGAAGACTTGTTGTTACACAACAGGCTGATTATCCACACACAAAACATACGATGTTGTACACAAAGGTTGGAATCAGAAAGGCAAAAATAAATTATTTGCCATGTGGCCCCATGCTTTCTCGCCAAAAAAAGGGGAAAGCTCATGTTTGTAACTCTGCCGTCTGTGGCCAAAAAAAAGGGAAACAAAGAACTGAAAAGTTACAAAATGTTTGCAAGATGCCTAACAATAAAGGCTATGACTTGAAAACACATTAATATTCGCAGGGAAGTTGGGTATGTGGTAGAAAACACAATAATACTTTCCAGGAATAATCATTAAGCTAAGCCGTGTAATAACTAACTTACACCTGCTTCTGCTGCAGATTAAAGCAACGAACTCGTGTATTACTTGTGGCCCGCTAATTTCAGAGGGCTTCGAACCCACCCTCCCTGCTGCTGGCTGCTCCATCGGGCCTCCGCTGTCCCATGGCGCGCATTCTCTGCTCCTTCCTCTCGACTCCGTCAATGCAGGTAGATCTCGCTCCCTCTCCTGCACGCCCGCCCCCGCCGTCGAAGCACAACGCCCGCCCCCGCCGTCGAAGCACCACCCGGAGTGCGCTCTTGCGACGAGGACGGCGCTTGACTCAGGCCTCGGCGCGCTCATCGCCAACCTTCCTGTTCCACCTCTGCGCCCTGCCGAGCAGGACGGCAGTTGGCCCCCCAGGTCGCGGTGCACAGCAGCAAGATGGGGGTGTATTGACCATTGCCTCCTTCATGCCGTGAGGGCTTTCAGAGATTAAGACCTGCAGGTACGTCGAATTCCTCACGTTAGCATCACAATGTTATCACAGAATTTGATGTGAGAACATTATTTACACAGAAGGGAGACTGGTTGGTTACTAGTATTTACTAAGGCACTCACCCATATAACGATTTACTTCGCAGCTATTCTGGGTTTCCAGGACGCCCTCATCGACGAATGTATTTACGTGGGATAGAGGAGACCAAGTGAAAATACTCCCCACCTTCTCTGAATCGTCTTGCCAACACCGGGCAGTCATATATGCGTAAGAGTTCGAGGGCTGGCAACCGCTCCAGGAGACCATGTGGGAATTCCTCTATAGCTGGACAACTCCAAATCTTCAATTCCCTAAGAGAAGTGAGGCCACACATTCCATCAGGCAGCGCTTTCAGGACACCGCAGCAAGACACTAAGAGAGTCCTTAGCTTGGCAAGATTTCCAAGGTTTGAAGGCAACTTGGTTAGACTTTTGCAGTCTGAAATCCACAATTCCTCCAGGGACATCGGAAGGGTTTCCTCCTCAGACGATGAAGTGTTCCCCTCCAGGTTGCCACAAGATGTGATACACAAAAAGCGGAGGCGATTCAAGCACCGAAGCTCCTCTGTTGGCCAGCAGACAAGATCCTGGCATTCGGTAATCGTCAGATCTCTCACAAATGGAAAGCATTTCCAAACTATAAGTTGTGATCTGGACAATCCAGAGCTTCTGACCAAGCTGTTGGACCCTTGCAGAGTCAAACTCTCATGTTTTTCAAGAGGTCTTTGATTTTGGCTTTGCTGGACGTCTAGAGGCAACATGGGTATGTCCTCTAGAGACCCAAGAGTTAAGCTGGCGAGAAATGGCCAGGAGCCTACACGGATGCACATAAAAACTGAACCGATTGTAGTACTGTTAACTCCAACAATTATCAAGTTGTTGATGATGGGGATCACTGGAATACTTGCAAGCTTGGGGCAGCTTTGGATCGTTAGCTCTTCAAGCATCAGGAACGTTACCAAGTTATCACTAGGTTCTCCCACACTATTTTCTGCCCACGTTGCCAAGCTTGGTAACCCAATCAACTCCATCCTCTTCAACCTTGGGAAAATTTGCAAAGGGGTAGTGCGACCTCTAGATTCCACACCAAAGTTATTACATAATGTTGTCAGGTTATCCATCTTCTGTAAGGACAAAATCTCTAGAGAGACCGAGAACCATACGACAGGTATACTCTTGTATCTGGGGCAGTCGTACATTTTGAGTTCTTTCAAACAGTTAAACATCCAAGGCTCTCCCACACTATTTATCTCCAGGCTTGGTAACTCACTCAGGACCATCTTCTTCAACCTTGAGAAAATTTGTAGAGGGTTAATGCGTCCTCCAGCTTCCACATTAAGGTTATTACATAATGTGGTCAGGTTATCCATCCTCCGTAAGGACAATATCTCTAGAGAGACCGAGAGCCATACTACAGGTATACTCTTGCACCTTGGGCAGTTGAACATTATGAGTTCTCTCAAGCAGTTAAACATTTGAGGCTTTCTCATCCATTGTGATATTTCTAGGCCACCATATCCACGTATCTCGAATTTTTGGAGATTACTGTGAGGTTCTAAGCACTGAAGCACTTCCTCCACATCTTTAGGCTCATCATCAAATGGTTGGTTCCAAGAGAACATCAACTCACTTAGATTTTGCTTCTGACTGAGATTGGCTTCTTTTGCATTCTCCCTACTCTTTATTTTGCTCAAATTCAATAGTTCCAACCTATTGCTAAGGCGTTGCAAGTCTTTGAGCTGCTCTATTCCAAGGCCGTCTCCAATATCCACAACAAATGTTGTTAATATGCAGAGGTTATTCAGTAGACCAAAGTTCCGAGACATACTTTTGAGACGATAACAACCAAAAAGATAAAGATGAGTGAGCTTTCTCAGTCTTGCCATGTCTTTTGCTAACTGTCGCAGCTTGTGGCAATCTATGAGCCTCAATGTTTGTAGGTTATACAACATGCATATTGATTCTGGCAACCTACTGATGTTAGACTCGGAGAGGTCAAGATATCGTAGATGTATTGCATTTATGGCTTTGCAAATGATATTTGAAGAATGGGAGTAACACAATGCTCTTAGTGATGACGATACCTGTAGGACCTCCTTCTGTGATCTGGTAAAATTAAAATAATAATAGTGATTCGGCCATGATTCCGAATTAGTTAACAAAGTGTGGAAGTATGTTCTGCCTTTGCAAAACCCACTGATTCGTTCAAATTCAGCCTTTGACATTTGCATGTGACAAACATCTTTTAACAATGCTTTCTGTTGAGTTAGTTCTTCTATACTTGCACATTCATCCATGACATCTTTTGCTAGATCATGCATCAAGTCATGCATTTTACATGTTGTTGTCTCATATTGTGTGTAATCCTCAAAGGCAACAAGCCCTTGACAGCAGATTTGACTAGCACTTTCGTACCTTGGAGGAAGGACCTCCAAACCAGCTCACCGAAAATGAACTCCCCTTTTTTGGTTAAATCCATTGTCCCTTCTTCTTGAATAAAGCCATTTGCCATCCATAGTTGGATCAACCTATCCTTCTCCGTCTCATAATCCTTAGGAAAAACTGCACAGAATGCAAAACATTGCTTCATTTCAGATGACAAGTGTTTGTAGCTTAACTTCAGTATGGGCATGATCTCATATTTGCCTCCATCACTATCCCCAATGTTACTTCCTTCGATGGCCTTCCATTCCTGTACTTGTTGCTTCAAACTCAGCAATCCACCCATTGTCTTGAGAGCAAGAGGCAACCCCCCGCATTTATTGACAATACGCCTTCCAATGGCAACCAACTCTGCTTGCTCATCTACACCATTTCTAAATGCTTTGTTCGAAAACAATTCCCAAGAATCTTTTTCGCACAGAAATACTAGCTCATGGGGCCTAACAGTGCACATTATAGAGGCCACTTGCTTGCTTCGACATGTGACCACCATAACACTTCCGGGTCCTCCAACAGAACACAATAGTGGCTTCAATTCATTCTCCCACATCGTCTTGTCTTCATTCCATACATCATCGAGAACAAGTAAAAATCTCCTCCGGCCAATGACTTTCTCAAGTTTCTTTTGCAATAGCTCAATGGCGTCAGGCATGTCACGTCTTGTATTTACAGCCAACTCAATGATGGACTTCAAAAGAGAAATGACATCAAATTTGTCAGACACACAATGCCACATCTTCAACTGAAAATGTTGTTGGACCTCTTGGTCATTATACACCATCTTAGCAAGAGTTGTCTTTCCAAGACCTCCCATCCCAAAGATGGCCGGCACCTGCACCTTGCACTGATCTTGCTGATCTAGCAGCAACTTCACCACCATCTCCTTATCATCGTCTCTTCCAATGATCTTGGTAGACTCGTCCAATTTTGAGTGTGTCAGCCGCCAAGTATGTTGCCCCTCCTCCCTATGGACAGAATTCTCCAGGCCAAACTTGCTCATCTCCTCAACCAACGTATTGATTTTCTCGAGGACGTTCTTGAGTTTCCTGCTCATTTCAAAACGAAAGAGCAACGGACTGCGACGCGTGATGTAGCCGAGTACCTTGCGTGTATTGGACTTGCCAATCTTAGACTGGAGGCGCAGCGCCTCGTAGTGGAAGTCGTCCAGCACGTCATCAGCCTTGTAAGCGACAGACTTGAGCTCCTTCATCCAGCTCTTGACATAGCCATTTGTCTCGCTTCTCTCCTCGGCGTTGGCCAGCTTGCACTCGACGGCTAGCAAATGGCACTCGAGCGTTCGGCGGTCGTTGTCGAGGCCATACATACGGGTCACGGTCTCGACGAGTGCGTCTGCGGCCTTGGCGACCATGCTGCACACTAGGGGGAGAAGCAACGACTCTGCCATGATCTTGCAGGTCGGAGAAATAAAAAACTGCAGCATATGAAAGATGGGAACAGAACATGAATAACCTTGTAATCGTCCTCCTATTTTACTTTATTTCTAGTTCCACAATAGCTTAGCTGGCATAGCTCTCAGAAAATAGCAGAACATGAAGAACAACTGAAGAAGAGCAAAACAAGTTCAGAGCATGCACCTCCTCAACAACACCAAGAATTGATCTTGTCCAAATTGGTGAATGCAGGTCCCTCCGCGGCAAGGCTGCAAAGGACGGAGACAGGGCGTAAGCAAATGGAGATAATGTCAAGGTGCGCATCCCCTTGTGGGGTTGTTGGATGGTGGATGGAAGCAAATGGAGATAATATCAAGGAATCAAAGAGCTGAGCTGTATATTGACTGATGATATCAAGGAATCCCAGAGCTGAGCTTTATTTGCAACTATACATCACTATTTTCCTAATTAAGTTTGAGTTTATCGTGCAACTTGCATATACAAACAATTGTTTGTACCATCATCACAGATGACTCCAATCATCACATAGCACCAAACAAATACTCTCTCCATCCCAAAATTAGTGTCGTTGCAGCATGGAAAGAATGATTCTTTTTCCAGTCAGCTAGAATATTTCTTTTTATTCATGTTGTCTTATATAATGAACAACTATTCGGAAATTCATGTTGTCTTTTTTTTTACAGACCCCAATTTTGTCTTTTTTGCCGAGAGCTGCTCAAATGTCCAAACGAGTTAAAATTTGGAGCGGACCTCATGCCTCAAATTATCTACCACACCAAAAAAAATTGGATTTTTTTGAATTTCTCTAGTATTTGATTTGATTTTTTTCGTCAGCGTGGGTGCAGCTGAGCCCGGAAGCAGAAACTCCACGTCCACAACCATTCAAGGATGATTAGTTTTCTTTTGACATGCAAGCATGATTGGTTGGATCAGCAGGGAGGATTAGAAACATAACATGATGTTATAACTCCGTCCCCGTCACAAAACCTCCAGGCTGCTGCCTAGCAATGTATTTGGAACCTTGTATATGCATACGTCTAGGCTTATGGTTAATCAAGGGTTGTTGCTCATACACATTAAGAATACATTCTTGATTATGCTGGTGTATTTAGAGCATTTGTGTGTTAATGGTTCAACATGTGTGGTTTTATGCACGGCCGGATTTATTTATGCATGCTACTCGCTTTGTACTTTAGTGATCTAAACGCTCTTATATTTGTTTACAGAGGGAATAATAGTTAAGATGGGTGCACCTTTGGTCGGAAAATACATTTGTGTCATCACCGACCATCAGAAACAAGTATTTTTTTTTTGCGGGACATCCGAAACAAGTTGGCGTTGCGTGCGAGGACGGTGCACCTTGTCTCGGTGTGGGGTTATACTATTGAGAATTTAATCACTGCTGCCGCAAGATAAAACACTCGAGACAGACACAGAGACGAAGGGGGTCTCTTTCGAAGAGGGAAATCACCACCAAACCTCGTGGTGATCGTCGCTACGATTGATCTCGGAAGAGATGGCGGTAGAAATAATGCGCCTCTCCTTGACTTTGTCCCGTTGCAGGATGTAAAGTAGATAATATCTCTCGCCTGGGACTGTCTTATGCCTTTTGACGTGAGGACCGGAAATTTAAAAGCAAAACAGTCCGGCTCGATCGGAGGGAACTCGCTTTTTTTTTTTAGGCAAACGCGTGGATCGGCAGAAATAAATGGACGATGACGACTACATTGTAGTGGACCAGCCCATTAGTTCGTACGGACGTTTGTTTACTTTGTTCGTTTCTTGCTTTCTTTCTTTCTTTCTTTACTTTTCTATATTTCATTTTTCTTGTTTACTTTTGGCTATATTTACAAATATAACAAGTACATACTAGTATTCAAATTAATTTTAATTATATATTTTTTAAACTTCCACCACAAATTAAAAAAATGTTCGTGCAATGTAAAAATCTATTCACACAATTTTAAATTGTTCATATACCATTCATAAAATAATATGTTCGCTTTGTTTTAAAATTATTCACACGTTTCAAATTTGTTCATGACATTTAAAAAAATCATGAAAATATGGAAATGTGTTCTGGAAATTTGTAAAAAATGTCCGTCCCATTCAAAAATTGTTCATGACTTTTAAAAATGTTCACATGTTTAAAAATACATATTCATTGCATTTCAAATAATGTTAACAAAAATTACATATTCATTGCATTTGCCATTGTGTTAGTGCAGTGAAGTGTATCTTTTTTTCCTGTTTAACCTTCTTTAGATCATCCAGTGTAGATGGTGTCTAATTGTTCAGTCACTAATAATAATTGTGGAAGGAAAGATTTTCCTCAGAAAAAAGGTAGTCAAAGGTAAAAAAGATGGAAAACGCGCGAGGTGTGGACAACAGATGAATGGATCTGCTTAGTCTGCACTATACCTAGCCATGGGCAGCCCGGCCCGGACGGCCCGACACGACCCGGCCTGAAAATCCCGGGCCGGGCTGAGCCCGAGTGTGCCGTCGGGCCGGGCTCGGGCCTGGAAACTAAGCCCGACGGGCAGATCGGGCCGGGCTCGGGCCTGCAGAAAACACGATTTTAGCCGTAGTCGGGCCGGGTCGGCCGGGCCCAGTTGGGCTTTTTCGAGCTCGGGCCTGAAAACTAAGCCCAACGGGCAGATCGAGACGGGCTCGGGCCTGCAGAAAATACGATTTTAGCCGTAGTCGGGCCGGGCCGGCCGGGCCCAGTCGGGCTTTTTTGGGCTCGTTCCGGGCTTGGGCCTGATTTAGTAGGCCCGATGGCCGGGCCGGGCTCGGGCCTGGGTTTTATGCGTCGGGCTTTGGTCGGCCCAGCCCAAAGCCCGGCCCGGCCCGAGATATGCCTAGGTATTGGTTTGGTAAGATGCTCCATGTCGTGCTCACAAAGATTCTAACTCAAGGGCGGAGCAGACACAAGATCAGATTATTATTGTCACTAATTATTATGCACATTGTACAATTTTTTTCTTGTGAGAAAACTTTATTCATCTTCTCTTTTTTTTTGCGAGAAAAATTTCAATCTATTTATCAATCACGGCAGTACATAGAACACTAGCGGTAAAAAAATTACAACCAGATCCATGGACCACCTAGCGACGACTACAAGCACTAGAGCGAGCCGAAGGCGCGCCGCCGTCATCGCCTCTCCCTCACTGGAGCCGGGCAAACGTTGTTGTAGTAGACAATCGAGAAGTTATCCTGCTAAGGCTCCAAAGGACCAGCGCACCAGAGCAACAGTCATCGCCGATGAAGAAAGTTGTAGATCGAAACGATCAAACCTGTAACCGCACTAACGAAAGCGAACAAGAACTGGATCCAAATAGATCCACCAAAGAACAGCACCGACCGAATCCCGCGAGAGCCGACAAAGACCCATTTCCACACATCCTACGACGACGCTATTCACCCCATCGGGACATGGATGGGACGTGGGAGACATTATTCCTACCGAGGGACATCGCCACCGCCACACAGCCCCAACTAAGATGTTGAACCTAACAAAAATGAGAACAGCGTCCCACCCACCGGCGGGGGGGCCGAGATCCTCCGCACCTCGATGGCCCAAAGGCCATCGGAGGTGGGGATGATCAACGGTGGCGCCGACGAGAGGAGGAAGGAGACTTTTCTTGAGGAGCAGGAAAGACACCCGCGGCGGGAGGTGGTGTGGAGGCTTTGGCAATGAACACCAGAAAATAATAAAACTTATCACCAGTATGTTTTTTTTGTGGGGAACCAGAATGTTGTTGGTGTTGTGCGGAAGAAAAAATATTCGCTTTATTAAGTTTATCTACCTGAAAAGAAAAGAAAATTTGCACTGAAAAAGAAGATTGTTGTAACAACACAACTCTGATTATCTACAATATTTTTAAAAGAGCTTATAAGTGTACGAAAATTTTAGTC
The DNA here is from genome assembly GCA_011799875.1 of Thinopyrum elongatum. NCBI lineage: Eukaryota > Viridiplantae > Streptophyta > Magnoliopsida > Poales > Poaceae > Thinopyrum > Thinopyrum elongatum. Next base: position 23,592,797 of record CM022303.1, on the reverse strand, counting down.
ACAACAATGACATGCAGTTCAACAGTGGCTCATAAGAAACTATTTTCTGGAGTGAGTTTTTCTTCGCAGAGGTATAAGTGATCCAGTTATATTCTAACAAATGAACTACAGGTCATTTGAACTGCCACTAAATCAGAATATTAAATTTCGAATATTTGTTTTTGTCGTGGCCGAGAGAATATTTTTGCAGTTCAAGCAATCCCATTGGACAGCTGGCACATTGTTTACTTCAATTTTCCAAGAACACTATTAAACTAATCTGCATAACTAGCTTATGATGTACAGATTCAAGCAACGAACTCGTGTATATATTATTGCTTCTGGCTTTTGCAAAATGAAAAGCTATCAGTGTTGACTCACTAGTAGAAAAAGGCCTATTTGTCCCGGTTCATAAGGCCCATTTGTCCCGGTTTCCAAACCGAGACTAAAGGGTCGGGACTAAAGGCCCCCCCCTTTAGTCCCGGTTGTGTTATGAACCGGGACTAAAGGCCCTCCACGTGGCCGCTCTCTGGAGCTCCACCTTTAGTCCCGGTTGGTAACACCAACCGGGACTAAAGGAAATTTTTTGAAATTTTGTTTTTCTGAATTTTTTTGAAAAATAAAATTTTGATTTTTTTTTGAATATTTTCTTATTTTCAAATTTCTGAATTATTTGACAATTCAATCTCTAATCACCCCTCATCACTGCTCAATTATGAACCACTCATTCCAAATCGTCTAACTTCCCGGCCGGTCACCCATCCTCTCACTACTCCAGCCTGAGCACGCTTAACTTTCGAGTTCTATTCCCCCTAGTTTCCAAGTCTGCACTTGTTGTTTTCCTGACAATACTAAGCGGTCAATCCTATTAACCCTTAGGAGTTGAACTTGAGCATTAAGCACCGTTTGAGTTTGAAATTATTATTCTAAAAAACAATAATTATTTATTAACACTAATATTTCTTGAATAAGTAGTTTGACCATAGTTTGACCACAATTTGACCAGATTTGACCATAGTTTGACCAGATTTGACCACAGTTTAACCAAAAGTCAAAAAACTAAAAATAATTATTTATTAACACTAATATTTCTTGAATAAGTAGTTTTACCATAGTTTGACCACAGTTTGACAAGATTTAACAAAAAATAAAAAAAACTGAAATTTGAGCATAACTTTTTTTCTTTCAGAATTTGAGGATTCTAAAAATTTGCAAACAGGCCTACGGCTGTGCCTCCCCTTTCGAACTCCTCTCTATAGCAGGCCTACTGGCCTAACTATGTCTCTCTGCCTGTAGGCCTACTGGGCCTTCTGCGGGCCTGAATCCTGGCCCACCTGCCGGGTTGGGTTGCTAGTCGTATTCAGGCCGTGGTGGCCCAATAGGAGGCATTTTTTTTATTTTATTTTCAGTTTTTTTGTTTTGTTTTTTGCATTATTTATTTTCTTTTGTTTTTTGCTTTATTTTTCTTTAATTCTTTTTGCTGTTAGGTCACAAAAATTATAAACTTTCTGTTAGTGCCATTAGTTTTCAAATTTGAATAGTTTAAATTTGAATTCTTTGAAATTTGTGTGAATCACTAGTTTGTGAATAACTTTACTATAAAAATAGATTTTTGAGTGATTCTTTTTCTTGCTATTTAATATTACTGTGTTTTAACATTATATTCAAAAACAGATTTTGTATTTTAGTTTCTAACAAAAAATTCTTTATGATAATTCTTTTTGCTATTAAAGTTTCTAACAAAAAAATTCTTTATGAAAATTCATTTTGCCATTAATGTTTTGAACAGAAAATACTTTGATAATTTTAGTTGCATAAATTTTATATAATTTTAGTTTCAAAAATACTAGAGGTATATAAAAGCTTTTTAGTTGATTCCTTTTGCTATTAGAGTTTTATAAAAGCTTTTTAGTTGATTCTTTTTGCTATTGAAGAATATTATAGTTTTCTTTTAGTTGATCGTAACAGAATTTTTTAATTGATTATTTTAAGTTCATTCTTTTTGCTATTAGTTCATTCTTTTTGCGCTAAATGACCCTGAAATTGAAAAGCACTACAAATGAACTCTGAAAAGGTTGAAAGTTGGAATGGTATCATCATTTCACCCACATAGTTTGTGCTAAAAAGTTGAGAGGGTTACGGCAAAAACCGGATGCACTTCGTGTACAAAACGGGCAATCTCTTTCGAAGTATCAGGGTTTCATACGGAAACTCGTCTATTACAAAGGGATTTCATTTTTCTTGAACTCCAGACTTTTTGTGTGTTCAAAATGCACCATTCAAAGCCAATAATCATCATAGTCATTACCACCAACACTATTTAATCATCATAGTCATAGTGTAGCTATCTAATCACCACCAACACTAGCTAATAATAATCATCATAGTCATTACCACCAACACTAGCTATTTAATCATCATAGTCATAGTGTAGCACATCATCATCTTCAAACTCATTCTAGCTAGCTAATCACTCCTGCTGCTCTCTCTCAGGTAAAATAGCATAGAACATGTGTAGCACTCCTGCTTCATCATATTGGAACATGCAGATGAACCTGTCTCCTAATTGTGGGCTGCGCTTCTGATTGTTGCCCCCTAGTACTTCTCTGCGATCCTTCACAACAGTCGGCATTCTTCCTCTCTCAAATATATATAATAACAAACAATAATAAAAGTAAGAAAATTACACAAGTATCTATCTTAATCATACAAGTAAGAACTTTTTTCTTTTACAAAGAAGATAAGACCAAGAGGTTCACCACTGTGGTGCCGGCGACGAGATCGGCGCGGGCGATCGACGGCGGTGAGGACGGGGATGGGACAGGACGGACTGCCAAACCTAGACAAATCTCGAGGAAAATGGAGCTTGGACAAGGAGCTTCGAGAGGAGAAAACTTAAGTGTGGCTCGGGCATTTCATCAAACACCTCATGTGCATACGAGGTGAGCTAGAGCACCACAAAGCTCTCCCACGGCCGACCCAAAACCAGAGCACTCCACTGCTCTGCTCGCGGGCGAGGGGGTATATATAGGCATCTCATTGGTCCCGGTTCGTGGCTGGAACCGGGACTAAAGGTCCCCCTTTGGTCCCGGTTCCAGTCACGAACCGGGACCAATGGTTGTGGGCCAGGAGCGAGGCCCATTGGTCCCGGTTCGTGGCTGGAACCGGGACCAAAGGGGCCAGACGAACCGGGACCGATGCCCCAAGAGGCCCGGCCGCCCCCCTGGCCTCACGAACCGGGACCGATGCCCCCTTTGGTCCCGGTTCGTGAGTGAACCGGGATTAATGGGCTGGCCCTGCCTGGACCAAAGCCCTGTTTTCTACTAGTGACTGGAAAGTAAATATATCGGAGGACTGGAGTCGTTAAGGCTTACAGATAGATAGAGTAGTTCTTAAAAAATACTTACAAAAAGTTAATTTCTTGGGCACATAGTGCTAACGAGGTGGTGAGGAGAGGTGCGGGGAGGGAGGGGAGGGAGGAGGAGAGAGCCATCCCAAAAGCAAGTATTCTCCAAAGCTTGCTTGATTGATCGTGCTATTGTTTTCCGACTTAAGTGGTTGGTAAAAGTAAGGAAGTGTGAAAAGTGCTTGTTCTACGAGACAAAGTAATCAATTTAGTACATGTACTTTTTCAAACGAACAATAGACTAAAGCACAAGCCAGAAACAAATATCTCCATGAACCAAAAAGACTTCTTTTAATAATAATTAGGCGAACGCTACAAATCATCCGATACATGCGAGCCTAAACGTAAACCGCCTTCGTTGCCGTTAGATGCAATCCATCACAGCCATTGCTTTTCTTTCCACGGATCCCGCATCCCACTCCCCAAGCCTCTTAATCATCGGCAGCGGGCGCTGCTACTGCCGGTGCTGCAAAGTGGTTCTCCACGGCGCTGTCTTGTCACTCCGCTGGAGCACCTGCGGCCCCACAAAGCTCCATCGCAACTCCATTGCAGCACCGACGACACTGATGATGCTCCTTTGCAACCTGCTCGCAGAATGGGGCGGCGCAACGGTGCTCCGTCGAAACTTCATTGCAGCACCCCGTGCCCCGGTGATGCTTCATCGCTACACCGGGGGCCTCCTGTGATGCTGCATCACAACATGACGGCCCCCCATGATGCTTCATGGCAGCATCGGCATCCGGCGATGTTACATTACAGCACTGGTGGCCCGACCTGCCTGAGGATGCTCGCTTTAAGCACTGGCGCGCCCGGCGAGCCCCTGGCTACACCACCGTCGCTCGCTTTAAGCACAAGGCAGAGCACCGGCAGGCCTCCGTTGCGACAGCGCCGGCGCGACCCCATTGCAGAGCTGAAAGCCTGAAACCCGCCGGCCAGCTGGTAGCAGCGCCCGCGCCGCGAGTTCGTCGCTGCTGTGCAACTCCTCCTCTGCCTCCGATGGCAGCATGCGCGGCGAGCTGCACCCACCCTGTGACACCGCCGTCTGCAGCGCCGGCGCCGACTACCACGCAATCCCGTGGGACCTCGGGTCACCACCCACACCAACAGAATCATCGCTTCCTTCGCAGCAGCATCTTGCCATCACCGTCGTCAAAACACTGCAGCGTATCCAGTTTTGCAGCGGCACCAGAAGTGGCGGCAGCAAATCCTCATGGCGGGGTGGCCGGGACGGGTGCAAACAGCGGTGGTGGTTTTGTAGTGTAAAGCTCACGCCGGGGAGTGGTTGTGTGGAGATAGCCAGCGGAGTAGAGAAAAGAAGAAGAGGAAAAAAGATTGAGCGAGAATGTGTGGACAGACTTCACGACGGGGAAGAGATAAGGATAGGATGGGCGACAACGGTGGGCCGCCCCACACGGACACGCGTCACCTGACGCAGGCGGATGACGAGCCCAAAGATCAATCGGGCAAAAACAATCATTTTCTTTATAATAATTGGACGCGTCTAGTGGGCGGCCGGCTGCCCACTAGTGCGATCCAGCGGCCGGCCAAATAAGGTAAGTACCTGTCCCCCCACGTCCAGAAAAAGGAAACGGCCACCCCTCCCACCCGATCGGGTGCCCACTCGCGATAGGCCAGGAGAAAGGGGAGAAAAGTCTCCCTTCCCAGCCCCCCCACGCCCCCACCCTCCCACGCCCCCTTCTTCTTCTTCTCCACGAAAGAAAGGGATCCAAAGCCATTCTTTCCCAAGTCTGCCTTCTTCCTCCTCCTACACAGACGCCATGGCAGCCCCAAAGAAGAATCCTGAAGCAGCAGGAGGAGATTTCTGAAAAGGGCAGGGTTCTCAGATCCATACCAGGCAGCCTACATCAGGTAATTCCCCCTCTGCCCCTCTTCACTTCCCCCCCTCTTATACTGCCCAGATCATCCCCTTCTCCATGGATCTGGTACATCAGCACAATGTCCAGATCACTCCCCCTCCATGAATTTCATGTCTGCAAGTTAAAACAAGTGGCACAAAATACTGTGCAAACTAAACAAAGCATGCAAAGCTACTATTTCCTGGATTTGTGCAACTAAACACAAGTCAGTAGGTTTAGTTGCACAAGATTTCCAGGATGTAGTGCTTGTGCCAAAAAAAAGGCACATATCTGTGCAACAGAATTTACAAACTGAACCAACTAAACCCCATATATACCAGGATTAAGTTACACAAGTACTACTGCTACAATTTGTGCAACTAAGAAATTAGTGCAACTAAACAGGCAAATAAAGACACAAATCTGTGCAACTGAAGTGGCAAACAAAACCAACTACTGCTACAATGTGTGCAACTAAAAAATAAACAAAGACTAAAAAGAAGCATATATGTTGTGCAACTAATCAACTGAAGTTGCAAACAAAGCCTACTATTTCCTGGATTTGTGCAACTAACTAGGCGTATGCAAACAAACTCAACATGGATGTGTGCAAACAAACACACCCAGGGATGAAAAATGCATCTTAGCAGGAAAAAAACTTGATGTTGTCCCCTGTGCAACTAAACATGGTTTAATAGCCAACGTTCCCCTGGATGTGTGCAACAAGCACACACAGGGATGAGTGCAGATACCAGGCATTATAGCCAACTAAAACATGTATTCTAGCCAACTCAACATGCATTGTAGCCAAAACTAAACATGCATTCTACCAACTTGTACTTGTTGTTTGCAAATGAACACATTAAAAAACTGTAGTATCTGTGCAACAAAAAATGCATAAATGTGCAACTGAACATGCATCCTAGCCAACTGAACTTGTATTCTGGCCAACTCAGCATCCATGCTAGCCAAACTAAAACATGCATTCTACCCAACTTGTACTGGATGTTTGCGAGTGAACACATTAGAAAACCTGTAGTATATGTGTAACAAAAAATGGATAATTGTGCAACTAAACATGGATTCTAGCCAACTGAACAAGGATTCTAGCCAACTGAACATGCATATTAGCAAACTTAACTTGCATTCTAGCCAACTTTGTAGTTGGATGTTTGCAAATAAGAACAATAAAAATCTATAGTACAACAGCAAAAACACGAAGAACTTTTGTGAAACCACACAAACGATGCATTCCAACTTGTCAAGCAAGTCTGTGCAACAGAAAAAGAAACCAGGCTAATGAAAGCACAAACCATAGTAATCGTCACACATATATTATTGTCCCACACCTATTGCAAAGCTATAGTGGAAAAATATGTTCAATATACTAGAAGTAAAAATAGAAAAGGCGATGAAAACTATATCTATATTCTGTCATCCAAATCTTCTTTCTTCTTTCATCTGGACTTGTCATCTAAATTGTAGCATCAAATTATGTCCCAAATTATGCGTAGAAAAATCTAAATCAGATCCTTGCCAAAAAGCAAACCTGCACATCATTACAGCAACGAGAAAAAAATGTGAGAAAAACAGTGAAGTAAAAATGATGTTCTTTATCTAGGCAACCTATTTACTGCAAAATGTCCAACTAACATAACCACTCTGTGCAAACAAAAAATGCAGACCTGTTATAAAAATAGATTTTGGTTAAAACATGTAGTTTTTGCAACTAAGATTGTCATACTGGTGTGCAACAACTTATGATTGTGTTGTTTGCATAAAAAACAGAATGTTTTTAGGTTGTTTGAAACACTCTTTGATGATTAATTTGTTGACATCACTTCCATCTTTTTTATGTGCAGGGTGTGTGTAGCGGCAGCAGAAAAGAAAAGATGATTGATCTCAATGAGTTGCCTCCTGATCTCAATGAGCTTCCTCATGATATGGACCAGCAGCAACCCAGCATACCACCAGGAGCTAATGCTGATTATGGGGCAGAAAATGTATGCTCTGTTGACTACACGCAGCCAAGTCATGGGCACAACCCTATGGGCCATGAACATGTGGCAGGGCAGTCATCAGCCCGTGGTGCCCCTGTAATGGTGTCTTTGCAGTCAGAGAGCCATACTCTTGATGACACGGGCACCGCGGCAGATGTTCCTGGTCCAACCAGGACTGAGCTAGGAGCTGGGGCTGTTGACGGTGTTGTGCAAGGAGAAGAAGGAGAGGATGAGGCTGGGTCTCAGCCCATGGAACCCTATGTTGGCATGAGGTTTGACAGCATTCAAGTTGCTAAGGATCATTACAACAGCTACGCCCTACGGATGGGTTTCTCTGTCAAGATGAACACCTCTAGGCGGACATCTCACACCAATATATTGGTAAAACAGCAGTTTTGTTGCAACAAGTACAAGAAGCCCAAAGCTGATGATGGAGGAGCGGAGGCTGCTCCTGTCCTGGATCCTATACCAGATCCAAAAGCTGTTGTTGGTGATGAGTAAATGGAAGATGAACCACCAATCTTTAATGAAGAGGAGACTGGTCCTAGTAAGAGAAAGAGGAAACAGAAACGCGAGACAATAAAGCAGACTCAATGCAAGGCAAAAATGTTGGTGAAGCTGCTAGATGGGCGATGGGAGGTGACACACTTTGTTCGTGACCACAATCATCCATTGGTGAACAAACCTTCGTTGTCCAAATACTTGAGATCCCACCAAGGCATTTCTGCGGATGAAAAGGAGTTTTTGCGCATCTTGTATAACTGCAACTTGACTAGAGGTGTGTTTCTATATCCCTTACAGAATTAAGTTTCCCTCTAGGCAGTCCAGTGTGCAACTGCTATGGTACAGGTGTGCAACTAAAATGGCTTAAGTGTGCAACTAAAAAAGGTTTGTGTGTCCAACTTCCCATGCTGGACACCAGGTTTTGCTGTGGTATGGCACTTGTGTGCAACTATAAAGCCTTTGGTGTGCAACTAGAAACTAAAAAAAAGACCTGAATGCAACTTCATTAGTTGGACGTCAGGTTGCTACGGAGGGTAGATTAATGTGCAACCACTTTGGTGCCACTGTGCAACTAGATTACCTTAACTGTGCAACTAAACAATGTCCTATGTGCAACTGCATATGTTTTTAAAAAGGTGCAGCTAGGTGTCCATTTCCTGCAATTATCCTCTGTGCAACGCATGTCCTATTACTGTGCAGCTGGGTGTGTGCATTCGTGTGACTAAACAAGAGATATTCTTTTCTTTTTGTATTATGCAGGACGTATGATGCATATAATGGTAGAGTTATATGGATCTGAGTTGATGGTGCCGTTCGGACCAAAGGCAATAACAAATCTGTGTACAAGTTTCCTTAGAGATGACACAAAGGAGGGTGACATGATTGAGACAATTGCGCACTTCAAGGATATACAGAAAACCGATCCAGACTTCTTCTATAAGGTAAAATATGATGAAGAGGACAGAGTTGTCAACATATTTTGGGTGGATGGCTTAGCTCAAAAAGTTTATGCGGAGGCGTACCACGATTGCATATCGTTTGACACCACCTACATGACCAACATGTACAATATGCCGTTCGCGCCCTTCATTGGAATAAACCGACATGGCCAATCTTTCATGCTGGGTTGCGCGTTTGTGAGGCAGGAGTTGGCATCGAGCTTTGATTGGGTCTTCCAAATATTCCTAGAGGCTATGGATGGCAAACCTCCTGATAACTTTATAACCGATCAAGATGGTGCGATGAAGCAGTCAATAGAGAGCATCTTTCCCACCACCGTGCATCGCTGTTGTCGATGGCACATAATGAAAAAGGCTCAGGAAAAGGTTGGTTGGCTGCTGTGCCGGAATCCAGGGCTGTCTGATGATTTCAACTACTGTGTTGACTTCAGCTTCACTCCAGAAGAGTTTGAGCAGAATTGGGATGGGTTAATGATGAAGTACGAGGCTATAACACATACACACTTTGAGAAGTTGTATGAATACAGGTCAACTTGGGTGCCGTGCTACTTCAAACATAGGTTCTTCCCCTTCCTGCAGTCTACACAGCGTAGTGAGGGGTTCAACGCCGTCCTAAAAAGATATGTGAACCCACACAACTCAATCCTGAACTTTGTCAAGCAATATGAAAAAATTCAGACCCACATCCTTGCCAAGGAAGGATGCAATGATTACAGGACAAAACACCTTGAGATTGAACTATGGTCCAGATTCCCAATAGAGTGGCAAGCTTACGAAACCTACACTAGAGACCTTTACCGCAAGTTCCGGGAAGAGTTTGAGCTGATTGGACGTTATAATGCGTTCCAAGTTGGTGCTGAGATTTTTGAGGTCAGACCGAACCAGGAATTTGTTGCCAAATATGGTTCTCGAAACTACTTGGTGCAGGCAAAGGTGGAGGAGGGTTCCTATTTCTGTGAGTGCTGCAAAATGGACAAGGACGACATGCTCTGTTGCCACATCCTCAAGGTGTTCACCCATCTTGGAGTTGATGTCATACCGGAAAGGTACATGCTCCGACTGTGGACACCTACTGCTGTCCCTAGTGCGTCAGGGACCGGGTATCAGCCACCGGATGAAATGCCTCCTCAATCAAAGAAGCAGATAAGGGAGAGAAACATGACATATGATTTTCAGAAACTAGCCAAGTTTGCAACTGGCTCTGATGCAGCACGGGCCATTGTGTACAAGCATATGCATGGAGCACGTACCGAGATCAGCCACCTGAACAAGTCCAAGAAAAAGAAAAAAAACGGCTACTCCTACGGGGCCATCAGATGATGGCAACCCTCGAGGACCTCCTCCACCACCTGGCCCTACATGGCATGCTCCGCCACCTCCTCCCCAGCCTGCCCCAACAAGCAGTGGCCGGCCTACTCCTCCCAATGGCTCTTCAGGCAGTGCTCAAGGACCTCATCATACAGGTAATTACCTGCCCCAACTCCCCATCTAACTAGCTGTACAATTTTAGTTGCATGCATCATGGTACCCAGTTGCACATAACAGGCTACCCAGTTGCGCACGCACGAAAACACATTCGGGCTGCGCGCACCACCCCACAAACCTGTTGAGCGCGCTATGTTACTTCGAGAATAAACATGAACCACTAACTTTTTTTACTGTTTTGGCTATAGGTGATTACCATCCAACTGCCGCGGCGGGCCGTGCTCCTACAGGTTTTCTTTTCAACTTAACTTGCTCACAGCACCCACTTAGTTGCACAGCATGAGCTGTGTGGTTGCACAGAACATCAGTCTTGGTTGCGCAAAAAAAAGACTAACTTTTTATATCATTATTAACACCCCCACAGGTAATCGAACACAACCTCGTGCTGGTCCAGCGCCCACGCACACTGGTCCAACTGCCCTGATGGAGGCTGCATCCCCTACACAAGCCTCTGATGATTTTGTGCCCAGGGATCCCCCCAGGTCGACTACAAAGGGTAGGGCGAAGAGTAGACGGTACAAATCGGCGCTGGAGCTACACCCAAAGAAGAAAAAGAAGTGCAGCCACTGCCAATCTACAGAGCACACTGCCGGTGGATGCAAGCTGAGGCTGCTGTGATTATTTTGCGTCGTTTGTATGGAAAAAAGAAAAGGAAAAGAATAATGGTTCTTGAGCAATGTTGGCTCCAAGGGGACACATTCAGCATCTATGCTTTCTCTTCTCTAAGTTGTTTTCTTTGAATTAGTTCATGCACTGTGTAATGGTTGCTATTTGTGCCTTTGTTGGCAAATGGTTTAAGATTTAGTTGTTGAACAGTTGTAACCAAGTGCTCCTAATGTGTGAACAAAAGTGATGACGGAATTTGCAACAGAATTACTACTAGTGTGCAAATACAATCTGTGCAAAATTGTGCAAACCAACAAGGCATTGAAAAAAGGCAGAGCATAAAAAAAGTACTGACCTAGTCCTTGTCATATCTCAGCAACTTCCTCCATGGGGCAGAGTTATGCACGCTGGTGACCCAATCATATGCCAGCTTCTTCCTGATGTTGAGTACTTCCTTGGGATCATAGTTGAGCAGTTGGCTACCGTTCCAATCAGTGGCATTCAGCAGTGCGAACAACCCACACTCATTGCTGCGAGAAAAATAGAAAAAGTGTCACAGAAATAAAAAATAAAAAAAGATGATGTACTCTGTTGCACTGTGCAACTAATTTTGTGCCACTGTGCAACTACTGATGTTCCACTGTGCAACTAGCTAGATAATCCATGTGAAAATCATAAAAATGAAGAGATTGCAAACTAGTTGTGTGTCTTAGAGAACTATAGATTGTACATCTAGAAAACAAATAATTATCTAAACAAAAGAAGAAATTGTACATCTAGAAAATTTTAAAAAACTATAGATTGATGGACAAAATTGAGAATAATGTCATGCTTCTTGTCTTACTTGCCGATCTGCTTCGGTACATCGATGTCAATAACCTGGAAGTGCTCGATGCTGGACTTTGGGTAATGCTTCCTCCATAGCTGGCGTACTGCCCCCGCAATGGTAGATGCGGTGTTCATCAACTCAATGTTGTCTAGCTTCCTGCTTGAATCAAGAACTTCGAAGCATTGATCCCTCAAGTTGACGTTGAAGACCCAATAGTGCTTGCCTCCTTCGGGGTGGTTTATATCACCGCACTCAAGCACTGGCAGCATGACCTGCACATGTGAACGATTCAGATACAAGACACACTGTAGGTAACAAAAAACAGTAAAATTTTTTTGAGGTTAAACAGGTTGCCAGAAAGTATTTGTGTTTATGCCAACTAATAGATGTATCATGTGCAACTGAACATGCTATGAGTGCCAACTAAGAGAGGGATCATGTGCGGACAGCACTAACCAAGTCTTGCTTGTCGAGACGGTTCTTGTATTCAAACTTCTTGTTTAGTTGATTCACATTGTAGATCCCTTGCTGTAAATTGTTTTGCAGAAATGATAAACATGTGGCAACTCCTTATTAGATAAAAAGGAATCCCTGAATTGGTCAATAAAAGTTCAAAGCAAACAAGTGATACACAGACAAAAAAAATGCTACAAAAAAGAAGAGGGTAAAGGGTTTTGAAAAATCTTACAGATAGCCTTAGTGGCATAACCACCTTCTTTGACCCTTCTGGTAAGTTTTTCAAGATGTGTATGATTCCAGTCTCAATAACAATTCTTGACAGCCATTGAACAGGCTTCATGGAATCGACTAACTCCTTGAGAGAAATGAAGAAACCATCATACCTGATTATCTCAGGGCTGAAATTTAAAAAAAAAAGGCAAGTTAGCTTGAAGGGTCACAGCAACAAAAAAAATTGTGTATTAAACAAAAAAAGGCAAGAGTGTGCAACTAAGAGCACTGTTCTGTGCAACATGCTCTGCTTTGCTGTGCAACTAAGTGGGTGCTACTGTGCAACTGGAAAATATGGATATAGGTTGTGGGGAGCTGGTTTACCTAGTTTCAGTATCATTTGCTCCTGGGTGATGTCTGACCCAATACAAGAGAGCAGCGTAAAGCTTGTTGATTGCCTCATTGCAGTTGAACGTCTTCTTTCTGTTGTAATCAATGAATGGGGACCTTTGAGATGCTCCGGGCCTTATTACCCTGCTCTGTCTTCGTGCAATAGGTGGTCCTGAAGAACTGCTCGTGCCAACTGCTGGTTCTTCGCATATTGGGGTGTGATAGCTGTCTGGTGATCCAGCATCTGGCGGGTGAGCTAATCCCTTGCCAGCATCAGCAGCAGCACATGCTTCATTCACAGTTGCTGGATCCAAATCATCGTCATCTATGACAACCGGATTGGCTTCTCCTGTTTGGGCTGCTGGAGCAGGTGCTGCAGCAGGCTCAGCGTCATCATCTATACCCAGGTCAAAAGCTGGTGCATCGCAGTGCCCGTCACCATGATAGCTGTACGAGTTTGATCTATGTATGGGTTGAAGGCCCAGGGCATCTCCTTGCGGCACATTTACTGGTGCTTCATTGGCTGACTTGGTTCGCAAGTGTTGTAGTTGGCGGCCTAGGAGGCTTGCACCTGCTTACAATGTTGAACACCTCCTCTTGTGTTAATGTGTGCTGAAAATCAGCTCTTGGTGATGCAGGCTTGCTTGGCTGCTGTGTGTTAGCTCTTGGAGACGCCAGTTTGGCAGATTGATCACCTCCTTCCGTGTTTGGCATTGAACTATCTCTATGAGTTGGCACCTTGGGCCCTGCAGTTGCAGTGGTGGATTCCTGAGCAACAGTGATAGTTTTGACTGTGACCCCGCTGCTAATTGACACTTCAGTTGGTACAGTAGTACCTGCAGTTGGCATCTTTTCAACCTCAGTTGGAAGCAATCTGGCTGAACTTGGCACTCCTACATCGATGGCTGTGACGCGTTGTTCTGTCTCGTGTCTGAACCCCACACCTTTTGTGCCCTGTTCCCCCTTTGTGCCCATGACAAACTTAACAATCTTTTGCTGCTTAGCTGGTTTAGGCGAGAGTGTTGACAGAGGGGTCTTCCCCTTAATTTGTTGAACTCCTGTAATAGTTGTAGGATCAACATGCATTGTTGTCCCCTGTTCAGTGGTGGTTGGCTCTCTGATCACAACAGTTGGCACCAAGTCAGCAGATGAGGTAGCTTCCTTCTCCACATTTATTTCAGCTTCTGCCCTCAACACCTGTTGCTTGGTTTCAGGCAACTTCAAATCCTTCTTCATTGAAACTGTCTTGCGCTTCTGGACCACATGAGGGTTTGCCGTGGATGCTTCCTTCCTCTTGCTATAGCTCAGATCCGGAATGCTCTTCAAATATTCTTGTATTTTTCCTTCGAATGACACCAGTCAAGACCCTTTCCTGCTTCCTCCATATCAACTTGGTTCTTTTCAGCCTCAGTTAAAAAGAACAGTTTCTGGTCAATGGCAAAATCGATCTTCTGACATATCTCTTGGTGATGAAAGTCTGGGACAAGGAAAGTGGTTGGCAAAACTGGCTTCAAGTTGCAGAGATTGAACATATCAACGCTCCCCTGAGACTCTGCTTCGTCATTTTTCTTTGACTTTGGTAAATGCTTGTCTTTCCAGCAAGTTTTGTCCAACAACATCTGTAGTGCGCTCTTGCTGCTCATTGAGTTGCTGCTGCTGCTAGGGTTGACAGTGCTGCTTGTCCCCCTGGTTGTGTTGCCGCTTGTACCCCCAGAACCAGGACCCTTGTCATCATCGTCATCGCTGCTGTCGTTGTCTCCATTGGATCCCCCTTGATCATCACGATCAACATCCTCATCTTCTTCCTCATCATCTCCTTCCTCCTCACTGCCATCAACTCCTGAACCTTTGTCTCCATCACCCACTTTTGCCTCCTCTTCTTCTTCCTCCTCCTCTGACTCATTATCTTCTTCTTTGTCCTCATCCTCTCCTTTCTCCTCTTCTTCTTTGTCCTCCTCATCTTCTTTCTCCTCTTCTTCTTCCTCCTCCTCCTCCTCATCTTCTTCCTGCTCCTCCTCCTCTTTGTCCTCCTCTGATTCATCCTCATCTGTGTCATCATCATCTTCAACGTCTTGCGCTGTTTCCATTTCATCATCTTCATCTGTCTCCTCTTCAACAAATTCTTCTTCATCTTCTTGTATAAGTGAAACCCATTTCTTTATTTTTGGAACATTGTGTGACGTGCCGGTTCCAGTTGATGGCTGCTGTATGTAGTGATCAATATCTGGCTCCTCGTCATCGATCTTGACAACTGCTTCAATGAAGGTGCCAACCTGTTCAGTTACTGACTTGCACAGGTCATGAACCACTTTGGCAATATTTGCCTTTTTCTGCATCATTACAAAAAAAAAGTGGGAAAACACAAAAAATGATCAGTGCTGATTCAATTAGAAACATCTTTAAAAAAATGTTGCAAAACTGGATGCACTCCTTAATGCAAGACTTACCTGCGGATTGTAGGTTAGTGGTAACTTGGATGCCACAAATGCTTCAGCTTGCAAAAGACTACCAAACAGTGGTGTCTGCTCCGTGCCCCTATACACCTCTTTAAGCTGATGTGAAAAGAGAAAAAGAAAAGAACAAGGTTATGAAACAGATTTGGCATTGAAAGAAAACCAATTGTTATAACATGTGCAACTACAACAATTGTTGGGGCAACTGGATTCTACATATGTGCAACTGCACAAACCATGAAAATGCGCGACCCGCATGACACAAAAGCTACAAACCATTTCTGCCAACTTATGTCAAATATATGTGCAAACAAGATAAGTAAAACTGTGCAACTTAAACAGATGATTTCTTATTAAAAATAAACATGTGTGTAGCTGCCAAACAAAAGCTACAAACCATTTCTGCCAACTTATGTCAAATATCTGTGCAACAAGATAAGTAAAACTGTGCAACTTAAACAGATGATTTCTGATTAAAAATGAACATGTGTGTAGCTGCCAAAACAAAAGCTACAAACTATTTCTGCCAACTTATGTCAAATATCTGTGCAACAAGATAAGTAAAACTGTGCAACTTAAACAGATGATTTCTGATTAAAAATGAACATTTGTGTAGCTGCCAAACAAAAGCTACAAACTATTTCTGCCAACTTATGTCAAATATCTGTGCAACAAGATAAGTAAAACTGTGCAACTTAAAAAGAAGATTTCTGGTTAAAAATGAACATGTGTGTAGCTGCCAAACAAAAGCTACAAACTATTTCTTCCAACTTAGGTCAAATATCTGTGCAACAAGATAAGTAAAACTGTGCAACTTAAATAGATGATTTCTGATTAAAAATAAACATGTGTGTAGCTGCCAAACAAAAGCTACAAACTGTGCAACTACAGGCATTGTTGTGCCAACTGATCACAACTTTTGTGCAACTACCAAAAAGTACCAAAAGCCGATCTCAAAGCATATGTGCAACTCCGAAGAAATTAAAAGCTGAGAAGACATGAATAAAACATAAAGAGGCGCTGTTGAAAAAAAAGTAAGAGAACTCACTTGTAATTTGCCGAACACACCAGGGGATATGAAGTCCTTCTTGATCACCTTGGCGATTAGGTTGCTATCCCATGCATTCGCTCGTATGGCTCAAATGCTTACTGGGATGTCATGAACAAGCGCATCAAGGTATAGGATCTGCCGCAGAAACAAAAAAGAAAAAAAACTTCAGTTATTAGGAGGAGATTTTCAGAAACTATAACTGCGGAAAGAAGAAAAACACATGGAAGTACTTGTTTTGACTCACCACCAAGTGATACAAGCAGCAGCAAACGGTTTGCTTCTCCTGGTCCATGTTTCGGAAAGCTTCGTTTATGTGTTCTGCTACAAAGAGGCAGATGTTTGTGTTCTTGAGCATTTGATGATCCAGCACAAGTCCATAGCACTTTGGACTCAGCTTCAAGGCCGTGGTTGGTGCTAGAAAGGTACTGAATGCAACTGCAAGCCAGGCCATAAAGAATGTGTCATTGACTTTTCCCTTCATACCCTCAATCATCTTGCACCATGTACTGATCTTGGGATGAGAATTTCCAGTTATGTTGAAAGTCGGTTTGAACCTCCTAGTTGCATCCTTATCAACTACATATCTAACTTTTTGACCCCTGTTTGGGAGATCGAATACCCTGTGAACACTGTCAGCATCGACACGGATCCTTCCCCTGCCTGGGAACACCATTTCAGAGCTCTCTGGCTGATAGGACTGCACCAGGAATTTCGTAAGATCCGCTGGAAGTGTCTCTGATATGTTCAAGAGACCCCCAAACAACCTTGTAACTAATTCAGACTTCTGCAACGGGGATAGCGAGCTGTTGAACTTCGCAAACCGCCCTGGTGATGCCCTTATCCTGCCCGCTTGTGATGGTCGATCCACATCTTCCGCTGCACCCACCTCAACTCCTTCACCGCTGCCCTATAAAAATAGAAAATGATCACTTGGATCAGCGTACCAAAAAAAGGAGGGCCAACTGATTGGCTAAAACTATATAAACAGAAAATAGATGATGCCAACTAATATGATGTTCTTGTGCAACTATGAAAACTCATGATGACAACTACAGACTACCAGTGTGCAACCTGCATAAAAACTAAGAATATACTTGACCTGACAACTACAAGCTATGGATTGCGCAACTATAAGCATTATATTGCAAAAAGAAAGCAACAACGTAATTTTTTGTTTTTGCAAAAAACCGTTCAATAGCTCATAAACCCAAATATATACCCTCATACCTCAGCATGTGCTGCAGAAGATGAGGCAGCTCCTCCAGCAACTCCTGTCTGCACACACACGCTGGTAAAAACCACATGTAAAACATGGAGCATACCAACTAATACAAAAAATATATTCTACAACTATGAAAAGCAGAGCATGCCAACTCATGTCAACTTCTTCTGGAAAAACTCTATTTAGAAAAAGATGACCAATGATGTCAACTTAAGATGGTTATTGTGCAACTACAACAAATGGTGGTGTCAACAGCTGCATAATTTTATCTGCATCTAAGTGAGAAACACTCATATTTCAGGATTTATTTACCTTAGTAGATGATTCAGCTCTCCCTGCAACTGCTGCACGTCTAGCCTGCTTTACAACCCCGAAACTGATCAACACCCTAAGAAATAAAAAACAAATAGGCATGGGAAAAACAAAAAATTAACTATATGACCCAAAACAAAAAAAATGTGGTTATGACTTGAGCATGACACTTACCTCAACTTCCTCTCCCTGCTGGTCACTACGGGCAGAGCGTGGTTGACGATCAGCAGCACGCTTCAAGTTCCGGCGAAGGGGCCAATTTGTAGAACCCTAATTAAGCAAGCAAAAAAAAAGCATATAAGCATACATGGATAAGTTGAAAAAACTCAAAGACACAGAGAAAACGAAAAAAAAAATTACATCTTCTTCATTGCCATCCGCATCTCCTCCTATTATAACCATTTTTAGCCTGCAGAAAATAGAAGAAAAAACCATATTAGTCAGAAGATACGCAAGCAGACTATAAAAAGGATAATCGATTGCTTTGATCTGCAAACATCTACACAAAATAACACAAAAAAGCACACAAAAATGGAACAAAAAACTAGACAAAAAGTTAACTAAAGGCAGCCAACTGAGTATGATAACTTGTGCAACTGGAACAAAAAAATGCATAGCCAAATGAGCAGGATAACTTGTGCAACTGCACAACATATGCAGATCCAACCAGTAGAGCAAGGCAGCCAACTAGGCAGGACAACTTGTGCAACTGAACAGCATATGCACAACCAACTATAAGAAAAACAGGACAACTACTGCAACTGCGCAACATATGGACAACCACCTACTATAGCAATGCAGCCAACTGAACAGAATTTTATGCAACTTCAAAAATCTCTACACAACAAAGTTCAAATCAGCCATAAGCATTGCTCACAACATTGCACACATATAACATAACAAAAACAAAACAACCTCATGGAATCATGCCAACTGAGCAGGAGAACTTGTGCAACTGGACAGTATATGCACAACCAACTATAAGAAAACAGGAAGCCACCTAAGCAGAACAACTAGTGCAACTGCACAACAGATAGACAACCAACTAGTATAGTGATGCAGCCAACTGATAGTTTATGCTCAGTTAGAAGAAACACAGTTAGACGAAGAAAAACAAAAATAATTGGACTAACATGTCAATCAAGTACCAACTGAATTTAATAACTTGTGCAAATCTAAAAATGACTAGCCAAAATAGTTCAGGTAGCCAACTAGTTCAAACATATAGCCAACTAGTTCAAACATATAGTCAACTGGACTCAAAATGCCTAGCCAACTAGTTTAAACATATGGCCAACTAGTTCAAACATATAGCCAACGAAGGTCGAATAGAAGCAAGCACAACAAGGCAACAAGGAACCCTATGAATCCCGAACGAATCCCAGCCCGCCACATCCGCCACCGTCGACCTGGACACGACCTCGCCCCCGGCGACGAGACAGAAATAGGGAGGACATCAATCAATATAGATCTATAAGGTAGCCAACTGGGTGCAACAACTTGGGCAACTGGACTAAAACAACAATCAATATAGATCTATAAGATACCCAACTAGGTACATCAACTTGTGCAACTGATTAATAATGCTTAGCCAACTATTTCAGACAAGTAGCCAACCGAGAACAGCAAATTGTGCAACAGCAACACAAGGATCTACCAACTACACAGGAACTTGTTCAACTAAAGAGCAGCAACTTGTACAACTAAGAACAGCAACTTACGCCACAACAACTTGCGCACCGTACCCAATAATCAACCAGCATATCGCAAACACCACATCGACTTGCCGCCACACAAATCCAAGGACGCGAGAGCCTAACAGAAGCACACGCAGCACATGTACGACGAATTGAACATGGATTGAACATACGAGACATTGGAACCCTAGGAATACAGCCCGGCATTTCCGCCACCAACGAACTGGACTCCTCCTCGCCCCCAGCAACGAGACATAGAGAGGGAGGACAGGACAAGGCCGCCCGGGACGACTGCCTCGAGCGCAAATCCCAACAAGCAGACCACTAACATCAAGGGCAACATCAACGCACCCTCCCCCATGAATCCCCACCACCACGGTCCACAGCCCCTTGCTGCGCACAAAACCAAGGACCCGAGAGCCTACCGGAAGCACAAGCAGCAAAACTACGGCGAATTGACCATATGAGGAAGTTGTTGCCGCGGGAACCCTAGGAATCGAGCCCGCCATTACCGCCAACGACGACCTCGACAGGACCTCGCCCCAGGTGACGAGACAGAGAGAGGGAGGGCAGGAGTGGGTACCTGCGACGCCGATGAGGCCGCGCACCAAATCCCGCCGCGGTCCAGCACCGACTCCTGCCGGCGATTTGAGAGCGGCGCCGAGATTTCGGGGAGGAGGGAGAGCGAATGCGCGAGAGAGCGAGAGAAGCGGGGGAGAGGGCGAGGGGAAAATGCGCTGCGATTTCGAAACCGCCGCCCACGACCTCCCTGTAAGGCTTACAAGTGGGTCCCGTCCAGTCCAGATGAAGACAAAACTGCCCTGGAGCGCGGCGCGCGGCCTCCCGACCAGGCGGCACCTGGCGCTCGCACGGGTTCGATCGGGGCGCGATCGTGTGGCCAGCGTTCGGCCGCTCGGTTTGCCCAGATAGTGCGCGTGCACTTTTAAGATTTTGGGATAATAATTATGTGTGCAAATCATCCAGCGCACCGACCGACCAGCCCATGAAAACAGCTAGCCTGTGAAGCAGGGAGCCAGGGACTGGTCCAACGTTGAGTGGGATGTTTGTCCAGCTCACTCATTTCATCGGAAAGGTCGGTGGTTTAATGTCTCCCTCCATTTGACAATGATTTTTTTCTTCCAGGTTGTAGGTTCGATTGTTAAACAATGTGTCAATGTTCTATTTCGCAACTTCGGAACAAGATATTGAAATACTCATGTAAGTCATTTTATTTCAATTGTTATTTTTTTTTTCAATTTGCAATGAATGTGGTTATCTCATGAAGAATGAAGTGATTTTGCCGAGGTTTTAGTTCATATGGAGAATTGCCTTGTTAATTCATGAATATGGCCATATATTTTTGCCCCCTCTCAACTTTTTTCCTGGTCCGCCCCTGGTGGAGATAGCCAACGGAGGAGAGAAAAGAAAAAGAGGAAAATAGATTAAGCGGGGAATGTGTGGGCAGACTACACGACGGGGAAGAGATAAGGATAGGATGGGCGACAGCGGTGGGCCGCCCCACACGTACACGCGTCACCAGTCGCAGGCGGATGACGAGCCAAAATATCAGTGGTCGGGCAAAAACAACCATTTTCCTAATAATTATGTGTGCAAATCATCGAGCGCACCGACCGACCAGCCCATGAAAATAGCTATCCTGTGAAGCAGGGAGGGAGCCAGGGACTGGTCCAACGTTGAGCGGGATGTTTGTCCAGCTCACTCATTTAATCGGAAAGGTCGGTGGTTTAATGTCTCGCTCTGATTAGCCTTAGCTAGAAGCATCAGGATGTACTACTACTTGGACATCCTTTACCATACAGAATTAGCCAGCAAGTGAAACAGTAAGACGCGTCAGCTCCTTTTCTTCCATTTTTCTTTCTCCATCTGTATATATATATATATATGGCCCTTTTCTTCGCCCACGGTTCAGTAACCAAAGAACACCACCACGCTTCATCGGTTGTGGTTCAAAGGCAAAAGTTGTGTGAGATCATGGGCGCCTTGGATCACCTCTCTGATTTGTGCAGCATGACAGAGACAAAGGAAGCCCTCAAGCTCAGGAAGAAGCGCCCACTGCAGGTGAGGTTTGTGGAATTCAGAGACATGTGCTTTTACATATTCTTCCTCGGCTTATTTCTTGGAATCAGTTTCAGCTGGACTTGTGAAGAGATTTATAGGTTTTTTCGCCGTTTTGTTGAGCTGCTATATATGTACGTGATTTATAAACTGGAGCTTTTTATGTACAGACGGTGAACATCAAGGTGAAGATGGACTGCGAGGGCTGCGAGCGGAGGGTCAAGAACGCCGTCAAATCGATTCGGGGTACTGATCTCTCTACGTCAAATAGTCTATCTAGCAAACTAAGCTTTTTCGGGTAGAACTTTGGTGCAAATTTGATTGAGCGAACGTCGATCAATCTCTGTGGTTGGGTGGTACAGGTGTGACGAGCGTGGCCGTGAACCCCAAGATGAGCAAGGTGACGGTGACGGGGCACGTGGAGCCGCGCAAGGTGCTGGAGCGGGTGAAGAGCACGGGGAAGGCGGCGGAGATGTGGCCGTACGTGCCCTACACGCTCGCCGCCTACCCCTACGTCGGCGGCGCCTACGACAAGAAGGCACCGGCGGGCTTCGTCCGCAGCGCACCGCAGGCCATGGCCGACCCCGCGGCGCCTGAGATCCACTACATGAACATGTTCAACGACGAGGACGTCAACGCCTGCACCGTCATGTGATCTCACCACCTCCTTCCGCTCTAGCCAACCAGCTGCCTAGCGAAAACAGAGACTGTATCTGTATATATGTTTTCTCGCTGGGGTGAAAGGGATACCAAAGAAGACGAGCTTTGTGTGCGAACAGCTAGTATACAAAGAAAGAGCTCAAGTTTTAATAGGAGTACTACAAGCGTTGTTGGGTTTCTTACAAAAACAATCACTCTGTTTTAAAATATAAAGTGTATTACTTTTTGAAAAATCAAACCTTTTAAGTTTGATCAAATTTGTAAAGAAATATATTAAAATTCATAATATCAAATCGATATTTTTATATTCATCATGAAATGAATTTTCATACTTATTTTATTTAATATTACGGATGTCGATATTTTGTCTCTGAACTTGATCAAAGTTTTTTTTAAAATTGACTTTCTAAAAAACTAATACCACTTATATTTTGAAACTGATATAATATTTAATTTGGCAGGTGGGGGAGATGATAGTGTATTTTATTTTTATTTATAATAATATGATGATTTGATGGGCCTTTTCGTGGTGTTATTCTGTGTTATCCTCTAACCAATATAGGTTGATGTGGGAAAATTTCTGTGTCGGTGGTCGCATGTACTATATTTGTGCTACAATATCACATGGTGACGCTTCCTTTTTCTAGTTGGTGGAAGAGTGCACGGGATTGATATGATTTTATAGGCCGGTTGCTGCAGATCGAGTTAAAAATCGTTGGCCCGGTCAAAATCGTAAACCAAATCCAAAATTGAATACCTCAATTGAATGAAAGATCTTCAAAATTAGGGAACATGGTGAAAATGGAAGAGCATGAGAAATTATTGACCCGGTCAAAATCAGATGATCCAGTTTTAAATTGAATACCTCAATTCATTGTGAAGCCTTAAAGATCAGGAAGCACAGTGTATAGTATAAATGAATTGAATGAGAGAGTTTTGAGAAATTATTGACCCGGTCAAAATCGGATGACCCAATTGTAATTGGGGATAATTTAAACTCTTTTGACTCTTGTCTGGTGGATACCGTCTCTATCCTTTCCCCTTCGAGCCCCTTCCACAAACCTCGTCTCCGGCCTCTCTCCCTCGTTCCTCCGGCAGCTCCGGCCGTCGGTTGGGAAAGGGAGGAGGTGCGGCTTCGCTATGTGAATATTTGGGAGCTCTTTCTCCTTCGTTGCTTTTGCCATTTTTGCTTTGCAGCTTCTGTTCTTGGCGTTGGTGCTTGCGGGCTGTGCCTGGTGCCTGCCGTTCGTCTCCCTCTTCGTCAACGTGCTCCAAGGGGTGGAGACAGAGGCGGGGAGTGGATTCGTCTTCGGTGTCCTCAATAATCTGCCTGCAGTGACCCGGATCTGGAGGAAGGACAACCGATTCTTCCTGGTTTTTGAAGCTGCCGTGGTGGTGGATCACGAGCTAGGGAGGAGCGGGCATATGAAGATCACGGATCGGGTTCGAGCTAAACAGCAGCGGTTATCGCGGCGGCGGCGCTGGCGCCTGCTGCAGCGGTTGATGGTCGGCCGTCGCCGTCTTTCTGCTGCCTCTTCTGGCCGAAGGGCGGCCATCCATTTTCCTCCTGGCATCGAAGCCACATGGGAGGCAGTTCTTCGTCCGGGCGGTCGCCATGGCTGGTTGCTGTGGCTCCCTTGTCGCCCCAAGTGGTCTTGTCCCCGGCGACGACGAGGTGTATCCGGCGCGGACGAAGTGGACCTGATTGCGTTCTCCATCTTTAGGTTGAGGTCCTTCTTGCAAAAGTCCAGGGACCTGTTTGCTCTTTGGTGTTTCTTTAGGGTCCTCTGTACTGAGTGCTGTTCTTTTCCCTATCTGAATAAATAAATCGGGATCCTTCGGGTTCCCTCAGTTGTTAAAAAAAAAAAATTGTAATTGGAGATTTGTTTTTTTTGTTTAACTTTTGTAATTACTAATTTTGTTTTTGCATATTGGCTGTATATACACTTTTTTTTTTGAGGAGGCTGTATATACACCATAAACCAAACGTCCACATCAGTAAGCCTCCGAATGGAAACACCATAGTTTTTTTCTGAAATGGGTAAACACTACAAGCAATGGCCCAGCCCAGTCAACCTCTCCTCTGCTGGTGTCCATTGGGCTCTCCTCCTCGTCTCTGACTGACGCGGTGACGCCGCATCTCGCTAGCTCTCCTCCACGCCCCACTTCGTGCTTCCATGGACGAACCACGGCGTCCGCTCTGGCGAGTAGGACGGCGGTTGCCCCAGGCACGGCGCGCACAGATTAAGCAGCAGTGTCAGTTAAGCGATTTCAGTATTTATTTTTGTTTATGCAGGAAAACAGAGCACACATGAGGCTCAGTTGATTTGCCTCCAGCAAGGTGATTATAAGGGTTGTGGTCATTCATGGTCTCTATGAATCTGCAGCAGCATCAGACGGTGGCATCAGAATTCAGGCATACATGCTGCGTGTTCCTCTGGAGCCCCAGCCATGATGATGGTCTTGAAAGTCTGCCCGAACTCCAACTTCTGCATGATAGAACTGTAGATCGGAGTAGGCTAGAGACTCCCGGTAGACCTACCTTCACTTTGAGTCGATGATCCCGACGGGGTGGCCATGGTGGATGGCGACGGCGTCGGTGAGTGGGCAGTGGCGGCGGTGCTTCCCGTCAATACTGCGCTAACCCTAGATCGGTGGGTGTGTCGGCGGGGTGTGTGGCTCAGCGACGAACCTCGTGTTGCGAGTCGCCGGCCCCCACCTCTTTATATAGCGCAGGTGACAGGGGCCCGTCAACCATAGTGGGTTGAGCGCCCCCGATCAGGGCACGGATCTAAGGGCCCGGTGGGCCGTAGGGCCCATGTGGGAGGAGATCAATCTAACATTCAACCCCTTGATCTCAACTTTTCTTTTAACCATATACTTTTTACTTTACTTGTTTCATCACAGATCAATACATAGAACTGTTTCATCGTCACAGCTCAATTGCCGATAGAATCTGACAGCTACAACATACCTCTCTGTTTTGAAACAAATTATGTTCCTTTTGGGCCTCTCATGATCCAGCAATCATAGGCTTTCCCTTAAACCCATGCCGGCTAAGTGTTCCTTGAACACATTGGGTGGTAGGCCTTTCGTTAGCGGATCCGCAAGCATATCCTTTGTCCTTATATGCTCGAGACTTATAGTGTGATCCTGGATTTTATCTTTCACAACATAATACCTTATCTCTATTATTTTGGCAGCATTACTCGACTTGATGTTGTGAGCATAGAATACTGCGGGCTGGTTGTCACAGTACATCTTTAGTGGTTTGTGAATACAATCTACCACTTTCAAGTCGGGTATAAATTTCTTTAACCATATCGCCTGCCCCGTGGCCTCATAACATGCTATAAATTCTGCATACATCATAGACGATGCAACTATTGACTGTTTGGAGCTTCTCCACGAAATAGCCCCTCCTGTGAGAGTGAACACATATCCAGACGTGGATTTTCTATCATCTTTGTCCCTCGCAAAATCTGCATATGAATACCCTTTTATCTCTAGGGAATCAGATCTGTTGTATGTTAGCATGAGGTCCTTCGTGCCTTGCGCATAACGCAATGCTTTCTTTACCATCTTCCAGTGCTCTATGCCTGGATTGTCTTGATATCTACCGAGTACTCCGGTGATAAAAGCTAAGTCAGGGCGAGTGCACACTTGTACATACTGTAAACTTCCAACAGCCGAAGCATATGATACTGCTTTCATTTGATCGATCTCATACTGGTTCTTGGGACATTGGAATCTCCCAAAACTATCGCCCTTGACTATAGGAGCAGGTGTGGCTTTACTCGCATGCATATTATACTTTTTAATAACCTTTTCTAAATATGCCTTCTGCGATAGTCCTAACACTCCATTTCTCCTATCTCGGTGAATTTCTATGCCCAAAACATATGATGCTTCACCAAGATCTGTTATATCAAAATTTGAGGACAAGAACTTCTTTGTTTCTTGTAGCAGACTAAAATCACTGCTAGCAAGCAAGATATCATCCACATACAAGATTAGGAAAATATATTTTCCATTTTTAAACTTTGCATAAATGCAGTTGTCCTCAATATTCTCTTTAAATCCAAAACTTTTAATTGTCTCATTAAACTTGAGATACCAGTATCTAGAGGCTTGTCTTAATCCATAAATGGATTTCTTCAGGCGGCTTCCCATATCTTCCTTGCCTTCCATGATAAAACCCTTGGGTTGTTTCATGTAAACTTTTTCTTTTAAATCCCCATTCAAAAATGCCGTCTTTACATCCATTTGATGTAACTCTAAATCAAAATGTGCAACTAATGCCATTATGATTCTGAAGGAATCCTTACATGAGACTGGAGAAAATGTCTCATTGTAATCTATCCCTTCTCTTTGCGTAAATCCTTTTGCCACAAGTCGGGCTTTATACTTTTCTATATTCCCTTTAGAGTCATACTTAGTTTTGTAGACCCATTTACAGCCTACTGTTTTGGCTCCTTTAGGAATTTCCTCTAAGTCCCAAACATCTTTGGAACTCATCGATTTCATCTCGTTTTCCATTGCCTTTATCCACTTTGATGAGTGAGGGCTCTTAATGGCTTCTTCATATGTAGTGGGATCTGCTACTTCTTGAGCTTGCGTTGGTTTTTCCCTTGAAGAGGAAAGGGTGATGCAGCAAAGTAGAGATAAGTATTTCCCTCAGTTAGAGAACCAAGGTATCAATCCAGTAGGAGGTACAAGCAAGTCCCCAATCTACACACCAGCACAAACAATCAAACACTTGCATCCAACGCGATAAAGGGGTTGTCAATCCCTTCTCGGTCACTTGCAAATGTGAGATCTGATAGAGATAGATATAAAATATTGCTAAAAAGTAAACTAAATAAAAGTAAATAAAATTGCAGCAAGGTATTTTTGGTATTTTTGGTTTATAGATCTGAAAATATAATGAAAAATAAATGATGGAAAATAGACCCGGGGGCCATAGGTTTCACTAGAGGCTTCTCTCATGAAGGCAAAAATTACGGTGGGTGAACAAATTACTGTCGAGCAATTGATAGCAAAGCGTAAAGTTATGACGATATCCAAGGCAATGATTATGCATATAGGCATCACGTCCGTGTTAAGTAGACCGACTCTTGCCTGCATCTACTACTATTACTCCACACATCGACCGACTCCTGCCTGCATCTAGAGTATTAAGTTCATAAAGAACAGAGTAACGCTTTAAATAAGATGACATGATGTAGAGGGATAAACTCAAGCAATATGATGAAAACCCCATCTTTTTATCCTCGATGGCAACAATACAAATATGTGTCTCGCTACCCCTACTTTGTCACTGGATGAGGACACCGTAAGATTGAACCCAAAACTAAGCACCTCTCCCATTGCAAGAACTACCGATCTAGTTGGCCAAACCAAACCAATAACTCGAATAGAAATACAAAGATATGAAATCATGCATATAAGAATTCAGAGAAGATTCAAATAATATTCATAGATAATCTGTGTGACGCCCCCGGCTCAATCGTGCACTAATCATACACGCAAATGCACAAGATCAAGCCTAAGGACTCACTTGAAGATATCACAACACAACTCTAAAACATAAATAAAGTCATACAAGCTTTATATTACAAGCCAGGGGCCTCGAGGGCTCGAATACATAAGCTCGCATTACAAGCGTTAGCGGAAGCATCAGATATCTGAATACAGATATAAAAGAAAACACAGAAAGGCCTTAAGAAGGCGGGGCAAAAGAAAACACTACGATCGAAGAGGCGCAGGCCTCCTGCCTGGGACCCTCCGTAGTAATAGCCATCCTCGGGGTAGTAGTAGTAGTCGTCGGCGGGGGCAGTTGTCTCAGGGGCTCCGTCATCTGGTTGCATCAAACGGATATGGGGAAAAAGAGGAAGCAAAGCAACCGTGAGTACTCATCCAAAGTACTCAGCAAGCAAGGATCTACACTACATCTGCAACATTATCAAGGAAAGGCTGAATATGGACTGGGCTGTAGAAATGCCAGAATAGAGAGAAGGCCTAGTCCTAGCGAAGACTAGCATCTTCAGTGGTCTTGCGGCATCATCTTCAGTGGTCTTGCAGCATTAGAAGAGTACAGAATAGCATAATATAAAGTAGTAGTAGTCAACATCCTCGCCCAGAGATCCTTTCTCGACTCCCTGCGAGAAAGCAATCCCAGAGCCATAGTAGTAGTGTTATCAACCTCGTCCAGAGATCCTTCCTCGACTCCCTGCGAGGAAGCAATCCCAGAGCCATACTATCCAGTTATCATCTCCAATATCCAGTTCTAGTTGTATCGATCGGGATACAACTCCGAGCGTCCGTTACTGAGGATCCGGCTATGCATAGATTAGTTCTTCCCTGTAGGGGTGCACCAACTTACCCACCACGCTCGCTTAACTCCGGCCAGACACACTTTACGGGGTCATGCCCGGCCTCGGCCAAACGACACACCGCAACCCTACCTAGAGCTTAGCAGAGAGGTCCCCGTCGGCCTAACCTATGCGCACAGGGGTCTTGGGCCATCGCCCTGCGCACTCCGGGTTGTTGCGCGCAGGGTGGATACCAGCGTCGCCTCGGATGGCCGACACGATCCGACCGTGCCGCAATGCTGAACTGGACGTCTGACAGAGCTTTCGGCTGATGCCACGATGCAGAGTGCCCATAACTTTTCCCACGTGATGGTTAGTGCTATCGGGCCAGAGGCCCACTCGGATCAAATATCCAAATCGTTAGTGTTTTGGGTGTGCGGCAACGAGTAGAGACTCACGATCGATGTGACCCCGTCGACCCGTCTCGAGGACTTGCGGCAAGGGCTAAGAATGCCCGGTCATGCCTCGTATTTATCACTCGGGCACCGTCCAGGTCAACCGAATCGACATCATTCGCGGGTATCCCTCAGGGTCGACCCGCCTTTCCAAGTAACAATTGTAAAGTCCAAGTATCCGTGTGTCCGTAACATCTGGGGAATCCGAGGTATCACCCTCGTTGGATTCCTACTCGATGTATCCGTCAAGGTGAACCCGGAGGAATCACCCTCGATGGGTTCACACTAGAGGTGTTGCACGACAGCGTCGTTATCAGAAGTGGTGAAGGAGGAATCACCCTCGAGGACCATGACCGAATAGCTATTCTACAGAGTTAACATCAGAAGTGCTAAATGAGGTATCATCCTCGGCACTCGATAGTAACGATGCAGTGTCGTACAACTAAGGGGGGGTGATGTGCGGTGCCGGGGCCTGGTCATCTGATAATCCAGGGGGGCAACTGAGACAAGTGGGGGTCACTGGGGTATCACTAACCAGCCTATACTAAGCAGTTTAGGATAAGTAGGTAGGTATTAACAGTAGGTTACAAAATCAGGCTATGCATCAGAAATAGGATAAACAGTAGCAGCAGCAATTTCTAATGCAAGCATAAGAGAGAAAGAATAGGCGTTATCGGCATGTTTAAAAGGGGGGTGCTTGCCTGGAAGCTCTGCTGAGAGGGGCTGGTCGTCATAAGGCTGCTCGTCCGGAGCGTAGTCGTACTCTGCTGCGTCGGCGTCGGTCTCGGCGTCTATCGAGAGAGAAGGAGGGGTAAAGAAACAATAAATTCATGGAAAAAATGCAAACAATATGCATGACATGACTTCAGACAGAGCTAGGGGTGTTCTAACGTAGTACTACGCGATACTGGCGATGGGGAAAAACATCTGGGAATGTTTTCCCGAAGTTTGGCATTTTCCAGACAAATGAAAGAGAGGGGAAAGTTCCACGTTCGCTATGCTAGGGGCGTGTGGCAGACGAACGGATTTCGTATTCGGATTCGGCTCGTCGTTCTGAGCAACTTTCATGTATAAAACTTTTTCATCCGAGTTACGGATTATTTTATATTAATTTTCAAGAGTTTAAACATTTTCCGAAATTATTATTAAAACTAAATGGAGTTATTGCATCAGCATGATGTCAGGGTGACATCAGTAGGTCAATAGGTTGACTAAGTCAAACCTGGCACATGGGGCCCATCTGTCATTGACTTAGTTAATTAAACAGGTTTAAATTAACTAATCTAGTTCATTAGGCTAATTAAGCAAGGTTAATTAATTTAATTAACTACCTAATTAATTAATTAACTAATTATTTTTATTATTTATTTTATTTTTTAAACAGGGAAGTGGGCAGAACCCACTGGGCAGTGGCCCAAAGGGCCAATCGGGGCGGGCAGCTAAACGGGCGCGGCCGTGGCGCCCCGTCGGGCGAACCAGGGGCGCGGGCGAGTGGCCCAGGCGGCCAGTGACGGCGGCGGCAGGGGCATGGCGAGGCGCGACGGCGCCAGCAGTAGGCGGGAGCGCTTCTGGGCTAGCGGGGCGCGGGCGGTTGCGATGTGGGGCGTGGCCATGGGACGGCCAGAACGCGAGGCAGGGGAGGCCAAAGCGAGAGCAGCAACGGCGAGCGCCAGCATGCGCGGTCGACGACGAAGCAGCAGCAAGCGCGGGCGGTGGGGGTGACCAGCGCGGCAGAAGCACAGCAGCAGGAGGCGACCGGGGGCGATGCCACGGGCGTAGGGAGTGAGCGCGGGGGAGGAGGCGTGCGGGCATGGGTAGTCTCCGGCGGGTGCGGCGAGGTGCACAGGAGGCAGCAGTGAGCCGGGCATGAGGGTGGGCCCGTGCGTGCTAGGCGAGACGCTGCCATGGTGGCGCGCGCGGGGGGGGGGGGGGGGGGGCGGGGTCGGTCGGGAGGCCGCGGGCGGCGAGCAGGGAACGGCGACGCGGGGGTGCGTAGGCGCGATCCGGTGAGTGGCGAGGGCATTGATCCGGTGACGGGGAAGAGAGAGGAGGGCGAATGGGGCTCACCCCCGTTGTATTCGAACGGGGCCGGCGAGGCTCAACGGAGCCATCAAGGAAGAGGTGAGGAGGCAAGGTGACGGCAGCGGGGCAGCGCGGGATCGAGCTCCTCCCCGATCCAGAACCAGTAGAGTGGGGGTCCGGGGAGGAGGACGAGGCGTCCAGCGAAGGGGGGCGGAGGAGGGACGCGGAGAGGGGGGGGTACGAGAGCGGGGGCAGTGACGTGGCGAGGGGTCGGGGCGACGGCGTCGAGGAGCCCAGATCCAATCGAGGGGGGGGGGGAGGAGGAGAACGAGGGGGAAGTGGAGGAGCGAGTGGGGGTGGTTAGGGTTTCGGGGTAACAGGGGGCCATATAGGCCAGGCGGGGCGTGCGGGGGAGTGGGCCGGCCTGGCCGGTCGGCTGAATGGCCAGCTGGGCCATGAGGTCCACTAGGGGAGGTTTTTTTTTCATTTATTCTTTTCTTTTTGCATTTCTTTTAGCTAGGAAATGTATTTTGTAAAAAGGGGGACCTGACCCCATAAATGCCTTGCATTAGCTAGCACTACCACAAAAAGTTTGGGAGGCTTTTGAGTTAGTTTGGATTTTTCATGAATGGAAAAGGCATTTAAATATGTTGTTCTAGCCACTGTTGTAATTACTATAGGGCATTAAACCACATTGTAAAAATGTTAGTTCACCACCATAATTAGTTATGGAATATTTGCAACATTATGAGCATTTTAGTTTTCACATTTTGAATGTAACACCCTGGATTTTGCCCATTTTCTTTTGATTTTGATTTTGGTCCGGATTCGCTTTTTGTGGCTTAGTAGTCTTGCAACCTGGAGGGATCACCCTTCATTCTTCTTCCCGAGTGGCTTGCCAACCTCAAAACCATCCCAAGACCATGTCATTTCCATCTTGGACCAACTCCCAATATTCTTTTTCTTGGGAATATTCCTTTTTCTATTAAAGGAATAACTCTGTTTGCCCTGAGTTGTGAAGCAACTCATATTTCCATCGTTCCCAAACTTCTCAAATAATTCCCATAAATCCTTTGGGACATATCTTATATAGATATGTCAAAATATTCCTTTCCATACCCAAAAATATTTCACAAATATTCCTTTTCCGATTCTGCCCTATCTGTCATATTGAGAAGCAAGTACCCTTTATATTTGATTGCTTGCTCTCAAACTTTTTGTGCGCTCTTTCCTATCCATATCATTTCCACATGCCAAAATTCAACTTTATTTGGATATTAAATCTCTCTTGGCTAATTTCCAAAGTTTCTGGTCAACTGGAAACTTTGTGAAGCAAGTACCATCCAGGAGTATCCAAATGAGTTGAAATTTTGCAAGCATCTTTATATGCTCGAATCATGACTCTCCACCAAGTTTCAACCTTATCCAACCATCTATGTGAGCATAGCATCAAATCTTTGTTTCTGGTCATTATTCTGGGTTGTGAAGCAACTATGTTTTATGTTGCTCCATAACTTCTGAAATTTTACCAGGACATTAAACTATCTATACAACACCTCTCCACAAAATTTGGGCTCAATTCATCTACCCAATAATTCCCTAGAATTTCCCTAAGATTCTGTCCAGTGGGGTGCTGTGTGAAGGAAGTACCACTTTGGTTTATCCAAATGGTATGAAATTTATACAGTATCCTCATATGATCAAATTATTCATCTCCTCCAAAATTCAGCTCAATCCAAGCAAGTATGTGAGTGCCACTTCATATTTTGCATTTCTGTTCAGTAAAGCCCATTGAACTGCAAGTGCTATTTATCTCCATCCAAATGGTCTGCAAATTTGCAGTGATGATCATCCTAGTGAGTGATCACTCTCAGCCAAATATCTGAGTCTAGTTCCTTCTCAACTTTTCTCAGCTCACATCAAACAGCTTGCTGGTGCATTGTATCCAAGCTCCCTCTAGTCATCTCCTGGCCTCTTGTGATGGGATTTCTCTCCCAAGCTGCCTTGAGGAGCAAGGACTTCCCGCTAGACATCAAATTAGGTAGCAGAGTGCCCCGCGTGCGCCAATGCACGCGGTGACCATGCGGCTGGTGTGCAGTACGCGCGCTCTGTGCATTGGGGCCCTCGGCCTCGTCGGTTTCTTCCTCTCTTTCGACACCTAGCTATGTCTAGGGACTTCGTTTCGTCGTCGCCCTCGCGCTGGACCCCTCTCCCCCTCTCCCGTCCCATCCGACGTGGTGCACCGACGGTGCCCGTGCCGCAAACCTCCTCTGCTCCTCCCTGTTTCAGTCGCCCGCGAGCTCCAGAGTCTTCCCGACCTCGCCTGAGCCTTCCCCGATCCTCCGTGAAGCTCGTGGATGTCTCTCCCCTCCTCCCCGCGGCTTCCCGAAGGCTCCGGCGCGTGGTGGACGTGACGCCGTGGCCGAGCCCGGCCACCCTCGTCGCCCCGCCTATAAAAGGGCCCCGAGCCCCTCTCGTCTTCACAACCAACCCCACCTCCCTCCACTGGTCCTCCCCGACCCATTCAACCATCGCCGGAGCTGCTCCTCGCCACCCATCGCCGCCATGGCCGCCGCACGGCCTTGGCTAAATTCGTCCATCCCCAGCCCCCGTAGCTCCACCGAACCACCGTAGCCAACCACCACCATCACCTAGACCCTCCCCGCAGCTCGCCGCCCTCCTCTCAATAGCCGCAGCACCGTGCCCGAGGTCGCAGTGGCCGCCGCCCACCGCGGCCAAGGCCTCGCTGGCCCCGCTGCCTCCCGACGAGGGCAAAGCCCAGTGGCGGGTGCGCCTCTCCACGCTGGTCACTCCGGTGGCCGGAGCCGCCAGGACGCGCGCCGGCGCGCGCGCCTCCTCTGTTCTGCGAGCGAGCGCGAGGAGGGAGATGGTCCTGCCAGCGGGGCCCCCTCGTCAGTGTCTCCTCCCTCCCTCCGTTTTTTTTAAATGGAGCCGCAGCAAGGTGGGCCGGTCCAAGTGGAGCAGTAGCGCCTGCGCGGCTCGGCCGGTGTCCAGGCACTGTTCTCTTTCGGCCCAGTTCAGCTCAGGCGCACAGTGCATTTTAATCTTTTTCCAGAAAAAAACTATTGAGGACCCAGAAGTAAATATTTATTTTACAGAAAGGTCCTTCTGCAGTCAAACTATCACATCTCTTTGCTCGGGACTCCGATTCAGGTGAAACCAAAGCCCACTTCTTCGTCTCGTGGAGCCCGTTCCGTTGGTATCATTTTCACCATGTGTTCACATAGTGGAAATGACTATTTTGCCCTTGTTCGTAAACAGCCCCTCCGAGAGAGAACTGTTCCCGGCAACTTCCTCCGCGACCATTCCGCACTCCTTCCCGATGATTCCTTCATCCCCAGGCAAGCCACAACTCTCATCTGCATCATCGCATTGCAATGTCATAGTTTGACTATTTACTTTATCGGCAAGTATGAGTAGCTGTGAAATGGATTGGGTTATGCAATATTCGAGTTAATTCTCGGATAGGTGACTACCATGTTGAGTACCGGATTATTAGTGACTAGTAGCTTACCCACTTGTTGATATTGTGATGTTGAGATCACTGTCTATGATTATTTTGGAGTTCATTCGGCAGTTCATAGAGATGAATTAGTAGCAGTGGCTTAAGCATATTGGTTATTGGATTGCTATGATATCGGAGTGTCAGCCATGACAGAGATTGTTCGAGGATTAGATATTTCATGGTTGACCTTGAGTCACCTGTCCGGACTTATCCGTGCAGCCACATTTGCCGGTATGGGACGGCCTTAACTTGGTCTGATCGCGTGCTCTTTCACCGGTACCGCCCGACAGGGAAGGTTATGCGTGCGCGCTACCCTGGCCCGGTAGGCGGCGATAACCTTGTGAGCCCAGTTGAGTTTTGTGCCGGCATCCCCGTTTGGGACACTATAGTTTGGCCACGACGGTGGCAGGTGTCACGAGGTGACAAGGGGCCACCCAGGGCTTGACTCCGGGGGAGGATGATTGCCGGTGGTACGATGGGAGAGTCACGGGTCAGGCAGGTTTCGTTGGAGCAACGCTGGTCCACCCGAATGGGATCATGAGGTCAGTGCTCCATAGTGTGGGTAAAGTGTGCAACCTCTGCAGAGTGTAAAATCTATTCGAATAGCCGTGTCCACGGTATTGGACAGTCCGTCCAGACCTCACTAGGTGGTCAACCATGGTAGTGATGATAATGATGGAAGAACTCGTCGTATGATCAGAAGTACTCGATGGTTCATGAGTATTCTGAGGGTTGTGAGACAACCCGGAGGAGAGTAAGTTTGTCAGACTTGTCGTGCAGATGGAATCAGGTATTTGATATGTTAGCCATGGGATGGCTGTGAGTTGAGTGGTCGGATGACCACATGCTTGGGGATTGGACTTGGTACAGGTTCGGATTGGAGCCTGAGATTATTTGAAGTATGGATTTAATACGCTTTTACCTTACTGCAGTCATTTCAGTAACTACCTTGCTAGATAACCATGCTGGTTAATTTTGGATTGCTATGATGTTGTCTTGCTTTAATGCTGATGTTTGCTGTGAGCTTGCGAGTACATTCAAAGTACTCACCTGGCGTGTCATGCCAGTTTGCAGGTCATGCCGTGATTGCTTGCTTGCCGAGGATCCTGTGCTTGCGATCTAGGATACGCGTTCTAGCCAGAGTCCCTGCGGAGTGGAGTCCATCACCGTCGTCGTTGTTCCGCTGCCGAGAGAGTTACTCCGCTGTTAGCATAGAGCTACCCCGGGCAGGCATAGTGTTGCCGTGCCGATGTAATCCTTGTACCGTTGTAACCATATCTATTGCAATAAAGAGCTGATTTGTTCTATGCCAACAGTGCCGTATTCCAGAAGACTCGTTCTTGGGCTGGAATACGGGGCGTTCCGGTTTACTCTGAGCCGGGGTGCCACAGAAGTTGGTATCAGAGCAGGTCTGGCTATAGGACGCGCGGTCTAGGTGCGAGCGTTAGTAACCGGTAGTATAGGATCCAGTTGGTTGCTGCACTTGGTTGTTGCATTTGTTTGTGCACAGCATGCATATAGACTAGATATTTTATCACTAACGATGGATCTAGTGAGTGTAGGTGGCATCAGTTTCGATTTCCTACCTGCGCTCTCCAGTTTGCATATTTGTTCCTTGGTGTGGTGTCATCTTCGTCCCAGCGGAGTGATGCCAAAGTGCTTGGTGGTGTCGATCACTAGCAAGATTGATGCACCAGTACCACACCAATATATTCCCTTCCAACTCCCCTATCGTTTCGGTGATAAACAAGTTCTATCCCGGATCATGCCATTCCTCTAGCCGCTTCGACAACCCTTACTGCTCCTTGTTATCAGAAAAGGGCAATGCCTGCAAGCCTTTCTCTCCACCACTATCTTATTCCGCCAACTATTCTTTGGACGTGTACGGTTTTCTTCCGTACGCTTGATGACAATGTGGTCGTGACCTCGTGCTCCGACCCCCGATCACCAAGTTCGTCCTCGCCACCGGTTCCATCCGTGTTAAGCCCATGTTTGGTGTAGCCTTGCTTACACCAATTTTCTTCCACACATTGATTCACTTTCGTGCACAGCGCCACAGCATGTTAGACCGTTATACCGGAGTTCTTGCGAGATTTGTGTGCTTAAGTAGGAATGCATATTATTGCTGTGAATAGCTGTGGTATGTGATATTGCTTGTGTGTGTGATCTTGCTGCTTTGTGTGCTTTTGTTTAGTCGTTTCTTTTGTTGTTTTGGGCCCTTGGTGTTACCTTATTTTCCCCTTATGGAAGTTGCTCACCGACCCTGAACCCAAGGAAATCAGCGAAGAAACAGTCATTTGGAAGCTCAGCTCAGCAATATGAAGTTTCCAGCAGATTGTGTTATATAGGGAATATCGGGCCTGAATACAAATGATATCCTGACCGGATTGATTATCAGCACCAAGTATGCATCAGCGCAACTTTCACAACAGTCATGATCGCATCAGCAAGAAGGCAAATTGTGTACATGATCCACAGTGCATTACGTGCCAAAGGTATGATTTATATACAAGGTTTGAGTCTGCTATGAGTACAGTTTGAACCCTGCTATGTCTTGGAAGCAAGCCATAATGTGCTATGAACTTAGAGTTCAGCAAGAAGGATAGCCGAATACCCTGTTGCATACAACAAGTAACCGACAGCAGAAACGGTAAGGTCTATATATAATAGTGAGCTGTATGGGACACGGATGAACCCTTGTCTGTCTTTCTTTGGTGACGGCACCACGCCTGTGTTCTGAGCTGTTTCCGGCCGTCCGGGGTGGATGCAGACTTTTATTTCTCTTGTCAACAACTGTCCGTGTTCTGAGCTGCTTTTCGGCCGTCTCGGGCAGCTGTTGAATTTCTCTTCGTAGCAATGACCCTATGCTCTGAGCTGTTTTTTTTCGGCCGTCTTAGGGAGTTGCTACTTTCTTCTTATCGACACTGTCTCATGCTCTGAGCTGCTTTTCAGCCATCTTGAGTCGGGGTTGAGTTATTCCAGTAAAAGTCCCAGATCTCAGTTGTAAAGACCGTTTTGGTGGCTACTGGTTTATTTGCCGGTTTTATTCAAGGGTTCAGACGATCGCTACCCTACAGCTACAACTTGTAAAGTAACATGCCTGCCGGAATATTGCACCTGACAACACCATGGTCACATGGAGAATCAAGAACACATAAAGCCAAGTTATTTCAGTAAAGGATCCAGGCAAGAGAACTATAATGAAAAAGCAAGATTGGCCATACAGATATGGTAATGGTGGCAAGATCAATATGGTACAGATACTCAGAGCAGTCGGGTTCGATACCAGCCACCATGGGTACATACCCACGGGTCTATCCCAATTGCAAGGACCCCATACCGAGACAACCCGCTCAGCCAACCAGATATGCTCAGAATTGTCAGAAAAACGCAACCAAGCGGGTTAGGTCAATCGAAAGAATAACTCAGCAGTTCAAATTCAACAACCATGTAAAAGTATTACACGGCCTACCATCCATATGGAGATACTGATAGACTGAATAATCAGAAGGATGAACAACAGTTTTGAAGCATATGACCTCACAAATGGAAATCAGTTAAAGACTAACCTGCCGTGAACAAGATTCTTGTGTCAGGACCACTATCAGCCAAGTCTATGGACAATATCACAATAAGACCGTACACCTTTACGCTGGTCACGACAGGTGACAGTCAAATATTTGGTAGAAGCCTTATACCCAAGACAGTGAAGATACCCAAGATGACCCAGCAATCCGTGTGAGAAGTCAGATTCCGCCAGGAGAATGGTACGATTTACAATACTATTTTTGAGCCTGGAGGACACACATCCATTTGAAGTCACCCACTGAAATGAGTAAAAGATTTCGTGTCCACCAAGAGAACCTGTTCACAACTCAGTGAACAATCGTTCATATTGGACCTCGTCACGACACATCCATGAGGGATCACCCTCGGACTTACGAGCATGGCACATTGTTTGGTCAGGATAATTTATTGCCCCAGACAGGTCAGCAGATATAAAAGGATTGGAGTCAGAGTAACATATGAGGTAAGATTGGCCAGAAAAAGGATCCAGTGAAGCAACCCACCCCGAAGCAAGGCAGTCAGACATATGAAATTCAGTGGGAACATTATACAAAGGTAAGAAGGAAGCCCGAGTTGGAAACGGTTTCCTCAAGTGGAAATATTCATGTCTGATCCCTGAGCAACCAAATCTCGAGGACGAGATTTCTTTAAAGGGGGTAGGTTTGTAACACCCTGGATTTTGCCCATTTTCTTTTTCTTTTGATTTTGGTCCGGATTCGCTTTTTGTGGCTTAGTAGTCTTGCAACCTGGAGGGATCACCCTTCATTCTTCTTCCCGAGTGGCTTGCCAACCTCAAAACCATCCCAAGACCATGTCATTTCCATCTTGGACCAACTCCCAATATTCTTTTTCTTGGGAATATTCCTTTTTCTATTAAAGGAATAACTCTGTTTGCCCTGAGTTGTGAAGCAACTCATATTTCCATCGTTCCCAAAATTCTCAAATAATTCCCATAAATCCTTTGGGACATATCTTATACAGATATGTCAAAATATTCCTTTCCATACCCAAAAATATTTCACAAATATTCCTTTTCCGATTCTGCCCTATCTGTCATATTGAGAAGCAAGTACCCTTTATATTTGATTGCTTGCTCTCAAACTTTTTGTGCGCTCTTTCCTATCCATATCATTTCCACATGCCAAAATTCAACTTTATTTGGATATTAAATCTCTCTTGGCTAATTTCCAAAGTTTCTGGTCAACTGGAAACTTTGTGAAGCAAGTACCATCCAGGAGTATCCAAATGAGTTGAAATTTTGTAAGCATCTTTATATGCTCGAATCATGACTCTCCACCAAGTTTCAACCTTATCCAATCATCTATGT
Organism: Thinopyrum elongatum; assembly: GCA_011799875.1. Taxonomy (NCBI): domain Eukaryota; kingdom Viridiplantae; phylum Streptophyta; class Magnoliopsida; order Poales; family Poaceae; genus Thinopyrum; species Thinopyrum elongatum. The sequence continues at coordinate 23,553,432 of CM022303.1, read as the reverse complement.
GAGCATAGCATCAAATCTTTGTTTCTGGTCATTATTCTGGGTTGTGAAGCAACTATGTTTTATGTTGCTCCATAACTCCTGAAATTTTACCAGGACATTAAACTATCTATATAACACCTCTCCACAAAATTTGGGCTCAATTCATTTATCCAATAATTCCCTAGAATTTCCCTAAGATTCTGTCCAGTGGGGTGCTGTGTGAAGGAAGTACCACTTTGGTTTATCCAAATGGTATGAAATTTATACAGTATCCTCATATGATCAAATTATTCATCTCCTCCAAAATTCAGCTCAATCCAAGCAAGTATGTGAGTGCCACTTCATATTTTGCATTTTTGTTCAGTAAAGCCCATTGAACTGCAAGTGCTATTTATCTCCATCCAAATGGTCTGCAAATTTGCAGTGATGATCACCCTAGTGAGTGATCACTCTCAGCCAAATATCTGAGTCTAGTTCCTTCTCAACTTTTCTCAGCTCACATCAAACAGCTTGCTGGTGCATTGTATCCAAACTCCCTCTAGTCATCTCCTGGCCTCTTGTGATGGGATTTCTCTCCCAAGCTGCCTTGAGGAGCAAGGACTTCCCGCTAGACATCAAATTAGGTAGCAGAGTGCACCGCGTGCGCCAATGCACGCGGTGACCATGCGGCTGGTGTGCAGTACGCGCACTCTGTGCATTGGGGCCCTCGGCCTCGTCGGTTTCTTCCTCTCTTTCGACACCTAGCTATGTCTAGGGACTTCGTTTCGTCGTCGCCCTCGCGCTGGACCCCTCTCCCCCTCTCCCGTCCCATCCGACGCGGTGCATCGACGGTGCCCGTGCCGCAAACCTCCTCTGCTCCTCCCTGTTTCAGTCGCCCGCGAGCTCCCGAGTCTTCCCGACCTCGCCTGAGCCTTCCCCGATCCTCCGTGAAGCTCGTGGATGTCTCTCCCCTCCTCCCCGCGGCTTCCCGAAGGCTCCGGCGCGTGGTGGACGTGACGCCGTGGCCGAGCCCGGCCACCCTCGTCGCCCCACCTATAAAAGGGCCCCGAGCCCCTCTCGTCTTCACAACCAACCCCACCTCCCTCCACTGGTCCTCCCCGACCCATTCAACCATCGCCGGAGCTGCTCCTCGCCACCCATCGCCGCCATGGCCGCCGCACGGCCTCGGCTAAATTCGTCCATCCCCAGCCCCCGTAGCTCCACCGAACCACCGTAGCCAACCACCACCATCACCTAGACCCTCCCCGCAGCACGCCGCCCTCCTCTCAGTAGCCGCAGCACCGTGCCCGAGGTCGCAGTGGCCGCCGCCCACCGCGGCCAAGGCCTCGCTGGCCCCGCTGCCTCCCGACGAGGGCAAAGCCCACTGGCGAGTGCGCCTCTCCACGCTGGTCACTCCGGTGGCCTGGGCTCCGCCGGAGGTGGCCGGAGCCGCCGGGACGAGCGCCGGCGCGCGCGCCTCCTCTGTTCTGCAAGCGAGCGCGAGGAGGGAGATGGTCCTGCCAGCGGGCTCCCCTCGTCAGTGTCTCCTCCCTCCCTCCGTTTTTTTTAAATGGAGCCGCAGCAAGGTGGGCCGGTCCAAGTGGAGCAGTAGCGCCTGCCCGGCTCGGCCGGTGTCCAGGCACTGTTCTCTTTCGGCCCAGTTCAGCTCAGGCGCACAGTGCATTTTAATCTTTTTCCAGAAAAAAACTGTTGAGGACCCAGAAGTAAATATTTATTTTACAGAAAGGTCCTTCTGCAGTCAAACTATCACATCTCTTTGCTCGGGACTCCGATTCAGGTGAAACCAAAGCCCACTTCTTCGTCTCGTGGAGCCCGTTCCGTTGGTATCATTTTCACCATGTGTTCACATAGTGGAAATGACTATTTTGCCCTTGTTCGTAAACAGCCCCTCCGAGAGAGAACTGTTCCCGGCAACTTCCTCCGCGACCATTCCGCACTCCTTCCCGATGATTCCTTCATCCCCAGGCAAGCCACAACTCTCATCTGCATCATCGCATTGCAATGTCATAGTTTGACTATTTACTTTATCGGCAAGTATGAGTAGCTGTGAAATGGATTGGATTATGCAATATTCGAGTTAATTCTCGGATAGGTGACTACCATGTTGAGTACCGGATTATTAGTGACTAGTAGCTTACCCACTTGTTGATATTGTGATGTTGAGATCACTGTCTATGATTATTTTGGAGTTCATTCGGCAGTTCATAGAGATGAATTAGTAGCAGTGGCTTAAGCATATTGGTTATTGGATTGCTATGATATCGGAGTGTCAGCCATGACAGAGATTGTTCGAGGATTAGATATTTCATGGTTGACCTTGAGTCACCTGTCCGGACTTATCCCTGCAGCCACATTTGCCGGTATGGGACGGCCTTGACTTGGTCTGATCGCGTGCTCTTTCACCGGTACCGCCCGACAGGGAAGGTTATGCGTGCGCGCTACCCTGGCCCGGTAGGCGGCGATAACCTTGTGAGCCCAGTTGAGTTTTGTGCCGGCGTCCCCATTTGGGATAGTATAGTTTGGCCACGACGGTGGCAGGTGTCACGAGGTGACAAGGGGCCACCCAGGGCTTGACTCCGGGGGAGGATGATTGCCGGTGGTACGATGGGAGAGTCACGGGTCAGGCAGGTTTCGTTGGAGCAACGCTGGTCCACCCAAATGGGATCATGAGGTCAGTGCTCCATAGTGTGGGTAAAGTGTGCAACCTCTGCAGAGTGTAAAATCTATTCGAATAGCCGTGTCCACGGTATTGGACAGTCCGTCCAGACCTCACTAGGTGGTCAACCATGATAGTGATGATAATGATGGAAGAACTCGTCGTACGATCAGAAGTACTTGATGGTTCATGAGTATTCTGAGGGTTGTGAGACAACCCGGAGGAGAGTAAGTTTGTCAGACTTGTCGTGCAGATGGAATCAGGTATTTGATATGTTAGCCATGGGATGGCTGTGAGTTGAGTGGTCGGATGACCACATGCTTGGGGATTGGACTTGGTACATGTTCGGATTGGAGCCTGAGATTATTTGAAGTATGGATTTAATACGCTTTTACCTTACTGCAGTCATTTCAGTAGCTACCTTGCTAGATAACCATGCTGGTTAATTTTGGATTGCTATGATGTTACCTTGCTTTAATGCTAATGTTTGCTATGAGCTTGCGAGTACATTCAAAGTACTCACCTGGCGTGTCATGCCAGTTTGCAGGTCATGCCGTGATTGCTTGCTTGCCGAGGATCCTGTGCTTGCGATCTAGGATACGCGTTCTAGCCAGAGTCCCTGCGGAGTGGAGTCCATCACCGTCGTCGTTGTTCCGCTGCCGAGAGAGTTACTCCGCTGTTAGCATAGAGCTACCCCGGGCAGGCATAGTGTTGCCGTGCCGATGTAATCCTTGTACCGTTGTAACCATATCTATTGCAATAAAGAGCTGATTTGTTCTATGCCAACAGTGTCGTATTCCAGAAGACTCGTTCTTGGGCTGGAATACGGGGCGTTCCGGTTTACTCTGAGCCGGGTTGCCACATTGAAAACTTTAAATTTTGACCTCATTTTAAATTTGAATTTCAACCGGTTTGAATCAACGTGGGATTTAGTAACAGGAATCGTGGTGACATGGCAACATTAGTGGAGGGTTACTGTAGCTTAAATATCCGGGCGTCACAATTCTCCTCCACTACAAGAAATCTCGTCCCGAGATTTAAGGGGTGGAGTAAGGGGGAAGGGATTTGATTACGAAATTCTAACGGGTCTTCTCGGCCTTGGTTGCTCTTCTCGAAGAGGTCCATCCATTACGTTGATGTCTTCATTTCTCTGCTTCGGGTCATCATGATGAAGTCGTCATCCTTTCTTCGGGGTCTTCATCGTACTTGCGAATAGGTAAGGGGCAGCTCGACAACGATAGGATGATAGAAGGGGTAATCATATGTGATTATCCCATGAATGAACTCATGAGTATGTCTCGAGTTGAACAAATGAAACACATCGAGAGCAAGAAGGTACAATAAGAAGTCTCAAGTGGATAGACAATCGTTCGATGTGTGGAACAGAGTGTGAAAAGGGGTTCAGAGCAACGAGAATAAGTATTGCGTCTGAAACCAGAATAGATCACTAGGAATGTGGCTCATGAATTACATACGAAGCCAAGCGTGAGGAATAACTCTAGAAATAAGGGTGTATAGGTGAGTCAGGTTACGATCCTGTGGAACTGTGGGTTATGGGCCCACCATGTGAGTTAAAAGTAGAAAGGGGCACTGACATCTTTCACGGTCATGATAGCAAGGTGGGTCAGAGGATAGCTTGTCAGTTATGTTGGCAACAACGTCGGTACCAAGGGCGAGGGACGAAGAGAACCATTTTCCTGCTCGTTTGAACGAGGCGGACCAATAGGCAAAGTTCTCGTCCATCGGTGGCTACCGGAATGTCATCAATAATAGTAACACGGTCTCACTGACAGAGTTGTACACCGGGGTGTTACATAAGCAGGGAATTATTTCTGCTTATATTATATAGATCATGAGAAGGTCAAACAAACCAATGGAAAGGAAAATGTGTTTACACACCAGAATTGGGAGTATATCCTGCTGAAGGAAAAGCGGAGCAGGATATACATGATAGGACAACAAGTTCAAAAGTATGTAGATAAAGGGGCGAGGAAAGATTCATGATATTACCCATACAATGGTGTTTGGATATTAGATCAAGAAACATTTAGCGTTGCGCTTCCAATGTTCTTATTGATGTTCGGAGTACCACAGTTATGCTTCGAGGTAGCAATAACATAGTGTTTCAAGTACAAGGTTGGATCTGAAGAGCACAAGAGTTACAAAGGAACAATTACAAGAATAGTAGGGAACTCAATGTCAGAGCAAAACATGACCAAGTTTGTGTTGGTAGGAAGTTAAGGATGGTGTCGACGATAAAACAAATCATCGAGGGGCAAGGATGGTATTTCTCACCATGAATTCGATTGATATCTTAGAACAAGGCAGTATATTGATGGTGATCATGACTAATTTTGCCGGGAGGCTCTATGAAGATGCCATCGAGTAGCAACGACATCAAGCAAAAGGAATGATGAAGCGAAGGCTATTGGAACCACGGATATGACACAAGCTCGAAGTCAAGCTTGTTGTTCGAGGTGAAATGATAAGATGAGGAAGATCGACGTAAGCTTAGCTCATCGTCGGAAGTTGCTCCGAGCATAAGGACCAGGTAGCACAGTTAAAAGTTGGCACGATAAAGATATAGCCGATCAGGCTAGGAATGATGTGATGGGGTATTAAACTTCCAAGTAACAAGTACTAGGGGTAATACCGGAAGGTAAATCAGAGTTGAGGTTGGACGGGTGAAATGATCTGTAGAGGACAAGTATTTTAACTTATCCGGGAAATGGAATCAAGGAGGAAATATGGTCAGAACCACGATTGCAAAGGATCAATTCATAGATACAAGATGAACTTGTACCAAGGAAATAATTATTTTTACGAGCAGCTTCCATGATAAGTTCTACATCAGGTCCATGGGCATGAACACAAAGGTTCAAGGTCGACTCCCACTTATCCAATGCATATCCTTTCATCCACTCCTCGTTTTCGAAGAAATTGTAGTGCGGAAGATTTATCTGGTGAAGCACCAGAAGAGTATGACTCGCATAACTTCCGAGTTCACACGGATTAGGGAAAGCATAGGTTCAACCCGTAGGGGTATATTAGGAACATATACCACTAACTTCCAAAGCATATAACATCAGCTGAATAGCAGAGCATGGTTGACAATAAGCAGAGGATACAATTTACCGAAGGCAATATGTATCAGGGGAAGAGCGCACAAGATTTTGAATATGAAGGACACTGCCGGATAATAATCCAACAAAGGATTCAGCGGTCCTGAATGGATCTGATGTGAGTATCAGTACTCAATCAGAAAAAGGAAAGAATGCAAAGGCATCAGATTATAGAAACAGCTGAATAATTCGGCGTTCAAGTTGAAGGGAACTAGGTGGACAATCAATTGCAACATGATTGGCCGAGATCCAACTCATGCCCAGAATGACGTCTGAGCAGGAAGGTCAAATTTCAGGGTTCGACTGGTGATTACGAGCATTCGCAACATAATGAATCAATAGGCTCGGGATGACAATGACAAAGGATGTTAATGAATATTGCCGGACATATGGATTTAACCATAATGCAGGCAGACAAGACTTTCGGGAGTACTAGGCTGCAGAGGATCTTCGGGAGATCGAATTGCATTTCGAAGAATTTTGTGAGACTTATGAACAACTGGGGATGAACGAATCCCTGATAAGTGTGAGGAATTATCCGCAGTGCGAAAGAAGCTGCACGGCAGTAGGCTCAAAGGATTCCCGGATTAACGAGGAGTACTACGGGGTATGTGACGACCCCGGCTTAATCGTGCACTAACCATACACGCAAATGCACACGATCAAGCCTAAGGACTCACTTGAAGATATCACAACACAACTCTAAAACATAAATAAAGTCATACAAGCATTATATTACAAGCCAGGGCCTCGAGGGGTCGAATACATAGCTCGATGGCATACAAGCGTCAGCGGAAGCATTAGATATCTGGGTACAGATATATTACAGAAAGAGAGATAGGCCTTCACAGAGGCGGGGCAAAATAAAATACTACGATCGAAAGGCGTAGGCCACCTGCCCTGGACCCTCCGATCCTACTCCTGGTCGTCAGTCAGCTCCTCGTAGTAGTAGTACTCTCCGGGCTGGTAGTAGAACTGGTCGCCGACAGGGGCATCTGGCTCAGGGGCTCCGTCGTCTGGTGGCATCAAATGGATATGGGGGAAAAATAAAGTAAAGCAAACGTGAGTACTCATCCGAAGTACTCAGCAAGCAAGGATCTACACTACATATGCATCATTGTCAAAAGGAGGCTGTATATGTGGACTGGGCTGCACAAAAGCCAGAATAGAAGGCGAAAGCCTAGTTTTATCGAAGACTAGCATCTTCAACGTCTTCAGCAGTCTTGCAGCATTAGAAGAGAGCAGATCAACATAAGTAAAGTAGTAACAGTGTTATCAACCTCGACCTGAGATCCTTTCTCGACTCCCTACGAGAAAGCAATCCCAGAGCCGTACTATCCAGTTCTCATCTCAAGTTCTAGTTGTACCGATCGGGATACAACTCCGAGTGTCCGTTACCGTAGGACAGGCTATCGATAGATAAGTTCTTCCCTGCAAGGGTGCACCAAGTTACCCACCACGCTCGCTTAACTCCGGCCGGACACACTTTACTGGGTCATGCCCAGCCTCGGCCAAACGATACGCCGCAACCTGACCGAATACTTAACAGAGAGGTCAGCACGCCGGACTAAACCTATGCCCCCAGGGGTCTTGGGCCGTCGCCCCGGACGCTCCTGCATGTTGCGAACGCGGCTGAAAGAAACCTAGCAACCCCTTAATACAAGCGCAGTTGCGTAACCAGTCCAATCCAGCGCGCGCCACTCAGTCGCTGACATCTATTAAGCTCCGGCTGAAGTATACGACGCAGAACGCCCATACTATGCCCACGTGATGGTTAGTGCTATCAGGCCAGAGGCCCCTCGGATCAAATATCCAAACCGTTAGTGGTTTAGGAGCGCGCGAAAACGAACAGAGACTCACGATCGATGTTACCCCGTCGCCCCGTCTCGAGGACTTGCGGCAAGGGCTAAGAATGCCCGGCCACGCCTCGTGTATCTCGCGGGCACCATCCAGGTCAACCCGTCTCCACATCACTTCGCATTAAGCTCGCGCGGGTACCCCTCAGGGCCGACCCGTCTTTAGTATCATGGTACAGTGTAAGTCTCAGTATTAATAGTAACCGTGTGTCCAACATCAATGGGGAACCCTGAGGAATCACCCTCGATAGAATTCCCTATGATGTTACCGTCAAGGTGAACGAAGGAGGAATCACCCTCGAGGTCCACGCTTGAAGTGTTGCGCGACGAGGTCGTTATCGGGGGTGGTGTAGGAGGAATCACCCTCGCCTACCACGACCGAGTAACTAACCTACAAGGTTACCATCATAAGTGCTAACGAGGTATCACCCTCGGCACTTAATAGTAACCCAGTAGTGTCGGCAACTAAGGGGGTAGTGATGTGCGGTGCCAGGGTCTGGTCTTCAATCCCGTTGATCGGGTCTTCTGATATCCTGCGGGGCAGTCGGGATCATGTGGGGTCTCTGATAGGTCTCTACCCAGCCTATACTAAGCAGTCTAGGATAACCAGGTAGGTAACAAAGAAGGTTACAATAAACAGGCTATGCAGCAGATATAGGATAAAAGTAACAGCAGCAGTTCTAATGCAAGCATAAGAGAGAAGAGAATAGGCGATATAGGCATGCTCAAAATGGGGGTGCTTGCCTGTTTGCTCTGCGGCAAGGGCAAGGTCTTAAGTGGTGTCGTCGGGGACGTAGTCGTACTCCGGAGCTGCGTCTGCCTCGGGAGCTACGTCAATGTCGGGGTCTACAAAGAGAGAAGAGGGGGAAGAAACAGGTAAACATAATGCAAATAGATGCAACACAGTGCGTGCGATGCTATGATGCAGTGCAGGGTTGCCTAACTATGCATCTAAGTCACTTTAGTTAATCTTAGGATTAATCTGGGATTAATTAAACGGTGTGTAAGCACTATTCATCTACCGGAATCGGGCTTGGAGTTACGAATTCTCCTACATAGGAGGTTCCGGTAAGGAAACAGACGGCATGATCAAACTCGTCTCGTCGTTCTGAGCAACTTTCATGTTTTAACTTTTTCAATCCGAGCTACGGTTTAAAAGATATGAATTTTCAAAGATTTATAGATTTTTTGGAATTTATTTTTATTATTTAAATTAACATTATCCGAAACAGTGTGGGATGACATCAGCATGAGGTAAGGGTGACATCAGCGGTCAACAGCCGGCTGACCAGAGTCAAACTGACCTGTGGGGCCCACATGTCAGTGGCTTAGTTAATTAAACAGGGTTAATTCTTAACTAAATGGGTTAATTAGCTAGTGGGGCCTACTGTCAGTGTCAGATTAGTTAACTAATTAATTATATTAACCTAAAACATTAATTAGGCGGGTGGGACCCACATGTCAGTGACTGGTCCAGCCCAGTCAGCAAGATTGACTCGGTCAGCAGGTCAGGGGGGCCCTGGGGCCCACGGGTCAGCGACCCAGGGTGGTGGCCCAGGTCGGCCACGTCAGCGATGGCGGTGGCGCGCTGGCGGCAACGCGCCGGTGACCACAGAAGTGGCAGAACGGCACGGAATCGCTGCACAGGCCTCCATTTGACACACCGCGACCACCTACGGGACGCGGGAGCTCGCGCGCTTCAATCTGTGCAAACGGAGTGGGCTCCGGTGGTCGAAAACGACGGCTACGGCGAGCACGGGCAGCACCGGAGTTTGGGCGTCGTCGCGAACGGCGATGGAGGCTGCGGCACTCCCAAAGGAGGGGTCCTACGGGGTCCTAGAGGTTACCGGAGCACGGCTACGAACTCGGTTGAGCACGTTATCGCCGGTAGCAGCGGCGATGAGCACCGCGGCGGAGCAAAGCTCGGCGGCAATGGCGGCGGTGACTACCGGCGCCTAAAGGCAGCGCTGAGTGAGGGGAAAGGTGAGACTGCTCACCGGGGAGGCTCACGGAGGCCCGGTGGTGGATTAGGAGCAGCAGACGGCGTCGTGAACGTCGACGAACGCCGGCGGCAGCACGGGAGGGGATCGGCTCGAACCGGCGATGTGGTGCTCCCCATTTCATTCCGAAGGGCGGAGCCGACGTAGACATCGATGGTGGTCCTCCTGGGCGTCTCCGTTCGGCGTCGGTTGCTCGGTGGCCGCGGTGGATGAGAGCGGCGGCGACGAGCTCGAGAGGCCGAGCTCGGGATCGAGCGACAGAAGAGGGGAGAGGTGAGATGGATCTGGCGAGAGGGGGAGGGCGAAGAGGAGAGGGAGAGGTCAAACCCTAGGGCGTCGGGGCTGTTCTTATTGGCGCCGGGGACGGCTCGGATGGCCGACAGCGCGACGGCCATCGCCGTGTCGACGCGCGCGAGCGGCAGCGGCGAGATGAAGGGGAGGAGGGGCTCAGTTGGGCTGGGCCGTGCCTGGTTTGACTCTAGCCCAATAGCACAGTGCGTTCTGGCCTCTTTCTATTCTTCTTTCTGTTTTTCTTTATTCTTTCTGTTTGCAAAAATGTTAGGCCACTTATTGACTTTAGTAAAATGTGTGACCTAGCTCATAAATTGCAGTGCATCAATACCTATCACCAAAAATTAGTTTGGGAAAAATACAATTTCATATTTAATTTAGATTAATTAAAAGGTTATTAAATGTTGCTTTTAGCCACTGGTTGAGGTTGTTAGAGCCACTTAGCTAATCCCATTATTATTGGTTACCATTTTATATTTGCCTCTGAATTATTTGCTATTTAATGGACATTTTAGTTTCTGGTTTGAACAACTTTTATTTCCCACTTTGAATTTAATTGAAGTTTGAATTGTGAATTTGAATTGCAATATGAAGCAAATGATGATTAGGCACTGTTGAACTTGCTGACATGGCATTAACTGGGGTGATCACTGTAGGGTGAAGCTGGGGATGTTACAAATCTCCTCCACTACAAGAAATCTCGTCCCGAGATTTAAGTGGGGAAGAAAGAGATATAGGGATGGAGGCCTGGAAGGATTGGCATCCGGTACTTGTCTCAGGGAAGATGGCTGGCAGCATTTGGAAACATAACAGGAATGACATAAGGAGGTACAACAAATTTCTGCCAGACAGGCATCCAGCTGACGCCTAAGACAGATGTTAAAGGGGTTTCAGAGCAATGATGAATAATGTTGCTCATGATACCAGAACAAAACATGGTAAGGAATGTAGCTCGTGAATCATATACGAGGCCAGGTGCAAAGAATATTTCGGAAGCAAAGTTGTACAGGAGAGTCAGGTTCCGATCCTGTGGAACGGTGATAGGGGACGATCGAAAGTATAAAGGATGGTGACATCTTGTATGGTCACACTAGTAAGGCATGTCAGATGGTAGCCTGCCAGTTATTTCAGCGACATCATCGGTACCAAGGGCGAGGGACGAAGGGAACCGTTTTCCTGCTCGTGAAACGAGGAGGACCAAAAGGCAAAGTTCTCATCCATCGGGGGTTACCGAAATGCTATCAACAATAGTAACAGGGTCTCACTGACAGAGTTGTAGATCGGGTTGTTTTATAAGCAGGGAATTATTTCTGCTGACATCATATAGATCACAAGGAAGGTTAAACAAAACAATGGAAAGAAAAATGTGTTTACACACAACAATTGGGAGTATATCCTGTCCAAGGAAAAACGGAGCATGATATACATGATGGAACAGCAAGTTTCAAAGCATTTAGGTAAAGGGGCGAGGGATGAATCATGATATTACCCATGCAACGGTGTTTGGATAACAGATCGAGAAACATTTGGCAAATGTTCTTCCAATGTTCTTTTTAATGTTCGGAGTACCACAGTCATGCTTCGAGGTGGCAATAACATAGTGTTTCAAGTAAGGGTTGGACTTGAAGATCACAAGAGATTCAAAGGAACATTTCCAAGATTATCTCGGAATATAGAGAATAACCAAACACAACCAGGTCTGTGTTGGCAGAAAGTCAAGGATGTCATCGATGATATCTCAAATCATCGAGGGGCAGGGATGGTATTTCCAGCCATGAACTCAATTGATATCCTGGAAGAGCTCAGAATGTTGATGATGATCACGACACATTTGTCGAAAGATTTAAAGAAGATGAAATTGATCGGCGATGACATCTTAGCCAAAGGGGGAATGAAGCGAAAGATTATTGAAGCCACGGATTTGACACAAGCTCGAAATCAAGCTTGTTGTTCGAGGTGAAATGACAAGATGAGGAAGATCGACGTAAGCTTAGCTCATCGTCGGGGGTTGCTCCGGGTATAAGGACCAGGTAGCACAGTTAAAAGTTGGCATGATAAAGATATCGCCGATCAGGCTAGGGATGGCATGATGGAGTAGTAAATTTCCCAGCAACAAGTACTAGGGGTATTGAATCACTGAGCGGAATCGATTCACTTACCGGTGTCTCGAGTGACGAACAACTCAGAACCTATGGAAAAATTGGAATTAGTGATCGATAACAGTTGATGGAAAGCCGATAAGAAGTTATTTAGTCCCCTTGATATTCTCGAGAGGACGGGGAGTATTACTCGAAGGTAAACCAAGATAAAGGTTGGACAGGTGAAATGATCTGCAGAAGACAAGTATTTTTAACTTGCCCGAGATTTAGAATCACGGAGAAAGTATGGTCGGAACCGCGATTGCAAGGTATCAATTCATAGATTCAATAAGAATTTGTACCAAGGAAATAATTATTATTTTTACGAGCAGCTTCCATGATAAGTTCTACATCGGGTCCATGGGCATGAACGCAAAGGTTCAAGGTCGACTCCCACTTCTTCAATGCACAATCTTTCATTCACTTCTCATTTTCGAAGAAATTGTAGTGCTGAGAATTTATCTGATGAAGCATCAGAAGAGTATGACTCGCATAACTTTCGAGTTCACACGAATTAGGGAAAGAATAGGTTCAACACATTTTTACGAAGCTATACAACCATCAACCAATGCAAGGGGTGCGAGTTCAAAAGCAGAGCATCGAAGTCAAAACAGATGATACGATTTACCGAAGGTATTAAGTACCAAGGAAAGAGCTCATAAGATGTTTGGATATGAAGGATACTGTCAGATATTAATCCAACAAAAGATTAGGTAAACGACAAAGGATCTGAGGTGAGTAGTGACACTCAACCAGAAGGAGAAAGAATGTAACAGGACATGTCCTGGTCAGTAGTCAGTCCTAGGTCAATATGGAGAAGGATTGCACTACCTCTCCGTGCATGCAAGCTGGGCGGATATACAGGCGGCAAGAAGTAGAGAATGCTTCGGTGCCAAAGGCAATGTCAACGGGGAAGGAACCGATAAGATTCTTAGAATAGAGAAGAATCGGTTAGATAATTGCCCATAAGAGGAATCAAGTGATTCGTGAGAACTAACGGGGTAAGGTTTTAATAACTGGCTCCACTTGAGAGTCCTCCAAGAATGGACGGGAGACAAGCACATCGGATTAAGGAAGCACTTGGACAACTCAAGTATACAATTCAGAGGATTCACGATCTTCAAAGCCAGAAGTGACAATTAGTTCACCTGGCAGAGGGATGAGTGATTTGCACATGCTTCGTTGGACAATCAATCAACCTCAACCAGTGGCTAAAAGCAACATTTAATAACCTTTTAATTCATCTAAATTAAATATGAAATTGTATTTTGCCCAAACTAATTTTTGGTGATAGGTATTGATGCACTGCAATTTATGAGCTAGGTCACACATTTTACTAAAGTCAATAAGTGGTCTAACATTTTTGCAAACAGAAAGAATAAAGAAAAACAGAAAGAAGAATAGAAAGAGGCCAGAACGCACTGTGCTATTGGGCCAGAGTCAAACCAGGCACGGCCCAGCCCAACTGAGCCCCTCCTCCCCTTCATCTCGCCGCTGCCGCTCGCGCGCGTCGACACGGCAATGGCCGTCGCGCTGTCGGCCATCCAAGCCGTCCCCGGCGCCGATAAGAACAGCCCCGACGAACTAGGGTTTGACCTCTCCCTCTCGCCAGATCCATCTCACCTCTCCCCTCTTCTCTCGCTCGATCCCGAGCTCGGCCGCTCGAGCTCGTCGCCGCCGCTCGCCTCCACCGCGGCCACCGAGCACCCCATGCCGAACGGAGACGCCCAGGAGGACCACCATCGATGTCTACATCGGCTCCGCCCTTCGGAATGAAACGGGGAGCACCACATCGCCGGATCGAGCCGATCCCCTCCCGTGCTGCCGCCGGCGTTCGTCGACGTTCACGATGCCGTCTGCTGCTCCTAATCCACCACCGGGTCTCCGTGAGCCTCCCCGGTGAGCAGTCTCCCCTTTCCCCTCACTCAGCACTGCCTTTAGGCGCCTGTAGTCGCCGCCGCCATTGCCGCCCGAGCTTTGCTCCGCCGCGGTGCTCATCGCCGCCGTTACCGGCGATAACGTGCTCAATCGAGTTCGTAGCCGTGCTCCGGTTACCTCTAGGACCCCGTAGGACCCCTCCTTTGGGCGTGCCGCAGCCTCCGTCGCCGTTCGCGACGACACCCGAACTCCGGCGCCGCCCGTGCTCGCCGTAGCCGTCGTTTCCGACCACCGGAGCCCACGCCGTTTGCACAGATCGAAGCGCGCGAGCTCCCGCGTCCCGTAGGTGGCAACAGTGTGTCAAATGGAGGCCTGTGCGCCGATTCCGCGTCGTTCCGCCACTTCTATGGTCGCCGGTGCGTTGCCGCCGGCGCGCCACCGCCACCGCTGATGTGGCCGACCTGGGCCACCACCCTGGGTCGCTGACCCGTGGGCCCCAGGGCCCCCCTGACCAGCTGACCGAGTCAACCTTGCTGACTGGGCTGGACCAGTCACTGACATGCGGGTCCCACCCGCCTAATTAATGTTTTAGGTAAATATAATTAATTAGTTAACTAATCTGACACTGACAGTAGGCCCCACTAGCTAATTAACCCATTTAGTTAAGAATTAACCCTGTTTAATTAACTAAGCCACTGACATGTGGGCCCCACAGGTCAGTTTGACTCTGGTCAGCCGGCTGTTGACCGCTGACGTCACCCTTACCTCATGCTAACATCATCCCACACTGTTTCGGATAATGTTAATTTAAATAATAAAATAAAATTCCGGAAAATCAATAAATCTTTGAAAAGTCATATCTTTTAAACCATAGCTCGGATTGAAAAATTTAAAACATGAAAGTTGCTCAGAACGACGAGACGAGTCTGATCGTGTCGTCTGTTTCCTTGCCGGAACCTCCTATGTAGGAGAACTCGTAACTCCGAGCCCAATTCCGGTAGATGAATAGTGCTCACACACCGCTTAATTAATCCCAGATTAATCCTAAGATTAACTAAAGCGACTTAGATGCATAGTTAGGCAACCCTGCACTGCATCATAGCATCGCACGCACTGTGTTGCATCTGTTTGCATTATGTTTACCTGTTTCTTCCCCCTCTTCTCTCTCGGTAGACCCCGACGTTGACGTAGCTCCCGAGGTAGACGCAGCTTCGGAGTACGACTACGTCCCCGACGACACCACTGAAGACCTTGCCCTTGCCGCAGAGCAAACAGGCAAGCACCCCCATTTTGAGCATGCCTATATTGCCTATTCTCTTCTCTCTTATGCTTGCATTAGAACAGCTGCTGTTACTTTTATCCTATATCTGCTGCATAGCCTGTTTATTGTAACCTGCTTTGTTACCTACCTGGTTATCCTAGACTGCTTAGTATAGGCTGGGTAGAGACCTATCAGAGACCCCACATGATCCCGACTGCCCCGCTGGATATTAGAAGACCCGATCAACGGGATTGAAGACCAGACCCTGGCACCGCACATCACTACCTCCTTAGCTGCCGACACTACTGGGTTACTATTAAGTGCCGAGGGTGATACCTCGTCAGCACTTCTGATGGTAACCTTGCAGGTTAGTTACTCAGTCGTGGTAGGCGAGGGTGATTCCTCCTACATAGGAGGTTCCGGCAAGGAAACAGACGACACGATCAGACTCGTCTCGTCGTTCTGAGCAACTTTCATGTTTTAACTTTTTCAATCCGAGCTACAGTTTAAAAGATATGAATTTCAAAGATTTATTGATTTTTTGGAATTTATTTTTATTATTAAAATTAACATTATCCGAAATAGTGTGGGATGACATCAGCATGAGGTAAGGGTGATGTCAGAGGTCAACAGCCGGTTGACCAGAGTCAAACTGACCTGTGGGGCCCACATGTCAGTGGCTTAGTTAAATAAACAGGGTTAATTCTTAACTAAATGGGTTAATTAGCTAGTGGGGCCTACTGTCAGTGTCAGATTAGTAAACTAATTAATTATATTAACCTAAAACATTAATTAGGCGGGTGGGACCCGCATGTCAGTGACTGGTCCAGCCCAGTCAGCAAGGTTGACTCGGTCAGCTGGTCAGGGGGGCCCTGGGGCCCAGGGGTTAGCGACCCAGGGTGGTGGCCCAGGTCAGCCACGTCAGTGGTGGCGGTGGCGCGCCGGCGACAACGCACCGGTGACCACAGAAGTGGCGGAACGGCGCGGAATCGGTGCACAGGCCTCCATTTGACACACCACGACCACCTACGGGACGCGGGAGCTCGCGCGCTTCGATCTGTGCAAACGGCGTGGGCTCCGGTGGTCGGAAACGATGGCTACGGTGAGCACGGGTGGCGCCGGAGTTCGGGCGTCGTCGCGAACGGCGACGGAGGCTGCGGCACGCCCAAAGGAGGGGTCCTACGGGGTTCTAGAGGTAACCGGAGCACGGCTACGAACTCGGTTGAGCACGTTATCGCCGGTAGCGGCGGCGATGAGCACCGTGGTGGAGCAAAGCTCGGGCGGCAATGGCGGCGGCCACTACATGCACCTAAAGGCAGCGCTGAGTGAGGGGAAAGGGGAGACTGCTCACCGGGGAGGCTCACGAAGGCCCGGTGGTGGATTAGGAGCAGCAGATGGCGTCGTGAACGTCGACGAACGATGGCGGCAGCACGGGAGGGGATCGGCTCGATCCGGCGATGTGGTGCTCCCCGTTTCATTCCGAAGGGCGGAGCCGACGTAGACATCGATGGTGGTCCTCCTGGGCGTCTCCGTTCGGCGTGGGGTACTCGGTGGCCGCGGTGGAGGCGAGCGGCGGCGGCGAGCTCGAGCGGCCGAGCCCGGGATCGAGCGAGAGAAGAGGGGAGAGGTGAGATGGATCTGGTGAGAGGGGGAGGGCGAAGAGGAGAGGGAGAGGTCAAACCCTAGGGCGTCGGAGCTGTTCTTATCGGCGCCGGGGACGGCTCGGATGGCCGACAGCGCGACGGCCATCACCGTGTCGACGCGCGCGAGCGGCAGCGGCGAGATGAAGGGGAGGAGGGGCTCAGTTGGGCTGGGCCGTGCCTGGTTTGACTCTGGCCCAATAGCACAGTGCGTTCTGGCCTCTTTCTATTCTTCTTTTTGTTTTTCTTTATTCTTTCTGTTTGCAAAAATGTTAGGCCACTTATTGACTTTAGTAAAATGTGTGACCTAGCTCATAAATTGCAGTGCATCAATACCTATCACCAAAAATTAGTTTGGGCAAAATACAATTTCATATTTAATTTAGATTAATTAAAAGGTTATTAAATGTTGCTTTTAGCCACTAGTTGAGGTTGTTAGATTCACTTAGCTAATCCCATTATTGTTGGTTACCATTTTATATTTGCCTCTGAATTATTTGCTATTTAATGGACATTTTAGTTTCTGGTTTGAACAACTTTTATTTCCCACTTTGAATTTAATTGAAGTTTGAATTGTGAATTTGAAATGCAATATGAAGCAAATGATGATTAGGCACTGTTGAACTTGCTGACATGGCATTAACTGGGGTGATCACTGTAGGGTGAAGCTGGGGATGTTACAGGGTATCTCGTACATAAAGGAGTAACTGGGAATGAAAATTACAAACTGCAAAGATGTATAGCTGTTCATGGTGATCATCGGTAGTAGGGAACTTGCAAAAGCAGTGGGCATAATGGCCTCGGAAAACTTCGAGGAGTATCTTCGGAGTCTTCTGATGATGACACGCCATCTTCTGGAATGAGGGGGGGCTCTCCGAGAGAAAGCGGTTACGAGAACCTAGTGTTGGAGTTAGCAAAATCTTTAACCCGAATAGAAGAGAGATCAGAGTCCCAAAGTATAGACGTGGAATAAAAGATCCTAATACCACCCGATTGGCGACGTGGGCCCGTAAGCCACACATCCATGTTAGTAAAGCAGTTTTCCAAAGACTAGACTCAACTTCGGCCAAGGAGTTGGAAGGGGGGTTCCTACAGGCAGTCGACTCTGATACCAACCTGTGACGCCCCCGGCTCAATCGTGCACTAATCATACACGCAAATGCACACGATCAAGCCTAAGGACTCACTTGAAGATATCACAACACAACTCTAAAACATAAATAAAGGCATACAAGTTTTATATTACAAGCCAGGCGCCTCAAGGGCTCGAATACATAAGCTCGCATTACAAGCATCAGCGGAAGCATCAGATATCTGAGTACAGATATAAAAGAAAACACAGAAAGGCCTTAAGAAGGCGGGGCAAAAGAAAACACTACGATCGAAGAAGCGCAGGCCTCCTGCCTGGGACCCTCCGAACCTACTCCTGGTCGTCAGCCACTCGTAGTGGTAGCCATCCTCGGGGTAGTGGTAGTAGTCGTCGGCGGGGGCAGTTGTCTCAGGGGCTCCGTCATCTGGTTGCATCAAACGGATATGGGGAAAAAGAGGAAGCAAAGCAACCGTGAGTACTCATCCAAAGTACTCAGCAAGCAAGGATCTACACTACATATGCAACATTATCAAGGAAAGGCTGAATATGTGGATTGGGCTGCAGAAATGCCAGAATAGAGAGAAGGCCTAGCCCTAGCGAAGACTAGCATCTTCAGCGGTCTTGCGGCATCATCTTCAGTGGTCTTGCAGCATTAGAAGAGTACATAATAGCATAATATAAAGTAGTAGTAGTCAACATCCTCGCCCAGAGATCCTTTCTCGACTCCCTGCGAGAAAGCAATCCCAGAGCCATAGTAGTAGTGTTATCAACCTCGTCCAGAGATCCTTCCTTGACTCCATGCGAGGAAGTAATCCCAGAGCCATACTATCCAGTTATCATCTCCAATATCCAGTTCTAGTTGTATCGATCGGGATAGAACTCCGAGCGTCCGTTACCGAGGATCCGGCTATGCATAGATTAGTTCTTCCCTGCAGGGGTGCACCAACTTACCCACCACTCTCGCTTAACTCCGGCCGGACACACTTTAGGGGGTCATGCCTGGCCTCGGCCAAACGACACACCGCAACCCTACCTAGAGCTCAGCAGAGAGGTCCCCGTCGGACTAACCTATGCGCACAGGGGTCTTGGGCCATCGCCCTGCGCACTCCGGGTCGTTGCGCACAGGGTGGATACCAGCGTCGCCTTGGATGGCCGACACGATCCGACCGTGCCGCAATGCTGAACTAGATGTCTGACAAAGCTTTCGGCTGATGCCACGATGCGGAGTGTCCATATTTTTCCCACGTGATGGTTAGTGCTATCGGGCCAGAGGCCCACTCGGATCAAATATCCAAATCGTTAGTGTTTTGGGAGTGCGGCAACAAGCAGAGACTCACGATCGATGTGACCCCGCCGCCCCATCTCGAGGACTTGCGGCAAGGGCTAAGAATGCCCGGCCACGCCTCTTATTTATCACTCGGGCACCGTCCTGGTCAACCCGAATCCACATCATTGGCGGGTACCCCTCAGGGTCGACCCACCTTTCCATGTAACAGTTGTAAAGTCCAAGTATCCGTGTGTCCATAACATCTAGGAAATCCGAGGTATCACCCTCGTTGGATTCCTACTCGAAGTATCCGTCAAGGTGAACCCGGAGGAATCACCCTCGATGGGTTCACACTTGAGGTGTTGCACGACAGCGTCGTTATCGGAAGTGGTGAAGGAGGAATCACCCTCGAGGACCATGACCGAATAGCTACTCTACAGAGTTAACATCAGAAGTGCTAAACGAGGTATCACCCTCGGCACTCGATAGTAACGCCGCAGTGTCGTACAACTAAGGGGGGGTGATGTGCGGTGCCGGGGCCTGGTCATCTGATAATCCAGCGGGGCAACTGAGACAAGTGGGGGTCACTGGGGTATCACTAACCAGCCTATACTAAGCAGTTTAGGATAAGCAGGTAGGTATCAACAGCAGGTTACAAAATCAGGCTATGCATCAGAAATAGGATAAACAGTAGCAGCAGCAATTTCTAATGCAAGCATAAGAGAGAAAGAATAGGCGTTATCGGCATGTTCAAAAGGGGGGGTGCTTACCTGGAAGCTCTGCTGAGAGGGTCTGGTCGTCAGAAGGCTGCTCGTCCGGAGCGTAGTCGTACTCTGCTGCGTCGGCGTCGGTCTCGGCGTCTATCGAGAGAGAAGGAGGGGAAAGAAACAATAAATTCACGGCAAAAATGCAAACAATATGCATGACATGACTTCAGACAGACCTAGGGGTGTTCTACCGCAGTACTACGCGATACTGGCGAAGGGGAAAACATCCGGGAATGTTTTCCCGAAGTTTGGCATTTTTCGGACAAATGAAAGAGAGGGGAAAGTTCCACGTTCGCTATGCTAGGGGCGTGTGGCAGATGAACGGACTGCGGATTCGGATTCGTCTCGTCGTTCTGAGCAACTTTCATGTATAAAACTTTTTCATCCGAGTTACGGATTATTTTATATTAATTTTCAAGGGTTTAAACATTTTTTGAAATTATTATTAAAACTAAATGGAGTTATTGCATCAGCATGACGTCAGGGTGACGTCAGTAGGTCAATAGGTTGACTAAGTCAAACCTGGCACATGGGGCCCATCTGTCATTGACTTAGTTAATTAAACAGGTTTAAATTAACTAATCTAGTTCATTAGGCTAATTAAGCAAGGTTAATTAATTTAATTAGCTACCTAATTAATTAACTAATTATTTTTATTATTTATTTATTTTGTAAACAGGGAAGTGGGCAGACCCCACTGGGCAGTGGCCGAAAGGGCCAATCGGGGCGGGCAGCTAAACGGGCGCGGCCGTGGCGCCCCGTCGGGCGAACCCGGGGCGCGGGCGAGTGGCCCAGGCGGCCGGCGACAGCGGCGGCAAGGGCATGGCGAGGCGCGGCGGCGCCAGCAGCAGGCGGCAGCGCTTCTGGGCTAGCGGGGCACAGGCGGTTGCGATGCGGGGCGTGGCCATGGGACGGCCAGAACGCGAGTTAGGGGAGGCCAAGCGAGAGCAGCAGCGGCGAGCGCCGGCGTGCCCGGTCGACGACAAAGTAGCAGCAAGCGCGGGCGGCGGGGGTGACCAGCGCGGCAGAAGCACAGCAGCAGGAGGCGACCGGGGGCGCGGCCACGAGCGCGGGGGAGGAGGCGTGCCGTGATAACCCACAAGTATAGGGGATCGCAAAAGTTTTCGAGGGTAGAGTATTCAACCCAAATTTATTGATTCAACACAAGGGGAGCCAAAGAATATTCTCAAGTATTAGCAGCTGAGTTGTCAATTCAACCACACCTGAAAGACTTAATATCTGCAGCAAAATATTTAGTAGCAAAGTAGTATGGAAGTAACGGTAACGGTGGCAAAAGTAACAGTAGCAGTTTTATAGTAATCGTAACAGTGGCAACGGAAAAGTAAAGTAGCAAAGATCAATTTGTGAAAAGCTCGGAGGCAATGGATCAATGATGGATAATTATGTCGGATGGAATTCATCATGCAACAGTTATAACCTAGGGTGACACAGAACTAGCTCCAATTCATCAATATAATGTAGGCATGTATTCCGTATATAGTCATACGTGCTTATGGAAAAGAACTTGTATGACATCTTTTGTCCTACCCTCCCGTGGCAGTGGGGTCCTATTGGAAACTAAGGGATATTAAGGCCTCCTTTTAATAGAGTACCGGACCAAAGCATTAGCACTTAGTGAATACATGAACTCCTCAAACTACGGTCATCACCGGGAAGCGTCCTGACTATTGTCACTCCGGGGTTGCCGGATCATAACACGTAGTAGGTGACTATAACTCGCAAGATAGGATCAAGAACACAAATATATTCATGAAAACATAATAGGTTCAGATCTGAAATCATGGCACTCGGGCCATAGTGACAAGCATTAGGCATAGCAAAGTCATAGCAACATCAATCTTAGAACATAGTGGATACTAGGGATCAAACCCTAACAAAACTAACTCGATTACATGATAGATCTCATCCAACCCATCACCGTCCAGCAAGCCTACGATGGAATTACTCACGCACGGCGGTGAGCATCATGAAATTGGTGATGGAGGATGGTTGATGATGACGATGGCGACGGATTCCCATCTCCGGAGCCCCGAACGGACTCCAGATCTGCCCTCCCGAGGAAGAACAGGGCTTGGCGGCGGCTCCGTATCGTAAAACGCGATGAATCCTTCTCTCTGATTTTTTTCTCCCGAACGTGAATATATGGAGTTGGAGTTGAGGTCGGTGGTGGTCCAGGGGGCCCACAAGGACGGATGGCGTGCCCCAGGGGGGTGGGCGCGCCCCCACCCTTGTGGCCAGGGTGTGGGCCCCCTTCACTTGATTCTTTCGGCAATATTTTTTATTAATTCCAAAAATCATCTCCGTGAAGTTTCAGGTCATTCCGAGAACTTTTATTTCTGCACAAAAATAACACCATGGCAATTCTGCTGAAAACAGCGTCAGTCCGGGTTAGTTCCATTCAAATCATGCAAATGAGAGTCCAAAACAAGGGCAAAAGAGTTTGGAAAAGTAGATACGATGGAGACGTATCAGCTCCCCTAAACTTAACCCATTGCTTGTCCTCAAGCAATTCAGTTGACAAACTGAAAGTGATAAAGAAAAACTTTTACAAACTCTGTTTGATCTTGTTGTTGCAAATATGTAAAGCCAGCATTCAAGTTTTCAGCAAAGATTATGAACTAACCATATTCACAATAACATTTAGGTCTCACATTTACTCGTATCAATGGCATAATCAACTAGCGAGTAATAATAATAAATCTCGGATGACAACACTTTTTCAAAACAATCATGATATGATATAACAAGATGGTATCTCGCTAGCCCTTTCTGAGACCGCAAAACATAAATGCAGAGCACCCCTGAAGATCAAGGACTGACTAGACATTGTAATTCATGGTAAAAGAGATCCAGTCACAGTCATGCTCAATATAAATTAATAGCAATGCATACAAATGACAATGGTGCTCTCTAACTGGTGCTTTTTATAAGAGGATGATGACTCAGCAATAAAAGTAAATAGATAGGCCCTTCGCAGAGGGAAGCAGGGATTTGCAGAGGTGCCAGAGCTCGAGTTTTTGAAAAAGAAATAAATAATATTTTGAGCGGCATGCTTTCATTGTCAACATAACAACCAAGAGATCTCGGTATCTTCCATGCTACATATATTATAGGCGGTTCCCAAACAGAATGGTAAATTTTTTACTCCCCCACCACCAACAAGCACACTCCACGGCTGGTCCGAAACAACGGGTACCGTCCAACTAACAACAATCCTGGGGGAGTTTTGTTTTCAATTATTTTGATTTGATTTGAGCATGGGACTGGGCATCCCGGCTACCAGCCATTTTCTTGTGAATGATGAGCGGAGTCCACTCATCGTGAGAATAACCCACCTAGCATGGAAGATATTGACAGCCCTAGTTGGTACATGAGCAATTCGAGCATACAAAACAAATTATCATTTGAAGGTTTAGAGTTTGGCACTTGCAAATTTACTTGGAACGGCAGGTAAATACCGCATATAGGAAGGTATGGTGGACTCATATGGAACAACTTTGGGTTTATGGAAGTGGATGCACAAGCAGTATTCCCGCTTAGTACAAGTGAAGGCTAGAAAAAGACTGGGAAGCGACCAACTAGAGAGCGACAACAGTCATAAACATGCATTGAGAGTAACCAACATTGAGTGCAAGCATGGGTAGGATATAAATCACCATGAACATAAATATCGTGGAGGCTATGTTGATTTTGTTTCAACTACATGCGTGAACATGTGCCAAGTCAAGCCACTCAAATCATTCAAAGGAGGATACCATCCTATCATACTACATCACAACCATTTATTTTCCATGTTGGCACGCAAGGTAAACCATTATAAGCTCCTAGCTAATGAAGCATGGCATGAGTAACTATAATCTCTAATGGTCATTGCAAACATGTTTCCTTCATAATAGGCTGAATCAGGAACGATGAACTAATCATATTTACAAAAACATGATAGGTCGAGTTCATACCAGCTTTTCCTCATCTCAATCATTTCATCATATATCGTCATTATTGCCTTTCACTTGCACGACCGAACGGTGTGGATAATAATAATAGTGCACGTACATTGGACTAAGCTGGAATCTGCAAACATTTATTCAAAGGAGAAGACAAGCTAATATGGCCTCTTTGTTAGATTAACAATAATGCATATGAGAGCCACTCAACATTTTCATCGTGGTCTTCTCCTCTCGACCCCCAAAGAAAAGAAAAGAATTTCAAAGAAACACACTGAAATGTTTTTGGAGTTTTTTTTTCTGAAGAAAGTGAAACAAGAACGAGAAAAACTATTTACATGGGAAAGCTCCCAACAAGCAAAAGAAGAATGAGGAATCTTTTTGGGTTTTCTTTTAATATTTCAACTAAGCATGCATAGAAAGTAAACTAACTGCAACTAATTTTTTTGGTTTTTTCTTAAAGTTTTTCAAACACACAAGATGAAAGTGGGAAAAAGAAATAAACTAACATGGATATTACAATGAAAAAGTATGAACACCGACAACTGAAATAAGTGTGTGAACATGAATGTAATGTTGGTGAGAAATACGTACTCCCCCAAGCTTAGGCTTTTGGCCTAAGTTGTTCTAAGCCCATGGATCAAAGTAGCCCTCTCCGGTGTATTGAGGAGGATCCTGGGGGTTCCACTGGTTAGCGAGCTCCTGTGGATCCCACTGATAAATAGGCTCCTGATATGGGTCCGGTGATGTCTCTGGCTCAGGAACTGGGGATCGTGTCCCCACCCAGTATGCATGAATGTCCGCGGGTAAAACGAAGTACCTGCCTGAATGAATATCGAACAAAGTAGGTGCAGGCAAGGTAATAATATGAAAAGTGTCCTCGCTAAATATCAAGTTATAAATGAGTCTCTTTTCCTCATCATAGCGAATAAACTTATGTGCTACCATGCTGTCATAATCTAAATAAATAGTGGGTAGCAATTTCTCCTCTTTCTCAAAATGCCTAATGGGTATCTCAAAGTGTTTAGCAAGGCGGGAGGCAAAGATACCTCCGAAAATAGGATCCTTTGTACGGTTTTAAACTCAACCGCTTAGCGACCATAGCGCCTAAACTGAAAGTTTTATCACGAAGTAAAGCATGGCGCAAAATGGCAAGGTCAGGAGCATTAAGGCCTCCGCTCTCCCCGCGACCAATTAAACATCTCCCAACAAATAATGAGTAGTAACGTAAAACAGGAAAATGTAAACTAGCCACTCTCGTTTCCGACACCTTTCTCCTTTCACCTACGGTGACTTCATTAATAAAATCTTCCACATCTCTAGGACGTGGTTCTTGGACGCTGCCCTCATAAGGTAATTTACAAACCTCACAAAAGTCATAAAGCATCATCTCCTTATGCTCATCATATAAGTGAAACTCTACCGTGGGTGGTGATCTCCTAGCATGAAAATGAAAATTTTGCACGAAAGTATTAGTGAGTAGGAGATACTGATCACACTGGTCGTGGAGGAAGTCGGTGATGCCTGCATTGTCAGCCAAATAATAGAAATCATCATAAATTCCGGCCGCTTGTAAGAATGCATCACATGGCCATTCACACGGCCGAATCTCCGCGGAGTGAGGAAGATTGTACTTGGGCTTCTCCTTCTCCTCATTTTCCTTTTCCTTCGAACCACGGCTCGAGGAACCTCTCAACAACCTCCTCATCATTTCTTCCTCTAAAAATTTCTGAAATTTTTAGTAACTCAAAATAAAAGTGAACCAAACTCAACAAAATTGATAGCAACTACTCCCTCAAGTGCCTAGAGGCTATATCATGCATCACAACTACTTTGGACCATATAAATTTGACGTGCAAGCTCAAGAACAAGGTCACCACAGTAGCAAAAATTAGCAATAAATAAAGCACTAGAACAAAAACTAATTGGACCATTGGAGGAGTCACATACCGAAGAACAATCCCCCAAAACAGTTTTGTGAATGGAGCTTTGAGCAAGGAGATCGAAAATGGCAGCAAGATGAGCAAGAACACGAGTTTGGGCTATGGAGTGATTTTTTCTGGAGGAAGGAGTGGAGGGGTGCTGGAATAAGTGGAGGGCAGCCACGTGGGACCCACAAGGATAGGGGGCGCGCCCAGGGGGGGTAGGGCGCGCCCTCCACCCTTGTGGCCCATTGGTGCAGCCCCCTGGTGCATGTTCAGTGCCAGAATTTTTCAAATATTCTATAAAAAATCATACTAAATTTTCAGGGCATTTGGAGAACTTTTATTGTCGAGACATTTTTTTATTGCACGGATAATTCAGAAAACAGACAGAAAATACTATTTTTGCTTTATTTAATCTAAATAATAGAAAGTAAAAGATGGGTACAGAGAGTTATGCTTTCTAAATTCATCCATCTCATGCTCGTCAAAAGGAATCCGTTAACAAGGTTGATCAAGTCAAACCTCTTCCGAATAACATGAAACCGGAGAATTTTCGAATAACACTAGGTTACCTCAACTGGGATATGCATGTCCCCAACAATAAGAATATCATATTTCTTTTTGACAGTAGGAAGAGGGAATTCAAAACCTCCAATAGTAATAGTTGAAATTTTTCCAATAGAATTGATACTATGAAGTTGAGGTTGTTTCTTCGGAAAGTGTACCGTATGCTCATTACCATTAACATGAAAAGTGACATTGCCTTTGTTGCAATCAATAACAAACGCTACAGTATTCAAAAAGGGTCTACCAAGGATGATCGACATACTGTCGTCCTCGGGAATATCAAGAATAACAAAGTCCGTTAAGATAGTAACATTTGCAACCACAATAGGCACATCCTTGCAAATACCAATGGGTATAGCAGTTGATTTATCAGCTATTTGCAAAGAGATTTCAGTAGGTGTCAACTTATTTAATTCAAGTCTACGATACAAAGAGAAAGGCATAACACTAACACCGGCTGCAAGATCACATAAAGCAGTTTTAACATAGTTTCTTTTAATGGAGCATGGTATAGTTGGTACCCCTGGATCTCCAAGTTTCTTTGGTATTCCACCCTTAAAAGTATAATTAGCAAGCATGGTGGAAATTTCAGCTTCCGGTATCTTTCTTTTATTAGTAACAATATCTTTCATATACTTAGCATAAGGAGACATTTTAAGCATATCAGTCAAACGCATACGTAAAAAGATAGGTCTAATCATTTCAGCAAAGCGCTCAAAATCCTCATCATCCTTTTTCTTGGATGGTTTAGGAGGAAAGGGCATGGGTTTCTGAACCCATGGTTCTCTTTCTTTACCATGTTTCCTAGCAACGAAGTCTCTCTTATCATAACGTTGATTCTTTGATTGTGGGTTATCAAGATCAACAGCAGGTTCAATCTCAACATCACTATCATTACTAGGTTGAGCATCAACATGAACATCATTATTAACATTATCACTAGGTTCATGTTCATCACTAGATTGTGTCTCGGCATCAGAAATAGAAATATCATTGGGATTCTCAGGTGTATCTATAGCAGGTTCACTAGCATGCAAAGTCCTATCAGTTTTCTTTTTCTTTTTATTACTAGGACTAGGTGCATCAGTACTAATTCTCTGAGAATCTTGCTCAACTCTCTTAGGATGACCCTCAGGATACAAAGGTTCTTGGGTCATTTTACCACCTCTAGTCATAACCCTAACAACATTATCATTGTTCTTACTATTCAACTCATTGAGCAAATCATCTTGTGCCTTAAGTACTGGTTCTACTTGAGTTGTAACCATGGAAGCATGTTTACTAATAAGCTTAAGATCATTAACAGTTCTACTCATATAATCAACCAAGTGGTCAAGCATGTAAGCATTACGTTTCAATTGTCTACTAACATAAGCATTGAAGTTTTCTTGTTTAACAATAAAATTATCAAACTCATCCAAGCATTGACTAGCAGACTTATTATGAGGAATATCACCTTCATCAAATCTATGGAGAGAGTTTACCTCTACTACCTGTGTCGGGTTATCAAGACCATGTATTTCTTCAATAGGTGGTAGATTCTTAACATCTTCAGGTTCAATACCTTTTTCTTTCATAGATTTCTTTGCCTCTTGCATATCTTCAGGACTGAGAAATAGAATACCTCTTTTCTTCAGAGTTGGCTTAGGAGTCGGTTCAGGAAGTGTCCGATCATTATCATTACTCAATATATTATTCAATAGCAATTCAGCCTGCTCAATAGTTCGTTCCCTGAAAACACAACCAGCACAACTATCTAGGTGGTCCCTAGAAGCATCGGTTAGGCCATTATAAAAGATATCAAGTATTTCATTTTTCTTGAGAGGGTGATCAGGCAAAGCATTAAGTAATTGGAGAAGCCTCCCCCAAGCTTGTGGGAGACTCTCTTCTTCAATTTGCACAAAATTAAATATTTCCTTTAAAGCAGCTTGTTTCTTATGAGCGGGGAAATATTTTGCAGAGAAGTAATAAATCATATCCTGGGGACTACGCACACAACCAGGAGCAAGAGAATTAAACCATAACTTATCATCACCCTTTAATGAGAAAGGAAACAATTTGAGAATATAGTAATAGCGAATTTTTTCCTCATGTGCAAATAGGGTGGCTATATCATTCAATTTAGTAAGATGTGCCACAACAGTTTCAGATTCATAACCATAGAAAGGATCAGATTCAACCAAAGTAATTAAATCAGAATCGACAGAGAATTCATAATCCTTATCAGTAACAAAAATAGGTGAA
This sequence comes from Thinopyrum elongatum, assembly GCA_011799875.1. NCBI lineage: Eukaryota > Viridiplantae > Streptophyta > Magnoliopsida > Poales > Poaceae > Thinopyrum > Thinopyrum elongatum. The sequence goes on along the minus strand of CM022303.1, from coordinate 23,524,786 downwards.
GTAGCAAAAGCAGGATCATATTTCATTCTAGCATTCAAGGATTTTTCTTTCAGTTTAGCTAACAATTTCTTAAGATCCTCTCTATCATTGCAAGCAAAGAAGTCTCTAGCGATTTCTTCATCCATAACATAACCCTTAGGTACAACAGGCAATTCATATCTAGGGGGAGAATCATCATCTTCAGTTTCAATAATATCATCAGTTTCAGCAATTTCATTCTCTCTAACCCTAGCAAGTTGTTCATCAAGAAATTCACCTAGTGGCACAGTATCATCAAGCAGAGAAGTAGTTTCATCATAAGCATCATGCATAGCAGAAGTGGCATCATCAATAACATGCGACATATCAGAATCAATAGCAGGTGTAGGTGTCGCAAATTTACTCAAAACAAAAGGAGAATCAAGTGCAGAGCTAGATGGCAGTTCCTTACCTCCCCTCGTAGTTGAGGGGAAAATCTTGGTTCTTTGATCTTTCAAATTTTTCATAGTGATCAACAGATATAAATCCCAAGTGACTCAGAGAATAGAGCTATGCTCCCCGGCAACGGCGCCAGAAAAAGGTCTTGATAACCCTCAAGTATAGGGGATCGCAACAGTTTTCGAGGGTAGAGTATTCAACCCAAATTTATTGATTCGACACAAGGGGAGCCAAAGAATATTCTCAAGTATTAGCAGCTGAGTTGTCAATTCAACCACACCTGAAAGACTTAATATCTGCTGTAAAATATTTAGTAGCAAAGTAGTATGGAAGTAACAGTAACGGTGGCAAAAGTAACAGTAGCAGTTTTGTAGTAATCGTAACAGTGGCAACGGAAAAGCAAAGTAGCAAAGAGCAATATGTGAAAAGCTCGTAGGCAATGGATCAATGATGGATAATTATGTCGGATGGAATTCATCATGCAACAGTTATAACCTAGGGTGACACAGAACTAGCTCCAATTCATCAATATAATGTAGGCATGTATTTCGTATATAGTCATACGTGCTTATGGAAAAGAACTTGTATGACATCTTTTGTCCTACCCTCCCGTGGTAGCGGGGTCCTATTGAAAACTAAGGGATATTAAGGCCTCCTTTTAATAGAGTACCGGACCAAAGCATTAGCGCTTAGTGAATACATGAACTCCTCAAACTACGGTCATCACCGGGAAGTGTCCCGACTATTGTCACTCCGGGGTTGCCGGATCATAACACGTAGTAGGTGACTATAACTCACAAGATAGGATCAAGAACGCAAATATATTCATGAAAACATAATAGGTTCAGATCTGAAATCATGGCACTCGGGCCCTAGTGACAAGCATTAGGCATAGCAAAGTCATAGCAACATCAATCTTAGAACATAGTGGATACTAGGGATCAAACCCTAACAAAACTAACTCGATTACATGATAGATCTCATCCGACCTATCACCGTCCAGCAAACCTACGATGGAATTACTCACGCACGGCGGTGAGCATCATGAAATTGGTGATGGAGGATGGTTGATGATGACGATGGCGACGGATTCCCCTCTCCGGAGCCCCTAACGGACTCCAGATCTGCCCTCCCGAGGAAGAACAGGGCTTGGCGGCGGCTCTGTATCGTAAAACGCGATGAATCCTTCTCTCTGATTTTTTTGTCCCCGAACGTGAATATATGGAGTTGGAGTTGAGGTCGGTGGAGGTCCAGGGGGCCCACAAGGACGGATGGCGCGCCCCAGGGGGGTGGGCGTGCCTCCCACCCTTGTGGCTAGGGTGTGGGCCCCCTTCACTTGTTTCTTTCGCCAATATTTTTTATTAATTCCAAAAATCATCTCCGTGAAGTTTCAGGTCATTCCGAGAACTTTTATTTCTGCACAAAAATAACACCATGGCAATTCTGCTGAAAACAGCGTCAGTCCGGGTTAGTTCCATTCAAATCATCCAAATCAGAGTCCAAAACAAGGGCAAAAGAGTTTGGAAAAGTAGATACGATGGAGACGTATCATGCGGGCACGGGCGGTCTCCGATGGGTGCGGCGAGGCACAGAGAAGGCAGCGGTGAGCCGGGCGTGAGGGGGGCCGCGTGCGTGCTAGGTGAGACGCGGCCACAGTGGCGCGCGTGGGGGCTCGGTCGGGAGGCCGCGGGCGGCGAGCAGGGAACGGCGACGCGGGGGCGCGTAGTCGCGATCCGGTGAGCGGCGAGGGCATGGATCCGGTGACGGGGAAGAGAGAGGAGGGCGAATGGGGCTCACCCCCGTTGTAGTCGAGGGAGAGGTGAGGAGGCAAGGCGACGGCGGCGGGGCAGTGCGGGATCGAGCTCCTCCCTGATCCAGAACCAGTCGAGTGGGGGGTCCGGGGAGGAGGACGAGGTGTCCGGTGAAGGGGGAGGCGGGGACGCGGATGCCGGCGAGGTAGCGAAGGGCGGCGCCAGCGACGCTGGTGAGGGGCGGCGGGGCGACGGCGTCGAGGACGCCCAGATCCAATTGAGGGGGGAGGAGGAGAACGAGGGGGAAGTGGGGGAGCGAGTGGGGGTGGTTAGGGTTTCGGGGTAACAGGGGGCCATATAGGCCAGGCGGGGCGTGCGGGGGAGTGGGCCGGCCTGGCCGGTCAGCTGAATGGCCAGCTAGTCCACGAGGTCCACTGGGGAAGTTTTTTTTTTCATTTATTCTTTTCTTTTTGCACTTCTTTTAGCTAGGAAATGTATTTTGTAAAATGTGGGACCTGACCCCATAAATGCCTTGCATTAGCTAGCACTACCACAAAATGTTTGGGAGGCTTTTGAGTTAGTTTGGATTTTTCATGAATGGAAAAGGCATTTAAATATGTTGTTCTAGCCACTGTTGTAATTACTATAGGGCATTAAACCACATTGTAAAAATGTTGGTTCACCACCATAATTAGTTATGAAATATTTGCAACATTATGAGCATTTTAGTTTTCACATTTTGAAAACTTTAAATTTTGACTTTATTTTAAATTTGAATTTCAACCAGTTTGAATCATCGTGGGATTTAGTAACAGGAATCGTGGTGACGTGGCAACATTAGTGGAGGGTTACTGTAGATTAAATATCCGGGCGTCACAATTCTCCTCCACTACAAGAAATCTCGTCCCGAGATTTAAGGGGTGGAGTAAGGGGGAAGGGATTTGATTACGAAATTCTAACGGGTCTTCTCGGTCTTGGTTGCTCTTCTCGAAGATGTCCATCCATTACGTCGATGTCTTCATTTCTCTGCTTTGGGTCATCATGATGAAGTCATCATCCTTTCTTCGGGGTCTTCATCGTACTTGCGAATAGGTAAGGGGCAGCTCGACAACGATAGGATGATAGAAGGGGTAATCATATGGGATTATCCCATGAATGAACTCATGAGTATCTCTCGAGTTGAACAAATGAAACACATCGAGAGCAAGAAGGTACAATAAGAAGTCTCAAGCGGATAGACAATATTGCGATGTGTGGAACAGAGTGTGAAAAGGGGTTCAGAGCAACGAGAATAAGTATTGCGTCTGAAACCAGAATAGATCACTAGGAATGTGGCTTGTGAATTACATACGAAGCCAAGCGTGAGGAATAACTCTAGAAACAAGGGTGTATAGGTGAGTCAGGTTACGATCCTATGGAACTGTGGGTTATGGGCCCACCATGTGAGTTAAAAGTAGAAAGGGGCACTGACATCTTTCACGGTCATGATAGCTAGGTGGGTCAGAGGATAGCTTGTCAGTTATGTTGGCAACAACGTCAGTACCAAGGACGAGGGACGAAGAGAACCATTTTCCTGCTCGTTTGAACGAGGCGGACCAATAGGCAAAGTTTTCGTCCATCGGTGGCTATCGGAATGTCATCAACAATAGTAACAGGGTCTCACTGACAGAGTTGTACACCGGGGTGTTACATAAGCATTGAATTATTTCTTCTTATATTATATAGATCATGAGAAGGTCAAACAAACCAATGGAAAGGAAAATGTGTTTACACACCAGAATTGGGAGTATATCCTGCTGAAGGAAAAGCGGAGCAGGATATACATGATAGGACAACAAGTTCAAAAGTATGTAGATAAAGGGACGAGGAAAGATTCATGATATTACCCATACAACGGTGTTTGGATATTAGATCAAGAAACATTTAGCATTGCGCTTCCAATGTTCTTATTGATGTTCGGAGTACCACAGTTATGCTTCGAGGTAGCAATACCATAGTGTTTCAAGTAAAAGGTTGGATCTGAAGAGCACAAGAGTTACAAAGGAACAATTACAAGAATAGCAGGGAACTCAATGTCAGAGCAAAACATGACCAAGTCTGTGTTGGTAGGAAGTCAAGGATGGTGTCGATGACAACACAAATCATCGAGGGGCAAGGATGGTATTTCTCACCATGAATTCGATTGATATCTTAGAACAAGACAGTATATTGATGGTGATCACGACTAATTTTGCCGAAAGGCTCTATGAAGATGCCATCGAGCAGCAACGACATCAAGCAAAAGGAATGATGAAGCGAAGGCTATTGGAACCACGGATACGACACAAGCTCGAAGTCAAACTTGTTGTTCGAGGTGAAATGATAAGATGAGGAAAATCGACATAAGCTTAGCTCATCATCGGAAGCTGCTCCGGGCATAAGGATCAGGTAGCACAGTTAAAAGTTGGCACGATAAAGATATAGCCGATCAGGCTAGAAATGATGTGATGGGGTATTAAACTTCCCAGTAACAAGTACTAGGGGTAATACCGGAAGGTAAATCGGAGTACAGGTTGGACGGGTAAAATGATCTGCAGAGGACAAGTATTTTAACTTATCCGAGAAATGGAATCAAGGAGGAAATATGGTCGGAACCACGATTGTAAAGGATCAATTCATAGATACAAGATGAACTTGTACCAAGGAAATAATTATTTTTACGAGCAGCTTCCATGATAAGTTCTACATCGGGTCCATGGGCATGAACACAAAGGTTCAAGGTCGACTCCCACTTATCCAATGCGTAACCTTTCATTCACTCCTCATTTTCGATCATGAAGATCATGGTGCTACTTTGAAGCACAAGTGTGGAAAAAGGATAGTAGCATTGCCCCTTCTCTCTTTTCTCTCATTTTTTTCTTTTCTCTTTTTTTTTTCTTTTTATTTTTTGGTGGGCATCTTTGGCCTTTTTTTTTATTTGGGCTTCTCTGGCCTCTTTTATTTTTTATAAAGTCCGGAGACTCATCCCGACTTATGAGGAAATCATAGTTTCCATCATCCTTTCCTCACATGGGACAATGCTCTATAATGATGATCATCACACTTTTATTTACTTATAATTCAAGAATTACAACTCGATACTTAGAAAAATATATGACTCCATATGAATGCCTCCGGCGATGTACCGGGATATGCAATGATCTAGCGTAAGCCATGAAAACATCATGCTAACTATCTTACGATTATGCTAAGCAATATGATGATGATGATGCGTGTCATAATAAACGAAACGGTGAAAGTTGCATGGCAATATATGTCGGAACAGGTACCCCCACCCCCACAAGCACATCTCCCCTGTCTCTCGTGCTCTCTCTCTCTCCATAAACCCTCACCCGCCCCGCGACCGGAATTCGTACAGATCCGGCCTTCCCAGGACGATTCCCGCCGATTCCCGTACTCACCGCCGCCAGTCCCGGCCGTCCATCCATCTCCATCCAGAGATCCCCACCCCTCCTCGTCGCTGTAGTCTGTACTGACGCCACATCTAGCACCTTGCTAGCTCCACCGTGGAACCACCGCCGCCCACCCCACCCCACCCTCCCGGCGTGCGCTCTGGCGTGTAGGACGGCCGTTACCCCCCAGGTTGCGGCGCGAACAGCGGCGAGATGGGGGCGGACGAGAGTAGCGAAGCTTCCTCTTACAGCTCGTCCACTACAGCTGCTTCCTTCCTTCATCCCGTGGAGGCTTTCAGACATCCCGACCTGCAGGTAGATACATGGAGCCATCGTGAGCAATCCATGTTATCATCCGCGGAATCTGATGTGCCCAACCATTTCTTTCGTGGCTTGCTTCAGATTAACCAGCAGTGTCGTTTAAGCTGTTTCAGTATTTATTTTTATTTATGCAGGAAAACAGAGCACGCCTTATGCCTTTTCTCTGAAAACAGAGCATGCCGTGCTCAGTTGATTATACGGGTGGTGATGGTCTTGAAAGTCTGTCTGAACTCCAACTTTTGCAAACCTGAGATCAACACTAAGCAAGTTGGCATCGGCAGTCTGCTGCTTGGCGTCAGTTAGTAGCAAACATTCACAACTCCCCACACATAGGCACAGTCAAAAAGCTCAACACTAAGCAGTTACAGGAGATTAGTAGAGATGGAACAACAATATTTACTTCCAATCCTACCAATGCGAAAGAGTTGTGGCAGGGGCAAAGGCGGGGAAGTGGCTGGATGTGGTGAGGAAGGAGCAGAGGGCGGTGCGTCTGCCAAACCCCATCGCCAACGACATGACGCACCTCACCACCCAGGCGCAGGTCCGGCTCTGCAAGATGCTCGCCGACGCATACATCGCCACACTCTGATGATAATGATAATCCAGTCATCAATCAGTGTGTGTGCCTGCCTGCCTGATTAGTACTACTAGTGTTCACTTGACCACACTATCATTGATTCCACGGAAGAGTTGATTTGGTGACGATTAGTTGTTGACAACAGATGAATAGATCTGCTTTGGTGATGTGGAGTCTGTAGCAGTAGTTGCAGGAATGATAGTTCACGTCAGGCTCCAACGAGCTCAGATTATTGCTGCCATTGATTGTTATTGGCATTGTAGGAACAACTGGAACAATCTCATCACCAGTACGACATTGCCGTTTCGCCGAGGGAAAATCCTTCGCCTTTGTTATGTTTATTAATTACCTGATGAAAGTGAAAATAAGCCTTGTTTCAACAGCACAGAGTTTGTTATTAAGTACACACAGAAATTACAATGATGTAGTCATAGATTGGAATCTACAGCACGGACTTGAAAAGAAGCCTCATGTTTTCTCGCAAGAAAAAAAAAGAAGCCTCATGTTTGTAACTTATTGCAAACTCATTGATATTGGCAGGAGCTATCAATGAGTTTCTTATGAACTGCTTCCGATTCCAGTAATAGTTATCAAGCTGAGCCGCACAATTAACTTGCGATACATTGGTAGGGTAGAAGAAATATATATATATATATATATATATATATATATATATATCTAGTGTTGGAGTCACACCACCTGCCTTGTGCTGTACAGATTAAAGCAACGAGGCAGCTCGTGTATGAAATAAGTACTACTCTTCTTTTTTTGAGAAAAATGAAATACTAGTTTTCTTTTTGAGGCAAGAATGAAATACTAGTACATCGGGCCTCCGCAAAGAGAGACAATTGGGCCCGCTAATCCAATCCCACCTGTCTGCTGCTGCAAGTTGGTCCATCGGGCCCTCCTGAATCTGATGCTGCCCACTGCGTCTCGTCTGCTTCAGCGCAGCCAAATCTCTCCTCCACGACGCCGCCGTTGCAGCGCCGCTCCAGGCGACGAGGAGGAGGGCGGCTGCCTCAGGCCGCGGGGCGAGCAGCGGAACCTTCCTCTCTTCCCCTCTGCGCCCGCCCTGCCGAGGAGGACGGCGGTTGGCCACCAGGTCGCGGCGCGCACTGCGCCAAGATGGGGGTGGATCCACCATTGCCTCCTTCATCGCCAAGTTGCGGAGGCTTCAGAGATTCCCACCTGCTATCACCGAATTTGATGTGAGAAACATTTATTTAGACATACACAACGGAAGGGAGATTGATTATTTACCAGGGGACTCACGCGTATGCCGATTTACTTGGCAGCTATTCTGGATTTCCATGGCGCCGTCATCACTAAATAAATGTATCGCTCCGTAAACTAATATAAGAGCGTTTAGAATACTAATGTAGTGATCTAAACCCTCTTATATTAGTTTACAGAGGGGTATTTATATGGGATAGAGGAGACCAAGTGGAAATACTCCCCACCTTCTCTGCAGCGCCTTCCCAACTCTGGGCAGCCATCTATGCTCAAGTATTCGAGGGCTGGCAACCGCTCCAGGAGACCATGCGGGAATTCCTCCAAAGCTCGACAACCCCAAATCGTCAATTCCCTAAGAGAAGTGAGGCCACACATCCCATCAGGCAGTGCTTTCAGGCCACTGCAGAAATTCACTTCGAGACTTCTCAGTTTTGCCAGATTCCCAAGGTTCGAAGGCAGTGCTTTCAGGCCACTGCAGAAATTCACTTCGAGACTTCTCAGTTCTGCCAGATTCCCAAGGTTCGAAGGCAGTGCTTTCAGGCCACTGCAGAAATTCACTTTGAGACTTCTCAGTTTTGCCAGATTCGCAAGGTTCGAAGGCAGTGCTACCACACTGAGGCAGCCTGAAATCATCAATGCCTCTAGGGACAACGGAAGGGCCTCCTCCTCAGACGACGAAGTGTTCCCCTCCAGGTTGTGACAATACCTGATATGCAGAGAGCGGAGGCAATCCAAGGACCGAAGCTCCTCTGTTGGCCAGCGGACAAGATTGCTGCAACTGCTAATCGTCAGATTTTCCACGAACGAAAAGCATTTCCAAACCATAAGTTGTGATCTGGACAATCGAGAGCTTCTGACCAAGCTGTTGGGGCCTCGCAGATACAAATGCTTCAGTTTTTCAAGAGGTATTTGACTTTGGCTTTGCTGGGCGTCTAGGGACAACATGGGTATGTCTTCCAGAGACCCAAGAGTTAATCTGACGAGAAATGGCCAAGAGCCTAAACGGATGCACATAATAACTGAACTGACTGCAGTACTGTGAACTCCAACTATGCTCAAGTCGTTGATGATGGGGATCACTGGAATGCTTGCAAGCTTGGGGCACTTTTCAATCTTTAGCACTTCAAGCATCGGGAACGTTACCAGGTTATCACAACTAGGCTCTCCCACACTATTTTCTGCCCATGTCTCCAGGCTTGGTAAATCAATCAACTCCATCCTCTTCAACCAAGGGAAAATTGGCGGAGGGGTAATGCATCCTCCGGCTTCGACATCAAGGTTATTACATAATGTGGTCAGGTTATCCATCTTCTGTAAGGACAAAATCTCCAGAGTGACCGAGAACCATACGACAGGTATACTCTTGCATCTTGGGCAATCGGACATTTCGAGTTCTTTCAAACTGTTAAACATCTGAGGCTCTCCCACACTATTTTCTGCCCATATCTCCAGGCTTGGTAACTTAATCAAGCACAACTTCTTCAAATTTGGGAAAAATTGCAACGGGGTAATGCGTCCTCCAGCTTCCACGCCAAGGTTATTGCATAATGTTGCCAGGTTATCCATCCTCTGTAAGACCAAAATCTCTAGAGAGACCGAGAGCCATATTACAGGGATACTCTTGCATTTTGGGCAGCCAGACATTTTGAGTTCTCTCAAGCAGTCAAACATCTGGGGCTTTCTCATCCATTGTGATATTTCTAGGCCATGATATCCACATACCTCCAGTTTTTGGATATTACTATGAGGTTCTAAACACTGAAGCACTTCTTCCACATCTCTAGGCTCATCATCTATTTCTTGGTCCCAAGAGAACAACAACTCACTTATATTTTTCTTCTGGCCGAGATTGGCTTCTTTTGCATTCTCGCCACTCTTTATCTTTTCCAAATTCAGTAGTTCCAACCTATTGCTAAGGCGTTGCAGGTCTTTGAGCTGCTCTATTCCAAGGCCATCTCCAGTATCGACAACAAATGTTGTTAATATCTGAAGGTTATTCAATAGACCAAAGTTTGGAGACATACTTTCAAGACGACCACAACCAGAAAGATGAAGATGGATGAGCTTTCTCAGTCTTGCCATGTCTTTTGGTAACTGCCGCAGCTTCGTGCATTCTATGAGTCTCAGTGTTTGCAAGTTATACAACACACATATTGATTCTGGCAACTTAGTGATGTTAGACCAGGAGAGGTCAAGATATCGTAGATGTTTTGCATTTGTGTCCTTGCAATTGGCAACTGAATAAGGGGAGCAATGCAATGCTCTCAGTGATGCCGATACCTGCAGCAACTCTTTAAAATCCTTGTGTGATTCTGAAGGAGCTAACAAAGTGCGGAGGTTTGTTCTGCCTTTGCATAACCCACTGATTTGTTCCAATTCATCATTTGACATTTGCATGTGACAAACATCTTTTAACAATGCTTTCTGCTGAGTCAGTTCTTCTATACTTGCACATTCATCAGTGACATCTTTTGCTAGATCATGCATTAAATAATGCATTTTACAGTTAATAGTTGTACCATCGTTGTGTTTGTGCTCCTGCTTATCTTGAAGGAAGGACCTCCAAACCAGCTCATCGAAAATGAATCCTCCTTTCTGTGTTAAATCCATTGTTCCCTTCTCTTGAATAAAACCATTTGCCATCCATAGTTGGATCAACTCGTCCTTTTGCATCTCATAGTCCTTGGGGAAAACTGCTAAGAATGCAAAACATTGCTTCATTTCAGATGATAGGTGTTTGTAGCTCAACTTTAGGATGGACATGATTTCATCTTTCCCTCTAACATTATCAGTAATATTACTTTCTTCGATGGCCTCCCATTCTTGTACTTGTTGGTATGAACTTAGCAATCCACCCATTGTCTTGAGAGCAAGAGGCAGCCCCCTGCATTTATTGACAATACGTTTGCCAATGCTGACCAACTCTGCTTGCTCCTTCTCTACACCGTTGCTATATGCTTTCTGTGCAAACAGTTCCCATGAATCTTGTTCACTCAGACATGCTAGCTTATGGGGTCGAAGGGTCTGCATTATAGAGGCCACTTTATGGCTTCTAGTTGTGACGACTATTACGCTTCCTGGTCCACCAACAGAACACAAAAGAGGCTTCAGGACATCCTCCCACTTCCTCGCATCTTCATTCCACACATCATCAAGCACAAGCATAAACCTTTTTTGGCCAATGACTTGCTCAAGTTGCTTTTGCAATAGTTCAATCGTGTCAGGCATGTCACATCTTCCGCTTACAGCCAATTCAATGATGGATTTCATAAGAGGAATGCCAGCAAAGTTGTCAGACACACAGTGCCACATCTTTAACTCGAAATGTTGCTGGACCCCTTGGTCATTATATACCATCTTAGCAAGAGTCGTCTTGCCAAGACCTCCCATCCCAATGATGGGCAGCACCTGCACCCTCCGCTGATCTTGCTGGTCCAGCAACAACTTCACCAGCACCTTCTTATCATCATCTCTTCCAAAGATCTGGGTAGTCTCGTCCAGTTTTGAGTGCGTCTGCCGCCAAGGATGTTCCTGCTTCTCCCTACGGACAGTATTCTCCAGGCCAAACTTGTTCATCTCCTCAACGAACTTATTGATCTTCTCGAGGACGCTCTTGAGTTTCTTGCTCATTTCAAAACGGAATAGCAGTGGTCTGCGGTGCGTGAAGTAGCCGAGTACCTTGCGGGAAGTGGACATGCCAATCTTAGACTGGCGGCGCAGCGCCTCGTACTGGAAGTCGTCGAGCACGTCGTTGGCCTCATAGGCGACGGACTTGAGCTCCTTCATCCAGCTCTTGACATAGTTGTTTGTCTCGCTCCTCTCCTCAGCGTTGGCGAGCTTGCACTCGACGGCTAGCAGCTGGCGTTCCAGGGTTCGGCGGTCGTCGTCGAGGCCACACATGCGGGTCATGGTCTCGACAAGTGCGTCTGCAGCCTTGCCGGCCATGCCGCGCACTAGAGGGAGAAGCAGCGACTCTGCCATGATCTTGCAGGTCGGAGGAATAAGAAACTGCAGAAGGTAAGAAGAGAGGTTAAGCACTGACAGAACATGAACAACCTTGTAATCCTCCTATTTTATAGTTCCACAATAGCTTAGCTTGTATAGCTCTTATATATCCTTCTGTACATAAAAATTCCAGTGGTGTTTTGGCCTGCTGTACAGCTAAAAAAACAGAACCTGAACAATTGTAGAAGAGCAGAAAAAGCCCAGGGATCTAGCAGAGAATTCACCTTAACAATGGCCGAATTTGATCTTGTCCAAATTGGTGAAAGAGCAGCGTATTGCTGCTTCCTTGGCCGCCCCTGTGTAGGTCTCTTCACGCACCAAGGCTGCTATGGACTTGTGTGGTTGCTGGAGAGAGGATGGAAGTAAATGGAGATAAGATCAAGAAATCCGTATTGACTGACTACTGACTGACTGATACATGTACCTATCGGTGGTCCCTCACTTATTTGCAACCATACATCACTATTATTGAATATTTCTATATTTTTTTAATTCTATATACTTTCATATACTAAAGGGGAGCCTTGGCGAACAGTAAAGCTGTTGCCTTGTGACCATGAGGTCACGGGTTCGTTTCCTGGAAACAGCTTCTTGCATAAATGTAGGGAAATGATGCGTACTATAGACCCAAAGTGGTCGGACCCTTCCCCGGACCCTGCGCAAGCGAGAGCTACGTGCACCGGGCTGCCCTTGTTTTGCATATACTCTGTTTTCCCTATACACAACTGTTTCTTTAGGTCGTTTTAGCATTGCCATTGTGTTAGTGCGGTGAATTATATTTTCTGTGTTTATTTAATCTTCTTAAGAACATCCAGTGTAGTTGGTGTCTAATTGTTCAGTTAGTAAAAATAATTGTGGAGGAACCATTTTGGTCAGAGAAAAGGCAGTGGTAGGGAATAAAGTTGGAAAGGGTGTGGAAATGTTGTATTTATGTCAACAACACTTCCCTTTCCCTCAATAAATACTGGAATACCGATATTCAAGCCAGCTGTGAGTTTATGCTGCAACTTGCATATACAAACAATTGCCTGTACCATCATCACTTCATTTTCTAACTTGTCAATAGGACAATAAGCGAGACGTCAATGCATCTGCTGTGAAGACTGAAGACTTGTTCTCACTTGTGTCGCTAACGGTTCTGCAGGAATAGGCAAGACGTTCAATCTGTCACTTGTTTTATGGGCGTACAAGATGGGAGGCGCGCCACACGGACCTGGTAATTGATCCATATCATATTTGGTTTGCTATATGCATTAATTATTTTTTCTGTTGGCTACTGCTCCAGAACAAATAGACACCAGAAATCTTATAACCAGGAAGAATTTCTGTGTGGAATGTATTACCTATGTTATGCCAAGAAAACTCTGAAGAGGCGCTCCTGCGTGACGTATCGGCCCAAATGCAACTCAATTCTCTACCTGCAGAGCTTAGATCACCAAATAAATATCAGTGTTAACAATGGCTGTTGGAACACATAAGTAAACTTGTATTATAAAGGGCACCGGAGTAAGATAAATCATCTGTAGTGCAAAAATATCAGTTTCGATACCTGATGTTCCATTCTCTCTTTCAGTTTCGATACCGGAGTAAGACCGGAATTCTTCATGTACTAACAGCATGCAGTTGTTTGCTTAACTACTATAACCTTCTTCAGGGTTCTATAGGCATTGCTCTGCAACTGCACAATGAGGTATGGTACTAGAGGCTGGGGTGCACCCTTGGCGCGCCTCCTGAGGCAGACCTGTGCGCACAAATCCTGCCGATAGAGTTTTGAACGTTCGTATGCAACCCAGATGAGCGCCAGATGTCAAAAAAAAAAAGAATATACTTAATAGAACTGCATCGGTAGGATCTTGTTGGATTTACACAGGATTAAGCTCATTGACAACCATGCACTTTAATTAAAAATCTCTATAGAACATCATTCACAACTTTTTCACCAGGGTGAGAGGAGCATTTGAGGCTTTTCTAATACAATGATTATAACTTTCCTACGTAAAGCTGACATGCTAAGAAAGCCTTAACTTCTCTGTGAGAGCTTCAAAAAATGAGAGACTCATGGAAGGCTTAGTTTGGTCTTGCGGTCTGCATCTTTGCCACAAAACTTCTTTTGCTTTATGTACAAGAACTGCAAAAGAAAAATATCAAGCACATCATCACCGCTGAAGTGATAACAAGAGAGTAGTTTGAAAACCATTCCAGTGCTGCTCGAGAAGCATACTTTAAGTACTAAACATGCCAAAATTGTTGGAGGTACAACCATACTAAATACACAAAAATCAATGCTCAGGAAGCACAACAAAACATGCCAAAATCTTTGGAGGTACAACCTGAGTTAATTCACAAAAATCAACGCTCAAGAAGCATAACTGAACATACCAAAATCTCTGGAGGTAAGACCTGAATGAATCCACAGAACACCACCAAAGTTCAAGCACGCGCATAGGACTGCTAAGCACAAATATTTGCAGATGTGAATTTTCATGGAACATGCCAAAAGATAATACCTAGAAGTATTTGGCTGCTCATCATCTTCTTCCATAGGTGTTGAAGTACCATAGCCATATGGGAATGGTGAAAAATATGGTCCATTACTTGTATCCCCACCAATATATTCATCGTCTGGTGATCAATAAGTGATACCCGCTTCTTTGTCGGAACTTTATCTTCAGTACCAAGAACATTTCCAGCATTTGAAGGAACAATCTCTTGAAATCTGCAAAAGACGGAAAAAATGGTTAAAGGACATAGCTTAAGAGCACAGTTCTTAAATTCAATTTTAACATTATTAAGACCTCAGTCCATAGTGAAAATTAGACATGCAAAAGACAATTAGTTCATCTGCAGCAAGACACAATGCGTAACCTTTGATAACAAAACTACAGGTTTTATCATTATATATCTGATTCACCTCATGAATATCTGCATTTAGTCATACAAGGGACAAATTAATCAACGCATAGGGCCTGTGTTTGGAGTTGATGGCCACCTCAAGGCGTGCGCGGCCGCTGGCGAGATTATAAACAGAAATTATGCTTGTAATAGAGAGTAATAAACATGGTGACTACGCATGCGTCGATCAACCATCCTGAATCTCCTGACATGCATGTTAAAGATTATTGTTACCATCTTGTATCCATAAGATGGAATAAAGCTTATTCAGTTTGAATTCTGATTTCTACTTTATTTTATCATGCATACTACCACTACATACACCAGAGAGCTTTTTCGCATACAAGATGCATGCAAGATCACAAGCATACCATCTATGTGCAAGTAGGTTGCACGCCATCTCCAATCCTCATCGAACTTCACCAATTTTGCTTCAATAATATTGGAATTCACTTTCCTAAATCCTGTACAAGATCCTCGGCGTCACAATGCCTCTGATGTCCAAGCGATCACACTTTCCTGTGACCAATTTTACAAGCATCCAGCTATGAAGGCAAAGTCACCCATAGCTGAAATCTTAATCCACGCACCACTAACCTGCACATGAAAGCATTTTCGACAATCAGGAAAAATATACAATGACATATCTTGACAACGAAAGGAAAGCTACAAGCATGCAATGCTCAGAAGGAACACTACACTCTTCCAGGTTCTCACTGTAACTTAGTTTAGTAATGCACGAGCATGAAACAAATGGCACTAATTCTACCAAAATCATGTGTCATTTGCATAAACTATCATGTAGATATTGCGTGTAAGATTGAGAAGTTTCTGCTGCAACCAAGAGAGCACCACAGAGGAAAATGGGTGGACGATCAGAGAGGAAGAAAATGAGAAAGCAATAAGAAGGGGAGAGGAGTGGGGGCTAGCGGCCGGGAGAATTGGCGGCGGCTCACCTTGTCCTGTAAGTTTGTGTACATAACCAGGTAGCTTTGGCTTATCAGTTGATGCAAATGAACATAGAGAGAACTAATCAACTACAAAGGAAATATAAACTCACCAATTTATCCCTCTAAACAAATTGGCAATATCATTCGAAGAAAGTAAGGAGCTAATCATGTCTAAAAACAAATATCTAAAATAATTTTAGGAGCAGAATTGCAACACCAAATACCACTTCCAATGATTTGGCAAATAAAAACTTGCAAGATTATTATTAAGGATAAACTCTTTAAATTGAATCGCAACATTGTAAAATACAACAATATTATCACACCAGCATATGTTGTAAGAAATACCGTAATCAAAAGCAAGAATGCACTTCAACTGAAACACTGTTATCATTGTCGTTATTATTGCTACCTAGAAGCATACATGAGGAAATAAATAGGAGTTTGGATGAGGAAACTCTCTTGCTCATGACCCTCCCTTGCAGGCACAAACATCATTTCAGGGAGTGGGAAACTTTGGCAGTGTTAACTACAGTTTTCACATAGAAATAATCAATACCAGCTAAGCTTTCGGTGACGGTCAGCAAATGTTCGCCGGTACCCAAGCTGCTGTACTTGGCCACATAGTCCTTGATGGAGATCGCAACCTCAAACTTGTGCGGATAGGGGTCGATACCCACGCTTCTAAGAGAATCGAGCATCTTGAGCCTATTGTCGTTGTATTGGTACAACAAGAAACAGAATCAGCAAAGCTTTCTATCTGAAAGGATATATTTTCTTACTGCTGATAGTTTGGAGAACTGACTGTGGGGTTTGTTTCTTCACCATCCCCAGCAGGACCATGTTGTTGTGCCAGCATGCCATCCCCAGGTAGATCCTAAGAAGATAAACACCAGTTGTGAGTTGTGACCAACTAAATTAAAAGATTTGGGGCCAAGTGCATGCAGTACAACTAAACCAACAGGCAAAAGAGAAAATTCAGAGGAGTAAAAGATCATAAGACAACCAAACTTGAATTTCCTAGTAAGAACTGAGAAACGAGTTCCGAGGGTTACTACCATCCAAAGTTCCAAAACGATGAATCGAGATTTGAAACACCTAAACAAACAAGAAAAAGGTGAAGTGCAGATGGTGATTGAAAATACCATGCGGTCCTCTTCCTGTTCCATCAACTGCTCCGCCTGCCTCCCCTCTTGTGTGTCTCCAGCTACTGCATCAGCACCAAATGAGAAACAATAATGCGCAAAAGCAGAGCACGAACACCAGCCAAGAGAAGAACAGTAGCATTACTCACTCAAACTTGTTGGATCCACCTGTCGGATGAAGATGAACTCGATCGAACTGCCGGTGATCCTTCATCTTTGACTTCCTCCGGGGCGGCCGCGATGCCATTTACATTGGGGCCATGGTGTCCCTAGAGACCTCTGTGATGACCCCGGCTTAATCGTGCACTAACCATACACGCAAGTGCGCATGATCAAGCCTAAGGACTCACTTGAAGATATCACAACACAACTCTAAAACATAAATAAAGTCATACAAGCTTTATATTACAAGCCAGGGCCTCGAGGGCTCGAATACATAGCTCGATGGCAAACAAGTGTCAGCGGAAGCATCAGATATCTGGGTACAGATATAACAGATTTATAGATAGGCCTTTAAGAAGGCGGGGTAAAATAAAACACTACGATCGAACGGCGTAGGCCTCCTGCCTAGGACCCTCCGAACCTACTCCTGGTCGTCGGACGACTCCTCGTAGTAGTACTCGCCTGGAGGGTAGTAGTAGTAGTAGTAGCCGTCGGCGGGGACAGCCGGCTCCGGGGCTCCGTCGTCTGGTTGCATCAAACGGATATGGGGAGAAAAAAAGAAAGCAAAGCAAACGTGAGTACTCATCCAAAGTACTCAGCAAGCAAGGATCTACACTACATATGCAACATTATCAAAGGAGGCTGTATATGTGGACTGGGCTGCAGAAATGCCAGAATAGAAGGGAAAGCCTAGTCCTATAGAAGACTAGCATCTTCAACATCTTCAGCGGTCTTGCAGCATTAGAGGAGTGCAGAATAATATAATGTAAAGTAATAGTAGTGTCATCAACCTCGCCCAGAGATTCTTCCTCGACTCCCTGCGAGAAAGCAATCCCAGAGCCATACTATCCAGTTATCATCTCAAGTATCAGGTTCTAGTTGTATCGATCGGGATACAACTCCGAGTGTCCGTTACCGTAGGACAGGCTATCGATAGATTGTTTCTTCCCTGCAGGGGTGCACCAACTTACCCACCACTCTCGTTTAACTCCGGTCGGACACACTTTTCTGGGTCATGCCCGGCCTCGGCCAAATGATACGCCGCAACCCGACCTAGGTTTAACAGAGAGGTCAGCACGCCGGACTAAACCTATGCCCCCAGGGGTCTTGGGCCATCGCCCCGGGAACTCCTGCATGTTACGGGGCCGCCGAGAGCAGACCTAGCAACCCCTTATACAAGCGCGGTTGCGTTCCCAGTCCAACTCGGCATGCGCCGCTCCTTACTGACATCAATTAAGCTTCGGCTGATGTATACGACGCAGAATGCCCATACTATGCCCACGTGATGGTTAGTGCTATCAGGCCAGAGGCCCCTCGGATCAAATATCCAAACCGTTAGTTGATTAGGAGCGCGGTAACGAGCAGAGACTCACGATCGATGTGACCCCGTCGCCCCGTCTCGAGGACTTGTGGCAAGGGCTAAGAATGCCCGGCCACGCCTCGTATTCATTGCTCGGGCACCGTCCAGGTCCACCCGACTCTCGCAAGACCGTCGGGAACTCAGGTCCACCTCTACGGGGTGGTACCGCCTGTCCCTCCAGTCCTGCAGTATAAGTAACTCTAACGGGTACCCCTTAGGGCCGACCCGTCCTTATCCAGTTTAATCAGTATCAACAATAATGTAAAGGCATCCGTGTGGCCACCACATCAAGAAGGAATCCAAGGCATCACCCTCGTTGGATTCCCACCTGATGTAAACATCAAGGTGAACTAAAGAATCATCACCCTCGAGGTCCACGCTTGAGGTGTTGCACGACAGTGTCGTTATCGGGAATGGAGAAGGAGGAATCACCCTCGATGACCATAACCGATGAACTAACCTACAAGGTTATCATCAGAAGTGCTGACGAGGTATCACCCTCGGCACTCGATAGTAACCCAGTAACGACGAGCAACTAAGGGGGAAGTGATGTGCGGTGCCGGGGCCTGGTCTTCGATCCCGTTGATCGGGTCTTCTGAAAATCCAGCGGGGCAGTCGGGACAAAGTGGGGTCTCTGATGGGTCTCTACCCAGCCTATACTAAACAGTTTAGGATAACAGGAAGGTATCAACAGCAGGTTACAATAAACAGGCTATGCAACAGAAATAGGATAACAGTAACAACAGCAACTTCTAATGCAAGCATAAGAGGGAGAAGATTAGGCGATATCGGTATGCTCAAAAGGGGGGTGTGTGGCACCCCGGCTCAGAGAACCGGTTTACCAGTGTTTCCAACCCAGAGATCAAGTCTTCTGGAAACACACAACAACTTGAACAAAACATAGCTGAACTTTTATTGATAATAGTCGAGTACAAGCTTATATATTACATGATCATCGAGGCCAAAAGCACTTCTAGTGCTATGACAATATCTACATTATTTATCTAACATATCAAGACCTCGGTATTACTGCGGAATACTACAGCGGAAAACTACTGCGTAGCGGAACATGATAGTAACTCCATCCACAGGGACACTGCTAAGGACACATCCTAGGCATCGCAACACGGACCTTCGAGACCTCCGTCTCAGTCTTCTCCTGCATCTGGCATGATACGCCAGGTGAGTACTTTGAATGTACTCGCAAGCACATGACAACCAAATATGCAGCAAATAATAGCATGGCAATCAACTTGTTAACTCTTAACTGATTCACTTACTGTTATTAACTTACTCATATTCGGGTTGTCTCACAACCCTCGGAATACTCGATGCCACGATTACTTCTGCTCTTAAGACAAGTTCTTCCATCATTACTATGGTTATTACGGTTGATCACCTAGAGAGGTCTGGACGGGCTGTCCAATACCGTGGACGCGGCTATTCGAATAGATTTTACACTTTGCAGAGGTTGCACACTTTACCCACACCATGGAGCTCCTGACCTCGTGATCCCATTCGGGTGGACCAGCGTTGCTCCAATGAAACCCGCCTGACCCGTGACTCTCCCATCGTACCACCGGCAATCATCCTCTCTCGGAGTCAAGCCCTGGGTGGCCCCGTGTCACCTCGTGACACCTGCCACCGTCGTGGCCTAACTAAATTGTCCCAAACGGGGACGCCGGCACAAAACTCAACTGGGTTCACAGGGTTATCGCCGTCTACCTGATCAGGGCAGCACACACGCATAACCCTCTCTATCTGGAGGTACCGGTGAAAGAGCATGGAGCCAGACCAAGTCAAGGCCGTCCCATACCGGCAAATGTGGCGGCACGGGTAAGTCCGGACAGGTGACTCTTGATCAACCAACTAAGTTTCTCTTAGCAATCAGGGTCATTCATCAAATCAATTTAAGTTTTCAACAATAGGCATTTAAATACTTTACTTGAATTATCTATGTTAATTAAATGCGGGAAATGAATATGAATTATGCAATGCTATGAAATTCTTCATAATATGGATGTCTTGGCTTGCCTTGATCAGTTGGGTTGTTCAGAAACTCCTGGTCTTCAAATCCACAAGAATCTCCTTCTGAAAATATTTTTAAATGGCAAAGGAAAATGTCACATAAAGCCTTTTTATTCACCAACAATTCTGTGAGTATTGGAAAAATACCAAACTTGGTCAGAAAATAAAGAAGTTGAATATGAACATAATGCAAAAAGAATCAGGTTAATTGGACCTTTTAATAAAAAGTTATTAGTGGTCAAAGTGGCTAGTCAACTCTGTTTAAATAACAAAATTCAAAAAAACAGAAAAACCTGGAATGGGCCACGTCGAAGGCGTAAAGGCCAAAGGCGCCTTCACTTACCCCTTCGCGCACGCGTTGCTGGGCCGCTGGCAGGTAGGGCCTGCTCGGTTTAAGGCAGAGGGAGGAAGGAGAGAACAGAGGGAGGTGGGGCTCCGGCGGCGCTCACCGGCGATAGGGACGGCGGCGGAGCTGGGAGTTGACGGGGATCGACCGGGCACTCAAAGACGGTCCTCCCTGTACCCGTAGCTCCCCCGGAGAAGTATGGATGGCGCGGCGCCCTTCTTCTCCGGCGGACGAGTGCTACGGTGGTCGACGGAGGTGGCAATTCCGGCGACTATTCGCTCGGACACGAGGTCGAGGAGTACGAGTGGAACTTGCTGAGTGCTATGGTGGTCTCAGGCGAAGCGGAGGAGGAGTGGTGGTGGCTGTCGATAGCGCGAGGGTGGTGGAGGAACTCCGGCAAAGCTTGAGGCCAGAGGGCCTCTCGGCCTTGGCTCTTGCTTGGGGAGGCAATGGAGTATGGAGGGAGAGGGGTGAGGAGCTTAGCGAGGCCGGGCGGGGCTATTTATAGCCGGGAGGAGGCGCTCGGCGATCTCTCTGGATCGGTGGCGACGTGGCTACGCCACTGGCACAAGGATGGTGAGCTGGCCGTCGTGGTGCGGGGCGAAGCGACGGGAGCGAGCAGAGGCATTAAATGCACGAGGGGATAGCTCGGGGAGAAGAAGACGAGCATCGCCGCCACTGTGGCCGCACGGGCGACACAGTGCTCACGGTCGTGGCGGCCACCGAGGGCTTCTCCGGCGAGGGCGAAGGATCTGGAGGGTCTAGGTGTCTCACGGGAACGATGTCGGCATGCTTGGACAAGCTGCTGCGGCGCAGGCGTCTCGCTCTGACGAGACTCGAGCCTGGCGCGGCATAGAGCGCGGCGACCAGCATGCCATCGCCGTGCTCACCACGGTGTTTGCCACCAGGAGGCCACGCAAGCCTGGCAAATCTTGTCTGGCACGTCGACCCTCGATCACTCACTTCACCTGCACCCATCGTTTGGCTTGGTTGGGTCTGAGATGAAGGGTAGCCTCAACAACAGTTCCTGACAGTGAACTAGAGAGGGATCTAGAGAGGTGGAGAGCTAGGGATGGAGCCAAAGAGATTGTCTGGAGTGATCCTCGTTGGAAGGACTCCAAACTGGCCAAGTTTGAGTAGGTTTGGTTGAGATTTGAGGGTAGTTCATGTGTAACCTGCAAATCTGGTCCAGAATGTGAATGTTGAGGTACTGCTCACTTGGATGATCTCCTGAGGCTGAAACTTGGTGGAGGGAAGTCATTTGTAGGTGTCCTCATGCCACAAAAATTTCAGAGCATTTTGACAAACCTAGCAGGTACTTCCTTCACAAAGGTTCAGACTGTCCAGGAACAAAACTGAATTATTTTGCACAATATTTGAACTAGGCCATGGAATATTTTTGGATATTGGGGCAAGATATAGTCCAAAGTATTTTAGGGAATTATTTGAGAATTTTCTGGCCAACCAAACTATAGGTTGCTTCACAACCCATAGTGATGACCTAGATTCCCAAATAAAGAAAATGATTATTAGAAAAGATTTAAATTGGGATTTGGGTCCTTGAGATACTTGGCAGGGTTTTGGCAAGGTGATGAGGTTTGGGTTACTTGGAAAAGATTCAAAAGTTTCCAAGACCAAATGAAAAGGTTAAAAAACCATTCAAATTTCAAATAAAACCAAGAAAAGTTTGAAAAGAAAAAGTTGCCAAAATCAGGGTGTCACAAACCTACCCCCCTTAGGATGAATCTCGTCCTCGAGATTCAGTTGCTCAGGGAACAAATATGGATATGCGGATCTCAGAAAATCTTCTCTTTCCCAAGTGGCCTCTTCCTCAGTGTGGTGCTCCCATAGCACCTTGTAAAACCTTATCACCTTACTCCTCGTGGTTCTTTCCATCTCATCCAGGATCCTGACAGGTTTTTCCTCATAAGTCAAATCCTTAGCCAATTCTAATTCACTCATATCCGCTTGCTTGCCTGGGGGTGCAATGCATTTCCTTAACTGTGAGATGTGAAAGACATCATGACCGTCTGACAATGCTGGTGGCAATTCCAACTGATATGCGAGTCTACCCTTCCTAGCAATCACTAGAAAGGGACCGATGTATCTTGGGGCCAACTTTCCCCGGGTGCCAAACCTCTTTACTCCCTTCATAGGGGTTACTCGTAAGTAGGCATAGTCTCCAGGCTCGAAAGTTACTTCCCGGTGTTTTGGG
Organism: Thinopyrum elongatum; assembly: GCA_011799875.1. NCBI lineage: Eukaryota > Viridiplantae > Streptophyta > Magnoliopsida > Poales > Poaceae > Thinopyrum > Thinopyrum elongatum. The sequence goes on along the minus strand of CM022303.1, from coordinate 23,501,953 downwards.
TCGTAATAGCTCTTCTGTCGGGACTTGGCTGCTCGCAGATGCTCTTGAATATCCTTGACTTGCCTTTCAGCCTCGAGCATCAAGTCCATACCAAAGATGCAACTATCTCCTATCTGGGACCAGTTCAGTGGTGTGCGGCACTTCCGTCCGTACAATGCCTCAAAAGGCGACATCTTGAGACTTGCCTGATAGTTGTTGTTGTAGTAGAATTAAGCGTACGGCAGCCTATCCTCCCATTTGGGTCCATGGGAGAGAGCACATGACCGAAGCATGTCCTCTAATATTTGGTTCACTCGCTCGGTCTGTCCATCCGTCTGCGGATGGTATGTTGTGCTGTGTTTCAGCACGGTTCCCAAAGCTTGATGTAGTCGTAGCCAGAATGCTGAGGTAAATAAGGAACCCCTATCTGAAGTGATAGACTTGGGTACTCCGTGCAGACTGACTATCCGGGACATGTAGAGTTGTGCCAGCTGACTTGCGTTGAAAGTAGTCTTTACTGGGATAAAGTGAGCCACCTTCGTGAGGATGTCCACAATGACCCAAATAGCATCATTGCCTCTCGTGGACTTGGGTAGTCCCACAATAAAATCCATACATAAGTCGTCCCACTTCCACTGGGGCACCGGTAAAGGTTGCAGTAGCCCAGCGGGTTTCTGATGCTCTGCCTTGACCTTGTTGCAAATGTCACAGCAGGCGACATAGTATGCTATATCTTTCCGCATTCTATACCACCAAAAAGTTTCTCTCAAGTCCTGATACATCTTGGTACCTCCCGGGTGGATCGAATATGTGGACTCATGTGCTTCCTTGAGTATTTGTTGCCTCAAGTTGTTCTAATTCGGCACACAAATTCGTTTCTCGAACCACAAAGTACCCTGTTTATCTACACGGAAGGATTTGGCCTTCCCTTGCTGAATTAATTCCTTAATCTCCCGAATTTCTTCATCTGACTTATGTGCTTCCTTGATTTCCTCCATGAGGGTTGGAGTAATTTCCAACGTGTCCGGGGTCATTGGGCCGCATAGCACCATATTGAGTTTGACAAACTCTTCGTGTAAGCTCGGATGCATACCCTCGACTAGTGCATTCACAGCAGCTTGTTTCCTGCTCAGGGCATCAGCGACCACATTTGCTTTCCCTGGATGATAGTTTATCCCAACATCATAGTCCTTGACTAGCTCAAGCCATCTTCGCTGCCTGAGGTTCAGGTCGGGTTGAGTGAAAATATACTTGAGACTCTTATGGTCTGTGTATATTTCACATCGTTGTCCAATAAGATAATGCCTCCAAATCTTCAGGGCATGAACCACAACAGCTAGCTCTAAGTCATGTGTGGGATAGTTCTCCTCATGAGGTCATAGCTGTCGTGATGCATAAGCTACAACCTTCCCCTCTTGCATTAGCACGCATCCGATTCCACGCCTGGATGCATCACAGTATATGTCGAAACTTTTGTGAATGTCTGGGAGGACTAAGACAGGGGCTGTGGTTAGCCTCGTCTTTAACTCCTGGAAACTGCTGTCGCACTCGGCTGTCCAGATAAACCTTTGGTTCTTTTTCAACAATTCCGTCAGTGGCTTGGCTATCTTAGAAAAACCTTCAATAAAGCGACGGTAGTAGCCTGCCAAGCCCAGGAAACTACGGATTTCGGTCACCGTGGTTGGTGTCTTCCAATTCAAGACCGCAGTAACCTTACTGGGATCAACAGCTATTCCTTTCTCTGACAGAATATGTCCAAGGAATCCCACTTCTTTTAGCCAAAATTCGCACTTACTAAACTTGGCATATAAGCGATGGGTTCTCAATCTTTCCAAAACAGCTCTGAGATGTTGCTTATGCTCCTCTTCATCCTTAGAGTATATCAGGATGTCGTCAATGAACACCACTACAAACTTGTCCAGAAAGTCCATGAAGACTTTGTTCATCATGCTCATGAAGTAGGCTGGAGCGTTGGTCAATCCAAACTCCATAACTGTAAATTCATATAACCCATATCGAGTGGTGAACGCTGTCTTGGGGATATCCTCCTTTCGGATTTTCAGTTGATGATATCCCGTTCTGAGGTTGATCTTAGAGAATACCCGTGCTCCATTTAACTGGTCGAATAAGTCATCAATTCGAGGGAGCGGGTACTTGTTCTTGATAGTGACCTCGTTAAGCTGGCGATAGTCTACGCACATTCGTAGACTTCCATCCTTCTTCTTGACAAATAATACTGGTGACCCCCATGGCGAAATGCTTAGACGAATGTATCCTTTCTGTAGCAACTCGTCTAACTACTTCTTTAGCTCTGCCAGCTCTGGGCCTGGCATACGATAATATTTCTTGTATATTGGAGCTGTACCAGGAAGTACTTCAATGGCGAACTCCAATTCTCGGTCGGGTAGCATTCCTGGTAATTCCTCAGGAAATACATCCGGAAATTCACCCACTACCGGAATCAGATTCATATCTGTAACAGTGGTCTGGTATGCCTTGCCCTTTCTTGTTATCATTCTACTCGCCAGAAATTGGACGGTTTGTCCGACGGGGTTCACCAATGTCACTGTTCTGGTGGCGCAGTTGATACACACTTGGTGTGGTGCCAACCAGTCCATTCCCAGTATTATATCCAGTCCTGGGGATTCAATGGCAACAAGGATAGCTGGGAATTTGACTCCATGAATTGAGATTTCCAGTCCCTTGTATATTATATTTGTTCTGAGCATAGAGCCATGGGATTGTACCACCATGATTTTGTCCAAAAGTGAAGGAGAAAATTTGTGCAAGGTGGCAAAACTTCGCGAAATAAATGAGTGGGAAGCCCCAGAATCAAATAAAATTATTGCAGGTATGTCGTTGACAGAAAACATACCAAGGACAATGTCTGGAGCTTCACAGACTTCTTCGGCAGAGATGGGGTGGACGCATCCATGGCTGAAGTTGTGGTTGGGGCGGCGTCCAAGGTAATTGACTTGTGGCTTGTGGTCAGCTGACTGATTTCCGTTATTAGTAGGACACTGCTTGGCGTAGTGTCCACTCTGGCCACAAGTGAAACAGGTGTTGTTGCGGCGGCAGTCCTCTATGACTGGCTGCTTGCCGAACGTCTTGCTCTGGTTGCCTGGCTTGCTGTTGTTGCCACCATTGTTCCATTTAGGTTTGTTTTCAGATGGCCCTGGCTGCCAACTGCGCAGTTTTTGCGCATATGGCTCCCTGTTGTCCTTCTTGGGTTCTAACTTCCTCTTACGATCATCATTTCCAGACTTGTGTTCTCGTTCGGCGATGAAGGCCTTATCCACCAAGGTCTGAAAATCGGGGAAGTCCAACATGCATAGCTGACATCGGAGGGCGTGATTAAGTCCTCCGAGGAACCGGTCTATTTTCCTCTCTTCGGTAGCCACATCATGAGGAGAGTACCGGGCCAAGTTGTTGAACTTGTTTAGGTATTCTCCCACAGACATGTTTCCTTGTGTGAGAGCCAGGAATTCTCTCTGCTTCACCTTCATGATACCCGTGGGGATATGATACTTGCGGAACAGCTCTTTGAATTTCTCCTGGGAAATTTCTTCTCCAGCAGGCCACATTAACTTGGTGTTGTCCCACCATATGGCTGTCGGGCCTTCGAGATAATGGGTGGCAAATGGGACTTTATCTGCTTCTTCACAACGAGCGATGTCCAATTTCTTTTCCATGGTTCTTAACCAGTCATCAGCCTCAATAGGATCCACAGCCTGACCAAAGCTGGGTGGTTTTGTGCGCTGGAAGTCAGACAGTTTGGAATGCACCCCATTGCCATTGTTCTGACCTACTATTGTCTGCATACTCTTGAGAAATTCCATGAGGTCTTGGTTTCTTTTTTCCTCAAACATTCTCATTATCTGATCTGTGGTTGGTGCTGTTGGGGAACATGCAATTTCAAAAAAAATCCTACGTTCACGCAAGATCTATCTAGGAGATGCATAGCAACAAGAGGGGAGAGTATGTCCACGTACCCTCATAGACCGAAAGCGGAAGCGTTAGCTTAACGCGGTTGATGTAGTCGAACGTCTTCGCGATCCAACCGATCAAGCACCGAATGTACGGCACCTCCGAGTTCAGCACACGTTCAGCTCGATGACGTCCCTCGAGCTCTTGATCCAGTTGAGGACGAGGGAGAGTTCCGTCAGCACGACGGCGTGGCGACGGTGATGATGAAGTTACCGGCGCAGGGCTTCGCCTAAGCACTACGATGATATGACCGAGGTGTGTAACTGTGGAGGGGGGCACCGCACACGGCTAAGACAAATCTTGGTGTGTCTTTGGGGTGCCCCCGCCCCCGTATATAAAGGAAGGAGGGAGAGAGGCCGACCCTTCTAGGGGCGCGCCAAGTGTATGGAGTCCTACTAGGACTTCCAAGTCCTAGTAGGAATCCCTTTCCTTTTTCGGAGTAGGAGAGAAGGAAAGAGGGAAAGAGAGAGGGAGTAGGAAAGGGCAAGGGGGGTGCCGCCCCCTTCCCCTAGTCCAATTCGGACCCATGGGGGGCGCGCGCCACCTCCCCTTTGGCCTGCCTCCTCTTTTCCCGTATGGCCCAATAAGGCCCATTACTTCTCCCGGTGAATTCCTGTAACTCCCCGGTACTCCGAAAAATACCCGAATCACTCAGAACCTTTCCGATGTCCGAATATAGCCTTCAAATATATGAATCTTTACCTCTCGACCATTTCGAGACTCCTCATCATGTCTGTGATCTCATCCGGGACTTCGAACAAACTTCGGTCATCAAATCACATAACTCACAATACAAATCTTCATCGAACGTTAAGCGTGCGGACCCTACGGGTTCGAGAACTATGTAGACATGACCGAGACACATCTCCGGTCAATAACCAATAGCGGAACCTGGATGCTCATATTGGCTCCTACATATTCTATGAAGATCTTTATCGGTCAAACCGCATAACAACATATGTTATTCCCTTTGTCATCGGTATGTTACTTGCCCGAGATTCGATCGTCGGTATCATCATACCTAGTTCAATCTCGTTACTGGCAAGTCTCTTTACTCATTCCGTAATGCATCATCCCGTAACTAACTCATTGGTCACATTGCTTGCAAGGCTTATAGTGATGTGCATTACCGAGAGGGCCCAGAGATACCTCTCCGATACATGGAGTGACAAATCCTAATCTTGATCTATGCCAACACAACAAACACCTTCGGAGACACCTGTAGAGCATCTTTATAATCACCAAGTTACGTTGTGATGTTTGATAGCACACAAAGTGTTCCTCCAGTATTCGGGAGTTGCATAATCTCATAGTTAGAGGAATATGTATAAGTCATGAAGAAAGCAATAGCAATAAAACTTAACGATCATTACGCTAAGCTAACGGATGGGTCTCGTCCATCACATCATTCTCTAATGATGTGATCTTGTTCATCAAATGACAACACATGTCTATAGTCAGGAAACATGACCATCTTTGATAAACAAGTTGGTCAAGTAGAGGTATACTAGGGACACAATGTTTTGTCTATGTATTCACACATGTATCAAGTTTCCGGTTAATACAATTCTAGCATGAATAATAAACATTTATCATGATATAAGGAAATATAAAATAACAACTTTATTATTGCCTCTAGGGCATATTTCCTTCAGTCTCCCACTTGCACTAGAGTCAATAATCTAGTTCACATCGCCATGTGATTTAACACCAATAGTTCACATCACCATGTGATTAACACCCATAGTTCACATTGCCATGTGACCAACACCCAAAGGGTTTACTAGAGTCAATAATCTAGTTCACATCGCTATGTGATTAGCACCCAAAGAGTACTAAGGTGTGATCATGTTTTGCTTGTGAGAGAGGTTTAGTCAACGGGTCTGCCATATTCAGATCTGTATGTATTTTGCAATTTTCTATGTCTACAATGCTCTGCACGGAGCTACTTTAGCTAATTGCTCCCACTTTCAATATGTATCCAGATTGAGACTCAGAGTCATCCAGATCAGTGTCAAAGCTTGCATCGACGTAACACTTTACGATGAACTCTTTGTCACCTCCATAACCGAGAAACATTTCCTTAGTCCTCTTAGGTAACTAACGATAATTTTGACCGCTATCCAGTGATCCACTCGTGGATCACTATCGTACCTCCTTGCTAAACTCATAGCAAGGCACACAACTGGTCTGGTACATAGCATGGCATACTTTACATAACCTATGACTGAGGCATAGGGAATGACTTTCATTCTCTTTCTATCTTCTGCCGTGGTCGGGTTTTGAGTCTTACTCAATTTTACACCTTGTAACACAGGCAAGAACTCCTTCTTTGACTGTTCCATTTTGAACTACTTCAAAATCTTGTCAAGGCATGTACTCATTGAAAAATCTTATCAAGCATCTTGATATATCTCTATAGATCTTGATGCTCAATATGTAAGCAGCTTCACCGAGGTCTTTCTTTTGAAAAAACACCTTTCAAATACTCCTTTATGCTTTTCAGAAAATTCTACATCATTTCCGATCAACAATATGTCATTCACATATACTTATCAGAAAGGCTGTAGTGCTCCCACTCACTTTCTTGTAAATTCAGGCTTCTCCAAAAGTCTGTATAAAACCATATGCTTTGATCACTTCATCAAAGCGTATATTCCAACTCCGAGATGCTTGCACCAGTCCATAAATGGATCGCTGGAGCTTGCACACTTTGCTAGCACCTTTAGGATCGACAAAACCTTCTGGTTGCATCATATACAACTCTTCTTTAAGAAATCCATTAAGGAATGCAGTTTGACATCCATTTGCCAAATTTCATAATCATAAAATGCGGCAATTGCTAACATGATTTGGACAGACTTAAGCATCGCTACGGGTGAGAAGGTCTCATCGTAGTCAACTCCTTGAACTTGTCGAAAACCTTTCACAACAAGTCAAGCTTTGTAGACAGTAACAATACCGTCAGCGTCAATCTTTTTCTTGAAGATCCATTTATTCTCTATGGCTTGCCGATCATCGGGCAAGTCAATCAAAGTCCACACTTTGTTCTCATACATGGATCCCATCTCAGATTTCATGGCGTCAAGCCATTTCGCGGAATCTGGGCTCATCGTCGCTTCCTCATAGTTCGTAGGTTTGTCATGGTCTAGTAACATGACTTCCAGAACAGGATTTCCGTACCACTCTGGTGCGGAACGTACTCTGGTTGACCTACGAGGTTTGGTAGTAACTTGATCCGAAGTTTCATGATCATCATCATTAACTTCCTTACTAATTGGTGTAGGCATCACTGGAACTGATTTCTGTGATGAACTACTTTCCAATTCGGGAGAAGGTACAATTACCTCATCAAGTTCTACTTTCCTCCCACTCACTTCTTTCGAGAGAAACTCCTTCTCTAGAAACGATCCATTCTTAGCAACGAATATCTTGCCTTCGGATCTGTGATAGAAGGTGTACCCAACAGTCTCCTTTGGGTATCCTATGAAGACGCTTTTCTCCGATTTGGGTTCGAGCTTATCAGGTTGAAGCTTTTTCACATAAGCATCGCAGCCCCAAACTTTAAGAAACGACAGCTTAGGTTTCTTGCCAAACCACAGTTCATATGGTGTCATCTCAACGGATTTAGATGGTGCCCTATTTAACATGAATGCAGCTGTCTCTAATGCATAACCCCAAAACAATAGTGGTAAATCGGTAAGAGACATCATAGATCGCACCATATCTGATAAAGTACGGTTACGACGTTCGGACACACCATTACGCTGTGGTGTTCCAGGTGGCATGAGTTGCGAAACTATTCCACATTGTTTTAAATGAAGGCCAAACTCATAACTCAAGTATTTGCCTCCGCGATCAGATCGTAGAAACTTTATTTTCTTGTTACGATGATTTTTCACTTCACTCTGAAATTCTTTGAACTTTTCAAATGTTTCAGACTTATGTTTCATTAAGTAGATATACCCATATCTACTCAAATCATCTGTGAAGGTCAGAAAATAACGATACCCGCCGCGAGCCTCAACACTCATCGGACCGCATACATCAGTATGTATTATTTCCAATAAGTCAGTTGCTCGCTCCATTGTTCCGGAGAACGGAGTCTTAGTCATCTTGCCCATGAGGCATGGTTCGCAAGTATCAAGTTATTCCAAAAGCCCATCAGCATGGAGTTTCTTCATGCGCTTTACACCAATATGACCTAAACGGCAGTGCCACAAATAAGTTGCACTATCATTATTAACTTTGCATCTTTTGGCTTCAATATTTTGAATATGTGTATCACTACGATCGAGATTCAATAAACCATTTATATTGAATGTATGACCATAGAAGGTTTTATTCATGTAAACAGAACAACAATTATTCTCTGACTTAAATGAATAACCGTATTGCAATAAACATGATCCAATCATATTCATGCTCAACGCAAACACCAAATAACATTTAGGTTCAACACTAATCCCGAAGGTAGAGGGAGTGTGCGATGGTGATCTTATCAACCTTGGAATCACTTCCAACACACATCGTCACCTCGTCATTAACTAGTCTCTGTTCATTTTGCAACTCCTGTTTCGAGTTACTAATGTTAGCAACTGAACCGGTATCAAATACCCAGGGGCTATTATGAACACTAGTAAAATACATATCAATAACATGTATATCAAATATACCTTTGTTCACTTTGCCATCCTTCTTATCCGCCAAATACTTGGGGCAGTTCCGCTTCCAGTGACTAGTCCCTTTGCAGTAGAAGCACTCAGTTTCAGGCTTAGGTCCAGACTTGGGCTTCTTCCCGGGAGTAGCAACTTGCTTGCTATTCTTCTTGAAGTTCCCCTTCTTCCCTTTGCCCTTTTTCTTGAAACTAGTGGTCTTGTTAACCATCAACACTTGATGCTCTTTCTTGATTTCTACCTCCGCAGCCTTTAGCATCGCGAAGAGCTCGGGAATTATCTTTTCCATCCCTTGCATATTATAGTTCATCACGAAGCCTTTATAGCATGGTGGCAGTGATTGAAGAACTCTGTCAATGACACTATCATCAGGAAGATTAACTCCCAGCTGAGTCAAGTGGTTATGGTACCCAGACATTCTGAGTATATGTTCACTGACAGAACTATTCTCCTCCATCTTGCAGCTATCGAACTTGTTGGAGACTTCATATCTCTCAACTCGGGCATTTGCTTGAAATATTAACTTCAACTCCTGGAACATCTCATATGCTCCATGACGTTCGAAACGTCTTTGAAGTCCCGATTCTAAGCCGTAAAGCATGGCACACTGAACTATCGAGTCGTCATCAGATCGAGCTTGCCAGACGTTCATAACATCAGCATCTGCTCCTGCAGCAGGCCTTTCACCTAGCGGTGTATCAAGGACATAATTCTTCTGTGCAGCAATGAGGATAATCCTCAAGTTACGGACCCAGTCCGTGTAGTTGCTACCATCATCTTTCAACTTATCTTTCTCTAGGAACGCATTAAAATTCAAGGGAACGGTAGCACAGGCCATTGATCTACAACAACATAGATATGCAAAACCTATCAGGTACTAAGTTCATGATAAATTAAAGTTCAATGAATCATAAAACTTAAGAACTCCCACTTAGATAGACATCCCTCTAGTCATCTAAATGATCACGTGATCCATATCAACTAAACCATGTCCGATCATCACGTGAGATGGAGTAGTTTTCAATGGTGAACATCTCTATGTTGATCATATCTACTATATGATTCACGCTCGACCTTTCGGTCTCAGTGTTCCGAGGCCATATCTGCATATGCTAGGCTCGTCAAGTTTAACCCGAGTATTCTGCACGTGCAAAACTGGCTTGCACCCGTTGTATGTGAACATAGAGCTTATCACACCCGATCATCACGTGGTGTCTCGGCACGATGAATTGTCGCAACGGTGCATACTCAGGGAGAACACTTATACCTTGAAATTTAGTAAGGGATCGTCTTATAATGCTACCGCCGTACTAAGCAAAATAAGATGCATAAAAGATAAACATCACATGCAATCAAAATATGTGACATGATATGGCCATCATCATCTTGTGCCTTTGATCTCCATCTCCAAAGCACTGTCATGATCTCCATCGTCACCGGCTTGACGCCTTGATCTCCATCGTAGTGTCGTTGTCGTCTCGCTAACTATTGCTTCTACGACTATCACTACCGCATAGTGATAAAGTAAAGCAATTTCATGGCGATTGCATTTCATACAATAAAGCGACAACCATAAGGCTCCTGCCAGTTGCCGATAACTTTTACAAAACATGATCATCTCATACAACAATGTATATCACATCATGTCTTGACCATATCACATCACAGCATGCCCTGCAAAAACAAGTTAGACGTCCTCTACTTTGTTGTTGCAAGTTTTACATGGCTGCTACGAGCTTCTAGCAAGAACCGTTCTTACCTACGCATCAAAACCACAACGATTTTTCGTCAAGTGTGCTGTTTTAACCTTCAACAAGGACCGGCCGTAGTCAAACTCGATTCAACTAAAGTTGGAGAAACAGACACCCACCAACCACCTTTGTGCAAAGCACGTCGGTAGAACCAGTCTCATGAACGCGGTCATGTAATGTCGGTCCGGGCCGCTTCATCCAACAATACCGCCGAATCAAAGTAAGATGTTGGTGGTAAGCAGTATGACTATTATCGCCCACAACTCTTTGTGTTCTACTCGTGCATATCATCTACGCATAGACCTGGCTCGGATGCCACTGTTGGGGAACGTGCAATTTCAAAAAAAATCCTACGTTCACGCAAGATCTATCTAGGAGATGCATAGCAACAAGAGGGGAGAGTATGTCCACGTACCCTCGTAGACCGAAAGAGGAAGCGTTAGCTTAACGCGGTTGATGTAGTCGAACGTCTTCGCGATCCAACCGATCAAGCACCGAACGTACGGCACCTCCGAGTTCAGCACACATTCAGCTCGATGACGTCCCTCGAGCTCCTGATCCAGTTGAGGACGAGGGAGAGTTCCGTCAGCACGACGGCGTGGCGACGGTGATGATGAAGTTACCAGCGCAGGGCTTCGCCTAAGCACTACGATGATATGACCGAGGTGTGTAACTGTGGAGGGGGGCACCGCACACGGCTAAGACAAATCTTGGTGTGTCTTTGGGGTGCCCCCCGCCCCTGTATATAAAGTAGGGAGGGAGAGAGGCCGGCCCTTCTAGGGGCGCGCCAAGTGTATGGAGTCCTACTAGGACTTCCAAGTCCTAGTAGGTATCCCTTTCCTTTTTCGGAGTAGGAGAGAAGGAAAGAGGGAAAGAGAGAGGGAGTAGGAAAGGGCAAGGGGGGCGCCGCCCCCTTCCCCTAGTCCAATTCGAACCCATGGGGGGCGCGCGCCACCTCCCCTTTGGCCTGCCTCCTCTTTTCCCGTATGGCCCAATAAGGCCCATTACTTCTCCCGGTGAATTCCCGTAACTCCCCAGTACTCCAAAAAATACCCGATCATTATGCTAAGCTAACGGATGGGTCTCGTCCATCACATCATTCTCTAATGATGTGATCTTGTTCATCAAATGACAACACATGTCTATAGTCAGGAAACATGACCATCTTTGATAAACAAGCTAGTCAAGTAGAGGCATACTAGGGACACAATGTTTTGTCTATGTATTCACACATGTATCAAGTTTCCGGTTAAGACAATTCTAGCATGAATAATAAACATTTATCATGATATAAGGAAATATAAAATAACAACTTTATTATTGCCTCTAGGGCATATTTCCTTCAGGTGCCTGAGGTGGTGGTGGTGGTAAGTCTTCGGGCGGTTGCCCTGCCTGCCTGGCGGAACGATGGACGGGGTTTCCATCGCCGCCTCGACTGCTACTTCCTTTCTTCATCCTAATTTTTGTTCCCATAGCAAATACCGAATTGATGAGCAACATCCATAAGGAGAAATACGGTAATATGACACCAAAAGAAAATTCATGAAAGAGGCAAATAAAGAAAACAACATAATTATACAAGATAACCCAACATCATACATGGCAAGCTAGTAGGGGAATATCATGGCCAGACTGCTCGTACGACAGTCGACATATGCAAAGATGCATGCATTACTACTCAAGCTCCAGTCTAGTGCGTCGGTGACACGAACACTGCCCATCTGAAGAGTCCTCGTCGTCAGATCCTGAGTCAAAATCAGAACTGATGATGTGAGCCACCGGGTCAAAGGAGACACGATGTCGTTGCTGAGACGGCTCTCCCTCTGCGGAAGAAAGAGCACGTCGCCTCAGCATCGGCGGAGCAGGAGTGGCTAGGAGTGAGGCCCACTCAGTTGGGGTCTCGAGTCGACTACCAGACGATAAGCCTGATGGTCCAGAAAAACCAGAAGGGGGCATCAAGCACACGCAGAGGTGGAACTGGTGGTGGATAACTAGGTGGAACTACAGGAGGAGGAGGTGGTGGAATCACTGCTGCAAGTGCCCCCTGAACACGACACAACTCCTCAGCCAAGGAGATGATCATACGGTAACTGGCGTTTAGATAGCGAGACAAAACACCAGCCGCATGATCACACGCCAGGTCGACAGGTGAGAAAAGAACTCGCCCTATCATAGGTGACAGAGTGGGATAGTGGAAGAAACCTGGATGGGTCTGCGTCTCGACCTCGTGGAAGCGCAAGTCGGTAATAGCCTCCATGGCAGCAAACTGGATCGCCAGCTCCGGAGTAGAAGCCACTCCGCCCTTGGAAGAGCGAGAAGAGCTTCCAATATCCGAAGTCGCGGTCATGTAAGCCACAGCATGGTACTCATATACTGACTCGCCCAACTGCTCCCGGAACACCTGGTACACCGGGTCATCACTGTTGGGATACAGCCGAAGCCAGACGCTACGAAGCAGAGCTGGAAAAGTGTGGGGTTCTGGCTCATGATGAAAGTGATATGGAACTGGTGCCATCTACACTCACAATGCCAAGAGTTAGTAACATAATGAATTATGATGCATGAGGCATGGTATGTAACAATCAAATGCAACAAGCAGGATGCACACTCAAAGTCCTATGCTAATCGCAGTCCTAGTGCGGGTTACTTAGGGTGTCCTACAGTCAGCACGGCTCTGATACCAAGCGTTGTGGCACCCCGGCTCAGAGAACCGGTTTACCAGTGTTTCCAACCCAGAGATCAAGTCTTCTGGAAACACACAACAACATGGAACAGAACATAGCTGAACTTTTATTGATAATAGTCGAGTACAAGCTTATATATTACATGATCATCGAGGCCAAAAGCACTTCTAGTGCTATGACAATATCTACATTATTTATCTAACATATCAAGACCTCGGTATTACTGCGGAATACTACAGCGGAAAACTACTGCGTAGCGGAACATGATAGTAACTCCATCCACAGGGACACTGCTGAGGACACATCCTAGGCATCGCAACATGAACCTTCGAGACCTCCGTCTCAGTCTTCTCCTGCATCTGGCATGATACGCCAGGTGAGTACTTTGAATGTACTCACAAGCACATGACACCCAAATATGCAGCAAATAATAGCATGGCAATCAACTTGTTAACTCTTAACTGATTCACTTACTGTTATTAACTTACTCATATCCGGGTTGTCTCACAACCCTCGGAATACTCGATGCCATGATTACTTCCGCTCTTAAGACAAGTTCTTCCATCATTACTATGGTTATTACGGTTGATCACCTAGAGCAGTCTGGACGGGCTGTCCAATACCGTGGACGCGGCTATTCGAATATATTTTACACTCTGCAGAGGTTGCGCACTTTACCCACACCATGGAGCTCCTGACCTCGTGATCCCATTCGGGTGGACCAGTGTTGCTCCAACGAAACCCGCCTGACCCGTGACTCTCCCATCGTAACACCGGCAATCATCCTCCCTCGGAGTCAAGCCCTGGGTGGCCCTGTGTCACCTCGTGACACCTGCCACCGTCGTGGCCTAACTAAATTGTCCCAAACGGGGACGCCGGCACAAAACTCAACTGGGCTCACAGGGTTATCGCCGTCTACCTGATCAGGGCAGCACGCACACATAGCCCTCCCTGTCTGGAGGTACCGGTAAAAGAGCACGGAGCCAGACCAAGTCAAGGCCGTCCCATACCGGCAAATGTGGCTGCACAGGTAAGCCTGGACAGGTGACTCTTGATCAACCAACTAAGTTTCTCTTAGCAATCAGGGTCATTCATCAAATCAATTTAAGTTTTCAACAATAGGCATTTAAATACTTTACTTGAATTATCTATGTTAATTAAATGCGGGAAATGAATATGAATTATGCAATGCTATGAAATGCTTCATAATATGGATGTCCTGGCTTGCCTTGATCAGTTGGGTTGTTCAGAAACTCCTGGTCTTCAAATCCACAAGAATCTCCTTCTGAAAATATTTTTAAATGGCAAAGGAAAATGTCACATAAAGCCTTTTTATTCACCAAAATTTCTGTGAGTATTGGAAAAATACCAAACTTGGTCAGAAAATAAAGAAGTTGAATATGAACATAATGCAAAAAGAATCAGGTTAATTGGACCTTTTAATAAAAAGTTATTAGTGGTCAAAGTGGCTGGTCAACTCTATTTAAATAACAAAATTCAGAAAAACAGAAAAACCTAGAATGGGCCACGTCGAAGGCGTAAAGGCCAAAGGCGCCTTCACTTACCCCTTCGCGCGCGTGCTGCTGGGCCGCTGATAGGTGGGGCCCGCTCGGTTTAAAACAAAGGGAGGAGGAAGAGAACAGAGGGAGGCGGGGCTCCGGCGGCGCTCGCCGGCGATAGGGACGGCGGCGGAGCTGGGAGTTGACGGGGATCGATCGGGCACTCGAAGACGATCCTCCCTATACACGTAGCTCCCCCGGAGATGGACGGACGGCGCGGCGCCCTTCTTCTCCGGCGGACGAGCGCTACGGTGGTCGACGGAGGTGGCGATTCCAGTGACTATTCGCTCGGACAGTAGGTCGAGGAGTACCAGTGGAACTTGCTGAGTGCTACGGTGGTCTCAGGAGAAGCGGAGGAGGAGTGGTGGTGGCTGTCGATAGCGCGAGGGCGGCGGAGGAACTCCGGCGAAGCTCGAGGCCAGAGGGCCTCTCGGCCTTGGCTCTTTCTTGGGGAGGCAATGGAGTATGGAGGGAGAGGGGTGAGGAGCTTAGCGAGGCCGGGCGGGGCTATTTATAGCCAGGAGGAGGCACTCGGCGATCTCTCTGGATCGGCGGCGACGTGGCTACGCAACTGGCGCAAGGACGGCGAGCTGGCCGCTGTGGTGCGGGGCGAAGCGACGGGAGCGAGCAGAGGCATTAAATGCGCGAGGGGATAGCTCGGGAAGAAGAAGACGAGAGGCGCCGCCACTGTGGCCGCACGGGCGACACAGTGCTCGCGGTCGTGGCGGCCGCCGAGGGCTTCTCCGGCGAGGGCTAAGGATCTGGAGGGGCCAGGTGTCGCACGGGAACGCTGTCGGCATGCTTGGACAAGCTGCTGCGGCGCAGGCGTCTCGCTCTGAAGAGACCCGAGCCTGGCGCGGCACAGAGCGCGGCGACAAGCATGCCATCGCCGTGCTCACCACAGTGTTTGCCACCAGGAGGCCACGCAAGCCTGGCAAATCTTGTCTGGCACGTCGACCCTCGATCACTCACTTCACCTGCACCCATCGTTTGGCTTGGTTGGGTCTGAGATGAAGGGTAGCCTCAACAACAGTTCCTGACAGTGAACTAGAGAGGGATCTGGAGAGGTGGAGAGCTAGGGATGGAGCCAAAGAGATTGTCTGGAGTGATCCTCGTTGGAAGGACTCCAAACTGGCCAAGTTTGAGTAGGTTTGGTTGAGATTTGAGGGTAGTTCATGTGTAACCTGCAAATCTGGTCCAGAATGTGAATGTTGAGGTACTGCTCACTTGGATGATCTCCTGAGGCTGAAACTTGGTGGAGGGAAGTCATTTGTAGGTGTCCTCATGCCACAAAAATTTCAGAGCATTTGGACAAACCTAGCAGGTACTTCCTTCACAAAGGTTCAGACTGTCCAGGAACAAAACTAAATTATTTTGCACAATATTTGAACTAGGCCATGGAATATTTTTGGATATTAGGGCAAGATATAGTCCAAAGTATTTTAGGGAATTATTTGAGAATTTTCTGGCCAACCAAACTATAGGTTGCTTCACAACCCATAGTGATGACCTAGATTCCCAAATAAAGAAAATGATTATTAGAAAAGATTTAAATTGGGATTTGGGTCCTTGAGATACTTGGTAGGGTTTTGGCAAGGTGATGAGGCTTTGGATTACTTGGAAAAGATTCAAAAGTTTCCAAGACCAAATGAAAAGGTTCAAAAACCATTCAAATTTCAAATAAAACCAAGAAAAGTTTGAAAAGAAAAAGTTGCCAAAATCAGGGTGTCACAGGGTGCTTGCCTGGAAGCTCTGTGGCAAGTGTCAAGTTGACAGGGGCGTAGTTGTCCTCCGGAGCTGCGTCTGCCTCGGGAACTACGTCGGTGTCGGGGTCTAACGAGAGAGAAGAGGGGGAGGAAACAAATAAATACACAGCAGATGATGTAACACAGAGTATGCTACGCCTAGGATGCAGTGCAGGGTTGCCTAAAGATATGTCTAAGTCATTTTAGTTATTTTAGGATTAAGGTGGGATTTATTATCCGGTGAATATGCACTATTCATCTACTGGAATCAGGCTCAAAGTTATGGGTTCTCCTACGTAGGGGGTTCCGACATGAAAACAGAAGACACGATCAGATTCGTCTCGTCGTTCTGAGCAACTTGCATGTATAAAGTTTTTCGATCCGAGCTACAGTTTAATTATTATGAATTTTCAAAGATTTAAACATTTTCTGGATTTATTTAAAATAACAGAAAAGGATTACTGCATCAGCATGATGTTAGCACTGCGTCAGCCAGTCAACTCAGCTGCTGAGTGGTCAAGCTGACAGGTGGGGCCCACCTGTCAGCCTCTGTGGGTATAACAGTGAGTTAATTTAAACTAACAGAGTTAATTAACTAGGTGGGGCCCATCTATCAGTGTCTTAGCTAATTAGTGGTTTAACTTAATTAAGTGCAATTAGCCACTAACTAAAGTGCTGACACGGGGGACCCACACGTCAGTGGTAGTGGGCGCCACGTCAGCTCGTTGACCTGGTCAACTAGGTCCGTGGGACCCAGTTGCCAGTGGCTCAGGGTGGCCCACCGGTCAGTCCACGTAGGACGCTGGCGCCGGAAACGCTCCGGCGAGCTCCTCGCGGCGGCTACTTCGCCGGAGGGGCTCAGGATTCGGCTACGGCGAGCCAAATCGTGTGCGGTCACTTGCGTTCGTGAGCTAACGTTCGCGCGCGTCGCCGGACGTGACCTAAATCGACGGCGGTGTCGACCGCGGCGGACGCCGGAGTTCGGCCGTTTCGCGAATCTGCGACGTAGGTCACGGCAGGGCTAGCGGCTGGTCGCGTTGGGACCGCACGGATGCGCTGAGCATGAGGCCGAGCCCAGACGAGCTCGACGGCGACTAAACGAACGGCGACGAGCGATGCAACGGAGCTCAACTCGGGCGCGATGGCGGCAGTGGCTAGAGCTCGTATCCGAGCTCGAAGGAAGAAGAGGGAGGAGGTGGAGCTTACGTAGGAGCGTAAGGAGGCTCGGTGAGGGGATTAGTAGCAGCAGGGGGGTCGAGGACGCCGGTGATCGCCGGCGATCCAGAAGTGGGGAACCGGCCCGATTAGCGCTAGAGAGGCTCTCTGGCTCCGCCTGCAAGCACCAGTGGACGTGGCGGACGCCGGCGAAGCTCGTGGGCAAGGTCAGCGGCCACGAGGCCACCGGTGGCCGTGGCGAATCAGAGGTGCGGTGACAGCTCGTTCGGGCAGAGAGGAGGGGAGGCACGGCCGAGCGAGGGAGAGGGAAATAGGAGTGGCGAATGGAGGAGGGGACCAGGGGGAAGGGCCTGGGCGATCCTTATCCCCTCGCGGCGTCGGCGGGCATCGCCATGTCGGCAGCTCGCCGGTGCGCGCGCGCCCATCCACGGGGACGGCGACACGACGAAGGAGAGAGAGCGGGAGGAGAGAGATGGGCTGGCTGGTCTGGGCTGAGTGCACTGTGCACTTAAGCCCAGCCAGCTAGGCCCTTTTTCATTTTTATTTTCTTTCTGCTTTCTGTTTTCTTTTGTTCTTTCCAGTTGCATTTTCTTTTAGCTAGCAATTGTATTTTGTAAAACATGGGACTTGCCAAATCAAATACTAGGCAATGTCTGGCACTGGCTCAAAAAGTTTGGGACATAATTGAATTCATTTGTATTTCTCCAAAATGAAAATGGATTTAATATGGCTGTTTTAGGTACTGTTTTAAATGCTTAGGCCCTTCTGTGGTTGATGGTGATGTTGTGTTCCTTAACAGCAAATAGTTTTAGATTATTTGCAAAAAGGTGAACATTTTTCCATCAAGTTTTGAGCAACTTTATTTTGCACTTTTGAATTTGAGTTGATTTTCAGAGAGGGATTTGAATTGAATCTTTAACCAATGTGACTAGGCACTGCAAATGAGTATAACTTGGCATTATTAGCAGATGATCACAGTGGCTATTACACAGGGGTATTACAACCTCGCCGGTGCACCCGACACCACGGCGGCTGCCCGAGCCCGGGCCTCCATGCCGGCGGCTTTGCGGCGCGGACGGGAGGCCCCCGATCCAGGAGCGGATCGAGCCACCACCACCGCGAGGTCGCGCCCGATCTCTCCGCCGCCGGCCGATGAACCTATCCCATCCGCCGCCGTACCTCCCTCTTCTCTTTCCTCTCTCTTTCTCCCTCCTCTCCTTCCTTCTCCCTCTCCCTCCTCTCTCATCTTCTCTCTCCCGCGCTGGTCGTCGAGGGAGAGGAGAGAACGAGCAGCTCGAGATGGAGCGAAGCTGGTCGCCTCCATCGGACGAAGAGGAGGGATGGAGCCATGGAGGAGCGGTAGCGGCGGCTGGTGGTGGAGGGAGGATCGAGGAAGAGGGATGAGGAAGGCTGCGGGATCGGAGAAAAAGAGCTTGCTTCCCTGCGAAGGCATTGTGCCCAATCACAATGACGAACCACCGATTGCTCTTACCTGGGGAAGGTGCTATCCAGCAGCATTTTTTCTATTGCTTTTTTTTTTCTCATGCACAGTAACGCGATTGGCCAGGCGAAAAGCTCTCTCCCGATTGGCCTCCTAGAACAGTTCGCCTGTGATGACGTGGCTCACGCCAGGGATCGCTCCTTATGTGTAGCTTATTGTGTTTGATAGATCAAATTTGCGGTCATCGTCAAATGACAAACAAATATAGTACACCCTCTGTTCCTAAATATAAGACGTTTTGCAAAACGTCTTATATTTAGGAACAGAGGTAGTACGATATAATGGTGAAATATAAGTAGCAGCAGCTGCAAGATGATAAGGCTAGATTGTCTTAAAATGAACTTATGATCGTCACCATACCATGCTTGCAGCATGGAAGGGACGATTTTTTTCTCCTAGCACCAGGAACGATGGTAGACCCTAACCCTAGAGAAGAGTATGTACGAGAAGACACAATATGCATGTTGTCTGATAAGATTGAAGCATGATTAGTTAAATAAACAGGGAAGTTTGGAAACATAACATAACGCCAAGGCTGCCATGGGATTGTGTGGTTGCTGGAGTGAGAGGATAAAACCAGACGGAGTTATATATTGACTGATATGTGTACCTACCGGTGGCCCCTCACTTATTTATAGCTATATATCACTATTGTTGAATATTTCTACAATTTTCTGTACCATCATCACAAGTGACTCCAACCAACTAATGCTGAACAATAACCAACTTTGCGCATGCATTATTTTCCAACTTGTCAGATGGGACAATAAGCGAGACATGCATGCGTCTGCTGTGAAGACTTGTTCTCACTTGTGTCGCTAACGGCTCTGCAGCAATAGGCAAGACGTTGTTTTTGACCTGTCACTTGTTCCGTGGCGTATTAGACTGGAGGCGCGGCACACGGACCTGGTAACCCTTTGTTTTTTGCTATATATCAGTACAATTGTAGATTATACAGCAAAGATTCATATTATGGTGATTAGTTTAGTGAACCCAGAGTTATGAGATAAACAGATTTTTGAATTTGAGAAAAGTTTGATTATACATGATGCATGTAAAGGATTTTTGCACCAGCTTTGTTCGTGCCAACAGTATTAATCTCTGCTGTTATGATCGTTGAATAATAAATACTCCATCCGTCCCATAATATAAGAGCCTTTTTGACACTAGACTAGTGTAAAAAATGCTCTTATATTATGGGACGGAGGGAGTAATTGAGAAGCTGGGCATACCTCCGTGAGTAAAAACAGATGACACGACCATTATAATCGCATAGGTTGCAAACTTATGGATGAGAACGATTTTAAAACATCATTTTGTTTAGTGAAACAATAGTCTGAAGTTTCTGAACTATTTTTTCGGAAAAAATGTTTCTGAACTAATTAAAGGGTACACGATCGCTACATCGTCTATTGTTTTCGCTGAGGTGCAGATCAATACTCGACACACAGATGCCCATGTCTAATCAGAGGTTTATTGCTTTATTTATATGGGGTGCTGCAGTGCAAGGCTCATTAGTCTGGTACCACTGAGGCGATGCAGTACTGGCTCGCTGCGTTTAAGATATCATGCACAATCTGGACTGGATTAGATTCACCAACATCATCTGAATTTCTTGGTATAGGAAACTACCCAGATGCAACCGAAATGGGAGAAGCGACGTGCGCATGCCCTGGCCAATCATGCTGAAGCTGAACGGCAACAGGGGCAGGTTGGAACTGAAGAAACTGAAGATCCGTGAACCAGCGCAGTGCAAGCTTCGGAGAAGGCAGTCATCGGAAGAGAAAGATATGGAAGTTGGGGCCCGCAGGTCAGCGAGAGTACTCCAAGTATTCCAGCGACGATCGGGTCAAGGTGAAGATCGAGGGCCACCTGTAAGTGCGGTGTGTGCTGCCTAGCTATAAGAAGCAAACGCTTGGGCAGACGCCTGCATCCGGACGGATCACAATAGTCGCCTAGCTATAGGTGTACTTCATCTCTGATGATTTGTAACCAGATGCTTGTGAGACAGCAGTGTCGCTGAATCTCCTCTCTCCTTGAGCTGTGATTTTTTTTTTTGAGAGGTCGTTGAGCTGTGAAGTGGGATCGTAACAGAGAGCAACTATTTATTGTTTGAGAATATCCACATGTACCACCGGTTGTCCGCAATTATTTCAAAACAGTGTAATGAGCTTCATCAGGAATTATTACAGCCCCTCCACGACAGCAACAAGCAACAGGAGTGAAAACAGACATATTTAGGAGGTGGAGATAGGCAATCCATGACGTGACTAGGCGGCACCCGGGCGCCCGTTCGCGGGAGCGAGCGCTCTCCCAAATAAGGAAGGAGCAGCCACGCGCGACAAGGACACCCGAAAAAGGAAAGCCCCGCGCCCATGCCTGGTCCCTCCACCCGCGCGCCCTGGTCCTCTCCCCAGCGCCCTCACGCATTCTGGGCGCCTCACCCAGCCCCACCTGGTCCCCCTCCCACTCCTCTCACGTGACCCTCTCTCTTTTTCTTGACGAGTAAGCCCACACAGGGACCCCTTCTTCCTCCTTCCTCCTTTCTTCCTCCTAGTCAGATCTGAAGAACCAGCCATAGCTTCCCCCTGTAACACCCCCTGTAATTAAGCTATAGTGATCCCAACCTAATTATGCCAAGTCATCTTATTTTGCTAAGTCATTTGCCACTTGTCCAAAATACAAATCAAATTTGAATTATAAATGCAAGCTCAAAAATTATATCACCAAACATTTTTATAAAATTGTTCATATTATTGCTAATAATCCACTGAGCAAAAGTCATGTTGAACCCAACATCATTTGAAACTCCAAAAGTGCCCTTAGCTATTTTTGAAATGACCCAACATCACTTAAGCGAAGCATTTAAATTCAAACATAATTCAAATGGAATCAAATTGGCCACAAACTTTTTGTGCCGGTCCAGAATATTACAAAGTATTAATGTGGCAAGTTCCGCATTTTACAAAAATCATTTGGTACAAAAAATAAAATGCAAAACATAAACTAGAAAAGAAAACAGAAAAAGAAAAGGGAAAAAGAAACTAACCTACTGCTTAGCTGGACCACAAGTCCACGGTGCCGGCCCAGCCCAGCCTGCCAGCGCCGTCGTCTACCTCCCTCCTCCCCGTGTCAGCACGCGCGCGCACGCGGGTCGCCATTCCCACCAAGCCCTGGACGGTGCCGCGTCGCTACAGTCGCTGCGGGAGGGATAAGAACGCCACTGCGGACCTCGGGGACTCGCGCAAGATCTTTTTCCCACTTCCCCTCGCTCGCTCTCGTCCCCACATCGCACTCCCGAAGCGCCGTCGCCATGGCCGCCAGCGTTCTCGCGCTCATCGTCGTCCCAGCCGACTAGGAACGTGTCCCCAAGCACCGCCGTCATCCGCTACGTCTTATGCACCAACCAGATCGAGCTCGGAGCCACCACATCGAGCGGATCGAGCTCGTCTTCTTCCTCTGCACCGCCGGCCATCTTCTTCGACTCCGAACGCTCTGCTGCTACTAACCTCACGCCGGGCCTCCTTGTGCCTTCACGGTGAGCACCCGCACAGAACTCCTCTCCTAGCGCGTCCTTTCGTTGCCTCTAGCCATCGTTGCCATCACGCCCGAAGCTCGTCGCCGTGGTTGAGCCCGCCGCCGTGGCCACAGCTCACGGAGCTGAATCGAGCTCCTGGAGCTCGTAGGAACCCAACGTCACCACCCGCTGTTCTTGCCGTGCCCTCTAGCCCCGGATCCGTCCGCGCCCGAGCTCTGGCCGCCACTGCCGTCGTCGGTGCCGTCATTTTAGGCCATCTCCGGTCGAACCCGTACCACCATTCGACGTGCGACGCTGCTGTCGTTCGAACGCGACCAGCCGCTGTATATTTGGTCGTCGGAACTGCGTTTCCGACTGTCGCCACCGCGTTCTGCCTCACCGGAGCTTCGCCGCCGGCGCGCCACCACCCTGAGTCACTGACTCGTGGGCGCAGGTTGATTAGCCACTAATTAAAACCCTAAACGCTCACTGACACACGGGCCCATCTATTGTAGCGATTAAGTTAAATTAGATAACTCTGTTAATTAAGTCAGTCACTGTGACACTGACACTGGGCCCCATACCTCTTATTAACACAAATTAGTTTAGTTAAACACTGCTAAATTGACCACTCACTGACCAGTGAGACCCACTGGTCAGGTTTGACCAGCCAGCCTCTCTGTTACACTGTTGGGTACACTACTGGTGTGCACTTAGCAATTTATATAAAATGAGTTTCGAAATTAAAATAAATCCAGTAATTCTAGAAAATCCAAAGAATCATTTAAACTTTGAAAAATTATATAAAATAAACCGTAACTCAGATGAAAATAATTTATATACGAGAGTTGATCAGAAAAATATAACAAATCTGAATATGCCACCCACATACCTGTCAGACCCCTCTAGCATAACAAACCTTGAACATTTGCACCCGGATCGATACAGACAATAATACCTGAAGCTGGGAAAATATTCCCACTTCATTTAAAATACTTAGCAATGCATTAGAGCATATCAGCATAATATTTTGCCATTTCATGCATTGTGTTGCATTTGTTTGCCCTATATTTATTTATTTCTTCCCCCTTCTTCTTCTCCGGTAGACCCCGAGACCGCTGCCGATGCCCCTGTGATCGACTACATTGCCGACGATCCATCATTTTCTTCTGTAGAGCTTCCAGGCAAGCAAACCCCCTTGATCATTTAGATATCGCCCATACTCTCCCTCTACTTCATGCATTAGATTTTGCTACTATTGTTGATTCGGTAGCTCCTATTCTGATGCATAGCCTGCTTTTGTAACCTGCTGTTGATACATTACCTACTATCCTATGATGCTTAGTTTAGTTATGCTAAAATTTCATCAGTTGGCACTGCACCCTTGTCCGTTTGCCATGCTATATTATCGGGCCGTGATCCCGCCGGGCGATGATCACGGGTATACTTACTCTATAACATTACAATGATTAATACGGGGCTGAAGGGAAGGTGGTACCATACAGTAAGAGATGGACCTGAGTCCCGACAGCTCATAATGTTAAAGACGGGTCGGCCCCAAGGGTACCCGCGACTGATCCTCTTAGTCAGATCGGCAGGGCAGGCGGAGACCATCTAGTGAGAGGTGGGCCTGGCCCCTGGTCGTGTCCGCGAGCTACTAATAATACACTAACGGATTTGGGTATTTTATCTGAGTTGGTCATTGGCTTATACGCACTAACCATCACGCGGTGTAACACCCCTGTGTAATAGCCACTGTGATCAACTGCTAATAATGCCAAGTCATAACATTTGCAGTGCTTAAACATAGTGGTTAATCAAAACAATTCAAACTCCATTCTGAAAATCAACTCAAATTCATAAGTGCAAAATAAATTTGCTCAAACACAGTTGCAAAAATGTTCACTAAATAGCAAATATTCCAGAAGCACTCATAAAAATATAACCAATGGAATTGGAACTAGTTAAATAGTTCAAACCACGTGAAACAGCACCAAAACAGAATTATTTAACCTATTTAAATTCGTTTCAAATTCAAATGAAATCCAAATTCACCCAAATCAGTTTTTGGTGGCAAGGAATATTGCATTGTAATATTTGGGCCTAGTCTCATATTTTACAAAAGTGCAAAAGTGTCCTAACTAATACAAAACAGAAAAGAAATAAAAGAAAAACACAAAATAGAAACAGAAAAATAAGACGAGGCACTGTGCACGGGGCCTTAGTGCACAGTGCCCCGACCGCAGCCCACCTGGCCCGCTTACCACTCTCTGCCGTCGTGTCGCCGCGCGCGTGGCTGAGCGCGCGCGCGCCGGCGACAGGGCGACACCGCGGCGTCCACCGACGCTACAGGGGTGCGAAAGGATAAGGCCGAGGCCTCGTCCATTCCCCCTGGACGCCTCGCCATTCTCCCCCCTCCCTCCATCGCTCTCCCCCTTTCGATCCCGTCGACGCCCGAACGGATCCGCCGCCGTGCGCCGTCGCCACCGTGGCCACCGTCATCCCCGTGCCTCGCCAAGCTATCCATCGTCTTCGCCGTCCTCGACTACCCCTTCCCCGTCCACGCGCGCGAGCAGGCGAGCTCTTCTCCGCTTGGATAGAGGCACCCCCTTTGCTGCTGCCGCCGACGATCCCCGACGTCTCCGGCGACGCCCGCTGCTGCTACTAACATGTCGCGGGTATTTCTTGACCGCACGGTGAGCCACAGCTCCTCCCCACTCTCCTTCCTCGCTCCGGCTTGCCGTAGCCGACGATCCGCGACAGCCCGAGCCCGTCGCCGCGGAGCTCATCACCTGCGAGCCTCCGGTGACCCAACGAGCTCAGGGTTGAGTCGAACACACTCACCGCATCGCGTAGAACACGCCTAGGCCTCGCGCTCGAGCTGCTGCACGCCGTTGCTCCGTTTCCGTCGTGCGCCCGTACGCGCCGCCGCTTTTGCTCGTCGCTGGCGAAGTTTCCGGCCGAGTCCGGCTGCGCCACCGCCACCGTTCGACGCGGCATCTTCTGCCCGTTCGAACGAGACCAACCGCGGCCGTTTTGACGGCCTGTAGGCGAAATCCGACGAGCGCTCGAGTCTCCGCCGCGTCTGGAGGTCGCCGGTGTTGAGCCGCCTGCCGCCGCCGACGTGGCTGGGCGGGCCCCGCCCCTGTGTCGCTGACAGTGGGCCCCACGGGCCCTGTTGACTGGTTTGACCAGTCAACGCGCTGATGTGGCATCCCGGTGACGCAGACATGCGGGCCCCACCGTGTTTTAATTAACTAAAATGTTTTTATAAATAAAATTAATTAGTTAAATTAATTAGTCACTGACATGTGGGACCCAGAAGCTAATAATCTCTGTTTAGTTTTAATTAAACTCTGTTAATCAACAGAGGCTGACATGTGGGCCCCACTGGTTAGGTTTGACCTGGTCAGCCGTCCGTTGACTGCTGACGTCAGCATTCCGTCATGCTGACGTCACTCCACATAGGTCATTGGCTTATACGCACTAACCATCACGCGGTGTAACATCCCTGTGTAATAGCCATTGTGATCAACTGCTAATAATGCCAAGTCATAACATTTGCAGTGCTTAAACATAGTGGTTAATCAAAACAATTCAAACTCCATTCTGAAAATCAACTCAAATTCAAAAGTGCAAAATAAATTTGCTCAAACACAGTTGCAAAAATGTTCACTAAATAGCAAATATTCCAGAAGCACTCATAAAAATATAAACAATGGAATTGGAACTAGTTAAATGGTTCAAACCACATGAAACAGCACCAAAACAGAATTATTTAACCTAATTAAATTAGTTTCAAATTCAAATGAAATCCAAATTCACCCAAACCAGTTTTTGGTGGCAAGGAATATTGCATTGTAATATTTGGGCCTAGTCTCATATTTTACAAAAGTGCAAAAGTGTCCTAACTAATACAAAATAGAAAAGAAATAAAAGAAAAACACAAAATAGAAACAGAAAAATAAGACGAGGCACTGTGCACGGGGCCTTAGTGCACAGTGCCCCGACCGCAGCCCACCTGGCCCGCTTACCTCTCTCTGCCGTCGTGTCGCCGCGCCCGTGGCTGAGCGCGCGCGCGCCGGCAACAGGGCGACACCGCGGCGTCCACCGACGCTACAGGGGCGCGAAAGGATAAGGCCGAGGCCTCGTCCATTCCCCCTGGACGCCTCGCCATTCTCCCCCCTCCCTCCATCGCTCTCCCCCTTTCGATCCCGTCGACGCCCGAACGGATCCGCCGCCGTGCGCCATCGCCACCGTGGCCACCGTCATCCCCGTGCCTCGCCAAGCTGTCCATCGTCTTCGCCGTCCTCGACTTCCCCTTCCCCGTCCACGCGCGCGAGCAGGCGAGCTCTTCTCCGCTTGGATCAAGCCGCCCCCTTTGCTGCTGCCGCCGACGATCCCCGACGTCTCCGGCGACGCCCGCTGCTGCTACTAACCTGTCGCGGGTCTTTCTTGATCGCACGGTGAGCCACAGCTCCTCCCTGACGGTGTCCTGGACTAGGGGGTACTCACCACATCGTCTTCCGATTAGTTGGATTGGGCCGAGGACCCCCAGGGCCGTTTACTCATGGGCCAGTTCGGACAGCCGAAGTATACACGAGGAAGATTCCACAAGACTTGGTGATCAAGACAAGGACTCCTCTCCACCGGCGTATTCGAATAGGACTCTTGTTATCCTAGGCCTCTGGTACATTATATAAGCCGAGGCCGGGCTAGTCGATAGGGAGACCAGATCATTATGACATCAATCATCATACCTCTAGGGTTTAGACCACAACATATGATCTCGAGGTAGATCAACTCTATATTTGATATTCCATCAATATAGACAAGAGCAGGACGTAGGGTTTTACCTCCATCAAGAGGGCCCGGCTCGACTGGTCACCTTGGCTCGACCGAGGACTGCGCTCTGTCTCCGATCGTCATGTTCGGACGAGGTCCTTCATCAAACATCAACTCCGATCTCTATCATGATCACGAAGGAATCATCCTTGGAGCTCGGGGGCTCAACGTCAACATTGCCCTCGGGCGACCGTGCTGTTTTTCTAGACAGCAAACTTTTATCCGCCTCCACCGTCTCCTCGAGTGTGGTGTTAACGATTGCTTCAGTGGAATTGTGCGGAATTATGTCTACAACAACCATGCAAAATTTGGCCGAGTTCCGATGGAGGAATCTCCGGCGATCTCCGATATACCGGAGCCCTGTCGAATCTGGATGGTAATCTGGACGAGTTTGGAGCATGGTGTCTAGCATCTAGCTCGGACGTCCTTTGGAAGATCCAACCGTTGATCGGCTGCGGAATTCCTATATCTACCACCCCTCAAAATTTCAGCTCGATCCGAAGGTTCAAACTCCGGGAACCTTCTGATGAGTGGACCAATTTTCAGATCTGTTTTCTGCGCGAATATGGATCCGACCCGAATTCATGTTTCTTTATGAACGTGATATTGGATGACCTTTTTAAAGGAATTTTCTTCTAGGGTATTGTGCGTTGTTTTTAAACACATGCCCATAAAATTTTAAGCCTCCTCTGAGGTAATCTTCACCATCACATTGGTGTCAAACCAGTCCGGCAATATTGCTCCACGGCTGCCAACCTGCGCTAGACGCGTCGTCGCTTTTTGAGCCGAGCTCAACTTCTTCGGATCATCATCTCGGCGAGCCGAACAAGAGTTCGGAATCGCCAAGGATAAATCATCACCAACATCGCCGCCCCACATATTACACGGAGCGGGCACACCAGCACCGCCGCATGGCCACTTCATCAAGCCGGCATTGACCGCGTCACAAGTTACGACCTGCGTCGGCATGGCCGCACTGTTGCTTCTTCAAGCCGATGTCCATCACGCCGAAATGCTTCAACACCTCGGCTGACATGGTAACTGCAACGTCTCCTTACCGACCTGCTACATCACCTCGGCTAGACCGGGGGCTTCGCCATCTCTTCATC
Source organism: Thinopyrum elongatum (assembly GCA_011799875.1). Lineage (NCBI taxonomy): Eukaryota > Viridiplantae > Streptophyta > Magnoliopsida > Poales > Poaceae > Thinopyrum > Thinopyrum elongatum. Next base: position 23,473,424 of record CM022303.1, on the reverse strand, counting down.
AACCTACTCCGGAGACTTCGGCGTCACCAGCCGACCAGCTTCGTTACGTTAGCTGGACCGGGGGCTTTGCCTCGGCGAGACAATCTTTGCCAGCATCGCCATGCGGTCGCTTCATCACCCATCAGGCAATGGGTGTGCGGATCGAGTCCCAATTTTAGGAGTAACCTTTCTTCGGACTGCTACAACAAATAAACCAGGTCTATCAAATGGTGGCCGCATTAACGACGGTCGCGTGGTGGTTCGGTCAGTTTCCGTACATAGTTCGGCAAACGCCGCATCCGAAACTCGGACCGACCTGTGAATTCGGGCTTTGCCACGCCTTTACCGCATCACGCCGATGCCCTGCATTGACATTGACTTCGGCGCCAGGCCACATCTCTTTAGATAAATTATTTTTGCGAAAAGCAATTATGCAAGGATTTTATATATATTTATATTATTCTTTTTGGACCGCACTATTTTATGTGTGCAGGTGATTGACTTCGACTACATCACGCGGTCACTTCGGCAAGCCAATGTCGTCGTCCCAATTGGCATAAATCGGCTCGCATGATCATCTTGTTGATTGAATTGCCATACCGACATGTTCTGTTGCCTCGGGGACTTCAGCATCATCAAGAGGGTCCTACCTCGTCGGGTGTTTGGCGCACGGGCCATATTTCTTTTATTACTCACTTTGCATGAATTATTAATCATGCAACCTTTTTTTATTACTGTTATCTCCGGCTTGCACTATCTTCCGTGCACAGGTAAATGATCCGGATTGGGCAGCGTTGTCACCTCGGCTGGACCGGGGGCTTCGTCATCACTTCATTAACCCACACCGGGCACTTCGGCGTCATACTGTCGGCCTACTCCGTCGCCTCGGACGGACGGGTGGTTCCACCTCGCCACATTGGTCGTGCTGTGTCGCCACTTCGAAGTGCCAAGCTCTTCGCTCCTCCATCTCGGGACCGGCTTAGGGGCTGGGACCTTGTCCCGCCGTAAACTCGGACCGCGTCATTGATGCCGAGCACATTAACCAGCTAAGTCGCTTTCATGCCCAAAGTTTTAAATTTTTAATTTGTGTTCGGTTCGACTGTGCTCACGTGAATTGTTTGTTAAAAGAAACTCCCTTTACCCATGTTAGCTGGGGGCTCTTAAATTTACATGAGCTGTTTTATAATAAGTGTGTTTTCTTCTTGTTTGTTGCAAAGTCTTTTTCTATCACTCCTTCCTCGACTCGAGTGTGTGGTCAATAGCCGGATAGCCTGGGTCCGATCTTGACCCACTTGCAGTCTTGAGATCGGATGTGTCATGTTAAAGCACGATAGAAGCACAAATTTTTTTAGACCAATTTTCGGATTGGCACCAATTGACTTGATTTAGTTCGGACGTGGAGTTTCCGCATAAGTCTTTTGGTTTTTAAGCCTATGGCACTTTTAAACTATTCGTGTGTTTCCAGCATAAGTCTCGCAGTGCAACGCCGGACACCTTTAGAAATTCGGCAAAACATTCTCGGGTATTGGTTTATATGCATCGGTTTCGAATTGTGTCTTTGGTCAATAGTTGGGTTGCCTGGCTCCTGTGCTTGCCTCCTACGTTCCGCTTTGTTCGGCTAGGTGTGCAAAGGGAGAACCACTGCGATTGTGCTTCCAGCTAGCATGGTTAAGCGCCTCAGTGGAGAAAGCCGAAAACTGATTGTCACAATAAGTGTAAACTGGTCAGCGATCTGATGACTGTGTTAAATTATAAGATCGATAGAGGTCACCCCATGTTAAATGACGGTCCGTTCATAACATTGGCCGAAGTGTTTACGGCTTGACCTCGACTGTCGCCGAACACTAACTGGGGGCTAGTAATTGGCCTCCCAACTTTAAGCTCCTATGACTAAGTGATAGTTATAAAGCCCACATATCTGATTGCCTCGTTTCCGCTAACACAACCGCCTTCGGGCACCGAGACGTCGGGTAAGGGTTGTTTTGTTATTGCGAAAACACCCTGCGTAGCATCTACAAGGGGGTGGAAGCCGACGATGGGCCACTTTCAAATGATAAACGGTCGCAACGGAGTCAAAATAAACATATCATCGGCGTTTGTATTTAATATACGAGGGCCTCCTCCGCAATCATCGTTATAAAGCCATAAATATGCATCAATTTGACTTAAGATTTTGGCCAAGCTGGGTTGCCTGGCTCCTGTGCTTACCCCTACGTTCCCGATTGTTCGGCTAGGTGGTAAAAGGAGCACCTCTGTGATTGTTACTACCGGGTCATCCGAGTAAGTACCTCAGACTGGGTGAAGCCGAAAGCTAGCAATCTTAAAGGATCACATTGGTCGGCAACGACGGAAGTGAAAATTTTGGTTCATTAATACCATAGAGTTCCGGAACTTTCCCCGAACTAAATCCTCAATATTTTCCTCCCACGTTGATCGGAGGTGAGGTTTCATGATCATGATAAGCATGATGACCCAAAGAAAGGAACCGATAGCGGGACTATTTTCTTTGGAAGATGTTTCTTACGTTAAAACGTAATATAACATATCTCTCCGTGTACCTTTATTTATAAAACCGTATGACCGGATTGCCTTGTTTTCCATAAATCTTTGCCCTTATAACGACTTTATAAAGTAGGAAAACACTCCTCGGCTACTGGCCGAAGAGGTTGAAGCCGATGGTCGGTCAACAAAGTTTTGTACAATGCGGATCCGAGCATTAATGATGTAAAGTACTTGGATACATAGAGTCATTACACATAATTTGTGATTTTACTATGGATATCAATCTTTAATTCGGCCACCCGTGCCCACATTAAGACTCGGGGGCTACTGGGCTTCGGGCTTATTATTTACAAATATTAAAGGGGCACATCGATCCCCTGATCTGGTGTTGCCACCCGACCAGTGTCTCGGGGGCTACTGCATTGCTTGTTCAATGCAGAAAATTCAAAGTGCTTAGTGTTCGGCTTGACCGAACTATAGGCAAACGCGTCTTCGGACAACAACATGTACCATCTGGACCTATCTGGCATCAAGCTAACATATTACGGCAACTTCTCAAGACCCTCTCTCAAGGGCCCGTTCGCCGATCACTATTATCTCTAATATATTACACTGCGTTTCTATTTCTACGTATGCTGCCGAACTAGGAGTTGATCCTCAGGCCGATTTCGCGCATCGACCTGAGTCTCAGGGGCTACTTGGATCAGCGATTTCATGTTTTCCTTCAGGTGCATCTCGGGTTTTAGACCGACACACACCTTGAGGGCTACTGGCTATATATCTCGGCGGAGAATAAAATGCACCAATAAAAAATATTCACAAAAAATCAGCCCGCAGTCGGGGTGGTGCACCACCTCGGAAGCAGTCCGGCATAAAGCTCGGGCGCCAGTGGCTGGCTCCATAGAGGGCACTTCCGGCATTAAGCTCGGCTGAATTCTTCCAATCTTTTAAAGACCGAGGTAGTTTATGACACCTCGGACACTGACCATCGTTAGAGCTCGGATACAGTCCGGCGTTAGAGCTCGGATACAGTCTGGCGTTGGAGCTCGGATACAGTCCGGCGTTGGTGCTCGGCTGCAAAAGATACCTCAAATACAGTCTGGCGTTGGAGCTCGGATGCAAGAGGACACCACCGCATGGGAACAACTTCAAACCCGAGGTGTGGCGTAAAAAATAACAAGGCATTGATAAAGGCCGAAAACTTAAAGGGGCTCCTTGGATACCCGACGTGTAAACTCTTCGGATTCACTTCGGCCATCCTTAAGATCGAAGATGAGAAGATTTGTTGAACCAGTTTTCAAGACCGACGACCGAAGATGAAGAACAGTTTGGAAGAATCGAGGAGCATCCCCAACTTGAAGACTGGTTCAGGGGGCTACTGACGGTGTCCTGGACTAGGGGGTACTCGCCACATCGTCTCCCGATTAGTTGGATTGGGCCGAGGACCCCCAGGGCCGTTTACTCATGGGCCAGTTCGGACAGCTGAAGTATACACGAGGAAGATTCCACAAGACTTGGTGATTAAGACAAGGACTGCTCTCCACCGGCGTATTCGACTAGGACTCTTGTTATCCTAGGCCTCTGGTACATTATATAAGCCGAGGCCGGGCTAGTCGATAGGGAAACCAGATCATTATGACATCAATCATCATACCTCTAGGGTTTAGACCACAACATATGATCTCGACGTAGATCAACTCTATACTTGATATTCCATCAATATAAACAAAAGCAGGACGTAGGGTTTTACCTCCATCAAGAGGGCCCGAATCTGGGTAAAACATCGTGTCCCCCGTCTCCTGTTACCCATCGATCCATGACACACAGCTTGGGACCCCCTACCCGAGATCTGCCGGTTTTGACACCGACACTCCCCACTCTCCTTCCTCGCTTCGGCTTGCCGTAGCCGCTGATCCGCGAGTGCCCGAGCCTATCGCCGGCGAGCCTCCGGTGAACCAACAAGCTCGGGGTCGAGTCGAACACACTCACCGCATCGCGTAGAACACGCCTAGGCCTCGCGCTCGAGCTACTGCATGCCGTTGCTTCGTTTCCGTCGTGGGCCCGTATGCGCCGCCGCTTTTGCTCGTCGCCGGCGAAGTTTCCGGCCGAGTCCGGCTGCGCCACCGCCACCGTTCGACGCGGCATCTTCTGCCCGTTCGAACGAGACCAACCGTGGCCGTTTTGACGGCCTGTAGGCGAAATCCGACGAGCGCTCGAGTCTCCGCCGCATCTGGAGGTCGCCGGCGTTGAGCCGCCGGCCGCCGCCGACGTGGCTGGGTGGGCCCCGCCCCTGTGCCGCTGACAGTGGGCCCCACGGGCCCCGTTGACTGGTTTGACTAGTCAACGCGCTGATGTGGCGTCCCGGTGACGTTGACATGCGGGCCCCACCGCGTTTTAATTAACTAAAATGTTTTTATAAATAAAATTAATTAGTCACTGACATGTGGGACCTAGAAGCTAATAATCTCTGTTTAGTTTTAATTAAACTCTGTTAATCAACAGAGGCTGACATGTGGGCCCCACTGGTCAGGTTTGACCTGGTCAGCCGTCCGTTGACTGCTGACGTCAGCATTCCATCATGCTGACGTCACTCCACACTGTTCTGGATAATGTTGATTTAATAAATAAAATTAATTCTAGAAAATACTAAAATCTTTAGAAAATCGTAGAAAAATAAACCGTAGCTCAGATCGAAAAAGTTAAAACATGAAAGTTGCTCAGAATGACGAAACGAATCTGGTCGTGTCGTCTGTTTCGATATCGGAACCCCCTACGTAGGAGAACTCGTAACTCCGAGCCCGATTCCGGTAGATGAATAGTGCACACACACCGGGTAATAAATCCCGCGATAATCCTAAAAATAACTAAAATGACTTAGATGCATATTTAGGCAACCCTGCATCCTAGCATAGCATACCCTGTGTTGCATCGTTTGCTGTGAATTTATATGTTTCTCCCCCCTCTTCTCTCTCGGTAGACTCTGACGTTGACGTAGCTCCCGAGGCCGACGCCGCTCAGGAGCCAGACGACACCGTCGCAGACCTTGCTCTTGCCGTCGAGCAGACAGGCAAGCACCCTCATTTTGAGCATTCCGATATCGCCCACTCTCTTCTCTCTTATGCTTGCATTAGAAGATACTGCTGCTACTGTTATCCTACTTATGTTGCATAGCCTGTTTATTGTAGCCTACTATTGATACCTGCCTGCTATCCTAAACTGTTTAGTATAGGATGGTTAGAGCCCTATCAGAGACCCACTTGTCCCGACTGCCTCGCTGGACTCTCAGAAGACCCGAGCAACGGGATCGAAGATCATACCCTGGCACCGCACGTCACTTCCCCCTTAAATTGCTCGACACTACTGGGTTAATATTGAGTGCCGAGGGTGATACCTCGTCAACACTTCTGATGTTAACCTTGTAGGTTAGTTAATGGGTCGTGGTAAGCGAGGGTGATTCCTCCTACACCACCCCCGATACCGACGCCGTCATGCAACACCTCAAGTGTGGACCTCGAGGGTGATTCCTCCCTCGTTCACCTTGACGATAACATCGGAGGGAATTCCATCGAGGGTGATTCCTTAGGGTTCCCCCTTGGTGTCAGACACACGGAGACTTTGGTTACTATGACTGAACACTGAACCAGGATACTAAAGATGGGTCGGCCCTGAGGGGTACCCGTGCGAGCATGAATGTGAAGTGATGTGGAGTCGGGTTGACCTGAGAGGTGCCCGCGAGATAACTACGAGGCGTGGCCGGGCATTCTTAGCCCTTGCCGCAAGTCCTCGAGACGGGGCGACGGGGTCACATCGATCGTGAGTCTCTGCTTGTTACCGCGCGCTCCTAATCCACTAACAGTTTGGATATTTGATCCGAGGGGCCTCTGGCCTGATAGCACTAACCATCACGTGGGCATAGTATGGGCGTTCTGCGTCGTATACTTCAGCCAAAGCTTAATGGACGTCAGCGATTGAGCGGCGCGCGCCGAGTTGGACTGGTTACGCAACTGCGCTTGTATTAAGGGGTTGCTAGGTCTGCTCTCGGCCGTGAACGTAACGTGCAGGAGTTCCCGGGGCGAAGGCCCAAGACCCCTGGGGGCATAGGTTTAGTCCGGCGTGCTGACCTCTCTGTTAAGTATTTGGTCGGGTTGCGGCGTGTTGCTTAGCCGAGGCCGGGCATGACCCAGTAAAGTGTGTCCGGCCGGAGTTAAGCGAGCGTGGTGGGTAAGTTGGTGCACCCCTGTAGGGAAGAACTAATCTATCGATAGCCTGTCCTACGGTAACAGACACTCGGAGTTGTATCCCGATCGGTACAAATAGAACTGGAGACTTGAGACGAAATGGATAGTATGGCTCTGGGATTGCTTTCTCGCAGGGAGTCGAGGAAGAATCTCTGGCCGAGGTTGATGATACTACAACTACTTTACATTATGTTACTCTGCACTCTTCTAATGCTGCAAGACCGATGAATAAGCTTGAAGATGCTAGTCTTCGATAGGACTAGGCTTTCCCCTCTATTCTGGCATTTCTGCAGCCCAGCCCACATATACAGCCCCCTTTGAAAATGTTGCATATGTAGTGTAGATCCTCGCTTGCTGAGTACTTCGGATGAGTACTCACGTTTGCTTTATTTTCTTTTTCTCCTCATATCCAATTGACGCCGCCAGATGACGGAGCCCCTGAGATAGCTGCCCCTGTCGATGACTACGGCTACTACTACTACCCACCCGGCGAGTACTACTACGAGGAGCCGACTGACGACCAGGAGTAGGATTCGGAGGGTCCTAGGCAGGAAGTCTACGCCTTTCGATCGTAGTATTTTGCTTTGCCCCGCCTCTATGAAGGCTTATCTCTGTTCTGTAATATATCTGTACCCAGATATCTGATGCTTCCGCTGACACTTGTATTCCATCGAGCTATGTATTCGAGCCCTCGAGGCCCTGGCTTGTAATATAAAGCTTGTATGACTTTATTTATGTTATAGAGTTGTGTTGTTATATCTTCAAGTGAGTCCTTAGGCTTGATCGTGTGCATTTGCGTGTATGGTTAGTGCACGATTAAGCCGGGGTCGTCACACGTGGGATAACAATTATGGGGCCCTCGGCGTCGTACATTCTCCCGAAAACTCTATTAGACGTCACAATTTTGTGGGCTGATTGTTGGGGTGAGTCGTGTAACACCCCCTTGTAATAAGCTCAGTGACACTCTGTTAAAACTGCCAAGTCATGATCATTTGCAGTGCCAAGTCATATGGGTTAATGATCCAATTCAAATTCACATCTGAAAATCAATTCAAATTCAAAAGTGAATTATAAAGTTCATCAAACTCTGTTGGGAAAATGTTCATTAAATGGCAAATAATCCAGGAACCTTTGTAAAACCATTTTCAAAATATTGGGAGTTAGATAATTGGCTCAAACCATTTGGAATAGCACCAAAACAGAATATTAAATCCATTTAAAATCTTTTCAACTTCAAATGAGAACCAAATCTGTCCAAACCACTTTTCGGTGAAGGGTAATATTGCATTACAATATTTGGGACAGTTCTCATATTTTACAAAATGGCAGCAGTGGCCTAATCATTTGGCCACAGAAAAGAAAAGAGAAAATGAAAAGAAATAAAAGAAAAAGGCTAAAGCTGGACTGGACCAAGTGCACAGTGCACTGGCCCAGCCCAGCCGGCCCACCTCACCTCTCTCCGTTGCCGTGTCGCCACGCCCGTGGTCAGACGCGCGCTCGCCGCTCCGGCGCCGACAGCGCGACTCCGCCGACACTACCGTGAGGAGGAGGGGATAAGACCGACGCCCTCCACTCCTCCCTGGCCTCTCCGTCATTCTCCCCTCTCCTCTCACTCGCCCCGCCTCTTTTCCTCCTCAGATCCGGGAGCAGCCGAACGCAGCCGCCGCCGCTCGACGCCGTGCTCGCGGCCACCGGCCTCGCCCTGCCTCGTCTAGGTGTCTCTCGTCTCCGCCGTCATCTGCTCGATCGTCTGGCGCACTAAGGTGGAGCAGAGGAGCCCCGTTGGTGCCACGCGACGCCATCCCCTTCCGCCTCTGCTCCGACGATCTCCGTCGTCCCCAGCGAACTCCGGCAGCTACTAAGCCTAACGAGGGCTTTTCTTAGCCGCACGGTGAGCCACTCTACCTTCCCCGTCTGTCTGTTCGGCCTCGCACGCTCCCTAGCCCTAGTCTCACCGGCGCCCGAACGCGCCTCTGCATGAGCTCGCCGCCGGCGCCCTTCCGGTGACCAAATGGTCACCGGGCCGAGCCCTTTGCGCTCAGCGCATCGAGTAGGTTCCCAACAGCCTCGCCATTTGGTCACTTGCGCACTGCTGCCTCGATCCCGTCGATGACCGAACTCCGGCGCCCGCCGCAAAGCTCGCTGTCGGCGACACACGTCGTTTCCGGCCACCTCACCGCCACCATTAGACGCGCCGACGAATGGCCGTTCGAACGCACCCGGCCCCATCCCTTTTGGTGGCCTGTGGGAGACGTCCGGCGAGCCCCGGGCCGCGCCGCCGCTGTTTTGGTCACCGGCGACCTGCCGCCAGCCGTCCGCTGACCTGGCCGCCATGTAGACCCGTCTGGGTCGCTGGCCGGTGGGCCCCGCTGCTCCGTTGACCGCGTTGACCCGAGTCAACGCGGGCACTGTTCACCCCTGTAGCTGACATGTGGGCCCCATTTGATAATTAGACTAATTAAACAGCTAATTAAATAAAATTAATTAGATTAGTAATATCTCACTGACAAGTGGGGCCCGCCCCCTAATTAACCCTGTGGATTAAGTTAATCCACTGTTAGACTAAACAGAGACTGACGTGTGGGTCCCACTGGACCCACATGTCAGGTTTGACCCTGGTCAACCGCAGTTGACCTGCTGACATCATTGTGACGTAATGCTGACGCCATAATTCATTTTCTGATAAATAAATAAATTCCAGAAATTCAAATAATCTTTAAAAATTAATAACTTTTAAACCGTAGCTCAGATCGAAAAAGTTAAAACATGAAAGTTGCTCAGAACGACGAGACGAGTCTGATCGTGCCGCCTGTTTCTCCATCGGAACCACCTACGTAGAAGAACTCGTAACTCCGGACCCGAATCCGGCAGATGAATAGTGCACACACGTCGGATGTTAAATCCCAGAATAATTCTAAAAATAACTAAAATGACTTAGATGCATAATTAGGCAACCCTGCACTGCATCATAGCATCACACGCACCGTATTGCATTTGTTTGCATTATGTTTACCTGTTTCTTCCCCCTCTTCTCTCTCGGTAGACCCCGACGTTGACGTAGCTCCCGAGGCAGACGCAGCTCAGGAGTACGACTACGTCCCCGACGATAACACTGAAGACCTTGCCCTTGCCCCAGAGCAAACAGGCAAGCACCCCCATTTTGAGCATGCCTATATCGCCTATTCTCTTCTCTCTTATGCTTGCATTAGAACTGCTGCTGCTACTGTTTCCTATATCTGTTGCATAGCCTGTTTATCGTAACCTGCCTTGCTACCTTACTGGTTATCCTAGACTGTTTAGTATAGGCTGGGTAGAGACACGACAGAGACCCCCACTTGATCCCGACTGCCCTGCTGGATATCAGAAGACCCGACCATCAGGATTGAAGACCAGGCCCCGGCACCGCACGTCACTTCCCCCTTTAGTTGCTGACACTGCTGGGTTACCGTCGAGTGCCGAGGGTGATACCTCGTCAGCACTTCTGATGTTAACCTTGTAGGTTAGTTACTCGGTCGTGGTAAGCGAGGGTGATTCCTCCTACACCACCCCCGATAACGACGTCGTCGTGCAACACCTCAAGTGTGGACCTCGAGGGTGATTCCTCCTTCGTTCACCTTGACTTTAACATCAGGTGGGGTTCCATCGAGGGTGATTCCTCAGGGCTCCCCTGGTGTCAGACACACAGATACTGTTGTTGATTTGACTTGCACTAAACCATGTTACTAAAGACGGGTCGGCCCTGAGGGGTACCCGCGCGAGTTTATTGCGAAGTGATGTGGAGTCGGGTTGACCTGGATGGTGCCCGCGAGATAACTACGAGGCGTGGCCGGGCATTCTTAGCCCTTGCCGCAAGTCCTCGAGACGGGGCGACGGGGTCACATCGATCGTGAGTCTCTGCTCGTTTCCGCGCGCTCCTAATCCACTACGGTTTGGATATTTGATCCGAGGGGCCTCTGGCCCGATAGCACTAACCATCACATGGGCATAGCTAGTATGGGCGTTCTGCGTCGTATACTTCAGCCGGAGCTTAATGGACGTCAGCGACTGAGCGGCGCGCGCTGAATTGGACTGGGAACGCAATCGCGCTTGTATAAGGGGTTGCTAGGTCTGCTTTCAGCCGCGTACGCAACGTGCAGGAGTTCCCGGGGCGAAGGCCCAAGACCCCTGGGTGCATAGGTTTAGTCCGGCGTGCTGACCTCTCTGTTAGGTATTCGGTCGGGTTGCGGCGTGTTGCTTAGCCGAGGCCGGGCATGACCCAGAAAAGTGTGTCCGGCCGGAGTTAAGCGAGCGTGGTGGGTAAGTTGGTGCACCCCTGCAGGGAAGAAACTTCTATCGATAGCCTGTCCTACGGTAACGGACAGTCGGAGTTGTATCCTGATCGGTACAACTAGAACATGTGATGAGAACTGGATAGTACGGCTCTGGGATTGCTTTCTCGCAGGGAGTCGAGAAAGAATCTCAGGTCGAGGTTGATGATATTACTACTACTACTATACATTATGTTCATCTGTTCTCTTCTATTGCTGCAAGACTGTCGAAGATTGTTGAAGACGCTAGTCTTCCATAGGACTAGGCTTTCCCCCTCTATTCTGGCTTTTCTGCAGCCCAGTCCACATATACAGCCATTCCTTTGAAAATGATGCATATCTAGAGTAGATCCTTGCTTGCTGAGTACTTCGGATGAGTACTCACGTTTGCTTTACTTTCTTTTTCCCCCATATTCCATTTGATGCCACCAGACGACGGAGCCCCTGAGCCAGACGCCCCAGCCGACGACCAGTACTACTACCCGCCTGGCGAGTACTACTACTACGAGGAGCCGACTGACGACCAGGAGTAGGATCGGAGGGTCCAGGGCAGGAGGCCTACGCCTTTCGATCGTAGTATTTTATTTTACCCCGCCTCTGTGAAGGCTTATCTCTCTCTTTGTAAAATATCTGTACTCAGATATCTGATGCTTCCGCTGACGCTTGTATGCCATCGAGCTATGTATTCGAGCCCTCGAGGCCCTGGCTTGTAATATAAAGCTTGTATGACTTTATTTATGTTTTAGAGTTGTGTTGTGATATCTTCAAGTGAGTCCTTAGGCTTGATCGTGTGCATTTGCGTGTATGGTTAGTGCACGATTAAGCCGGGGTCGTCACAGGTTGGTATCAGAGCCGACTCCCTCTAGGTATCCCCCTTCCCAATTCCTTGGCCGAAGTTGAGTCTAGTGGTCAAAAACTGTTTTACTAACTTGGCTGTGTGGCTTACGGGCCCACGTCACCAACTGGGTGGTATTAGGATCTTTTATTCCTCGTCTTTACTCTGGGATTCTAATCTCTCATCTATTCGGGTTTAATAAAATTTACTAACACCAACATTTAGGTTCTCGTTAATTCTATCCACCCGGAGAGCTGGATGCAGTGCGATTTCCCTGACGTTGATCTGATTAGTCTGATAATCATTTTCCTTTCCATTGTTTTGTTTAACCTTTCCTTCCGAGATCGGTTATACTCATTGTCTTATGACAACCCTGAATCTCTCTGTTTCAGATGGATCGACTGTTTCCACCGCGGCCTACGACCCAGTTAGTGCTTCGCTCTTGGGCTAGTGAAACCCCTGGATTTCCAGCTGTTCTGATCGCCCTCCTGAGTAGACTGGGTTACCGCTGGTATCCCGAGTACATGGTCTATGAGGTTTACCGCGAGTTCAACCAGGAACAGTACTATGCTGAAGTTCGGATCTATGATCAGCAGAACAACTCAGACACTGAGCTACACCTTTTTCACGGAAATAGGCGTGACGATTGAGATGGCAGTACATGATGCCGCCTACTCTGCTGTCGTACGTCTCCGAGGAGAGCACAATGCTAACTTGGATGATACTGTGTTTCGGTACATTCCGTATGCACCTGTTGGAGATGCTACTGGATACTACATAGCTATTTGTGCCCCGTACGAGTCTCGACGCTACGACCCGCAGGTTCTGATTCAGTGCACTCAGGCTCTGGATCGCACTGTTCGGGCTCTTGCCGTCGAGTTGTTCGCCACTCGAGCACGCTACTACGAGGCTATGACACAGTTGCTACCAGCTGTTCATGCAGGAATACATCCGGAGGATATTCTTTACCCACGCAGGACCGAGATGCCGCCAGGTATTGATTGGCCTGCAGTGGGAGGTCACACGCCTGCACGTGGACCTCTTCTTACAGTTCGAGACCGGGTTGTGCATCAGAGTGCACATGGAGCACAGGATCCTGCCGCGACGAACATTTGTCGTCCGCACTTGCAGTTACCCCGTTTCAGTGGTTTTCTCCGACGCTGATGTAGCCTTTGCTATGTCACGTTGTGTACTTCCTTACCGCGTGCCTGCGTGCCGCCTAGTGTGTCTCTAGTTTTTCAATTTGCGCCGTTATGCTGCCCGATTTTAACCGACTGTGTATGGATCTGTATGTCTTAATGACTACTTTAAGCATCTATTGCACTCTTTCAATAATGTCGAGTTACATCATGTTTATTGTTAAACACTTCCATAAGCTATTGCTGAAATACCCCTGTTGGAATAGCAGGATGGCTGACAACAACCCGCCACCGCCGCCACCACCTGATTACATGGCAGCGATGATGCAACAGTTTGAACTCAACCGCCAGTTTATGACGGGGATTATGCAGCAATTCCCTCGTCCTGATGCTAATCAACAGCCACCATCCATTACCCTGCCAGAGTTTATGAGGCTCAGTCCATCATTTTTCCGCAACACAGTCAACCCACTAGATGCAGATGACTGGCTGCGTGACATCTCTCATGAGATGGAGTCTGCTGGTGTCGCCGAAGTTAACTATGTCACTTTAGCGACTTATCTTCTGAAGGGTCCCGCAGCTCAATGGTGGGCCACCCACCGACAGACTCTGCCGCCTGGTACTGTCGTCACTTGGGCAGAGTTCAAGATTGCTTTCCGTGCCCGCTACATTCCTCTAGCTGTCATAGCTAGGAAGAAGGCCGAGTTACGTAGCCTTGTTCAAGGAAACAAGACCGTAGAAGTCTATCAGCGCGAGTTTCTAGACTTATCTCACTACGCTGAAGAGGACATTCCAACTGATGAACGCAGACAGGAGAAGTTTCGTGAAGGACTGCACCATGATATACAGTTGGCCCTGCTTGTCCAAGACTATCCTGATTTCGCCACCTTGGTGAATAAGGCTATCATGGTTGAAACTGGACTGAAGAAGCATAAGGAAGCGTCCAGACGCACCCGTGAGTCGGGCTCATCTTCGGGCTCGTCTTCCCAGAAGCGACGCATCTGGTTTCCCCAAGGCATGTGCCGTTCAGCAGCCCCTGCAAACAGACCCTCTTATGCTGCACCACGCCTGCCACCTCCACCACCGAGACAGCCTCTGCCAATTCCAGCACCTCGAGCTCCAACACCTCGTCCTGACAGCGGACTATGCTTCAAGTGTGGCAAGCCAGGTCACCGTGCTAGAGATTGTTCTCAGAATCAGAATGAACTGGCTCTCCCTTCTGCTGGCCGTGGTATTGGCCGTGGTATTCCTCAACAGTGCAACAATAATGCCAGACCTTCTTATGGTCGTGGGCAGTACTACCACGTCAACATGTCTGAAGCTCCAGTTCAACCAGATACTGTGATGGGTACACTTCTCGTTAATTCAGTACCAGCTTCTGTTTTATTTGATTCAGGAGCATCGCATTCATTCATGTCAGAACATTTTGCACTCATGCATGACATTAAATGTGAAACAATGCACCAACCATTAGCAGTGAACACTCCTGCGGGCCAATGCCAAGCCACCCTATTCAGCCCCGAAGTCACAATTGAGATCGAGCGGTTGAAATTTCAGGCATTTCCCATAATCCTGAGATCTTCCAAGATTGATCTTATTTTGGGAATGGATTGGTTGAAGGCCCATTATGCCTCAATCAATTGCGCCACTAAAGTTGTACACCTCTTGCACCCATCGAACGAGATAGTGAACTATCAAGCTCACCTTACCCAGAACGCTGAGGCTCAAATTTATGCCTTGAACGCGTTGAATGCTTCTCCACTTGATGGGATTGAGAACATCCCAGTGGTCTGTGACTTCCCGGATGTTTTTCCAGAAGAACTTCCAGGAATACCCCCTGCTAGAGCTGTCGAGTTCGTCATCGACTTGAAGCCTGGCACCACTCCTATTGCGAAGCGTCCCTACAAGATGCCTCCACACCACCTCATCGAACTCAAGGAAGAAATTGATAAATCCTTAAGGAAGGGTTTCATTCGCCCTAGTTCCTCTGCTTGGGGAGCACCGTCTCTTTTCGTCAAGAAGAAAGATGGAACGAATAGGTTGGTCCAAGATTATTGTCCAATCAACCAGGCAACCATTCAGAATAAATATCCACTTCCCCGGATCAACGATTTATATGACCAACTCGCAGGATCTTCGGTGTTTTCTAAACTCGACTTGAGGTTGGGTTATCACCAGATCCGTGTCCGCGAAGAGGATATTCCGAAGACTGCATTCGTTACTCGTTATGGCTCTTACGAGTACACAGTCATGTCGTTTGGCTTAACAAACGCTCCAGCTACTTTCTCCCGCCTAATGAATTATATATTCATGGATTACCTCGACAAATTCGTCATGGTATATCTGGATGATATTCTGGTTTATTCGAAGAACAAAGAAGAACATGCTGAGCATCTTCGCCTTGTTCTGGAGAGACTTCGAGAGCGCCAATTATATGCCAAGTACTCTAAGTGTGAATTCTGGCTTTCTGAGGTAACCTACCTTGGACATGTCATCTCCAAGGATGGTATCGCAGTTAACCCGGAGCGAGTTCAGGCTATTCTTGACTGGACCCTCCAAAGAATGTCAAGCAAGTCAGACGTTTTCTCGGGCTTGCAAGTTATTGTCGCCGTTTCATCGAAAATTTCTCCAAGATTGCCAAGCCCCTGACTAATCTGCTCCACAAAGGCGTTAAGTTTGAGTGAACAGACAAATGTTAGGAAAGCTTCCAGACCCTCAAGGATAAGCTGACTTCTGCTCCAGTCCTTGCTCCTCCAGACTCTCGCAAAGATTTTGTGATCTTCTGCGACGCCTCTCGCCAAGGACTAGGTTGTGTCCTAATGCAAGAGCGAAGAGTAATTGCTTATGCTTCGCGACAACTGCGTCCACATGAAGAGAATTACCCAGTGCATGACCTCGAACTTGCTGCTGTCATCTATGCTTTGATGCAGTGGTGTCATTACCTCCTTGGTAATCGGTGTGAGATTTACACCGATCATCAGAGCTTGAAGTACTTATTCACTCAACCGGAACTTAATCTTCGTCAGCAGCGTTGGTTGGAAACAATCACCGATTATGACTGTGGTATTTCATACACTCCCGGCAAGGCTAATGTGATGGCTGATGCTTTGAGCCGCAAGTCATATTGTAGTAACCTCATGGTAAAGCAAGCTCAACCCCAGCTATATGAAGAATTGCGCAAGCTGAATATCTGCATCGTCCCGCAAGGTTCTCTTAATAACCTTGTGATACAACCAGACCTTGAGAAAGCTGTCAAAATTGCGCAAGCCAAAGATGCTGAAATTGGTCTAATGAAGAAAGAACTTCACCTTGAAAAGTACAGGGATTTCTCGATTGCTGAAGATGGAACCTTGTACTTCCGAGACCGCATTGTAGTACCTCATTTCGAGCTGATGACTGACAAAGTCATGAAGGAGGCCCATGATACACCGCTATCTATCCATCCGGGTAGTACCAAAATGTATCGAGATCTTCGTCAAAGGTACTGGTGGTCTAGAATGAAGCAAGATATTGCTCGTTATGTTGCCGAGTGTGACGTTTGTTGTCATGTGAAGGCAGAACATCAGAAACCTGCTGGAATTCTGCAACCGCTCCCTATTCCTCTGTGGAAGTGGGATAAAGTACAAATGGACTTCATTACTGGTCTTCCCAAGTCTCAGAAGGGTCACGATGCTATTCTTGTCATCGTCGATCAACTCTCCAAGGTTGCACACTTTCTGCCAGTTAAGGAGACTATTACTGCTAGTCAGTTAGCAGAGCTATATATCTCCAAAATTGTTTCACTCCATGGTATTCCCAAGGAAATCAGTTCAGACCGTGGCAGCATTTTCACTGGCCATTTCTGGGAAAGTTTCCAGAAAGCAATGGGAACTCATATTACATGGAGTTCAGCTTATCATCCACAATCCCAAGGTCAAGTTGAGCGCGTTAATCAAGTACTCGAAGATATGCTTCGAGCCTGTGTTATATCCTTCGGTAAGAAATGGGAGGAATCTCTCCCGTATGCCGAGTTCTCTTATAACAACAGCTATCAAGCCAGCTTGAAAATGGCCCCCTTTGAGGTTCTTTATGGTCGTAAATGTCGAACCCCTCTGAATTGGTCAGAAACTGGGGAACAACCTCTTGTTGGACCGGACATTATTCAGCATGCCGAAGAACAAGTCAGAATTGTCCGGGAGAATCTCAAAGTAGCTCAAGACCGTCAGAAGAGTAATTATGATTGCAAGCGATGGGGTGTGATCTATCAACCTGGTGATCAAGCTTATCTTCGTGTCACTCCAATGAAGGGCACCCGTCGTTTCGGAATCAAGGGAAAGCTAGCTCCTCGCTATATTGGTCCTTTCCGCATCATGGCTAGACGTGGACAGGTGGCATATCAATTGGAGTTGCCACCACAATTCTCCCATATTCATGATGTCTTCCACGTGTCGCAACTCCGAAAGTGCTTCAAGGAATCCCCGCACCGTGCAGTGGATCATGAGATGCTCGAGCTACAAGATGATCTTTCCTATAAGGAGCATCCGATCCGCATCCTCGATGAAGCTGAGCGTCGTACTCGTCAGAAGACGACCAAGTTCCTAAAGGTGCAGTGGTCAAATCACAATGAAGATGAAGCCACTTGGGAACGCGAGGATCATCTTCGGGAAGAATATCCCGGACTCTTTCCTTCTACCTCCTAAATTCTCGGGACGAGAATTTCTTTTAGAGGAGGAGAACTTGTAACACCCCCTTGTAATAAGCTCAGTGACACTCTGTTAAAACTGCCAAGTCATGATCATTTGCAGTGCCAAGTCATATGGGTTAATGATCCAATTCAAATTCACATCTGAAAATCAACTCAAATTCAAAAGTGAATTATAAAGTTGATCAAACTCTGTTTGGAAAATGTTCATTAAATGGCAAATAATCCAGGAACATTTGTAAAACCATTTTCAAAATATTTGGAGTTAGATAATTGGCCCAAACCATTTGGAATAGCACCAAAACAGAATATTAAATCCATTTAAAATCTTTTCAACTTCAAATGAGAACCAAATCTGTCCAAACCACTTTTCGGTGAAGGGTAATATTGCATTACAATATTTGGGACAGTTCTCATATTTTACAAAATGGCAGCAGTGGCCTAATCATTTGGCCACAGAAAAGAAAAGAGAAAATGAAAAGAAATAAAAGAAAAAGGCTAAAGCTGGACTGGACCAAGTGCACAGTGCACTGGCCCAGCCCAGCCGGCCCACCTCACCTCTCTCCGTCGCCGTGTCGCCACGCCCGTGGTCAGACGCGCGCTCGCCGCTCCGGCGCCGACAGCGCGACGCCGCCGACACTACAGTGAGGAGGAGGGGATAAGACCGACGCCCTCCACTCCTCCCTGGCCTCTCCGTCATTCTCCCCTCTCCTCTCGCTCGCCCCTCCTCTTTTCCTCCTCAGATCCGGGAGCAGCCGAACGCAGCCGCCGCCGCTCGACGCCGTGCTCGCGGCCACCGGCCTCGCCCTGCCTCGTCTAGGTGTCTCTCGTCTCCGCCGTCGTCTGCTCGATCGTCTGGCGCACTAAGGTGGAGCAGAGGAGCCCCGTTGGTGCCACGCGACGCCATCCCCTTCCGCCTCTGCTCCGACGATCTCCGTCGTCCCCAGCGAACTCCGGCAGCTACTAAGCCTAACGAGGGCTTTTCTTAGCCGCACGGTGAGCCACTCTACCTTCCCCGTCTCTCTGTTTGGCCTCGCACGCTCCCTAGCCCTAGTCTCACCGACGCCCGAACGTGCCTCCGCATGAGCTCGCCGCCGGCGCCCTTCCGGTGACCAAATGGTCACCGGGCCGAGCCCTTTGCGCTCAGCGCATGAGTAGGTTCCCAACAGCCTCGCCATTTGGTCACTTGCGCGCTGCTGCCTCGATTCCGTCGATGACCGAACTCCGGCGCCCGCCGCAATGCTCGCCGTCAGCGACACACGTCATTTCCGGCCACCTCACCGCCACCATTAGACGTGCCGACGAATGGCCGTTCGAACGCACCCGGCCCCATCCCTTTTGGTGGCCTATGGGCGAAGTCCGGCGAGCCCCGGGCCGCGCCGCCGCTGTTTTGGTCACCGGCGACCTGCCGCCGGCCGTCCGCTGACCTGGCCACCACGTAGACCCGTCTGGGTCGCTGGCCGGTGGGCCCCGCTGCTCCGTTGACCGCGTTGACCCGAGTCAACGCGGGCACTGTTCACCCCTGTAGCTGACATGTGGGCCCCATTCGATAATTAGACTAATTAAACAGTTAATTAAATAAAATTAATTAGATTGGTCTAATGTCTCACTGACAAGTGGGGCCCGCCCCCTAATTAACCCTGTGGATTAAGTTAATCCACTGTTAGACTAAACAGAGACTGACGTGTGGGTCCCACTGGACCCACATGTCAGGTTTGACCCTGGTCAACCGCAGTTGACCTGCTGACATCATTGTGACGTAATGCTGACGCCATAATTCATTTTCTGATAAATAAATAAATTCCAAAAATTCAAATAATCTTTAAAAATTAATAACTTTTAAACCGTAGCTCAGATCGAAAAAGTTAAAACATGAAAGTTGCTCAGAACGACGAGACGAGTCTGATCGTGTTGTCTGTTTCTCCATCGGAACCCCCTACATAGAAGAACTCGTAACTCCGGACCCGAATCCGGCAAATGAATAGTGCACACACGTCGGATGTTAAATCCCAGAATATTCTAAAAATAACTAAAATGACTTAGATGCATAATTAGGCAACCCTGCACTGCATCATAGCATCACACGCACCGTATTGCATTTGTTTGCATTATGTTTACCTGTTTCTTCCCCCTCTTCTCTCTCAGTAGACCCCGACGTTGACGTAGCTCCCGAGGCAGACGCAGCTCAGGAGTACGACTACGTCCCTGACGATACCACTGAAGACCTTGCCCTTGCCCCAGAGCAAACAGGCAAGCACCCCCATTTTGAGCATGCCTATATCGCCTATTCTCTTCTCTCTTATGCTTGCATTAGAACTGCTGCTGCTACTGTTTCCTATATCTGTTGCATAGCCTGTTTATCGTAACCTGCCTTGCTACCTTACTGGTTATCCTAGACTGTTTAGTATAGGCTGGGTAGAGACACGACAGAGACCCTCACTTGATCCCGACTGCCCTGCTGGATATCAGAAGACCCGACCATCGGGATTGAAGACCAGGCCCCGGCACCGCACGTCACTTCCCCCTTTAGTTGCTGACACTGCTGGGTTACCGTCGAGTGCCGAGGGTGATACCTCGTCAGCACTTCTGATGTTAACCTTGTAGGTTAGTTACTCGGTCGTGGTAAGCGAGGGTGATTCCTCCTACACCACCCCCGATAACGACGTCGTCGTGCAACACCTCAAGTGTGGACCTCGAGGGTGATTCCTCCTTCGTTCACCTTGACTTTAACATCAGGTGGGGTTCCATCGAGGGTGATTCCTCAGGGCTCCCCTGGTGTCAGACACACAGATACTGTTGTTGATTTGACTTGCACTAAACCATGTTACTAAAGACGGGTCGGCCCTGAGGGGTACCCGCGCGAGTTTATTGCGAAGTGATGTGGAGTCGGGTTGACCTGGATGGTGCCCGCGAGATAACTACGAGGCGTGGCCGGGCATTCTTAGCCCTTGCCACAAGTCCTCGAGACGGGGCGACGGGGTCACATCGATCGTGAGTCTCTGCTCGTTTCCGTGCGCTCCTAATCCACTACGGTTTGGATATTTGATCCGAGGGGCCTCTGGCCCGATAGCACTAACCATCACGTGGGCATAGCTAGTATGGGCGTTCTGCGTCGTATACTTCAGCCGGAGCTTAATGGACGTCAGCGACTGAGCGGCGCGCGCTGAATTGGACTGGGAACGCAATCGCGCTTGTATAAGGGGTTGCTAGGTCTGCTTTCAGCCGCGTACGCAACGTGCAGGAGTTCCCGGGGCGAAGGCCCAAGACCCCTGGGTGCATAGGTTTAGTCCAGCGTGCTGACCTCTCTGTTAGGTATTCGGTCGGGTTGCGGCGTGTTGCTTAGCCGAGGCCGGGCATGACCCAGAAAAGTGTGTCCGGCCGGAGTTAAGCGAGCGTGGTGGGTAAGTTGGTGCACCCCTGCAGGGAAGAAACTTCTATCGATAGCCTGTCCTACGGTAACGGACACTCGGAGTTGTATCCCGATCGGTACAACTAGAACATGTGATGAGAACTGGATAGTACGGCTCTGGGATTGCTTTCTCGCAGGGAGTCGAGAAAGGATCTCAGGTCGAGGTTGATGATACTACTACTACTACTATACATTATGTTCATCTGTTCTCTTCTATTGCTGCAAGACTGTCGAAGATTGTTGAAGATGCTAGTCTTCGATAGGACTAGACTTTCCCCCTCTATTCTGGCTTTTCTGCAGCCCAGTCCACATATACAGCCATTCCTTTGAAAATGATGCATATGTAGTGTAGATCCTTGCTTGCTGAGTACTTCGGATGAGTACTCACGTTTGCTTTACTTTCTTTTCCCCCCATATTCCATTTGATGCCACCAGACGACGGAGCCCCTGAGCCAGACGCCCCAGCCGACGACCAGTACTACTACCCGCCTGGCGAGTACTACTACTACGAGGAGCCGACTGACGACCAGGAGTAGGATCGGAGGGTCCAGGGCAGGAGGCCTACGCCTTTCGATCGTAGTATTTTATTTTACCCCGCCTCTGTGAAGGCTTATCTCTCTCTTTGTAAAATATCTGTACTCAGATATCTGATGCTTCCGCTGATGCTTGTATGCCATCGAGCTATGTATTCGAGCCCTCGAGGCCCTGGCTTGTAATATAAAGCTTGTATGACTTTACTTATGTTTTAGAGTTGTGTTGTGATATCTTCAAGTGAGTCCTTAGGCTTGATCGTGTGCATTTGCGTGTATGGTTAGTGCACGATTAAGCCGGGGTCGTCACAAGTCGCATATGCCTGCTTTGTATACAGAGGTTGGCTTGGTCCCCGGCCAGTTGTGCAACGTGCAGGAGTGCTTAGGGCGATTGGCCCATGACCCCTTCGCGCTTAGGATTTAGACCGGCGTGTTGACCTCTCTACGGAGTCTAGGTAGGACTACGACGTGTCGGTTATCCAAGGCCGGGCATTACCCAGAAAAGTGTGTCCGGCCTGACGTAATCGAGCGTATTGGGCTATGTGGTGCACCCCTGCTGGGAAGATAAATCTATTCAAATAGCCGTGTCCACGGTAACAGGATGCTCGGAGTTGTACCCTGATCTTCTACAACTATAACCGGATACTAATATAATACTTAACTGTTATAACTGCTCCAAGATTGCTTTCTCGCTGGGTAGTCGAGGAAGGATCTCAGGGTATTGATGATATATACATGATATTATATGTTAGTATTATTATATAATACACTACTCTCTTCTGATGCTGCAAGATGCTAGTCTTCGTTAAGATAGGCTTTCCCCCTCATCTCTGGCATTTCTGCAGTTTCGTTCACAGATATAACCTCCTTTCTTTGATACCGATGCATACCTAGTATAGATCTGATGTAAGACTTGCGAGTACTTTGGATGAGTACTCATGGTCGCTTTGCTATTCTTTTCCTCTACCCGGTGCTGCAATCCGATGATGGAGCCCAGGAGCCAGAGGATCCCGAGCTTGGCTACTACGTGGAGATCGAGGACTAGAAGTAGTTCGGAGGTCCCAGGCAGGAGACCTTGCCTCTTTCGATTAGTGTCGCTGTTTGTTTATGCCTTCTTGAGCAACACCTCTTGTTTGATCTGTCTGTACCCAGACTTATTTGTATTTGTACTGATGTATCCCCGGGTCCTCGTGGCCCCTATTGTAATATAAAGATTTGAACTTAATTTGTATCTTAGAGTTGTGTTGTAATATCCTACCGTGAGTCTCTGATCTTGATCGTACATGCTGCGTGTATGTTTAGTGCACGGTTGATTTCGGGGCGCCACATCCCCATCCATGGCGTCTTGAATCAAGGTAAGCAACCCCCAAAACCTGCCCCCCTCTCCCCCTTGATCTTGGATCTTCGATCTGCACCCCTCTCCCCCTTGATCAACCACCCCAACCCCGCCTGGTTGAACATCAAGCGGTTTTTTGTTCCTAATTTGCAAAAGCTATGATGAAAAAGATGTGAAGAAAGAACACAGTACAAAACTGGGCAACTATGGGCTACAGGTCAAGCAACTCCCCCAAGATAGGGTTTAGAGATGCGTGTAAAAAATGCGCAACTAGTCCTCTGATTTTAGGCAACTCTATTGTATGCATGGAGCAACTGCCAAAGTAGAAAAAAGGGATGCAGGTCCACTGTGTAGCTTGATGCACCTACTGAAAAAAGACAAGTCTAGTACTAAAATGAGGCAACTTCTGTGTGATTTAGTTGCATTTTGCATCAGGATGGCAAATCATGCTGAAGCCGCGCCTTTCGCTTGCTAGTATGAAACTACATGCCCTGGCCAATCATGCTGAAGCTGAATGGCAACAGGGGCAGGTTGGAACTGAAGAAACTGAAGCTCCGTCAACCAGTGCAGTGCAAAGCTTCAGAGAAGCAGTGCAAAGTTGGGGCCCGCATGTCAGCCAGAGTACTCCGAGTATTCCTGCGAAGAGTGGGTCAAGGTGTGGATCGAGGGCCACCTGTAAGTGCGGCGTGTGTTGCCTATAGTAGTTATAAGAAGCAAACGCCCCCCGACAACGGCTTTCCTTTCTTTCTCTACTTCCTCTGATGATTTGTAACCAGATGCTTGGGAGACTACTGAATTTCCTCTCTCGTTGAGCTGTGAAGTGGGATCATAACAGAGAGCACATGCAAGAAAGCAGAGGATGAAAAGCGTTGCTGAAAAGAAAGTAGCTTTTCTAAAAAACAGTATAATGTGGGGTTTATCGGTTTTGTAATTTAAACCGGGAAGCAAAGAGCTCCTTAATTCAAAAGAAAATATAGTATGTGGTGTAAAAAAAAATTTTGCAGGGGAGGGGGCGGGGGGGGGGGGCACCAGAGGAAATATTACCTTATTATGAGAAGGTATTTGCAATGACAAGCTTATTATAGCTATGTACTCCCTCCGTCCCAAAATAAGTGTCGCCGACTTAGTACGGAGTACCACCGGTTGTCTGCAATTATTTCTCAACAGTGTAATGAGCTTCATCAGGAATTACAACACCTCCATGACAACAACGTGGGTGAAAAAAAGGACATATTTATGGGGTGGAGATAGGCAATCCACAACGAAGGCTTTTTACAATTGCCAGTACAAACATATATTTGTTTCTGTTGGCTATTGCTCCTGGACAAAGTGAACAATAGAAGTCTCATAAACAGGAAGAAACTTCTGCGTGCAATGTAGTATTACCTATGTTCTGCCAGGAAAATTCTGAAGAGGCGCACGCTCCTGCCTCAGTTCTTTTCATGACGCGGCAGACCAAATGAAAACTCAATTCACTACCTGAGAAGGATTGTGTAAGGTTGCCAATGTGCCAAGGTAGAGCAGGCAAATGCAACCAGTAAAAGAACCTAGAAGAAGTTCAAAGGTTGCTGTTTGCAAACCAGTTGTCTCATCTGACCACTTACTTCCTAGCACCGCGGCTATGACAAATGGAAACACAATGTTTGAGGTTATAGAGAATACCAGTTTACGAGAAATGAAATGAAAGGAGTTATTTACCAGGTGTACGACATAAAAGGAATTATTTAACAGACGTGCTCACATAAAAGGATTTTTTTACCAGGCGTACATGTAAGACATTCAAAAAAAATTGAGGTTATTTAAAATAACAATTTACGAAAAATAACAGAGGTACTCACATAAAAGGAATTATTTGCCAGGCGTACATGTAAGCCATACAGAAAATGTTTGAGGTTATTTAAAATAACAATTTATGAAAAATAAAAAAGGAAATTATTTACCAGGCGTAGGTGTCATACGCTACAGGAATTCGATTTCAATCTCCAATTGGGGTGGCTGGCTGGATGTGCAGACCGCACAGGTTGGGGTGGATGTGCTCTCTTTTCGGCACGTCTACTAAACATCCCGGCGCTCTTATAAATTGGGGTGCTTACTCTAAGCTATGCGTGCGATGTGGGACTAAAAATTGCTTCTCTGTCGCTTG
The DNA here is from genome assembly GCA_011799875.1 of Thinopyrum elongatum. Taxonomy (NCBI): domain Eukaryota; kingdom Viridiplantae; phylum Streptophyta; class Magnoliopsida; order Poales; family Poaceae; genus Thinopyrum; species Thinopyrum elongatum. The sequence goes on along the minus strand of CM022303.1, from coordinate 23,448,325 downwards.
TTCGTTCGGTTCACGCACGGCGTTTGTGTGTGGACTTTTTTTTTTTAGAAAAGGAGGATGCACCCGTGGCCTCTGCATCTCAACGATGCATGCGGCCACTTTATTAATTATTCACAAAAGACCTTATAAGGAAGTACATCAGTAAGCCTGAAGTCACCCTCTAGGCAACACCTGTCGCTACTCCTATCCCCTTGATGTAGTGGTACCGAATGTCCGAGCCTACTACCAAACAGACATCGCACCAAATCCTAACATCTAGTGCCGGATGCCCCATCCCGGCCACATACCTGGACTGGGTCACACACCGGTCCGGCGCACTCACCGAGGCTGCCGCCGCCGTCTTCCACCGATCCATCTCCAGAGCGAGTACTGACGCACCGACCTTGCCAGGCCTGCCGTCAACGCCACCACGGCGCCAAACAACACCACCATCCTGCACGTATCCATCCACATGCGCCCGTCGCCGAAACTCCGCAGCGCCATGCCGCCGGGATCCGTCGTCGGCCTTGCGGTAGATGAAACACCGCTCCTCCTCGTCCCCTCCAGCCAACTCCTGCTCCAAAACGATGCCCTCAGGAGGGAGTACGACACCGAAGGCGCCGTCATCGTCCGATCCGGTAGACCCAGATCTAGGGTTTCCCCCGGAACATCCCGATCATGTTGACACAGTTTGCAACGACGATGCCTCAACAGGGGGCGTCGGAGACGCCGTCATCGTCCGCCATGACCGAAGTCGGCGCGATTTTCACCGGAAGTAGCGCCACCACGATCTCGCCGCTGACTGGATCCGAGCACACCCTCGCCATGTAGACGTATGGTGTCGTCGGAAAGCCGGTTGAGGACCTCCGGCTGCCCCATCCCGGCCCCATCACGCGCTGCCGGCCGGCCATAGCCGAACCATGACGGATCTGGCCGGGACGCCAGATCCACGGCCACCGCCGCTGCCCATCGCATAGCGGAGAATCCCACCGGAGGACCTCGCCAGCCTGGGTTCGCCGCCTGCCGCCGCACAGCCAGGACGCCGCCGTGGCTGCCGCGCGAAGACACCCCGCACGAGGCGCCCCAGCCGCCTGATGGGAGATCCGTCGCTTCCCTCCTGCCCTAGCCCTTTAGGCGTCGGGCGCCGCCACCACCGCGGCCAGTGCTGGTGGCAGCGGCGGCAGAGATCTGCCTCGCGGGAGGGCTGGCGGCGCGAGGAGTTGGTCCCCCTGGCGTCGCCCTGGGTGGCGGCGCGAGGGGGTCTGGCTACTGTGTCCTTCTCTTAAAAGGCCAGAAGCCTTACCATGACCTGGAGGATAGGCAGTCCGAAATAATGGCCCATACGTTGAGTCATGGCCCACACCTCACAACTCGATCCGTCTATCTTAGGGATATTCTAAAAAAAAGTCTATCTTATGGATACGTATACTGACCAGTACACGTATCTGTCTGTATTCAAGCGGTGGTCTGTTTGTTGCGTTGCATCGCTGTCAAAACAATTGGAATTTATCAGTTTTTTCTCAGTAGGACACCAGTAATTCCTCTCGTCCCTGGCCGCCACCAGCAGGAGGCTAGACTTCCGGCGCCGTTCTCCGGCGGCTCCCCTCAGTCGTCGGTGGTGAGGGTGTTCGCCGGATCCCGTGCATGCGGATCAGTTTAGCTTTAGGTTCTAGGTCCCTAGTAGCATAGGTTTTGGATCGTTCGACGTCTTGGCTTCGACGGCGGCGACGGCGATGCTGAATAAAGAAGCTCCGGATTCTTCTCCGGCGAGGTGATTGTCTCTATGGTCGGTGATGGATCTGGGAACCAGTCTGTTCAAGCAGGGATGTTGTGGCGGCGGCGGCATCCTTGTGGTGGACTTGTGTCTTCGGGCTCCGCCGTTGCTCCGGCGTCGGCGCGGAGATTGGGAGCTAGTCCAGGAGCGGATGTAGATTGTGGTCTGCATCGACGACATCTGGAAGACCGAACATGTGTTGGGTTCGTGGTTGATGGATGACAGGTATGGTTTTCCCCTTCGGCGTCTTAGTTATGGTGGGGTGCCACACCTGGAGTTCGATGGTGTGTCCGGGGTGTTGCCCCGGTCTGATTCGTTCAATGGCAATGGTTCACCTTTGGTGAGCCATCTTGGAGGTCTGCAAAGCTGCATATCAGTGATGGAGCCGCGTCGAGCTCGGGTGAGGAGGTGATCCGTCATTTTTTTCTTTTGGCGGCTGCTGTGGTGGTGCCGTAGGTAGGTGACGGACGTTGGTGTCAAGCTCAGAGATGTTCCGCTGTCTTTTCAGTTTTGTCATGTCAGTCTTTACGTGATTTGTACTTTGATCTTTATGACATGAATGAGACACGTATTACCAAGAAATTTTTTTTTTTGAAATTTCAAAGCCGGCTTACATGGATGGAAGAGTTTGGTGAGGGCCTAGTTGTGGACAACAGATGAATGGATCTGCTTCCCTCAAAAAAATAAAATAAAGAACGGATCTGCTTCCCTCGAAAAAATATTTTTTGAATGGATCTGCTTAGTCTGCACTCTGTAGTGGTATTGGTAAGATGCTCCATGTCGTGCTCTCAAAGATTCCAACTCTCAGATTATTATTTGTCACTAATTATTATGCGCATTGTATGAATTTGAACAATCTTATCACCATACGTTGTTGCTGTTGTGCGGAAAAAAAAAATCTTCGGTTTGTTAAGTTTATCTACCTGAAAAGAAGATTGTTTTTTTTTTGCGCTGAAAAAGTAAATTGTTGCGCTACAAAAAGAAGTTTAAAAGAGCTTATAAGTGTACGGAAAGTTTAGTGGTTCATAGAAACTATTTTCCCGGAGTGAGTTTTTCTGGAAAGTAAATATATTGGAGGACTTGCAGATAGAGTAGTTCTTAAAAAATACTTACAAAAAGTTATTTCTTGGGCACATAATGCTAAACATCTTTTTTGTGGATGGTCTGTAAACAAAAGGAAAATGCCCTTTGGTTCCTGGGTGTATATACATCTATATTGGAAAAAAGATTAATAGTTATGGAAAAAGTCAAAAAAATATAGAACTTGTTTTTTGGAATAAACTTGACTTTTTTTCGCACTGGTTTATAAATTTACGTGAAGAAAAACTCTGGTTGACTTATGAAGAAAAACAAATTTTATTGCTACATACTCCCACTGTAAAGAAATATGCACACCTAATTGACCTTAAAATTTTAAATTTCTGCCCTGAAGTCAACCAGGGTTTCTTGGATTTTTTTTTACAAGTACAATAAAAGGTCAACTTTATTTTTTTTAAATCAGATTTTTTGTTTCACTTTTGTAATTACTATTTTTTTTCATATAGGCTGTACATACACCCAGAAACCAAACGTCCATATCGGTAAGCCTCCGAATGGAAACACCATAGTTCTTTTTCTGAAATGGGTAAACACTACAAGTAATGGCCCAGCCCAGCCCACCTCTCCTCTGCTGGTGTCCATTGGGCCTCTGCCCACGGCGTCCATCTATCCAGATCTCAGCTCTCCTCGTCGTACCACTCAAAAAAGCTCTCCTCCTCGTCTCTGACTGACGCGGTGACGCGCATCTCGCTAGCTGTGCTACACGCTCCACTTCGTGCTTCCATGGACGAACCACCGCCGCCCACCCCACCCAACCCCACCCTCCCGGTGTCCGCTCTGCCCGCCCTCGACCTCACCGCCGCCGCCGCCCTCTCCCCTGCCCGCCCTCGAGCTCGCCGCCCTCTCCCCTGCCCGCCCTCGACCGCCGCCGCCCGAGCCCGAGCCCGTAAGCCTCTCCCTCTCCTCTCCCCTGCCCTCATCTCTCTCTCTCTCTCTACGGTATACTGTGATGAACCCTAGTGTTTAGGACAGTAGCAAATTTGTTTAATTAGGGTAGTAGCAAATTTGTTTAGGGCAGTAGCAAATTTAGTTTAGGGCAGTAGCAAATTTAGCTAAATTAGCACATTTGTTTAGGGCAGTAGCAAATTTAGCTAAATTAGCAAATTTGTTTAGCAAATTTAGTTTAGGGCAGTACCAAATTTAGCAAATTTAGCTAAATTAGCAAATTTTTGTTTAGGGCAGTAGCAAAGATAGAGAGAGCGCATTTAGGAAAAAAATTAGCTAGGATAATTTAGTTTAGGGTATATAAAATAGCTATAAATAAAAAACAGTAGCAATTTTTTTAGCTATAAATAAAAAGCAGTAGCAATTTTTTTTTAGGAAATTAGCTAGTGCAATTTTTGTAGGTATATAAAATAGCTATAAATAAAAAACAGTAGCTCCCTTCCTAGACTTTTTTAGCTATAAATAAAAAATAGTAGTAAATGTTTAGTGAGGTCATTTTGCAAAGGTTTTTGGTTTTTGAAAAGACCATTATTTTGCAATGTTTAGTGAGGTCATTTCACTATGTGCTCTTGTGATGCTCATATGTCATTGATGTTATATGATATATGTCATTGATGTTATATGATTTTGCAATGTTGGTTGAATGTCGAAGAATATCCGAGTGGCCTATGTTTTGACGGAGTGTTGGTTCATTTCCGTTCCGGCAAATTTCAGGCGCTCCATATGTCCACTTTTTAGCAAAGGTCATGCCGAAAATTTCCGTGATTTTCGGCATGACTTGTGCTAGAAACTAGGACATATGGAGTGCCCGGGATTTGCCGGAAGGGGAATGAATCAACATTCCGACCAAATATAGGCCCCTTTTTTCTCTTCATTAGATCTTTTATTTACAATTGTTGAATAGAAAACATGTCTAGCCATGCCGAAGCCGAGGGTTCTGGTCGCCTCGAAGAAGACCCCGTCGAGGCAGCAAATCATTATTTTGATTACCTGGACGAACACCAGTTGTGGGTGCAGGGTGGTGGCAGTGACACCAACCCCGACACCGACGCCGACACCGGCACCGACACTGGCACGGGCACCAAGACCACCCCTGAGACCGGCAACGATGCTGTCGTAGCCGATAAAGCACTGAAGCGGAAGAGGACATGAAAACCAAATGAGCTCGGCATCGGACAAATTGTGGTCACGGCGATGCGCCCCAAGAAATTAGAGCCAACGGCGCCGGAGGAAGCGCGTGCATGCTACAGCAATCAACTAGGATGCATCCTCAGGGAAACCGCCAACATCAATGACGAGAAGTTAAAGAAGATATCACATATGGAGCACATGCTCCTAAAGAAGTTGCACAATAGGTTCCTGTTCCCCGGACGGGATGAAAGGAAACATCCGTGGGACGACGAACCCATGACAAAGATAAACAACACCGCGATGGTGACGTTCACCAACGACTTGTCCGCCTGGAAAGTTAGGGTGAAAAAAGCGATTGCGAAGAATGAACCGTGGTCCAAGATTCATGCTGACAATCCGACACTAAAGGAAGAGGACTTCGAAAAATTCAAGGAGACTTGCGCTAAAGAAGAAGTCAAGCAAAGGTCGGAGAAAATGAAGGTGCTCCAGGCCAGGAACACGCCTCCCCACCGCCTCGGAAGCCGTGGTTACGAGGGGAAGAGGCACGTATGGGCCAAGGAGGACACCGAATGTGAAAGTCACGAAATCCCAGACCCCTTGGCGGAGTTCACCGACCCGCAGGAGTGTGACTGGATCAGGGTCCGGTACAAGTGGGACCGCGTCAATAAGATCTTTTACACGGACCCGAACACGAGGGAGTTCATGAGACTTCTGGTAATTGTTATATTACCACCTTATTATATTAGCTTCCAATCAATTCGACTACAAGTTTTGTCACATTTGTAAACCATCCACATTTCTTTTGCACAAAGAGCAGCACCAAAAGGCAGCCAAAAGCGACGAGTCGTCACAGTCGTCGGTGAGGCCCAAGTGGGATACCCCTTTCAACTGGGCCCTGAACATACTCAAAAGGGTCCCGTAGGACAAACCGCCGTCGTATGGACGTGTGCACGGCATCGAAGATGGCGCCTCGTGGAAGACGTGCTACCACGAGAAGCCAAAGGAAAGAAGGCAGAGATGGTTGCTTACTAAACAGACCATCGATAAGAAGGTCGCGATTACGGTCAATAAGTCCAAAGCTGAGACCATAGAAGAGTTGGTCAGGGTAGTCAATGCAGCGGTCAATGCAGCGGTAGCTGGCGTCACGGCTAACTTCCAATCTTCCATTATTACCAGCTTGATTCCGGAAATTATCGATTGGTTGAAGTGAAATCCAGATAAAGGGCCAGCGGACTTTCCCCTTCCCAGCTACGTCGGGAGCAATTCGGTGAACATCGCACCACCAGCACCTGCTCCCGCAACCGCACCTGCTCCCGCTCCTGTTCATAGCAGCCCGACCTCCGTCTCTGGCATGCTCGGCGGGGCTTCGTCTTTGGCTGAGCTCGACGCCCTCATGGTAATTACGTGTCATACCCTTTTCACCAGCATGTCTATAGTTTTCCGTTTCAGTTGCCTTTCGGATGTTTGACGTCGCAGACATGTCTTCGTAGGCTGACGAAACCCCGTGCACCCTACTGTACGACATCAACGGCCAGAAGGTGCGAGGGGCTCAATTATTCGACAACGAACAAGAAAGGGAAGAAGCTCAATGTGAAACGTCATCGACGTAGCTGAGAAACCATCATTTATATATATGTATCTATTTTGTGTACGCACTTAAGTAACCGTTATCGGTCAAATGATGTATACATCGTATCCTCTTCAATAACCACCACATGCATGGTTCCGGTGATATCCGCGCAGTGTGGGAGGGAGACGTTCTCGTCGACTATGTGCGAGGCCGTCGGGAGAAAAACAAAAAACAAAAACAAAAGGGAGAAAGCAATACAAAAGAAAAAGAAAAGTAAACAGAAAAGGAAAGGAAAATAATAAAAAGAAAAAAAACTAAAAACTAGAAAAGGAAAATAATATAAAGAAAAGAAAAATAGCAGTAGCGCTGGATTAGAAACCAGCGCTATAGCTAACTTAGCTATAGCGCTGGGTCATAATATAGCGCTACTGCTATGTATATTTTAGAATTAAAAAAACTAAATTTGGAATAGCAGTAGCGCTGGATTAGAAACCAGCGCTATAGTTAAGTTAGTTATAGTGATGGATCCGAACCCAGCGCTACTGCTAATTTTAGTTAACCCCGGCCGCGCGGGCTCAAAATTTTGCAAGTCCCTTTTCCCCCCTCTCCCACCTCTCCCCATCCTCTCTGGCGCGCGTCGCCGTTGATCTCCCTGCCCGCCCTCGATCTCGACGCCGGCCGTCACCCCTGCCCGCCATCGACCTGGATCTCGACGCCGGCCGTCGCCCCTGCCAGCCCTCGACCTCGACGCCGGCCGTCGCCCCTGCCTGCCCTCGACCTCGAAGCCGACCGTTGCCCCTGCCCGCCCTCGACCTCACCGCCGCCGCCGCCCTCTCCCCTGCCCTCCCTCGAGCTCGCTGCCCTCTCCCCTGCCCGCCCTCGACCGCCGCCGCCCGAGCTCGAGCCCGTAAGCCTCTCCCTCTCCTCTCCCCTGCCCTCATCTCCCTCTCTCTCTACGGTATACTGTGATGAACCCTAGTGTTTAGGACAGTAGCAAATTTGTTTAGTTAGGGTAGTAGCAAATTTGTTTAGGGCAGTAGCAAATTTAGTTTAGGGCAGTCACAAATTTAGCTAAATTAGCAAATTTGTTTAGCAAATTTAGTTTAGGGCAGTACCAAATTTAGCAAATTTAGCTAAATTAGCAAATTTGTTTAGCAAATTTTTGTTTAGGGCAGTAGCAAAGAGAGAGAGAGCGCATTTAGGAAAAAAATTAGCTAGGGCAATTTAGTTTAGGGTATATAAAATAGCTATAAATAAAAAACAGTAGCAATTTTTTTAGCTATAAATAAAAAGCAGTAGCAATTTTTTTTAGGAAATTAGCTAGGGCAATTTTTGTAGGTATATAAAATAGCTATAAATAAAAAACAGTAGCTCCCTTCCTAGACTTTTTTAGCTATAAATAAAAAACAGTAGCGAATGTTTAGTGAGGTCATTTTGCAAAGGTTTTTGGTTTTTGAAAAGACCATTATTTTGCAATGTTTAGTGAGGTCATTTCACTATGTGCTCTTGTGATGCTCATATGTCATTGATGTTATATGATATATGTAATTGATGTTATATGATTTTGCAATGTTGGTTGAATGTCGAAGAATATCCGAGTGGCCTATGTTTTGACGGAGTGTTGGTTCATTTCCGTTCCGGCAAATTTCAGGCGCTCCATATGTCCACTTTTTAGCAAAGGTCATGCCGAAAATTTCCGTGATTTTCGGCATGACTTGTGCTAGAAACTAGGACATATGGAGTGCCTGGGATTTGCCGGAAGGGGAATGAATCAACATTCCGACCAAATATAGGCCCCTTTTTTCTCTTCATTATATCTTTTATTTACAATTGTTGAATAGAAAACATGTCTAGCCACGCCGAAGCCGAGGGTTCTGGTCGCCTCGAAGAAGACCCCGTCGAGGCAGCAAATCATTATTTCGATTACCTGGACGAACACCAGTTGCGGGTGTAGGGTGGCGGGAGTGACACCAACCCCGACACCGACGCCGACACCGGCACTGACACTGGTATGGGCACCGACACCACCCCCGAGACCGGCAACGATGCTGTCGTAGCCGATAAAGCACTGAAGTGGAAGAGGACATGAAAACCAAATGAGCTCGGCATCGGACAAATTGTGGTCACGGCGATGCACCCCAAGAAATTAGAGCCAACGGCGCCGGAGGAAGCGCGTGCGTGCTACAGCAATCAACTAGGATGCATCCTCAGGGAAACCGCCAACATCAACGACGAGAAGTTAAAGAAGATACCACATATGGAGCACATGCTCCTAAAGAAGTTGCACAATAGGTTCCTGTTCCCCGGCCGGGATGAAAGGAAACATCCGTGGGACGACGAACCCATGACAAAGATAAACAACACGGCGATGGTGACGTTCACCAACGACTTGTCCGCCTGGAAAGTTAGGGTGAAAAAAGCGATTGCGAAGAATGAACCGTGGTCCAAGATTCATGCTGACAATCCGACACTAAAGGAAAAGGACTTCGAAAAATTCAAGGAGACTTGCGCTAAAGAAGAAGTCAAGCAAAGGTTGGAGAAAATGAAGGCGCTCCAGGCCAAGAACATGCCTCCACACCGCCTCAGAAGCCGTGGTTACGAGGGGAAGAGGCATGTATGGGCCAAGGAGGATGCCGAACGTGAAAGTCACGGAATCCCAGACCCCTTGGCGGAGTTCACCGACCCGCAGGAGTGTGACTGGATCAGGGCCTGGTACAAGTGGGACCGCATCAATAAGATCTTTTACACGGACCCGAACACGAGGGAGTTCATGAGACTTCTGGTAATTGTTATATTACCACCTTATTATATTAGCTTCCAATCAATTCGACTACAAGTTTTGTCACATTTGTAAACCATCCACATTTCTTTTGCAGAAAGAGCAGCACCAAAAGGCAGCCGAAAGCGACGAGTCGTCACAGTCGTCGGCGAGGCCCAAGTAGGATACCCCTTTCAACCGGGCCCTGAACATACTGAAAAGGGTCTCGGAGGACAAACCGCCGTCGTATGGACGTGTGCACGGCATCGAAGATGGCGCCTCGTGGAAGACGTGCTACCACGAGAAGCCAGAGGAAAGAAGGCAGAGACGGTTGCTTACTGAACAGACCATCGACGAGAAGGTCGCGATTGCGGTCAATAAGTCCAAAGCTGAGACCATAGAAGAGTTGGTCAGGGTAGTCAATGCAGCGGTCAATGCAGCGGTAGCTGGCGCGACGGCTAACTTCCAATCTTCCATTATTACCAGCTTGATTCCGGAAATTATCGATTGGTTGAAGTGAAATCCAGATAAAGGGCCAGCGGACTTTCCCCTTCCCAGCTACGTCGGGAGCAATTCGGTGAATATCGCACCACCAGCACCTGCTCCCGCAACCGCACCTGCTCCCGCTCCTGTTCATAGTAGCCCGACCTCCGTCTCTGGCATGCTCGGCGGGGCTTCATCTTTGGCTGAGCTCGACGCCCTCACGGTAATTACGCGTCATACCCTTTTCACCAGCATGTCTATAGTGTTCCGTTTCAGTTGCCTTACGGATGTTTGACGTCGCAGACATGTCTTCGTAGGCTGACGAAACCCCGTGCACCCTACTGTACGACATCAACGGCCAGAAGGTACGAGGGGCTCAATTATTCGACAACGAACAAGAAAGGGAAGAAGCTCAATGTGAAACGTCATCGACGTAGCTGAGAAACCATCACTTATATATATGTATCTATTTTGTGTACGCACATAAGTAACCGTTATCGGTCAAATGATGTATACATCGTATCCTCTTCAATAACCACCACATGCATGGTTCCGGTGATATCCGCGCAGTGTGGGAGGGAGACGTTCTCGTCGACTATGTGCGAGGCCGTCGGGAGAAAAACAAAAAACAAAAACAAAAGGGAGAAAGCAATACAAAAGAAAAAGAAAAGTAAACAGAAAAGGAAAGGAAAATAATAAAAAGAAAAAAAACTAAAAACTAGAAAAGGAAAATAATATAAAGAAAAGAAAAATAGCAGTAGCGCTGGATTAGAAACCAGCGCTATAGCTAACTTAGCTATAGCGCTGGGTCATAATACAGCGCTACTGCTATGTGTATTTTAGAATTAAAAAAACTAAATTTGGAATAGCAGTAGCGCTGGATTAGAAACCAGCGCTATAGTTAAGTTAGCTATAGCGCTGGATCCGAACCCAGCGCTACTGCTAATTTTAGTTAACCCCGGCCACGCCGGCTCAAAATTTTGCAAGTCCCTTCCCCCCCCCCCCTCTCCCACCTCTCCCCATCTTCTCTGTCGCGCGTCGCCGTTGATCTCCCTGCCCGCCCTCGAGCTCGACGCCGGCCGTCGCCCCTGCCCGCCATCGACCTGGATCTCGACGCCGGCCATCGCCCCTGCCCGCCCTCGACCTCGACCTCGACGCCGGCCGTCGCCCCTGCCTGCCCTCAACCTCGACGCCGACCGTCGCCCCTGCCCGCCCTCGACCTCACCGCCGCCGCCGCCCTCTCTCCTGCCCGCCCTCGAGCTCGCCGCCCTCTCCCCTGCCCGCCCTCGACCGCCGCCGCCCGAGCCCGAGCCCGTAAGCCTCTCCCTCTCCTCTCCCCTGCCCTCCTCTCTCTCTCTCTCTACGGTATACTGTGATGAACCCTAGTGTTTAGGACAGTAGCAAATTTGTTTAATTAGGGTAGTAGCAAATTTGTTTAGGGCAGTAGCAAATTTAGTTTAGGGCAGTAGCAAATTTAGCAAATTTGTCTAGGGCAGTAGCAAATTTAGCTAAATTAGCAAATTTGTTTAGCAAATTTAGTTTAGGGCAGTACCAAATTTAGCAAATTTAGCTAAATTAGCAAATTTGTTTAGCAATTTTTTGTTTAGGGCAGTAGCAAAGAGAGAGAGAGCGCATTTAGGAAAAAAATTAGCTAGGGCAATTTTGTTTAGGGTATATAAAATAGCTATAAATAAAAAACAGTAGCAATTTTTTTAGCTATAAATAAAAAGCAGTAGCAATTTTTTTTAGGAAATTAGCTAGGGCAATTTTTGTAGGTATATAAAATAGCTATAAATAAAAAACAGTAGCTCCCTTCCTAGACTTTTTTAGCTATAAATAAAAAACAGTAGCAAATGTTTAGTGAGGTCATTTTGCAAAGGTTTTTGGTTTTTGAAAGGACCATTATTGTGCAATGTTTAGTGAGGTCATTTCACTATGTGCTCTTGTGATGCTCATATGTCATTGATGTTATATGATATATGTCATTGATGTTATATGATTTTGCAATGTTGGTTGAATGTCGAAGAATATCCGAGTGGCCTATGTTTTGACGGAGTGTTGGTTCATTTCCGTTCCGGCAAATTTCAGGCGCTCCATATGTCCACTTTTTAGCAAAGTCATGCCAAAAATTTCCGTGATTTTCGGCATGACTTGTGCTAGAAACTAGAACATATGGAGTGCCCGGGATTTGCCGGAAGGGGAATGAATCAACATTCCGACCAAATATAGGCCCCTTTTTTCTCTTCATTATATCTTTTATTTACAATTGTTGAATAGAAAACATGTCTAGCCACGCCGAAGCCGAGGGTTCTGGTCGCCTCGAAGAAGACCCCGTCGAGGCAGCAAATCATTATTTCGATTACCTGGACGAACACCAGTTGCGGGTGCAGGGTGGCGGCAGTGACACCAACCCCGACACCGACGCCGACACCGGCACCGACACTAGCACAGGCACCGACACCACCCCCGAGACCGGCAACGATGTTGTCGTAGCCGATAAAGCACTGAAGCGGAAGAGGACACGAAAACCAAATGAGCTCGACATCGGACAAATTGTGGTCACGGCGATGCACCCCAAGAAATTAGAGCCAACGGCGTCGGAGGAAGCGCGTGCGTGCTACAGCAATCAACTAGGATGCATCCTAAGGGAAACCGCCAACATCAACGACGAGAAGTTAAAGAAGATACCACATATGGAGCACATGCTCCTAAAGAAGTTGCAAAATAGGTTCCTGTTCCCCGGCCGGGATGAAAGGAAACATCCGTGGGACGACGAACCCATGACAAAGATAAACAACACGGCGATGGTGACGTTCACCAACGACTTGTCCGCCTGGAAAGTTATGGTGAAAAAAGCGATTGCGAAGAATGAACCGTGGTCCAAGATTCATGCTGACAATCCGACACTAAAGGAAGAGGACTTCGAAAAATTCAAGGAGACTTGCGCTAAAGAAGAAGTCAAGCAAAGGTCGGAGAAAATGAAGGTGCTCCAGGCCAGGAACATGCCTCCCCACCGCCTCGGAAGCCGTGGTTACGAGGGGAAGAGGCACGTATGGGCCAAGGAGGACGCCGAACGTGAAAGTCACGGAATCCCAGACCCCTTGGCGGAGTTCACCGACCCGCAGGAGTGTGACTGGATCAGGGCCCGGTACAAGTGGGACCGCGTCAATAAGATCTTTTACACGGACCCGAACACGAGGGAGTTCATGAGACTTCTGGTAATTGTTATATTACCACCTTATTATATTAGCTTCCAATCAATTCGACTACAAGTTTTGTCACATTTGTAAACCATCCACATTTCTTTTGCAGAAAGAGCAGCACCAAAAGGCAGCCGAAAGCGACGAGTCGTCACAGTCGTCGGCGAGGCCCAAGTGGGATACCCCTTTCAACCGGGCCCTGAACATACTGAAAAGGGTCTCGGAGGACAAACCGCCGTCGTATGGACGTGTGCACGGCATCGAAGATGGCGCCTCGTGGAAGACGTGCTACCACGAGAAGCCTGAGGAAAGAAGGCAGAGACGATTGCTTACTGAACAGACCATCGACGAGAAGGTCGCGATTGCGGTCAATAAGTCCAAAGCTGAGACCATAGAAGAGTTGGTCAGGGTAGTCAATGCAGCGGTCAATGCAGCGGTAGCTGGCGTCACGGCTAACTTCCAGTCTTCCATTATTACCAGCTTGATTCCGGAAATTATCGATTGGTTGAAGTGAAATCCAGATAAAGGGCCAGCGGACTTTCCCCTTCCCAGCTACGTCGGGACCAATTCGGTGAACATCGCACCACCAGCACCTGCTCCCGCTCCTGTTCATAGCAGCCCGACCTCCGTCTCTGGCATGCTCGGCGGGGCTTCGTCTTTGGCTGAGCTCGACGCCCTCACCGTAATTACGCGTCATACCCTTTTCACCAGCATGTCTATAGTCTTCCGTTTCAGTTGCCTTTCGGATGTTTGACGTCGCAGACATGTCTTCGTAGGCTGACGAAACCCCGTGCACCCTACTGTACGACATCAACGGCCAGAAGGTGGGCGTGGGAAAGGGAACGATCGTGAAGCCGAAGGACCGCATGTTCCACAACCGAGAGATGCCCCATGGCGTCTTCAAGGTTAACGTGTCCAGTGTCAATGCGGGCTTCGAGGATTTGCCTCCTCCGGTACCAGTCGATGACGACGAGACCCCTAAACGGATTGGTGCATGCAAGAGTTGGTTCTTGCCTTGGCCGAAGACTCTTCTTTGTGTCGAGGCGCCCGGTAGCACACCAACGACAGCTCCTCAAGAAGGTATGAACACCACCCCACCTACCAAATTACCTGCACCTGTCGTGGTGGGTGATAGCGGACGACGCGAGGGAGAGCCTCCATTAATGCCAGATGACATCGCCCCAGTCAAAGAAGCAAATGCTGACGATGTCATGGAGGAGGATGATGATGACCATCTCGAGTATATCAATACCGCCCATGACGATGGAGGATTGATGGCTCGGGACTATGACTCAGGCTATGAGCGTGTAGATGACTTGATGCTGCCTGATTTGCCGGAGCCGGAACGTCCTAAGGCGGAATTCAAAAAGTCTCTCTTCATGTGATCCTTGTAGGAGACGCCTCCAGATGCCGCCTCTACCCAGCAACAACAACCCGAGGGCCGTCCACTGATGAGCCCGATGACACTGGGGGTGGTGGTTAGGGAAGATATGATGGGCTCACTACCGCCACCCGCCAAGAAGCAAAGGAGGAGACCGGACAAGAAAGGCCCTAAAGGCGCCAGAGCTGCTTCAAGCAGCCAGCCGCCTCTGCAGCCCCGGGAGGTAGACAGAATACCTGTCCAAGGTGCGGCGCAGTTCCATGTCGCCGGCCACCCGATCCTACCTCAGAAAGCGCTAGAGCACATAATGAACAATGATCTAAGGAGACTTCATGAAGATGTGCTGGCGATAGAGAAAAGCCTTCTCGCCTCCGAAAATTCAGGATACCCGCTTTACGCGGCTCAGGTGCCGGTTGGGAGGTTGTACGTCGAGAGATAGCCCGCGGATAAGTTCATCCTGCGATTTGACTACATCTATGACATGTTCCACATGACCAAGCTGGATTTTCAGTTAATCCGCATGTATGCGCTGTATCTGAACTACATCATCAGGCGCGAGAACAAAAGATATATCTGCGTCGCGGACCCGTACTATATGCACGAGAGCTTCTTGGCAGTCTGCAAAGAGCACCGTGACTATGCGAGCAAGTACATCGGCGAGTTCATGGTCGCCAATAAAGACAAGGAAGCGATTCTCCTGCCTTATCATCCCTCGTAAGTCATCCGCGGATATCCTTTCATAAGTTTTAATCATTCCTTTGCGCGCATGGAGGCTAATTTGAGGTGTACTTATTTTGCACAGTGGGGGCGGGGGGGGGGGGGGGCGGGGGGGGCGCCGTCCTCATCATTCTGTACCCAGAATACTCCCATGCTCTGTACTTGGACTCATCGAGGAACATCGGGAAAAAGGATTACACGCACATAAAGATTGTTCTCGATAGTGCCATGATAACCTTCAGCTTGTCTGGTGGATATATCAAGGTGAAAAAACACAGGAAGAACGGGCTGGGTTTCAACCATAAGACCGACTTCTGCTGCATCCATCAACCGAAGAATAGTGAGGCTGATGGATTCTACCTCATGCATCACATGCTGGAATACAGAAGGGATCATCAACGCCTTCGCATGTCACCTACTTCCCACGATGCCGAGATTGTCAACTGGGCAACAAGCCTAGGAAAGACACCGGATCATTGAATCCGAGCTGAGTTTTATCACGTACAGTGTGAACTTGCCCAAGTGATCATGAAGGAGGTCCTCGAACAAACAGGGATGTTCTACCATGGGCCAATGACGCGGGATGATGTCCGAGCACTGCTAGTCGCTCAGCGTCTGGACCTGAAGCTTTTCACGAAGCTCGGGTGCTTCCTCCCTGACTATAAAGATTGGAGCCCCGACTTGGAGGAGTGATTGACGATGAGAATGTGTCTGTTTAGTCACTACTGTCTTCCTATGACAAAACTTTGAATTTATGCACGACGAAACTCTGTGATGTAATTAAACCGTCCTACTGAACTAGCATGTAGATCGCTCTGGTTAATTAGTTTGGGTACGAGGAACTTCGTTATTTATGTTTACTATAGGTTGCTTGTATTTTGCTAACTTTGTCTCTTCGTGTTTCTCAAGTACATTATGTTGCATATTATCGATGAATTCATCAACTGACGATGCAGGTACATAGATCAGAGATGGCGAAGAGCTGCTACGCTGTATTCGTTGGGAGGGTTTCAGGAGTGTACGACGACTGGCCAGACGCTCAGGCCCAGGTGGACAGGTACTCGGGCGCTAGTCACAGAGGGTTCGACAGCAGAGCCGAAGCGAAAAATAGTTACTTGAGGTGGACGCTCCGGCAAGAGAGGGAGCGAAACCGATGCCTCAAGAAGTACTACTTAGTCGCGCTCTTGCTCATACTGATCGCTCTTCTCTTCTACATCATGGTTTAGATAGAGATGATGAAACTTGTGTGTGTGACATGACCATGCAGTTGCATTTATTCGAGACATGACATGACTTGTGTATCGCTATTTTCGAGATGTGATGATATTTGTGTTAGATGATGATGATGATGGTATGACAAGACTACAGTATGTGTATGATATGATGAGAATAATGTATGTTTATTATGATATGATGAAACTATTGTATAGAGGGGAAATAAATCTGTGAAAACAGGAATATTAGCAGTAGCGTTGGTAGGTGTCTAGCGGCAGCACTGGTTTAGCAGCAGCGTTTGCTTTGGTGCAGCGCTACAGATAGATAGTACTAGCGCTGGTTGAAGCAGCGCTACTGCTAACCATACTTACCAGTAGCGCTGGTTCGAGCAGCGCTACTGCTACAACTTAGCTGTAGCGCGTTAGCAGTAGCACTGACGCCAGCGCTACTACTACGGGTATTTCCAACGCTGTTAGTAGGCTTTCTCCTTGTAGTGGAAGCACAGGTGCAGTTCACCTTGGAGCGGAGAGTACCGGCTATGATTGGAGTGATGGCGGGAACCCTGCTAGAGCATTGACATGGCGCAGTGGTTTACATGTTTGATCCCATGGAGCATTTGACCCCAGTACACTTTCAAATACTCTGCTTTACATATAAATTTATCCAAGTACACTTTCATTTATTTGAACTATACATCACTGCTGTTGAATATTCCTATAGTTTCTTAATTCTGTATTCTTCCAAATACTCTGTTTTACCTATACATATGTAACTTTTCTTTTAGATTGTTTTAGCATTTGCCATTGTGTTAGTGCCGCGAAGTATATTTTTCTGTGTTTAATAATCTTCTTTAAACCATCCATAGTGTAGATGGTGTCTAATTGTTCACTTACTGCAAATAATTGTGGAAGCAGACAGTTTGCATAGAGGAAAAGGCAGTGGAAGGGAAAAAGATGGAAAGCGTGTGAGGTTTGGTATATTGGTGTGGAACGTTGATATTCTAGTTGAGCTTTGAGTTTATTCGGAAACTTGCATCCACAAACAGTTGCATATACCATCATCATAAATGACTCCAACCAAATAATGTTGAACCCTGGGCAGCATGCATCATTTTCCAACTTATAGACAGGACATCATTTTCCTACTGCGAAGACTTGTTCTGATTTGTGTCACTAACGGAGTAACAGTTCAGCCGGAATAGTCAAGAACTTTTCGGTCAGTCACTTACTCTATGGCGTACTAGATGGGAGGCGTGGCACGCCGACCTGGTAATCCATACCATATATTTGTTTTGCTATATAACTTAATTTGTTTCATACTTAATTTTGTTTCTGTTGGCTACTGCTCCTGCATCAATTTTCTTTTCATGAAGCAGTGGCCGAAATGAAAACTCAATTCTCTACCTGAGATTTTTTTTAGCACACTAACTTTTACCTCTAGAGTTCAGATCACCAAGTAAATACCAGTTTAATGATTGTTGCAGGAGCACATAAGTAAACTATTATTATAAAGGGCAGCTGGAGACTGGAGTAAGATAAATCATCTGCAGCGCAAAAATGTAGCTGGAGGTAACAAATACCAGTTTCCAAATCAAATGTCCCATCCTGACTTTCAGTCTATTGCTAGAGGATGCGCGACTCACGGTCACCTGAGCGGAATTCTTCATGTGCAAACAACATGCAATTGGTTTGCTGAACTCTGTAACATTCTTCAGAGTACTTTCACTTGTTCTATGGAGTATGTGGGAGACGCAGTACATGGGCCTGGTAATTGATTCATATAATAGTTTTTTGTTCTATATAACTTAATTTTTTTCCATACTTAATTTAGTTTCTGTTGGTTACTGCTCCACGAAAAAAATTGAACAACAGAAACCTCATAATCAGGAAGAAATTTCTGTATGGAATGTATTACCTATGTCATGCCAAGATATTTGTGAAGTGACACTCCTGCATGAAGAAATTTTGTGTTATCTATGTTGTTTATGTTGGTTACTGCTTGCTGAACTCTGTAACCTTCTTCAGGGTTTTATAGGCATTCCTCTGCAACTGCACAATGAGGTATGGTATAGATCAATTTTGCAGTCATGAGGGTAAACAAATATAACGATATAATGTTGAAAAAAGCAGTAAGCACTGCAAGATGATAAGGTTGAATGGTCTTAAAATGTACTTACCAACATCATGTGAAGGATCATTTTCCCAAGATCAGAGCATGTACAAAGAGACGAGGCAAAGTTCTTCTCAAGAAATGCTGTCTGATAAGCAAGTATTCAAGCTGATTAGTTTGATAAGCAGGGAAATTTTAGAAACATAATAATACCTCCGGCGTCCACCTACAACTCCGTGAGGCAGAAGCTGGTGAGCAAGATCAAATCAGAGCCTGTCAACAACTCAGCGCTCGATTGTGCTACAACATGCTATCCATTGAAGAGATGACGTTCCTCAAGATAACGTTGCTGCTCGACCGCGGCCGGGGACTAGCAGGTGGAGATCGCGACGGTAAAGTACTTGTACAAGGACATCACCGGGCTGCATTGGCTCACCATACTAGTATTTGAGTTCACCAAACTCAAACAACTCATTTACCGCCTGTTCCGAGTGAACATCAAAAGAGCAGAGCTAGCATGTCTTGCTGCTCTGCTTTTCCTCTGTTCTGGCCCTGAGTCCCCATTACATTGAGCAGCTTCAGCGCGAGTTGAATCAACCAAATCCAAAGAGAGAGAGAGAGAGAGAGAGAGAGAGAGCTGGAGGCGGCCGGCAATATCTACCCCGAGTTAAAAGAAACTCACCAATCCAAATTGAGCAGAGATGGAGAACAGAGCGCACTGTGTGCTTCAAAAATTTTGGCCGAAGAAGAATTGGTGACTAGTGACTAGTGGTTGCCAGAAAAGTATTCAAAGTTGATTATGAGGGTGGTGGTTTATGCTATGCAAGACGAGAAGTGAAGAGCCAAAATCTCACAAGTAATCAGTCCACAAAGAAGGCTTGAACAGTTGCCATTCCAAACAATTTTTTCTGCGGGGTTTCTGTTAGATATACTGCTCCAGGACGAAAGTGAACAGCCAAAATCTCATGAGCAGGAAGAAATTTTTGTGTGGAACGCATTACCTATGTTAATGTTAAGCCAAGAATACTAGCTGCTTGATGAAAAAAGACTGAACATGAACTCTTTTTCCCAGAGTGATCCTGTTCTTCACATAATTATGAGTTGTGCTGCTAGCTACTCCCTCCGCCCCAAAATTCTTGTCTTACATTTGTTTAAATACGGATGTATCAAGTCACATTTTAGTATTAGATACATCCGTGTCTAGACAAATCTAAGACAAGAATTTTGGGACGGAGGGAGTATATTCTAATAAATGAACTGCAGGTCATCTGAACTGTCACTAAATCATAAGCTAAAACTCCCAACTAACTACATCGCTGATGGAACGATTTTTACAGTCCAACAATCCCATGGGAACTGGCACCCTGTTTCCTTTCAATTTTCAAACAGGACTAGGTATCAAGCTAAGCTGCATGTAACAAAGTAAGAAGCTTACATATGGTTATCATATCATCATAACACCTTTTTTTAGGTGAATATCATCATAACACCTAAATACTCCTAGTAAAAATCTACTCCAGACGTACATTTTTTTGTCCAGCAGATTAATGCGACGAACACAGCAAATAATGACCCAGCCCAGCCCGTTAATTCCAGAGGGCTTGGAGCCTTCGACCCCCACGACCCTGTGTTTGTTGGTTCACAGGGACTCTGCTGCACAGGACGCACATCCAGCGCAGGCAAATCTCGCCCCCTCTCCTCCACCGTCGAAGCGCCGCCCCCGGCCAGCATGCGCTCTGGCCAGGAGGACGGCGGTTGCTTCAGGCCGCTGCGCAGGAAGGCAGCTGCCCCCCCCCCCCCCACCCCAGGTCGCGGCGGGGCGCACAGAGGCGAGATGAGGCCGAACAAGAGGGAGGCGAGGGACGGCAGCAGTTGCCCCAGACCGCGGTCCTCTCTTGCTTTTTTCCTCCCCCGGCAAGATGGGAGAGGCTTCCTTTCTTCCTCTTACAGTTTGACCACTGCTTCCTTGCCGTACGTGGAGGATTTCAGAGATCCCGACCTGCAGGTACGCCGAACCATCGCATGCTATCACTCAATTTGATGTGAGAAACATTTACTTAGACAGAAGGTTGATTGATTATTATTTACCAGTTTACTTCGCAGCTTCAATTTTCATGACGCCTCATGAAAACCAATCGTCCTATACGGGACAGAGGAGACCAAGTGGAAATACTCCCCACCTTCTCTGCATCTTCTTTCCAACTCCGGGCATTTAGCTATGCTAAACTGTTTGAGGGCTGGCAACCGCTCCAGGAGACCATGTGGAAATTCCTTCATATCTGGACAACCCCCAATGAACAATTGCCTAAGAGAAGTGAGGCCACACATCCCATCAGGCAGCGCTTTCAGGTCACTGCAGCGAGTCACATCGAGACTCCTCAGATTGGCCAGATTCCCAAGGTTCGAAGGCAGCTTGGCAAGACTTTTGCAGCTTGAAATCATCAGACGCTCCAAGGACAGCGGAAGGGTCTCCTCCTCAGACGATGAAACGCTTCCCTTCAGGTTGTCACAAAAAGCGATACACAGAGAGTGGAGGTGATCCAAGGACCGGAGCTCCTCTGTTGGCTAGAGGACAAGATTGCTGCATCTGGCAATCGTCAGATCTTCCACGAACCGAAAGCATTTCCAAACCATAAGTTGTGGTCTGCAAAATCCGGAGCTTCTGACCAAGCAGTTGTTGGGCCCTTCTAGACGCAGACCCTTCAGTTTTTCAAGAGGTCTTTGAATTTGGTTTTGCTGGGCGTCTAGAGGCAACATGGGTATGTCTTCAGGAGACCCAAGAGCTAACCTGACGAGAAATGGCCAAGAGCCCAAACGAATGCTTGTAATAACTAAACCGACTACAGAACTGTGAACCCCAACTATTCTCAACTCGCCGACAACGGGGATCTCCGGAATACTTGCAAGCTTGGGGCAGTTTTCGATCACTAGCTCTTCAACCACTGGGAATGTTAACAGGTTATCACTAGGCTCCCCCACACTAATTTCTGCCCATATCTTCAGGCTTGGTAACTCACTTAACCTCATCTTCTTCAACCCAGGGAAAATTTGCATAGGGTTATTACATAATGTTGTCAGGTTATTCATATTCCGTAAGCACAAAATCTCCAAAGAGACCGATAACCATACGGCAGGTATACTCTTGCATCTTGGGCAATCATACATTTCGAGTTCCTTCAAACAGTTAAACATCTGAGGCTTGTTAGGTGTGTGTGCGGCACTGCCGCTCAGGGTGTGGTACTACCGCTTGTAAGCGGTACTACCGCTGTGTAGTGCGGTACTACCGCTTGTACTCACATGTATATGTACTGGCCTTTGGCCCACAGTGAATACTAGTTGCTTAGTTATCTAACATGGTATCAGATGCTAGGATAGCTCTCCCACCCCGCACGCCGCAGCTCCGTGCTCTCCTCCTCCTCCACCGCCGCTGACGCCGCTACTCGCTGCGAGCTAGCTGCTCCGGCCGGACTCGCTGCCTCTCCTCCGCCCCGCGAGCCCCCGGCTGCTTCTCGCCCGCGCGTGCCCGCGCCCGAGGCCTGGCGACGCTGCTCCGCCCCGTCCCCCGCTCGCCTCCTCTGCTTCGCCCCGTCCCCCGCTCGCCCGCGCGTGCCCGCGCCCGACCGGCCAGCGGAGCTGCCCGTCCTCGCTCGACTCGCTCGCCTCGGCTCAGCTCTGCGATTTGGTCGATCTGATCCCGATCCAGCTGCTCTGCGCGGTACTACCGCTTGCAGCGGTAAGCGGTACTACCGCTTGCTACTACCGCTGCCACTACCGTCAAGCCCGACATGCATCAGCGGCAGCAGCGGGCTCTAAGCGGTACTACCGCTACTAGCGCGGTACTACCGCTGTGTGTGCGCCGCCTGTTCTGGGTGAGCTCGTCATGTCTTCGTCGCACTATGTGGCTGTTCCTCGGTGCTCGGTGATCTTCGATGGCACCAACTATGCTGAGTTTGTGGGCTTCATGCGTATACACATGCGTGGTCTTCTTCTGTGGGGTGTTCTCTCTGGCGAGGTACCCTGTCCGCCGTGCCCTGTTGCTCCTGTGGCTCCTACCCCACTGGTGCCGCCTGTTCTTGCTGCTGATGCCTCTCAGGCTGACCGGGATACAGCTAAGGCCCTGGATGATGCTGCGGTTGACGCTTATGATCACCAAGTGTGCTCTTACACAGATGCCCTTTTCGTTTACCGAGATGATCTGTCTGCTTACACTCAGTGGTGCAACGATGATGCTCGAGCTGCTGCTGTTCTCACTACGAGTGTCCTCCCTCAGTTTGCTTCGGAGTTCATGAGCCTTGGCACCGTTGCAGCGATGTGGTCTTACCTCTGTCAGCGCTATCAGCCCTCTGGTGATGCGCTCTACCTATCTGTGGTGCGTCAGGAGCACGCTCTTCAGCAGGGTGACTCTTCTGTTGATGAGTTCTACACACAGAGTTCTGTCATCTGGCGTCAGCTTGACTCTCTTCGGACAGTGGTTTGTGGAACTTGCCGTTGCTGCCAGACTGTGAGGTCCGACTTGGAGTTTCAGCGAGTTCATGAGTTCCTATCTCGCCTCCGTTCCGAGTTTGAGCCTCGACGTGCTCACTTGCTTGCTCGTGGTCGTGTTCCTATCTCAGAGGTACTTGCTGAGCTTCGTGCTGAGGAGACACGCCTCCGTTCTGCTGGGTTGCTTGCGGTTCCCTCTGTGTTGGCTGCTCGAGCTCCTGTGTCGTCTGCTCGTCTCACTGCTCCACCGCTTCTGCCCACACCTTCAGGGGGGGTGGGTCATCCTCCTTATGCTGAGAAGGGCCGGTCGCGCCGTGACACTTTCTGTGGCTACTGCTCCAGGCAGGGTCATCCAGAGTCTGATTGCCGCCGGAAACAGCGAGACCAGAGGCGCTCTTCTTCCAGTGGGACTCAGGCGTCTCCCTCGACTCCGTCACTCACTGACCAGGATATTATGCGACTCAAGCGCATGCTGGCTTCCTCTGGTTCTTCCTCGACGGGTTCTGTTGCTGCTGTGACTGCCACCACCACTCCGCCCCCGCCGGAGCCTACTCAGTCAGGTACATCCTTGTGGGTTTTGGATTCTGGAGCTTCCTTTCATATGTCCTCTGATTCTTCTGCTTTATCTTCCCTTCGACCTCTTGACTTTCCTCTTAATGTTCTCACTGCCGATGGCACTCCTCTTCCTGTTGCTAGTCGTGGCATCCTCTCTACTCCGTCTTTTTCGGTTCCCAGTGTTTCTCATGTTCCTCGTCTTACCATGAATCTCTTTTCCGCTGCCCAACTTACTGATTCTGGTTGTCGTGTTATTCTTGATGCCGACTCTTGCTCTGTTCAGGATTGTCGCACTCAGGATCTGGTTGGCGCTGGCCCTCGGCGCCGTGAGTCTGAGGGCCTTTGGGAGGTTGACTGGCTTCGTGTTCCTTCCGCTGCCACTACTTCTGCCAGTTCTCATGTTCTTGCTGCCTCCTCGTCTGCGTCTTTCCAGCAGTGGCATCATCGACTTGGTCACATCTGTGGCTCCCGTCTGTCGTCGTTGGTGCGTCAGGGTGTCCTAGGGTCTGTTTCTGGAGATGTTTCTCTACACTGTGATGGTTGTAGACTTGGAAAACAGACTCAGTTACCTTATCCTACCAGTGAGTCGGTATCGCAGCGTCCTTTCGACTTGGTTCATTCTGATGTATGGGGTCCTGCTCCTTTTGATTCGAAAGGTGGTCATCGCTACTATGTTCTGTTTATTGATGATTTCTCACGCTATACTTGGCTCTACTTTATGAAATCTCGTAGCGAGGTTCTCTCTATATACAAACGATTTGCTGCCATGGTTCACACCCAATTCTCCACACCTATTCGTATTTTTCGTGCTGACTCAGCTGGAGAGTATATCTCTCACCTGTTGCGGGGTTTTCTTGCGGAGCAGGGTACTCTTGCCCAATTCTCCTGTCCTGGTGCCCATGCTCAGAATGGCGTTGCTGAACGCAAACATCGCCATTTACTTGAGATGGCTCGTGCAATGATGATTGCCGCCTCTCTCCCACCCCATTTTTGGGCTGAGGCCGTTTCCGCATCCACCCACCTCATCAACATTCAGCCTTCGGCTGCCTTGCAGGGTGGTATTCCTATGGAGCGTCTCTCTGGTCGCTCTCCTGACTACTCCGCTCTTCGCAAGTTTGGCTGCGTGTGCTATGTTCTTCTTGCTCCTCGAGAACGCAACAAACTGACTGCTCAGTCCGTTGAGTGTGTTTTTCTTGGCTACAGTGATGAGCACAAGGGCTATCGATGTTGGGATCCCGTTGGTCGTCGGTTGCGCATTTCGCGTGATGTGACTTTCGATGAGTCTCGTTCTTACTACCCTCGCCCTTCCTCCTCGAGTTTTTCTGTGGACGATATTTCTTTTCTTCTCCTTCCCAACACATCCCCCTTTGTGCCTCATGTCTCTCCCCCCTCTCCGGCCCGTGTCACTCTTCCTCATACACCATCGATACCACCCTCCCCTCCTTCCTCCCCCCTCCCGCATCCCCCACCTCTCCACCATCCTCTCCGATCCGTCGGCCTCTCTCTCCTTTTCCTCTTCACTACACTCGTCGCCCTCGTGTTGAGGATGAGTCTACGGACGCGCCTTCCACTTCCGGAGCGCCTCCTTCCACGCCTCCCCCGGTTCACCACCTTCGTACTCGGCCTCTCCCCCCACCTGATCGCTATTCTCCTCACCGGTATGGTCTCTCTGCCGTTGTTGAGCCCACTTCCTATCGGGCTGCCATGACTCAGCCTGAATGGCAGCTTGCGATGGCCGAGGAGATTGCTGCGCTTGAGCGCACTGGCACGTGGGATCTGGTTTCCCCTCCTTCTGGTGTTCGTCCCATCACGTGCAAGTGGGTCTATAAGATTAAGACTCGCTCTGATGGTTCTCTTGAGCGTTACAAGGCTCGTCTTGTGGCTCGTGGCTTTCAGCAGGAGCAGGGACGCGATTATGATGAGACATTCACTCCTGTGGCCCACATGACCACTGTCCGCACTCTCCTTGCTGTGGCTTCTGTTCGTCATTGGTCTGTGTCTCAGCTTGACGTTCAGAATGCTTTTCTCAATGGTGAGTTGCGTGAGGAGGTTTATATGCAGCCACCACCGGGGTACTTTGTTCCTGATGGTATGGTCTGCCGCCTTCGGCGCTCCCTCTATGGCCTTAAACAAGCCCCTCGCGCCTGGTTCGAGCGTTTCGCCTCTGTGGTGACTGCCGCTGGTTTCTTGCCCAGTGATCATGATCCCGCGTTGTTTGTTCACACGTCTCCTCGTGGTCGGACTCTTCTCCTTCTCTATGTTGATGACATGATCATCACTGGTGACGACTCTGACTACATTGCCTTTGTTAAGGCTCGCCTTCGTGACCAGTTCCTCATGACTGATCTTGGTCCACTTCGCTATTTTCTTGGGATTGAGATCTCCTCGACCTCTGATGGCTTCTACATCTCCCAAGAAAAATATATTCAGGATCTTCTGTCTCGCGCTGCTCTCGGTGATGAGCGCACTGTTGTGACTCCTATGGAGCTCAACGTTCAGCTTCGTGCCTCTAATGGTGACCCTCTTCCTAATCCCACTCGCTATCGTCACCTCGTTGGCAGTCTTGTCTATCTTGCAGTGACGCGCCCTGACATCTCCTATCCTGTCCACATCCTGAGTCAGTTTGTTTCAGCCCCCACCTCTGTCCACTATAGTCATCTCCTCCGTGTTCTACGATATCTTCGTGGCACGATCTCTCAGCGTCTTTTCTTTCCCCGCTCTAGCTCTCTTGAGCTCCAGGCCTACTCTGATGCTACCTGGGCTAGTGATCCCTCTGATCGACGCTCGCTGTCTGCTTACTGTGTCTTCCTTGGTGGCTCTCTTATTGCCTGGAAGACAAAGAAACAGACTGCGGTTTCTCGCTCGAGTACAGAGGCTGAGTTGCGAGCGATGGCTATGCTGACGGCTGAGGTGATATGGTTACGATGGTTACTTGAGGATTTTGGTGTGTCTGCTACTACATCGACTCCCTTACTGTCAGACAGTACTTGTGCTATCAGTATTGCGCGTGACCCGGTGAAGCATGAGCTCACCAAGCACATCGGTGTGGATGCCCACTTTGTACGTGCTGCTGTGCAGGATCAGTCACTGGCTCTTCACTATGTGCCCTCTGAGTTACAGTTGGCGGACTTCTTCACGAAGGCACAGACTCAAGCGCAGCATGTATTCTTTCTCTCCAAACTCAGTGTTGTTGATCCACCATGAGTTTGAGGGGGGGTGTTAGGTGTGTGTGCGGCACTGCCGCTCAGGGTGTGGTACTACCGCTTGTAAGCGGTACTACCGCTGTGTAGTGCGGTACTACCGCTTGGAGCGGTACTACCGCTGTGTAGTGCGGTACTACCGCTTG
Organism: Thinopyrum elongatum; assembly: GCA_011799875.1. Taxonomy (NCBI): domain Eukaryota; kingdom Viridiplantae; phylum Streptophyta; class Magnoliopsida; order Poales; family Poaceae; genus Thinopyrum; species Thinopyrum elongatum. The sequence goes on along the minus strand of CM022303.1, from coordinate 23,421,582 downwards.
TACTCACATGTATATGTACTGGCCTTTGGCCCACAGTGAATACTAGTTGCTCAGTTATCTAACAAGGCTCTCCCACACTATTTTCTGCCCATATCTCCAGGCTTGTTAACTTACTCAACGTCATCTTCTTTAACCTTGGGAAAATTTGCAGAGGGGTAGTGCATCCTCCACATTCCACATCAAGGTTATTGCATAATGTTGTCAGGTTATCCATTTTCTGTAACACCAAAATCTCTAGAGAGGCCGAAAGCCATATTACAGGGATACTCTTGCAATTTGGGCAATCAGACATTTTGAGTTCTCTCAAGCAGTCAAACATCTGAGGCTTTCTCATCCATTGTGATATTTCTAGGCCATAATATCGACGTATCTCCAGTTTTTCGATATTACTATGAGGTTCTAAACACTGAAGCACTTCTTCCACATCTTTAGGCCCATCACCTATTTCTTGGTCCCAAGAGAACAATAACTCACTTAGATTTTGCTTCTGACTGAGATTGGCTTCTTTTCCATTCTCCCCACTCTTTATCTTGCTCAAATTCAACAGTTCCAACCTATTGCTAAGGCGTTGCAAGTATTTGAGCTGCTCTATTCCAAAGCCATCTCTAGTACCCACAACAAATGTTGTTAATATATGAAGGTTGTTGAGTAGACCAAAATTTGGACACATACTTTCAAGACGACCACAACCAAAAAGATGAAGATGGATTAGCTTTCTCAGTCTTGCCATGTCTTTTGGTAATTGTCGCAGCTCCGGGCAATCTATGAGCCTCAATGTTTGCAAGTTATACAACATGCATATTGATTCTGGCAACCTACTGATGTTAGACTCGGAGAGGTCAAGATATCGTAGATGTTTTGCATTCATGGCCTTGCAATTGACAACTGAAGAAGGGGAGCAATGCAATGCTCTTAGTGATGCCGATACCTTTAGCAACTCTTCAAAATCCTTGTGCAAAGGAGCTAACAAAGTGCGGAGGTATGGTCTGCCTTTGCATAACCTACTGGTCAATTCCAATTCAGCCTTTGTCACTTGCATGTGACAAACATCTTTTAACAATGCTTTCTGCTGAGTCAGTTCTTCTATACTTGCACATTCATCTGTGACATCTTTTGCTAGATCATGCATTAAATCATGCATTCTACAGTTAATAGTCACATAAATTTCCATGCCATAATAATATGTCCGCCCCTGCTTATCTTGGAGGAAGGACCTCCAAACCAACTCATCAAAAATAAATTCTCCTTTCTGTGTTAAGTCCATTGTTCCCTTCTCTTGAATAAAACCATTTGCTATCCATAGCTGGATCAACTTGTCCTTGTCCATGTTATAGTCCTTGGGGAAAACTGCTAAGAATGCAAAGCATTGCTTCATTTCAGATGATAGGTGTGCATAGCTCAACTTTAGGATGGACATGATCTCATCTTTCCCTCTAACATTATCCTTAATATTACTTTCTTCGATTGCCTGCCATTCTGATACTTTTTGGTATGAACTTAGCAATCCACCCATTGTCTTGAGGGCAAGAGGCAGCCCCCTGCATTTGTTGACAATACGTCTGCCACTGCTGACCAACTTTGCTTGCGCCTGCTGTACACCGTTGCTATATGCTTTCCGTGCAAATAATTCCCAAGAATCTTCTTCACTCAGACATGCTAGCTCATGGGGTGCAAGGGTCTGCATTATAGAGGCCACTTTCGGGCTTCGGGTTGTGACCACTATAACACTTCCTGGTCCACCAATAGAGCACAATAGTGGCTTCAGGACGTCCCCCCACTTCCCCTCGTCTTCGTTCCATACATCATCAAGCACGAGCATAAACCTTTTTTGGCCAATGACTTGCTCAAGTCGCTTTTGCAACAGTTCGATGCTCCCAAGCAGGCCGCAACTACCATTTGTAGCCAACTCAATGATGGATTTCAAAAGAGCAATGGCATCAAAGTTGTCTGATACGCAGTGCCACATGTTCAACTGGAAATGTTGCTGGACCCTTGGGTCATTATACACCATCTTTACAAGAGTCGTCTTGCCAAGACCTCCCATCCCAAAGATGGGCAACACCTGCACCCTCTGCTGATCCTGTTGATCCAACAACAACTTCACCACCCACTCCTTGTCATTATCTCTTCCAAAGATCTTGGTAGTCTCATCCAGTTTTGAGTGCGTCTGCCGCCAAGGATGTTGCCGCTCCTCCCTATGTACAGAATTCTCCAGTCCAAACTTGTTCATCTCCTCAACCAACTTATTTATCTTCTCGAGTACGTTCTTGAGCTTCTTGCTCATTCCAAAACGGAAGAGCAGTGGCCTGCGGTGCGTGATGTAGCCGAGTACCTTCCGGGTAGTGGACTTGCCAATCTTAGACTGACGGCGCAGCGCCTCGTACTGGAAGTCATCGAGCACGTCGTCGGCCTCGTATGCGACAGACTTGAGCTCCTTCATCCAGCTCTTGACATAGCCATTTGTCTCGCTCCTCTCCTCGGCATTGGCCAGCTTGCACTCGATGGCTAGCAGTTGGCGCTCCAGCTTTCGGCGGTCGTCGTCAAGGCCACACATCCGGGTCACAGTCTCGATCAATGCGTCTGCGGCCTTGCCGGCCAGGCCGCGCACTAGAGGGAGAAGTAGCGACTCTGCCATGGTCTTGCAGATCAGAGGAATAAGAAACTGCAGCATATGAAAGAACAGGAGAGGTTAAGCACTGACAGAACACGAACAACTTTGTAATCCTCCTATGGAGCCAGGAAACATTATGCTTACCACCTTGTAATCCTCCTCCTATTTTACTTTATGTCTTAATTCCACAATAGTTTAGCTTGTATAGTCCTTGTACATACTTTTTGATATATGTACATAAAAGTTTCATGTTTTGTACAGCTAAAAAAACAGAAGATGAACAAACGATGAAGAGCAAAATAACATAAGGGTTGAGAGCATTCACCTCAACGACGCCCAATTTGATCTTTGGTGAAAGAGCAACGATACCGCTGCTCGTCTGTCGCCGCCCCTGTGCAGGTATCTCACGCGTCAAGGCTGCTTGGCATGGGTGGGATTGTGCGGTTGTTGGAGAGTGGACGATGGCAAATGGAGATAAGATCAAGGAATCCAACAGCTGAGCTGTATGTTGACTGGTACGTGTACCTACCGGTGGCCCCTCATTTATTTGCAACCATACATCAGTATTGTTAAATGTATTATTATAATTTCGTTAATTCTATATACTTTCAAACACTCTGTTTTACCTACAATTAACTGTTTTTATATCGTTTTAGCATTGCCACTGTGTAAGTGTGGTGAAGTTTATTTTTCTGTGTTTAATAATCTTCTTTAGACCATCCAGTCCAGTGTAGATGGTGTCTAATTGTTCAGTTACTACAAATGATTCCAACCAAATAATGTGGACAGAATGCACCACTTTCCAACTTGCTGATAGGACAATAATTGAAGAGAAAAGCATGACATGGATGCATCTTCTGTGAAGAATTTTCTCACTTGTGTTACTAATGGTTCAGCAGAAATAATAGGCAGCACATTGTTTTTGATCTGTCACTTGTTCTATGGCGTACTAGATGGGAGGCGCGTCACGTGGACCTGGTAAATGATCAGTATCATGTTTTTGTTTTGCTATATAACTTCTTTTGCATAATTCATTTTTTCTGTTGGATACTGCTCTAGGACAAATTGAACACTAGAGATCTCATAACCAGGAAAAACTTCTGTGTGCAATGTTATTACCTGTGTTATGCCAAGAAAATTCTGAAGAGGCATTCCTGCATCAATTCTTTTCATGCCGCAGGGTCCCAAATGAAAACTCAATTGTCTACCTGAGATTTTTTAGCACACTAACTTCTACCACGAGAGCTATATACCTAATCTGGATCATATTTTTGTTTTCCTAATTGCTATATAAGTTAACTTTTTTTCGCACTTGATTTTTTTTTTCTGTTTTCTAGCTCCAGGACAAATAGAAAGTCAGAAATCTCATAACCAGATATTTTTTCTGTGTGGGATATATTGCATATGTTATGCAAAGAGAACTAAAAAGAGGTGCTCCAGCATCAATTCTTTTCATGACGCATATCTACCTGAGATTTATTTTTAACACACTAACTACTACCTCTAGAGTTTAGAGAGAGCACCAAACAAATATCACTTTAATGATGGTTGTGGGAGCACACAAGTAAACTAATATTATAAGGGCACCTGGTGTAAGATAAATCATCTGCAGCGCAAAAGTATAGCTGGAGTAAAACTTAAGATGGACTGCTGTAAGGTTGTCAATTCGCCAAGGTAGAGAATGCAATGCTACCAATTAAATGGAAACAGAAAATTATTCAATTTATTCTGGATTGTCGCTTGCTGTGCTTTTGGTTTTAAATGTGAATCAAAGTGTCCAGCATATGTTTGGGTTTTGGGTTAAGAACTTTGGGAGTAGTGGTGAACGTCAGCTGGTTACGGTAGGAGTTCCAGCGGTACTGTGGTCAGTTTGGAGGATGAGAAATGATGCTTGTTTTTGTGATATCCATCCACACATCCCAGTTTCTGTAACTAATTTGGTTGGGCACTGGATGTCTGCTTGGTCTGTTTTGCAGGTAAAGGAGTCAAATCAAGCAACAATAAACTGGGGAGCCAGATTGTCGGTGCGCTTATCAGGTGAAGTTTTCTGGGCATCCAGGCGATGGTCTCTGACCGATCGAAGATTGATATGTGACCGCTTGCTGTTGCTGGCTGTATGTCTGTTCTGCAGTGGTTCACCTGCTGCTGTTACCTAGCTGTTGCTGCCTGCTGAATTGATAAGCGAGGTTTTTCTGGACCTCGAGAGGAGGTGTCCAGCAGACTGAAGACTGATGTGCTTGTTTGGCTGTGCGTTGTGTTTTGTAATGGTTCAGTTATCCTTAGCTGTTGCAGCGTCAGAGTATACTTCTGTTGCGAGCAGATTGCCTTTTATGCCTTCTCTGTTCTTTTATTTTTCTTTAATTGGCCGAGTTCAAGTAGAATATTGTTGATTCTTTAGTGAAATTAGGCTTTGTTGCTCGAAGTGAAATTCTCGAGCTGGTTGCGATTATCCGAACCTGTTTCTAAGGGGAAGCTTTTTGTAAGATGTTGCTTCAAAAAGCAAGCAAGTGTAAATCTGGAAATGATAAAGCTTCTGAAGTTAAATGTGTCTTATGTTATTATGTACTTTAAAGATTGAACAAATTATTCTTAGATTGGACATTGCTCAGGAGTTGCGCTCCCTCTCGCCGGAGGAGTTTGACCTTCGTAAGCGGCTTAAGAGGCGCGTCATCAGTTTGGCGGTTCTTGAGAGGGCTAGGAAAAAGCAGTGTGCCCACATCCGTAACTTGAAGGAGGGGGACGCCAACACCAAATTTTTTCACTTGAAGATTAATGGGAGGAGGCGCAAGAATTTCATACACAAGTTGAGTAATGGGGCTGGTTGGGTTACCAAGCATGAGGATAAGGAGAATATTATGCACCAGCACTTCACCACCGCTTTGAGCAAAGGGCCACGCAGAACCATGGACTTCAATTGGCAACTCCTCCACTTTACAGAGTGTGACCTTTCCAGTCTTGGGGATGAGATGACGGACGAGGAGGTGATTGCCGCCATTAAGGCTATGCCTAGCGACAAGGCTCCTGGGCCTGACGGCTTCACCGGGGCATTCTTCAAGAGCTGCTGGCCAATTATCACTAGTAGAAAACTAAAGGCCCCCCCCCCCCTTTAGTCCCGGTTGTGTTACGAACCGGGACTAAAGGCCCTCCACGTGGCCGCTCTCTGGAGCTCCACCTTTAGTCCCGGTTGGTAAGGAATTTTTTTGAAATTTTATTTTTCTGAATTTTTTTGATAAATAAAATTTTGATTTTTTTTGAATATTTTTTTATTTTCAAATTTCTGAATTATTTGACAATTCAATCTCTAATCACCCACTCTAATCACCCCTCATCACTGCTCAATTATGAACCACTCATTCCAAATCATCTAACTTCCCCCTCTCACTACTCCAGCCTGAGCACGCTTAACTTTCGAGTTCTATTCCCCCTAGTTTCCAAGTCTGCACTTGTTGTTTTCCTGACAAAATTAAGTTGTCAATCCTATTAACCCTTAGGAGTTGAACTTGAGCATTAAGCACCGTTTGAATTTGAAATTATTATTCTAAAAAACAATAATTATTTATTAACACTAATATTTCTTGAATAAGTAGTTTGACCATAGTTTGACCATAATTTGACCAGATTTGACCATAGTTTGACCACAGTTTGACCAGATTTGACAATAGTTTGACCACAGTTTTTGTTTAATTCTTTTTGCTGTTAGGTCACAAAAATTATAAACTTTCTGTTAGTGCCATTAGTTTTCAAATTTGAATAGTTTAAATTTGAATTCTTTGAAATTTGTGTGAATCACTAGTTTGTGAATAACTTTACTATAAAAATAGATTTTTGAGTGATTCTTTTTTCTGCTATTTAATATTACTGTGTTTTAACATTATATTCAAAAACAGATTTTGTTATTTTAGTTTCTAACAAAAAATTCTTTATGATAATTCTTTTTGCTATTAAAGTTTCTAACAAAAAAATTCTTTATGAAAATTCATTTTGCCATTAATGTTTTGAACAGAAAATACTTTGATAATTTTTAGTTGCATAAATTTTATATAATTTTAGTTTAAAAAATACTAGAGGTTTATAAAAGCTTTTTAGTTGATTCCTTTTGCTATTAGAGTTTTATAAAAGCTTTTTAGTTGATTCTTTTTGCTATTGAAGAATATTATAGTTTTGTTTTAGTTGATCGTAACAGAATATTTTAATTGATTATTTTAAGTTCATTCTTTTTGCTATTAGTTCATTCTTTTTGCGCTAAATGACCCTGAAATTGAAAAGCACTACAAAAGAACTCTGAAAAGGTTGAAAGTTGGCATGGTATCATCATTTCACCCACATAGTTTGTGCTAAAAAGTTGAGAGGGTTACAGCAAAAACTGAATGCACTTCGTGTACAAAATGGGCAATCTCTTTCGAAGTATCAAGGTTTCATACGGAAACTCGTCTGTTACAAAGGGATTTCATTTTTTTTGAACTTATTTGAACTCCAGACTTTTTGTGTGTTTAAAATGCACCATTCAAAGCCAATAATCATCATAGTCATTACCACCAACACTATTTAATCATCATAGTCATAGTGTAGCTATCTAATCACCACCAACACTAGCTAATAATAATCATCATAGTCATTACCACCAACACTAGCTATTTAATCATCATAGTCATAGTGTAGCACATCATCATCTTCAAACTCATTCTAGCTAGCTAATCACTCCTGCTGCTCTCTCTCTAGTAAAATAGCATAGAACATGTGTAGCACTCCTGCTTCATCATATTGGAGCATGCAGATGAACCTGTCTCCTAATTGTGGGCTGCGCTTCTGATTGCTGCCCCCTAGTACTTCTCTGCGATCCTTCACAATTTTGCTCCAGTCTTTGACTATTAAGACTTGCTCGCTTTTAGAAATTCTGAATGCACTCATGTGCAATGTAGGATGTCTTGGCCGTAAGCTAACCATTGCCATGCGACCTTTAGGCTCGACCCAATGAGGCACAACTATCATTGGGAGTCCTTGTTGAAGAACATCGTAGTAACATACTTAGCAATGAAGTTTAGCTTAAAAATAATGTATGCAAAAGATGCACTGAGGACAAATAGTAAAAATATTACCATCTTTCCTAAATAGATATGACCGTAGTTCAATACGCACGCTAGTGGTCGCACGTTTTAAGTACTAAGATTTTCAAGTCCAGGGAAATAATTTGTCTTGACAGTATCAAGATCCTCAAGCCATGAAACATAATGACTTATCTCCTCGCAGTTTAGTTCAGCCCCGGGACAGTAGTAGGTCATGTCTACCAAGCGCTGGACATGTTTGCTTGAATGGAAATAAGCTGTCAATAGAAATTAGTTGTCAACTATTTTTGAATAAACAATATCCAAGACATAAATATGGTTGAGAAACTCACATAATGGTAGAACTGGAGGCGTCTGCACATCGACCCAGATGTCGATATTACCTTCAATATCATCTTCCGGACGAATATCAAAGGTGATAAGCATATCAGGCTCAAATGCATAAGCCTTGCATAGTGATCTCCAATTTTTGCATTCAAAATAGGTGTAGGTGTCTGCATTGTATAATTTTGCGGAAAAAGTATAACCATGCTCGGTCCTCAAGTGAACTATCTTTACCTCCATAGTTTCCATAGGACTGAAACCAATCTTATCCAAGACATAAATTCTTGCATGGCAGGGGATACGCTAGTAGAATAGTAAAAAATTAAAATTATAAGTTGAAGCAAAAGAAGCAGAAGTCATGCTTAATTACGAAAAAAGACTTGTCGTTGTGACTTACTGTATCCACTTCGAAGGTCTCATCCAGCTTGATGCTGAAGCGCCTACCACCAAATAAGAAATTTCTGTCGCACAGGCCGCGCTCGTCTTCGCAGTATTCGCACATACCGAAATCATTTTCGTCGTCAGACATTTCCTATGTTCATAGTTGATCAAAAATTGATTGAAGGCAACTACCAGGAAACTCAACAAACAGAAGCGACCCCCACGACAACAGTCGGCATTCTTCCTCTCTAAAATATATATAATAACAAACAATAATAAAAGTAAGAAAATTACACAAGTATCTATCTTAATCATACAAGTAAGAACTTTTTTCTTTTACAAAGAAGATAAGACCAAGAGGCTCACCACTGTGGTGCCGGCGACGAGATCGGCGCGGGCGATCGACGGCGGTGAGGACGGGGACGGAACAGGACGGACCGCCAAACCTAGACAAATCTCGAGGAAAATGGAGCTTGGACAAGGAGCTTCGAGAGGAGAAAACTTAAGTGTGGCTCGGGCATTTCATCAAACACCTCATGTGCATACGAGGTGAGCTAGAGCACCACAAAGCTCTCCCACGGCCGACCCAAAAAACAGAGCACTCCACTGCTCTGCTCGCGAGCGAGGGGGTATATATAGGCATCTCATTGGTCCCGGTTCGTGGCTGGAACCGGGACTAAAGGCCCCCCTTTGGTCCCGGTTCCAGCCACGAACCGGGACCAATGGTTGTGGGCCAGGAGCGAGGCCCATTGGTCCCGGTTCGAGGCCCATTGGTCCCGGTTCGTGGCTGGAACCGGGACCAAAGGGGCCAGACGAACCGGGACCAATGCCCCTGGCCTCACGAACCGGGACCGATGCCCCCTTTGGTCCCGGTTCGTGAGTGAACCGGGATTAATGGGCTGGCCCTGCCTGGACCAAAGCCCTGTTTTCTACTAGTGTATAAAGGTCGATCTTATGAAGGTCATCTCCGCCTTCTCGAGTTTGCATGCAGAGAACTTTCACTGGCTCAACTCCGCAAATGTGGTTCTCTTGCCAAAGAAGGAGGGGGCTAAGGCGATCACAGACTTTAGGCCTATCAGTTTGATCCATGCCGTTGCCAAGATTGTGGCCAAGGTGATGGCGATGAGCCTCACCCCTTTTATGAACATCCTCGTATCCCGTGCTCAGAGCGCTTTCATCAAATCTCGGTGCATCCATGACAACTTCATGTGTGTTCGCAACTATGCTCGTCGGCTCCAACGAACAAACACGCCATCGCTCCTGCTCAAGTTGGACATCAAGAAGGCTTTTGATTCGGTTAGATGGCAATATCTTCTCGACCTGTTACAGAGGAGAGGTTTTCCTTCGAGGTTTCGTGAGTGGATCACGGCCCTTCTTCGGACGTCTACATCAAGGGTTCTTCTCAACGGTGTTCCTGGCAATCCTATCCAGCATGGGCAGGGCCTCCGGCAGGGGGACCCAGTGTCTCCCCTTCTGTTTGTCCTTGCTATTGACCCCCTTCAGCAAATCTTGGACGTGGCAACAGAGAATGGAGACCTACACAGATTACGTGGTCGTGGTGCCCGCCTTCGCACCTCCCTATACGCGGACGACGCTGCGATCTTCTTGGCGCCTATCAAGGAGGATGTGGATATGCTTGCCACCATACTTCAAAGCTTTAGAAACATCACCGGCCTAGTTACGAACATTAACAAGAGTTTGGTGGCCCCTATTAGATGCTCCAATGTCGACCTTGACATGATTCTGGGTGCCTTCCCGGCGGTCAGAGCTCAGTTCCCCTTGAGATACCTCGGCCTTCCGCTATCCATTCATCGTTTGCGGGCTGTGGACTTCCAGCATTTGCTTGATAAGATTGCTGGAAAGATCATGATTGGCCAAGGAAAGTACATTACGATGGCTGGGAGGAGCACGTGGGTAAAGTCGGTTATCACTTCGCAGGCCATCCACCACCTCACTTCGCTTGTGGTGCCCAAAGGAATGATGGCGTCCATCATCAAGCTGCAGCGGGCTTTTCTATGGTGCCCAAAGGAATGATGGTGCCCAAAGGTTTCTGGGGGCAAATGTAAGATAAGATGGGAGAAAGTTTGTACGCCCAAGGACATGGGTGGCCTAGGCATCCTGGATATGGACAAATTTGCACGTGCCTTACGGCTCAGATAGCCTTGGTTGGTTTGGAAGGACACGGAAAGAGCTTGGGTTGATTTGGGGCACCCGTGCGATGAAGAGGACATGGCGTTGTTTTATGAGTGCACTTCCATCACTGTTGGCAACGGGCAAAGGGCCTCTTTCTGGCACTCCCCTTGGCTTGGGGGTCGCAAGCCAAAAGACATCGCTCCCTCCATTTTTGCAATTTCCAAACACAAGAATGACACCATCCATAGGGCTTTGGATCTCAACAAGTGGATTGCCAACATCAACACAAATTCTGGGCTCACAATTCAGCACATCCTTGAATACTATGAGCTTTGGGTTGGATTACAAGAGGTCTTCCTTGATGAGGGGGTGGATGATGAGATCGTTTGGAAGCTTTCGCCTTCCGGTGAATACACGGCATCATCGGCTTATAAAGCTCAACTCGACGACTCCACTGCATCGAAAATGAAGCCGGCTGTGTGGAACAATTGGGCGCCGCCAAAACATAAATTCTTTGCTTGGCTTATCATTCAAGACCGTGTTTGGACGGCGGACAGGCTTGAACGGAGAGGATGGCCAAATTGCGGCCTATGCCAATTATGCAAGAGGGGGCCGGAGACGGCGGCGCACATCATCTTCCAGTGTCGATACACGTTGCGCATTTGGACGGAGATCAAGACTTGGATGGGTTTGACCGGTGTGGACATCACCGACTGGAGTAGCTTCGACAACGTCAACGATTGGTGGCATCACTTGGTAGGCGTCAACGGCAATGTGAGAAAGGGCCTCGCATCTCTCGTCATGTTGGTTTCATGGGAGATTTGGAATGAGCGGAATGCAAGAGTGTTTAGAAAGGTGTCTTCCATGCCTAATGTAATCACGTCTAGAATCAAGGCGGAGGTCAGACTTTGGGGGTTGGCAGGAGCCAAACGTTTGAGTTCTCTTATACCGCGAGAATAGGCTTATCGGTTTGGGGCGTCTACGGGCGGTCGGTCATGTAATTCAAACTCTTCTTAATTAATGAGATGAGGCAAATCTTTTGCCTCCGTTTTGAAAAAAAAAAAAGATTGAACAAACACATGCTGACATGCAAGACAGGTACAGCACGGACAGAAGATTCCCAGAGAAGTTGATACATGCAAGACATCAGGTGAGTTGGGTTCATGTCGCTATTTTACTTCATAACTTTGGAAACAGCAGTTGATTTTGAAATCCTGGCTTCGTATGTATGAATGCACTGGCAGAGTAACAGGTCAATACATGAGATTGTCAGATTGATTCTTAGGAGAGTTGATGCATGAAACGGAGATCAGGCGACAAAGTGAGGTCAAGGGTTGGTTTCACGGCGACAAGTATAAGAGGTAGCTAGATTGCTGCTATATTTGTTTTCTTCGGAAGTTTTGGAAACAAAATTTGATCCTGATGCTAATTAAGAACAGAAAACATAGAACCCTCTTGAAAAGTTGCAAGAACAGAAAGCTGCGTCCATTCATGGTATCATAGAATAGAACCGTCTCAACTTGTATTCATCCACCCACCAGCATCTGATATTCTGATGTCTCTAATCCTCCTTTTCAAAGAGTACATCAGATACACAAAAAGCAGTTCAGGCGACCAGCCCGTAATAACTTGAGTCAATTGCTCTAACATGCATATAGGCGCCAAACAAAAAATGACGGGACTTGTATCAAGCGGTTAACTTAAGCAACCCTAGGCTTGGTGTCGATGGCTTGCTTGAGCTTCCTCCCTAGCGCGTAGGCGAGGGGAGGCGGCACAGCGTTCCCTATCTGCCTGTGCTTGCTCTGGATGTTGCCAGCGAAACGGTAGCCATCAGGGAAGCCCTGCAGCCACTTTCATGTCATGGGATTGGATCAGGTATCGATCTTGTAGCAGCAGATTCATTCGATTTATTGGTGTACTTACCGCATTAGGTTCTGATCTGCCTCCAGATTGTTGACAAGGCGATTGTGCTTGTACGAACGCACAACTATGATCTGATTCTGACAAAAATACCTCAATCTATTAACTACTCTGAACTATATGCTTCACTTCAGTCAAGTGTAATTATCGAGGCATCACCAGGTGTATTACTTTGTAGCAATGAAAAAAATGAGTTATTTACCCAAAACCACCACACTTAGGGCTAGGGTAACAGGTCAGTACCAGATTTGAGGCAGGTCATAAAAACCACCAGTTCTGAGCCTAATGCGTAACGCGGAGCACTGACGGGCTGTTTTGATCGCGAAAACAGCGAAACCGACAGGTGGGGCCCGCCTATCGGGGCTGATGTGGCAAAGACCAAGCATAAAAAAAAGCTTTGACCAGCTGAGGTGGCAAATGAGACGCGGACCCCGCCTGTCTGTGACTAGTTCGCGGTGAACAGTCCCGTCCGGAGTGAACAGTAAATCCAAAAACTGAAAGTTTTTCTTCTTCCCACGTGGTGATCAGTAAAAATTAAAAACTGGAGAAAATAAAAAGTTGGTTCTTTTCTGTTTTTTCACGAGGTTAACAGTAAATTTAAACAAAATAAAAATTAAAAAATTTATTTTGATTTTTAGGCGGTGAACAGTACTGTTTTTTCACGCACTGTTGGGCTGATTTTTCGTTTTTTTAATGGTTTTTACTGTTCATCTTATGCAATAAACAAAAAAATTTGAATTTTACTGTTCACCCTTTGAGAAAAAACGAAACAATTATTTTCCCTTTTTGTTTTAAATTTACTGTTCACCCATTGAGAAAAAACGAATAAAGTTATTTTGCCTTTTTTGAATTTTACTGTTCACCTGTTGAGAAAAAACGAACGTATTATTTTTTGCCTTTTTGAATTTACTGTTCACCCATTGAGAAAAAACGGAAATATTATTTTGCCAAAAAATTTTGAATTTACTGTTCACCCGTTGAGAAAAACGGGAAAAAAATATTTTGCCATTTTTTTTTGAATTTACTGTTCACCCCCGGTCAACGGGCAAGTGGGACCCTCGTCGAACTCAGCATATTGTCCACACAAGCATGCCACCTCATCCCGACAGGCGGGCCCCACCTGTCGGTTTCGCTGTTTTCGCGACCAAATCAGCCCGTCAGTGCTCCGCGTTACGCATTAGGCTCAGAACTGGTGGTTTTTTGTGACCTGCCTCAAATCTGGTACTGACCTGTTATCCTAGCCCCAAGTGTGGTGGTTTTGGGTAAATAACTCGAAAAAAATAGCGTGCTATAAGATTTAGCGCCGTCCTTCTCCAAATGCTATACAAGTTATAGCGTGCTATATTTCAAAATAGCAACATAAAAATATCAAATATATCATAAAATTTAAGGTTTTTTCGCATAATTTGCAAGGAAAGGGAACACTCCAAATTAAACAGAGAAGCATACGAGAGCTAGGTTCAGGGCATGTACACTTCTAATTTGTAAGGAAAGAGAACACTCCTAATGAAACAGAGAAGGATCGGTGGCTGACTTGCTGGCGTTGGTGGCATGGTTGACTCCAGCGATGTCTTGTTGGAGTTGGAGCCGTGGCCGACGCTGCTGCCGCTCACGAACTGCCACTGCCGCCTTCGCTCACAAGTCACGATCGCCCCTGTCGTGCTGCACTCGGTCACGAGTTGGCGGGAAATTGGTGACGAGTTGGCTAGGTTAGGCTGTATGCATTGCGTTTGCGTCTGAGAGTGAGTGTGAGTTCGGCCGATGCGATGTGGCGATGGCTAATGGGTTGTTGTGTGGTACACGCTAAAACGCTATTTCGTTTAGCGTCAAAATAGCGTGCTATAGCGCGAATAGCACCATGGCAAGGAAATTAGCTAAAACAACGTGGCCCTTCCAAATATGCTATAGCGACGTTATAACGTCGAAATAGCGTGCTATTTTCTTCATTGCTCTGTAGTCTGTACATACAGTCTACTAGAGGCTAACGCGCGCTTTGCCACGCCGTTATTCATTCTGGGATTAACTTTTTTATATCTAGTACATTATTGTGATGGGTTGTTTTCTTTGGATTTTATGTGTGTTGACTTGTGTTTTCATTATGTTTTGACGGTGTTTTTTCGTTCATATATTGTGTCAGAGTGCTGTTGAGACTGTATTTGTCCTCAGAGGAGAATGAAATTGTTTGGTGCGTGGTTGTGGTGTATTTACACATTTCGGCCTTGGTTTTAGTCGGTGGTGGTCATCTGAGCCTCTTGAGAGCTCCTATTCCCTGCTAAAACCGTGAAATTGTTGCTATAACAATCACATATGCCAGCCCATGAAGCTCATGCCCGCTCAGCTTGGCTCCCTACTCCTCTTGCACACTTAGTTTTTCTCACTCGCCTAATGCTAGCTAAGAAAAAAAATCAACGATCATTTTCTATTTGAAAAAGTTAGTTTAATTAAAAGATGTTCAAGGATTTTAAAAACCATGAATTTTAGAAAACATTCATGAGTTTAAAATATATTCATGGATACAAAAAAATATTCACAAATTAAACAAGTTTCTGAATTTCATAAGTGTTCACAAACTTTAAAAATGATTGTAAACTTTGAAAATATCCGTGAATGTAATAAATATTAATGAATCTAAAAATATTTTGTTTTTTAATGTTTACAAATTTTATTAAGCAGTTGGGAATTAAGATGTGGAAAATAAAATATAAAAGAAAAGGACAAATAAAACCAAACAACAAACAATCTTACAAGTGGGGCCTTCATCGACCCCACAACCCCTGAAGCACCACAATGCTTCAAATCATGGGAGCTTAGTATCTCTATAGATGCAGTGGGATTGGATCAGAGATCTTCAGAAAGATAGCGGCAGTTTCATTCGATTTATGGTCTAGTGCATTAGATTCTGATCTGCCTCCAGATTGCGGAGAAAGTAGTACAAAGCAGCAGAAAACGATTGGCACCAAGTGAGAAAAATAGTGGCAAAATGCTGCTACCTTCTCATCTGGGAGGTCATGCCAGTCACAGCCAGGGCGCTTTGGGATGTGCAAACCTGATCAGATTCAGCTCGTTCGTCTCTTTAGATATGTGGTCACTCAGTGAAAGCGCATCGCCTCGAATCTTCTTCTGGAACCAGGAGGTGGGTTCACATGCATACTACAGCACAAGGGGGAAAATTCAGCTTGTACAGATCAAGCAAGAGTTGACACAAGAAACTGGAGTGGAGTAGGGGATGCTGTGATAATGCACCTACCTGTATTGTTGGTTTGATGGAACCATTCTCCACTGGTGGCAGATCGCCAATTGTATCCCTAACTGTTCTAGATCGGAAAGGCGCCCCTCCAGCCGTGCTCTTGGCAGCGGCATAGTATTCTCCTTCTGGTAGACTGATTTTCAGCTCAGGACTGGCGAAGACGTGCATCGGTTCAGGCCAATCAGGAAGAGTCTCCCCAGGTGCAGCAGCCCAGATGAATGCCCTTTTCCTGGACTGCGCTACACCATAAGCACCTGCCTCTAAAATACCGAATCAAACATATGAAAAAATGCAGATAGGTTTAGAACATGTGGGAATGAAGGAATGCCATAGCACAACAACAAAAAGAGCAGAGCAAGTGTCAAGAACCTGGTATCCCATCTCCAGGAGTGAATATGCTAGTGTCAGTCTGAAGGTCTGGCCTTTGTTGAATGAAACAAAGTTCCTAACATTTTCTAACAGGAAGAATCTAGGCCGGAAATACTCCGCGAAGGACAGGAATGCTAAAATCATCTCACACTGAACTTTGCTCCACGGACTTGGATGTACCTCATCTAGTTCTTTTTATTGGATAGTCTATGTCACTTAAAAAGAATCTTAAGGTTCCATCTTTCAGTTTTTCCTCACCACCCTTTCTTCCAACCTTCCACGATACGACCATCACCCCTCCACTGACTTTTTTCCATGTGTTCGCTATCCCACCGATCTAATTCAACCGTTTTTAGCCCACCGCTCTAAATAAACTAATTTTTATCTGTCAAATCAAATAAATTATGGTATATTTGGTGTGACGCCCCCGGCTTAATCGTGCACTAATCATACACGCAAATGCACACGATCAAACCTAAGGACTCACTTGAAGATATCACAACACAACTGTAGGCACAAATTAAAATACACTAGTAGAAAAAGGCCCATTTGTCCCGGTTCATAAGGCCCATTTGTCCCGGTTCGGGAACCGAGACTAAAGGGTCGGGACTAAAGCCCAACACCTTTAGTCCCGGTTCTTATACGAACCGGGACAGATGGGGCTCCACGTGGCCGCTGCGGCGAGCCCAGAGAGGAGGGCCTTTAGTCCCGGTTGGTAACACCAACCGGGACCAAAGATCATCCACGTGTCAGCAGCTTAGGAGCTAGGGGGGGGGGGGGGTTGGGGGTTTTGTAGGGTTAATTTAGGGGTTTCATATATTGTGTTAGCTAGCTAATAGGTAGAGAGAAGTGTCCTCTCTTATCTCCGTGCTTGGTAGACGCTACGTACTATACGTATAGAGAGGACTCGACACGCTAGCTAGTAAGCAAATGAAGGAAACCATTAAGTACACAAGATCGTCATGAACATATACAGAGAGAAGTGATCGACCTCCTCCTTCTCCGAGAGATTGGTCGAACAACAAGTTTTCGTATATCTATCCGACGCTACTAGCTACATATATATAATATAAGAACTCTTACAATCCCTAACATCTGATGTCAAGTTCCACATGGTATTCTACGGCTGGATTGATGACGTGGTCAAGAAAGAATCCCGCCAATTCCTCTTGAACTGCTTTTATGCGATCTTGTGGTAGGAGTTCATCCCGCATCTGCCAAATCTAATTTGAAGGGGGTCAATACATATATATGAATGAAACTTAACACAAATGATGGTAATAAAATAAAATTGTGAATATTATTGCTTACGCACTTCATATTGTTTTTCAGAGTAGCCCCGCTTAGAGGTCGTTGCGTTGTAGATGTACTCGCAAACGTAGTATCCACAAAAATTATTCCCGCCTTCCTGCCACAACCACTTTACGAGAAATAGAGGTCAATCAAACTGATAATCAAGCATTATAAATGGTATTGATGAAACTAGCTAGAATCAATGGGAGATGCGCGGAACTAGCTAGTAGTACTTACTTTCGGGTGTGTAAATCGCATATCCCCCGGCAGTCCCGGAACTTTTGCGGTGAACACTTTTCAAACCCTGCGAGACAAAGAAAATAATTACTTTGATATCAGGAAATGAACAAAGTTGCCGATATGGTGCGATAATGATCGATTGAACTTACTTCTTGAGCATTTCAGTCATGGCCGCATACTCCTTGGGATCTTTTCGTTTTGAGTCTAAGACGGTTACTAGTCCCTGCTCAAGCTTAATCTCTAGGAGAATAAAGTAGAAGCTGCGCACGCATGCATAACTCATCAATTACATTACTATAACCTCGAGTAATAATGGAAATCGAATATGTAGAAGACAGTAACACTCACTTGAAGTTGTAAGGAAAGAGTATTTTATCTTTGTTTTGATTTTTAATCAACGATTGTAGCAAGTTGGCCTCGGTTTCTTTCGCATTATATTTAACCGTCCATTCATCTATGAGATTTGTGTTAATGAACCCAATATCATAGATTTGTGCATTTCTGCATTCGACGATCTTCAATCTGCATAATATAGTGAGGATAATTATATATACATGCAATGAAAGAGCTGAGCTATATATAGAGACTTAATTACAGAAGTATAGTACTTACAGATAGTAGCAAGTGATGATTATTTTATCGAGGTCCTTTTGATTGTAAAACTGGAAGAACACCTCAAATGGAATAGACAACAGATCAATTCCAATGAGGTCGTGCACCTCTTTAACTCTCAGCGTCAAAATATCCTTCCCAGACTTGCAGGTGTCCATGTACCACTTATGGAATCTTCGCATCATCGTTGTTAGAGGAGGATCACCAGGTCTGACGAGAGGCTTTCCGTACTGGTATTTGTGTTCGTCCACCTCCATTGTATCAAAATGTGCATCGTCGCGCAGGTAATCACCAGGATTGTTACTGGGCAGCATGCCCGGCAGATTTGCGATGATATCGCTAGACACCTTGAGCGGGGGGCACGATTGGTTCGCCTGTTCGCCGAGCTGGGGAATTTTGTTCCCACTTCTTCGTTCTTTTAACCTTTTGTCAGTTGAAGTAGTTCCCGACCAGCGCGCTCCTCCCACTGCCTTTTTAAGAGCGCGGACATGGTTGTCATCCGGCGGAGGAGGTGGTGGTCGCTTCAGGTTCTCCAAAGTGCGCTTCAATTTCACCGGATCTATCTTCTCCTCCGGAGGTGGATTTTTCTTTGCAAAAAAGTCCTTCACTTTAGCTTGACAGATCTGCGCGTTTTCCTCCTCGGTCATCTCGTATGGTAACTTCTCTAGAGGCTTGATAGATGGACCGAATATGTATTGCCTCCCGCCTCTGGCTGTACTGCTAGACGCCGGAGCAGCCGGAGTGGCTGTGGCTGTCTTCCTTCGTTGCTTACGAGGCGGAGTGCTACGACGCGCCGGAGCAGCCGGAGCGGCGGCGGCTGTCTTCCGTTGTTGCTGATGAGGCGGAGGAGGAGGCGGGCTGCTCGGACGCGCCGGCGCAGGCGGAGAAGGAGGCGGAGTGCCGCCACGCGCCGTGGCAGCTGGAGAAGGAGGCGGAGTGCCGCCACGCGCCGGAGCAGCCGGAGAAGGAGGCGGAGTGCCCTGATCACTCGCCAGAGGAGGAGGCGGAGTGCCCTAACTCGCCGGAGGAGGAGGCGGAGGCGTCCAGTTCGGAAGGTTGATGAGCTCCTTCCGCCATAGACATGGAGTCTTCAGAGCAAGACCCAGCTGAGTCTCCCCTTCACCGGTAGGGTGGTCAAGCTGGAGCTCCTCAAATCCCTCCGTTATTTCATCGACCATCACAACAGCATAGCCTTGTGGAATCGGAAGGCAGTGAAAAGTTGCGCCGGGTTGAGGAGGTGCAACAGAGCCGACAGCCGCCTTGACTTATAGGTGCTGCCATTGCATCATAAGGTGGCAATCTTGAGCCTCCGTGATAGCATCCACGGGTTAGCTGGGAGCCGTGAAGTCAGGCTGCTGAAGGACCTCGGTGGAAGCCATGCTGCTTCTCCGCTGAGATGGAGGGGTAGCTTCTGGGGTAGCTCCGGCAGGTCGCTGGCTCTGAACTAGTAGTGCTTGTTCCTCTAGCACTCCTCCTCTCCTGGGTTTTGTAACCGCCTGCGCTAGGAAACCCTTCCTTCCACGTAACGGAGCCCGCCGTGCCTCGTGTTCGTCCTGGGTGCTCAGGATTCCCGAGGGCCATTGTGAGCTCGTCGTTCTCTCTGTCGGGAACGAACGTCCCTTGCTGCGCTGCGGCGATATACTTCTGAAGCTTCTTGACGGGTATTTCAAGTTGCTCCTTCGTCCAACGGCACTTCCCTGTTTCAGGGTCCAAGGTTCCCCCAACCCCGAAGAACCAAGTCCTTGAACGGTCTGGCCAGTTCAATGTCTCTGGTTCGACCCCTTTATCAAGCAGGTCCTTCTCAGCCTTGTCCCACAATGGCCGGGCTTTGAGGTAGCCACCTGACCCCGTGCGATGGTGATGCTCCTTCTTTGCAGCATTTTTCTTGTTTGTCGCTGACATCTTCTTACTCTTCTCCGATGTCTTGTGGGCCACAAATGCGGGCCAGTGATCTCTTATCTTCTCAAATCGGCCGGTGAATTCTGGAGTCTTCCCTTTGTCGACAAACGTTGATTTCAACTTATTCTTCCACCTCCTGAATAGATCTGCCATCTTCTTAAGATCATGAGCCTTGACCAATGGCTCTATAACTGGCTTATCCGGATCCTCCTCTGGCGGTAGGGTGAAATTTGCCTTCAGCGCGGTCCAAAGATCATCTTTCTGTCTATCGTTGACAAAAGACACTTGAGGGTCTTCGCTCTTAGGCTTATTCCATTGGTGGATGCTGATCGGGATCATGTCCCTAACAAGAACCCCGCACTGAGCAGAAAATGCTTCCTTGGTCCGGCTGGGTTCAATCGGTTGGCCATCGCCCTTGATTGCTGTGATCGTGAACCTTTCATCCTGGCGCAACCTTTTCTTCGGGCCTCGTCTCGTTACCGAAGTTCGGCTCGATCCGGAGGGCTAGAAAAGAAGAAAGAAGAGAGTTAATATGTGTACATACCAAAACAATTAATGCATCAATTAGCTAGTCAGCACAGGCTTAATTAATATATATACCTCGCCGGACTTTGCAACATCTCCTTCCTCCGTTCGCTCACCGGAGCAGTCATCACGGTCTCCTTCTTCCACCGGCATTCCGTCACCGGAGTCATCATAATCATGTCCTTCCACCTCCATTGTTCGATCACCGGAGCCTGCTTCACCCTCTCCTTCCAGACCATCGGTGTCGTTGAGAAACGACAAGACATCACCTCCGCCGAGGATTATGTCCCCCAAAAACCGTTCTGCTTCGATGTCTCGGTGCTCCATTGTTTCTGCAAATATTACAACATGGCAATTAATATACAAACATGACAGATGGATATATTAGTGCAAATGTAGACCTAGCTAGCTTGACGCTTCTACGGTTTGGGGTGGCCTCGACAACGCTTCTAGGGTTTGGGGTGGCTTAGGCAACGCTTCTAGGGTTTGGGGTGGCCTCGACAACGCTTCTAGGGTTTGGGTCGGACCGCCTCTCTCATGAATGTCCGACGTCCGGACCGACAAGGGATTTAACAAAATGACGCCATTCTGGATGTGCAAAAAATGGTCCATATTTTTCCTGATCTCATCTACCCTTCTATATGTCACGTTGTCTAGTGTCAAAGAATTCAAGAAAACCATGACTTCATCATTAGCCGGAAATGACAGGCGTATAATGGTACGAAGCTCTTCAAAGTTGTTTTGGAATGGAGTTCCCGATAGAATAATTCGCTTTTTGGTACAAAGTTCAGCAAGAGCCTTCCGAATATCGCTATTTGGAAGGCCTTTGCTGAAATTCGTACCAAAAGGAGAATTATTCTATCCGGAACTCCATTCCAAAACAACTTTGAAGAGCTTCGTAGCATCATACGCCTGTTACTTCCGACTAATAATGAAGCCATGGATTTTTTCAATACTTTGACAGACAACGTGACATATAGAAGAATATATATATATATATGAGATCAGAAAAAAATTGGATCAACTTGTGCACATCCATAATGGGGGCATTCTTGATAAATCTATATATGTCAAAATTCAAACTTTGACATATGATCAAACTTTGACATATGATCAAATGTTGCATATGTCAAAATTCAAACTTTGACATATGGTCAAACTTTGATATATGATCAAATGTTCCATATGTCAAAATTCAAACTTTGACATATGATCAAACTTTGATATATGTCCACCGCGATATAAAATAATACATAGACTTGTTCGGGTGAGAGCGGGTTGATCGACGTCCCCCCTCATGTCGAAGTTACCAGAGTTATCTTCTAGTGGTTTGGGTGGCCTCGAGAGTTTGTCGGGTAGGGGCGGGAGGGGGTAGGAGACCCCCCCCCCTTCATGTCGAAGTTATCGGGGAGGGGGTATATCGACCCCCTCCCCTCATGTCGAAGTTATCGGGGAGGGGCTATATCGACAACGACATACATATAGCCACATACATATAAAAAAATTCTATGAACATCCACACATACATATAGCCACATACATATATATGGCTATGAAAAAATATTCATCATATAAAAAAAAATGTTATCGGGGAGGGGGTATATCGCAAACTTTGACATAAATGACTTTGATCATGCACAATTTTCCTATACATACACAATATGAACATATACATAAATTGACAAAGAAAATTCTATGAACAAAAAAAAATCATAAAAATTCTATGAACATAAAAATTCTAACTTTTTCATATTCTTTGCATATGAACATACATACATTTTCTTATTTTTTCTTAAATGTAACTTTTGCATATATGAACATACATACATAAATTATACATACATGGAAAAAAATTGCTATGAACAAAAAAAACATCATATATGAACATTTTGTATATACATCCATATCCATCCATCCATACATACATACATACATGGACAAAAAAATGCTATGAACAAAAACATCAATTTTGGTCCAATCTTGGCATTGAACTACAACCCAATTTTTTCTTGCTAAAAAAATTCTGAATTTTTTACATCTTGT
Source organism: Thinopyrum elongatum (assembly GCA_011799875.1). Taxonomy (NCBI): domain Eukaryota; kingdom Viridiplantae; phylum Streptophyta; class Magnoliopsida; order Poales; family Poaceae; genus Thinopyrum; species Thinopyrum elongatum. The sequence continues at coordinate 23,398,922 of CM022303.1, read as the reverse complement.
AGTCCTTCCAACTAAACCCTTAAGTCCAGAAGGGCAGCCCCAATTTCATCTAGCAAGTCCACCAACAAAATTCATGTAATTTCTGTCCAGCACTAAATTTTAATAAAACTTGCACTAAGAAGTTTTTCCTTTTATCAAACCAACTTAACCATCTTCACTAACATCCAAGGAGACATCATCCTGCCAAGTTTCACATAAAACAAAGTTCCCTAGCAAGCCCTAGCATTTCATCAAACACCTTGTGGACATGGCTGAAACTTTGCACTGAACCAACTTCACCATCATCACATACATGAAGGAAGGACAGAGGAGAGGGGTGGGAGGGAGGAGGGAGTACCGGCCTGGCCAGCGGGCACTGGTGCGGCGGCGTTGACGGCAGGGTAGGGGCGTGGCGGGGCGTCGGGGCAGGGGCGCGGCGGCGTTGGCGTCGAGGTCGAGGCAGGGGCGCACGGCGTCGGCGTCGGGGCAGGGCAGGGGCGCGGGGCGATGGCGACGAGGAGCGGGCGGCGACGGCGACGGCGACCTCGGGGCGGCGACGGCGAGCACGGGCAGCCTGGCGGCGTCGATGAGCTCGGCGTCGTCGGGGGGCAAATGGTCGATGAAAACTGAAAAATTCCTAAGTCCTGCTTATAGACACAGAGCATTGGTCCCGGTTCGTGGCACAAACCGGGACGAATGCCACCCTTTGGTCCCGGTTCGTGCCACCAACCGGGACCAAAGGTCTCTTTTCAGCAGCCCAATGCCCGGGAAACAAAGACCTTTGGTCCCGGTTGGTGGCATGAACCGGGACCAAAGGGGGGGCATTGGTCCCGGTTTGTTCCACCGACCGGGACCAATGCACCCCTTTTGTTCCGGTTGGTGCTACCAACCGGGACCAAAGGCCTGGCGCTGGCGCGGTGCGGTGGGATGTTTAGTCCCACCTCGCTAGTTGAGAGAGCTCGAGAGTGGTTTATAAGCACTGCTGCGCCGACCCTCTCGAGCTCCTCTCAACTGCAGGCTTTCGGGCCTTCTCTGCTACTCTTTGCCCGTGGGCCTGCTGGGCCTCTGCGGGCCTGATTCCTGGCCCATGGATGGGTTTCTAGTCGTATTCAGGCCATGGTGGCCCAGTAGGTGGCATTTTTTTTCTAGTTTTTTTGTTTTCTTTTTTGCTTTATTTATTTTATTTTGTTTCTACTTACAACAAAATACAAACTGTTTTTCAGTGATTCTTTTTGCTTTTAGGTAATAAAAATTATAAACTTGCTGTTAGTGCCATTAGTTTTCCAATTTGAATAGTTTAAATTTGAATTCTTGGAAATTTGTGTGAATCACTAGTTTGTGATTAACTTTACTATAAAAATAGATTTTGGAGTGATTCTTTTTCCTGCTCGTTAATATTACTATGTTTTATCATTATATTCAAAAACAGTTTTTGTTATTTTAGTTTCTAACAAAAAAATCTTTATGATAATTCCTTTTGCTATTAAAGTTTCTAACAAAAAAAGTTATTTATGAAAATTCTTTTTGCTTTTAATGTTTTGAACAGAAAATACTTTGATAATTTTAGTTGCATAAATTTTAGTTGATTCCTTTTGCTATTAGAGTTTCATTAAAGTTTTCTAGTTCATTCTTTTTTCTATTAGAGTTTCATTAAAGTTTTCTAGTTCATTCTTTCAGTTTATTATTTTTGCTATTAGAGTTTCATAAAAGTTGAGAGGGTTACGGCAAAAACTGGATGCACTTCGTGTACAAAATGGACAATCTATTTCGAAGTATCAGGGTTTCGGACGAAAACTCATCTGTTACAAAATGATTTCATTTTTTTGAACTTATTTGAACTCCAGACTTTTTGTGTGCTCAAAATGAACCATTCAAAGCCACATCATCAATTTTCAACCCTTTCTGACTTCATCTGTTATTTTTCATGCATTTACTGATTTTTTTGAGCTAAATGACCCTGAAATGGAAAAGCACTTCACATGAACTCTGAAGAGGTTGAAAATTGGCATGATATCATCATTTCACCCACATAGCATGAGCTAAAAAGTTGAGAGGGTTACGGCAAAAACTGGATGCACTTCGTGTACAAAATGGACAATCTCTTTCGAAGTATCAGGGTTTCGGACAAAAACTCATCTGTTACAAAGGGATTTCATTTTTTTAACTTATTTGAACTCCAGACTTTTTGTGTGTTCAAAATGAACCATTCAAGCCACATCATCATTTTCAACCCTTTCTGACTTCATCTGTTATTTTTCATGCATTCCTGATTTTTTTTGAGCTAATGGACCCTCGAAATTGAAAAGCACTTCACATGAACTCTGAAGAGGTTGAAAATTGGCATGATATCATCATTTCACCCACATAGCATGTGCTAAAAAGTTGAGAGGGTTACGGCAAAAACTGGATGCACTTCGTTTACAAAATGGACAATCTCTTTCGAAGTATCAGGGTTTCGGACAAAAACTCATCTGTTACAAAGGGATTTCATTTTTTTGAACTTATTTGAACTCCAGACTTTTTGTGTGCTCAAAATGAACCATTCAAAGCCATATCATCAATTTTCAACCCTTTCTGACTTCATCTGTCTTCACTTTTTCTTCGCTTGTGTCCTTTGCTTATTGCGCCGTAACCATGGATATTCTTCATCGCTTAACAGGGTGCTTGGGTCAGCTTTGACTTTGAAGGGAGGAATTTCATGAAACTTTTCATAATCTTCAGACATGTCTGTCTTACCCTCCACTCCCACGATGTCTCTTTTCCCTGAAGGAACTATGTGGCGCTTTGGCTCATCGTATGATGTATTCGCTTCCTTATCTTTTCTTTTTCTCGGTTTGGTAGACATGTCCTTCACATAGAAAACCTGCGCCACATCATTGGCTAGGACGAATGGTTCGTCTGTGTACCCAAGATTGTTCAGATCCACTGTTGTCATTCCGTAATGTGGCTCTACATGTACCCCGCCTCCTGACAGATTGACCCATTTGCACTTAAACAAAGGGACCTCAAAATCATGTCCGTAGTCAAGTTCCCATATGTCCACTATGTAACCATAATATGTGTCCTTTCCCCTCTTGGTTGCTGCATCAAAGCGGACACCGCTGCTTTGGTTGGTGCTCTTTTGATCTTGGGCGAGCGTGTAAAATGTATTCCCATTTATCTTGTATCCTTTGTAAGTCAATACAGTCGAAGATGGTCCCCTGGACAACGAGTACAGCTCATCAGAAACAGTGTTGTCACCTCTGAGACGTGTTTCCAACCAACTGCCGAAAGTCCTGATGTGTTCACATGTAATCCAGTCGTCACACTGCTCCGGGTGTTTGGAGCGCAGAATGTTCTTGTGTTCATCGACATACGGGGTCACCAAGGTAGAGTTCTGTAGAACTGTGTAGTGTGCTTGAGACCAAGAATGCCCGTCCCTGCATATTATTGAGTCCCCTCCTAGCATGCCTTTTCCAGTCAGTCTCCCCTCATACCGCGATTGAGAGAGACCAATCTTCTTAATGTCAGGAATGAAGTCAACACAAAACCCAATGACATCCTCTGTTTGATGGCCCATGGAGATGCTTCCTTCAGGCCTAGCGTGGTTACGGACATATTTCTTTAGGACTCCCATGAACCTCTCAAAGGGGAACATATTGTGTAGAAATACGGGGCCCAGAACGACAATCTCGTCGACTAGATGAACTAGGATGTGCGTCATGATATTGAAGAAGGATGGTGGGAACACCAGCTCGAAACTGACAAGACATTGCGCCACATCACTCCTTAGCCTTGGAATGATTTCTGGATCGATCACCTTCTGAGAGATTGCATTGAGGAATGCACATAGCTTCACAATGGCTAATCGAACGTTTTCCGGTGGAAGCCCCCTCAATGCAACCGGAAGCAGTTGCGTCATAATCACGTGGCAGTCATGAGACTTTGGGTTCTGGAACTTTTTCTCTGGGATATTTATTATTCCCTTTATATTCGACGAGAAGCCAGACGGGACCTTCATACTGAGCAGGCATTCAAAGAAGATTTCCTTTTCTTCTTTGGTAAGAGCGTAGCTGGCAGGACCTTCATACTGCTTTGGAGGCATGCCGTCTTTTTCGTGCCAACGTTGCAGGTCCTCCCGTGCCTCCGGTGTATCTTTTGTATTTCCATACACGCCCAAGAAGCCTAGCAGGTTCACGCAAAGGTTCTTTGTCACGTGCATCACGTCGATTGAAGAGTGGACCTCTAGGTCTTTCCAGTAGGGTAGATCCCAAAATATAGATTTCTTCTTCCACATGGGAGCGCGTCCCTGAGCATCATTCGGAACAGATAGTCCGCCGAGACCCTTTCCAAAGATTACGTGTAAATCATTGACCATAGCAAGTACGTGATCACCGGTACGCATGGCGGGCTTCTTCCGGTGATCTGCCTCGCCTTTGAAATGCTTGCCTTTCTTTCGACATTGATGGTTGGTCGAAAGAAATCGACGATGCCCCAGGTACACATTCTTTCTGCATTTGTCCAGGTATATACTTTCGGTGTCAGCTAAACAGTGCGTGCATGCGTGGTATCCCTTGTTTGTCTGTCCTGAAAGGTTACTGAGAGCAGGCCAATCATTGATGGTTACAAACAGCAATGCATGCAGTTGAAATTCTTCCTGTCTGTGCTCATCCCACACACGTACACCGTTTCCATTCCACAACTGTAAAAGTTCTTCAACTAATGGCCTTAGGTACACATCAATGTCGTTGCCGGGTTGCTTAGGGCCTTGGAAGAGTACTGGCATCATAATGAACTTCCGCTTCATGCACAGCCAAGGAGGAAGGTTATATATACATAGAGTCATGGGCCAGGTGCTGTGATTGCTGCTCTGCTCCCCGAAAGGATTAATGCCATCCGCGCTTAAACCAAACCATACGTTCCTTGCGTCACCTGCAAACTCCTCCCAGTACTTTCTCTCGATTTTTCTCCACCGCGACCCGTCAGCGGGTGCTCTCAACTTCCCGTCTTTCTTACGGTCCTCTCTGTGCCATCGCATCAACTTGGCATGCTCTTTGTTTCTGAACAGTCGTTTCAACCGTGGTATTATAGGAGCATACCACATCACCTTCACAGGAACCCTATTCCTGGGGGGCTCGCCGTCAACATCACCAGGGTCATCTCGTCTGATCTTATACCGCAATGCACCGCATACCGGGCATGCGTTCAAATCCTCGTATGCACCGCGGTACAGGATGCAGTCATTAGGGCATGCATGTATCTTCTGCACCTCCAATCCTAGAGGGCATACGACCTTCTTTGCTGCGTACGTACTGTCGGGCAATTCGTTATCCTTTGGAAGCTTCTTCTTCAATATTTTCAGTAGCTTCTCAAATCCTTTGTCAGGCACAACATTCTCTGCCTTCCACTGCAGCAATTCCAGTACGGTACCGAGCTTTGTGTTGCCATCTTCGCAATTGGGGTACAACCCTTTTTGGTGATCCTCTAACATGCGATCGAATTTCAGCTTCTCCTTTTCACTTTCGCACTGTCTCCTTGCATCAACAATGACCCGGCGGAGATCATCATCGGGCACATCGTCTGGTTCCTCTTGATCTTCTGCTTCCCCCGTTGCAGCATCACCGTATTCAGGGGGCACATAGTTGTCATCGTCCTCTTCTTCTTCGCTGTCTTCCATCATAACCCCTATTTCTCCGTGCCTGGTCCAAACATTATAGTGTGGCATGAAACCCTTATAAAGCAGGTGGGTGTGAAGGATTTTCCGGTCAGAGTAAGACTTCGTATTCACACATATAGGGCATGGACAACACATAAAACCATTCTGCTTGTTTGCCTCAGCCACTTCGAGAAAATTATGCACGCCCTTAATGTACTCGGAGGTGTGTCTGTCACCGTACATCCATTGCCGGTCCATTTGCGTGCATTATATATAATTAAGTGTGTCAAAAACCATTACAGAACATCATGAATAGATAAGTGACCAAATTAATAGAAGTTCATCATCACATTAAAACCAAAGTACATACATAGTTCTCATTGAACAACATATAGCTCTTCAGAGCATCTAATTAAACCATACATTGAAACTATGTAAAACATTTCAATGCAACAACAAATGCGATCATAATCACAACCAAGATAACAATTGATCCAACGGCATAATGATACCAAGCCTCGGTATGAATGGCATATTTTCTATACTTTCTAATCTTGAAGCGCATTGCATCCATCTTGATCTTGTGATCATCGACGACATCCGCAACATGCAACTCCAATATCATCTTCTCCTCCTCAATTTTTTTTATTTTTTCCTTCAAGTAATTGTTTTCTTCTTCAACTAAATTTAACCTCTCGGCAATAGGGTCGGTTGGAATTTCCGGTTCACATACCTCCTAGATAAATAAAATCTATGTCACGTTGGTCGGCATAATTGTCATAAACAATAAATGAACAAAATAGTTATAAAATATAATATATACCACATCCGAATCATAGACAGGACGAGGGCCGACGGGGGCGGATACCAAAACCATCGCACTATATAATAACAAACAATAATAAAAGTAAGAAAATTATACAAGTATTTATCTAAATCATACAAGTAAGATTTTTTCTCTTTTAGAAAGAAGATAAGAACAAGAGGCTCACCACGGTGGTGCCGGCGACGCGATCGGCGCGGGCGATCGACGGCGGTGAAGACGGGGACGGGACGTGACGGACCGCTAAACCTAGACAAATCTTGAGGAAAATGGAGCTTGAAGGTCGAGCTTCGAGAGGAGAAAGCTTAACTAGTGTTGCTCGGGCATTTCATCAAACACCTCATGTGCATAGGAGGTGAGCTAGAGCACCACAAAGCTCTCCCCTCGCCGGCCAGAAAAAACAGAGCAGTGTGGAGTGCTCTGCTCGCCGGCGATGGGGTATATATAGCCACCTCATTGGTCCTGGTTCGTGCGTAGAACCGGGACTAAAGGCCCCCCTTCTGTCCCGGTTCAAGCCACGAACCGGGACCAATGGATGTGGGCCAGGAGCGAGGCCCATTGGTCCCGGTTCGTGCCAGGAACCGGGACAAATGGGTCCAGACGAACCGGGACCAATGCCCACGAGGCCCCGGCCGGCCCCCTGGGCGCATGAACCGGGACGTATGCCCCCCATGGGTCCCGGTTCGTGACTGAACCGGGACTAATGGGCTGGGCTGGCCCGAACCAAAGCCCTGTTTTCTACTAGTGATAATACAAGCTTATTGTTACAAGCCAGGGGCCTCGAGGGCTCGAATACAAAAGCTCACTTACAAGCGTCAGCGGAAGCATCAGATATCTGAGTACAGATATAAAAGAAAAACAGACAAGCCTTTAAGAAGGCGGAGCAAAACAAAAGCTACGATCGAAAAGGCGCAGGCCTCCTGCCTGGGACCCTCCGATCCTACTCCTGGTTGTCGGCAAGCTCGTAGCAGTAGCCATCCTCGGGGTAGTAGTAGCGGTCGTCGGCGGGAGCAGCTGTCTCCTGGGCTCCGTCATCTGGTTGCATCAAATGGATATGGGGAAAAAGAGGAAGCAAGGCAACCGTGAGTACTCATCCGAAGTACTCAGCAAGCAAGGATCTACACTACATATGCAACATTATCAAAGAAAGGCTGTATATGTGGACTGGGCGGCAGAAATGCCAGAATAGAGAGAAGGCCTAGTCCTATCGAAGACTAGCATCTTCAGCGGTCTTGCAGCATTAGAAGAGTGTAGATTAGCACAGTATATAGTAGTAGTATTAATAAGTCTCAACCTCACCCAGAGATCCTTTCTCGACTCCCTGCGAGAAAGCCATCCCAGAGCCATACTATCCATTTCTTATCACAAGTATCCAGTTCTAGTTGTATCGATCGGGATACAACTCCGAGCGTCCGTTACCGAGGATCCGGCTATGCATAGATTAGTTCTTCCCTGCAGGGGTGCACCAACTTACCCATCACGCTCGCTTAACTCCGGCCGGACACACTTTTCTGGGTCATGCCCGGCCTCGGCCAAACAACACACCGTAGTCCTACCTAGGCTCAGCAGAGAGGTCCCCGCCGGTCTATATCCTAAGCGCTCAGGGGTCTTGGGCCATCGCCCTATGCACTCCGGGTCGTTGCGAGCAGGGTGAAGCCAGGCACCACCTCTCACTGGATGGCGCCGGTCCGTCCCGGCCGCGATGCTGAGCTGGACGTCTGACAGAGCTTTCGGAAGAAACGTACGATGCAGAGTGCCCATAACTTATTCCCGCGTGATGGTTAGTGCTATCGGGCCAGAGGCCCACTCAGATCACGTATCCAAATCGTTAGTGTATTGGTAGCGCGGTAACGAGCAGAGACTCACGATCAATGTGACCCCGTCGCCCCGTCTCGAGGACTTGCGGCAAGGGCTAAGAATGCCCGGCCACGCCTCGTATTTAACTCTTGGGTACCGTCCAGGCCAACCCATCTCCATATCACTCGCGGGTACCCCTCAGGGTCGACCCACCTATCCAAGTAACAGTGGTGAAGTCCAAGTAACCGTGTGTGCATAACATCAGGGAACCCGAGGTATCACCCTCGTTGGATTCCTACTCGATGTATACGTCAAGGTGAACTCGGAGGAATCACCCTCGATGGGTTCACACTTGAGGTGTTGCACGACAGCGTCGTTACCGGAAGTGGTGAAGGAGGAATCACCCTCGATGACCACGACCGAGTAACTACTCCACAAAGTTAACATCGGAAGTGCTCACGAGGTATCACCCTCGGCACTCGATAGTAACGCTGCAGTGTCGTACAGATAAAGGGGATGTGATGTGCGGTGCTGGGGCCTGGTTGTTGAGTCTTCCGATGATCCAGCGGGGCAACTGAGACAAGTGGGGTCACTGGGGTCTCTATCCAGCCTATACTAAGCAGTTTAGAATAAGCAGGTAATTATCAAAAGCAGGTTACAAAATCAGGTCATGCATCAGAATAGGTAAAGCAGTAACAGCAGCAATTCTAATGCAAGCACAAAAGAGAAGAGAATAGGCGATATAGGCATGCTCAAGGGGGGTGCTTGCCTGGTTGCTTGGCGGCAAAGGCAGAGTCGTCGGTAGTGTAGCCAATCACCGGAGCTGCGTCGGTCTCGGGGACTACGTCGGTACTGGGATCTACCGAGAGAGAAGAGGGAGAAGAAACAGATAAATACATGACAAACATATGCAACACAGAGCATGCTATGCTAACGTGCAGTGCAGGGTTGCCTAAAGACATGTCTAAGTCATATTAGTTATTTTAGGATTTAAGTTGGAATTATTAACCGGTGTATATGCACTATTTATCTACCGAAAGCGGGCTAAAAGTTGCGGGTGCACCTCTGTAGAGGGTCCCGACATCGAAACAGACGGCATGATCAAACTCGTCTCGTCGTTCTGATCAACTTTCCTGTAAAAAGTTCTTCGATCTGAGATACGGATTAATTTTTATGATTTTCTAAAGTTTTAACCATTTTCTGAATTTATCTAAATTAATAGGAATTTCCAGAAAAGGAATATGATGTTAGCACTGCATCAGCATGATGTCAGCAGTCAGCTGACCCGTTTGACTGGTCAAGCTGACTAGTGGGTCCCACTTGTCATAGACAGTGGGGCTAACAGAGATTTATTTTAATTAAACAAAGTTAATTAACAGCTGGGCCCCACATGTCAGTGTCTGGTTAATTAACATATTAATTTTAACAGCCTATTTAGTCTAATTAACGAAGGGGGCCCACATGTCAGTGGCACAGGGGTGCCCAGTCAGCAGTCAACTGGAGGCTTGACTGGTCAAATGGGGTCCACTGGACCCACATGTCATTGACTGGGTCTAGCCCAGTCAGCATTTGACTGGTCAGCTGGGTCCAGTGGGACCCAGTGGTCAGCCTCTGGTCATATTAACAGTATTTAGGTTTATCTAATAAGTCTAGTTAGCTCGTGGGCCCAGTCTATCAGTGATGCAGCTAACAGTGAGTTATTTAGTACTAATCCTAATGCTACAGTAGTCAGGTCCACTAGTCAGCGGGTATTAGGGCTGGGATTAGTCGCAGGGCGCTGACACATGGCCCCCACTGGAGTTTTAAACTCCGGTGCGTGCCGGCGCGGCTCCGGCGAGCATCAAAGGGGCGGCGACGCGCGGGTTTTGCGTACAGACGCCCAAATCGTGCGCCGCGACCACCCAGATGACGTGCGCGATGCGGCGCACCCGATGAAACTAACTACGCAGCCGGAGGCGGAGTGAATCGACGGCGGCGTCCATTCTTGCGGCGGCCGGAGTTCGGTCGAACTCGGGGTCGAGGCTAGGGTGCACTAAAGGCGGTGCGGGTGGCAGCGTTGACCTCCGGGAAGCGTGTTGAGCACGACGCGGGGCTCGGAGGCGGTCGGTGCTGGCGGTGGCCGCGTCAGCGAGGCCAACTGTGGCGGCGTGCTTACGGCAACGGCGGCGAGCAGCAAGAGGGCAGCGCACGAGCTAGCTAGCAAACTAGGAGTGGGGCGGAGCTCACCGGGGACCACACGGCGGCTCGGTGGTAGGTTTAGTAGCAGCAGCTTAGCAGATCAACGCCGGCGATGTCCGGCGATCCGAGGAAGACGAAGGTGGCGCGGGGCGATGTGGTGTCACCGAGCTCATGGCCTTGGGCGCGGAAGAAGAGGCGGACGCCGGCGTGCTCCCTGGACATGACCGAGGAACGCATGGGTGCCGGTGGCCGCGAGAAAATCGGCGGTGCGGCGTCGATGGCGCTCGGCCAGAGAGGGGAACTGGCGTGAACGGGGAAGGGAGAGGAAGGAGTGGCCAGGGGGGAAATGGAGGAGGCGACCAGGGGAAGTGGATGGGCCGGGGCCTTATCCCCTCGCGGAGTCGGTGGCTGTCGGTGGGCGTCGCGCTGTCGACGCCTCGCCGGCGCGGCGCGCGGCGTCCACGGGCACGATGACACGCAGTGTAGAGAAAGAGGGAGATGGGCCTGGTGGGCTGGGTTCGGGGCACTGTGCACTTAGGCCCAGTGCACAGTGCCTCTTTCCTTTTTATTTTTATTTTTCTGTTTCTGCTTTTTCTTTTTTACAGAGATGGTTTGGCATTATTTTGAGCTAACAAATGATTTTGCAAAAATGTGAAACTTGCTCACATAATTACTTTGCAATACCCAGCACTGCCATAAAAAGTTTGGGCATTATTTGGAATCCATTTGAATTTATTCAAAAATAAATAGGGCATTTTAGGTGTTGTTTTGGCACTGTTTTAAAAGCTTAGGCCCAATTGAGTTGATGATGATGTTGTGTTCCTTAACAACAATTATTTTGGAATATTGGCTAGAAGGTGAACATTTTTTCAGCAACTTTTGGGCAACTTTATTTTGCACTTGAATTTGAATTGATTTTCAGAGAAGGATTTGAATTGAATCTTTAACCATTGTGACTAGGTACTGTAAATGAGGATGACTTGACATTATTAGCAGATGATCACAGTGATTATTACACAGGGGTGTTACATTTGGTAATGCTTTTATGGAAAGGAATCAATCACGCTCAATCTCTAAAGATCTAATATTTGGTAACACCACACATATTACTAAAAGAAATATCCTCCTTGCTTTCATTCGTCCATCCATCCAACTTTACTTCTGCTATATACGATGCATGCGTGCACAATATATCTAACATTATGTTGACAAAATTAGACATATCAAAGTAAGCAAGCTCACCACATATCACATATCTCCACATGTCTAATTTTCTATACTTTTTATCCCGATGTCAATTTTTTCAAGAATGTTGATCTGATGCATATTTTGGTGCGGTAATCAATAAGTTGGTTTGGTGCTTGTCTGTTCTTGCTGCAATGGCTGCAACATGCCTTGGCTTTGCGGGGGTGTTGGGGATTGTGAGAGGGATGTGCCATTAACGGCGGTGGTGAGAATGGGCGGGGAAGAAGAAGAAGATCGAAGAAGAGTGATTTTAAAGGTAAAGAAGGCCGACAATGTTGTTTGATGTGCATAAGGATCCTAGCCACATATACTCAACATAGCCACTACAATATGTATACCATGTTGCAACGCACGGGCATTTACGCAGTAGATTTTGAGGTTATTTAAAGTAGCACCAGTTTAGGAGAAATGAAATAAAAGGAATTGTTTACCAGGTGTCCGACATAAAATTTATTTTTTTAAATACCAATTTATGAGAAATGAAATAAAAGGAGTTATTTACCAGGTGTACGGCATAAAAGAAATTATTTAACAGGCGTACACTAACATGAAAGGAGTTATTTACCACGCATATGCGTAAGCCATACAAAAAATGTTTGAGGTTATTTAAAATAAAATTTGTGAAAAAAATAATCTTGTGGAGGTTATTTAAAATTTGTGAAATAAAATTTGTGAAAAAAATAATGTTTGAGGTTATTTACAAAACAGATTCGAAAAGAGGGGGCAGAGGGGTTCTTCACATGAAAAGAGAAGTCCACCATCTTGTGGATCTCATATTTCTTCAAATAATCTATGTTTCCTTCAATTTCACCATCTTGTGGATCTTCGTCGCGTAGAATGAGAAATGAAAGTAAATGTTATTCAATACACGAAGCAGATCAGAATGATTTCCCTACATGTCCATATAATCATGAGATGGCCACTTGGTAACTACTCCCTCTATCAAAATATAAGATGTTTTTGCAGTTCAATATTGAACTGCAAAACGTCTTATATTTTTGTACAGAGGAAGTATTTTACAGGATAAAGAAACATAAAACCATTGGATATATCTCAGTGCAAGATCATACTCATTGTCCAAACATTATTGTACTTCTAGTCTACACCTTATGTCTTGCAGATGGACTAATAGTCACACCCAACAATTTTTAAAATCTCAATGTCCAACGATTTTCCAAAAATCACAAACAATTTTTGAATTTGTGAATATTTTTTAAAATCATGAAAAAATTCAAATTCTTCAACATATTATAAAATTCATAATTTTTTTAAATTGGAATATTTTTTCAATACATGATTTTTTAAACAATTCTTGATCATTTTTCAAATTTTTGGATATTTTTTTAATCGACGAAGATTTTTTCAACTCTTTGGGAACAATTTTATAAATTCACGAACATTTGTTTAATAATCAACATTTTTAAATTCATGAAAATTTATTTGAATTCATGGACATTTATAAATTTGTGAACACTTTTATAAAATTGGAATACTTTTTTTAAAATCTGGGAACTTTTTTTAAACTTGAGTGAAACTTTTTTGAAATCCAGGGACATTTTAAAATTTGTGAGCATTAAAAAAAAGAAAAATCATGAAAAAAGTTGATGTCCCGAAATTTAATAAAAGAAGCAAAAATGAAAATGGAAAAGAAAAAACAAAAAGGCATAAAAAAGAAAAAAATGAAAGCAAAAGACGAAAAAAGGGGCACCCCGCCCGAGCACATGGGCTGGCGCAGGAGCGTGCACATGTTGAGCGGACGGTGCGCGTTTCCGCAATGCACGTCGCACCACACGCTAAATAGGAGGTCCCCCATGTTTTTGCTATGGGAGCTAAACATGGTTTAAGTTTGTTACACGGTTATATGAGTTGATGGAAAACTGGTTTTGCTAAAACATCGCAACTAAACAAGCTCTTAGATCTTGTAGATAGACGGTTGAGATGGTTTGGATGTACCTCATCTAGTTCTTTTTATTCGGTAGTCTCTGTTATTGCTTAAAAAGAATCTAAGGTTTCATCTTTTAGTTTTTCTTCACCACTCCTTCGTCCAACCTTGCACGTATGACCATCACCCTTCCACTGATTTCTTTTCCAAGCGTTCGCTATCCCACCGAAAAGTCACGTCTCAGAACAGAAGGGGTAGCATGTAGGAAAGCAAGATGAACTCAAAGCAGTGATTCCTCTTTTTGACAGTTTTAAACCATTTTTAGCCCACCATTCTAAATAAACCGAATTTATTTGTCAAATCAAATCAATTTTGATATATTTAACTTGTCTTTATGGAAAGGAATCAATCATGCTCAATCTCTAATCAATATCTTAAGAACTAATATTTGGTAACACCACACAAATTACGAAAAGGAATATCCTCCTTACTTTCATTCATCCGTCCATCCAACTTTAATTCTTCTATATACGATGGATGCGTGCACAATAGGTCTTACATTATGTTTACAAAATTAGGCATATCAAAGCAGTATCTACAAGCACACCACTTATCTCCATATGTCTAATTTTCTATATTCTTTAGTTCCGATGTCAAATTCGTCAAGAATATCAATCGGATGCATATTCTGGTGCAGTAATCAATAGTTGGCTTGGTGCTATTCTGTTCTTGCTGCAATGGCTGCAACATACCTTGGATTTGCGGGAGTATTAGGGATTATGATAGGGACGTGCCATTGACAGTGGTGGTGAGCATGGACGGGGAAGAAGAAGATTGAAGAAGAGTGATTTGAAGTTTAAAAAGCTGATGATGTTGTTTGATGTGCATAAGGATCCTAACCACATATATTCAACGTGATTGATTTTGAACCACTAAAATATGTATTCCACATTGCAACGCATGGTCATTTACCTAGTAGATAGTACGAAACAATGTTTGAGGTTATTTAAAATACCAGTTTACGAGAAATGAAATAAAATGAGTTATTTAAAATAACAATTTACAAAAAATAAAAAGAAATTATTCACCAGGCATACGTGTCATACGCTACAAGAATTCAATTTCAATATCCAATTGGGGTTGCTGGATGTGTAGACCGCACAGGTTGGGGTGGATGTGCTCTCTTTTAGGCACGCCCCCTAAACATCCCCGCGCGCTTATGAATTGGCGAGTGATCTGCGCCGGTGCGCCGGCCCAAATTTGGGCCGGTAGCACCCTGCCCGTCAGATCTGCCCACCCCTTAGCCGTCAGATCCCCTCTCATCCTCAACCTTCTACCTTCGCACGCGAGTCAACGTGCAGCAGCGCTCTCCCCCCACCCCGGCACCCCGTCGAGCGGTCCTTCTCCCGTCGCCGCCTCTCGCCGGCCATCCTCGCCGTTGGTCGCATTCCTCGCCGGCCGTCTTCGCCGCTGGTCGGCGTCCTCGCCGACTGTCCTTGTGGCGGGCTCAGTCCTCACCGGCCGAACTCGTCGCCGCCTTCACCCATGCTCTCGAGCATCCCCCACCTATGGGGCACACACGCCATGGAAAAAGCTTCAATCGGGGCTTCAAACAGCACGGCAAATCAGGGAGAGATACAACCGTTGACACAGAATGCTTCAAACTTATATGAAAAAAGCTTCAACCAGATGATAGAGAGAGCTTTCCTCGTCGGTGCGCGACGACGTTTGAAACTTTTTTTCCACTGGTTGAAGCTTTTTTCGTCGCAGGTTGCAGCTTTCGCCGTTCATGGTTGTAACCCTTCGCCGTTCATAGTTTGTTGCATTTGTTGCCGCCGGGCCGTCATGGGTTTGAAGCTTCTTGTTAAATGGTTGTAGCAAATGAAGACACTGGTTGCATAAAACAAAAAGTCCTCGCCGTTGCCGGTCGCATCTAAGTTGTAAAGCATCATGGCCTCAAGAATGGATGTAGCAAAAAATTATTCGGTAGTAGCAAAAAATTGAGACGGTTGAAGCAAAAATGTCATCCTCGCCATCGCTGGTCGCATCTAAGTCGTAAATGGATGTAGCAAAAAATTATTCGGTAGTTGCTTCTCCTATCGCCGGTTGCAGCGAAAGAAAAATGCGGCTCAGGTTCACCATCATCATTGCTCCTCCGCCCCCCGTCGCTGGTCGCCGGCGACAGCGTCGGGCCACCTTCGTGCAAGCACAAACTTGTCGCCGCACCTGCGACTACCCCTGCATCCGCCACCGACCCCTGCATCTGCCACCGCCTCCGTCATCTCTCCTCTCCGGGACCGGCTCGAATCAACCCCCGTCTGTGCGGCTTCACGTAGCTGGTAGCGCGTCCATGGCAGCGTGCAGCGCCGGGATCTGGGGGTGTGGGCGGTGGGTTAGCCGGAGTAGGAAAGGACGGTTGGGGGGTAGCCAGAGGAGGAAGAAAGTCTGTAGCATGTGGGTCCTCTGATGTGCGAAGCGATCGATGCTGTTGGATTCGTTTTAAACGAAAGGTCAGCGTGCGTCCGGCGGAACCAGGGCCGGTCCTGAGATTTCAGGGGCCCGGGGCGAAACCGAAACTTGGGGCCCCCTAATACAAGTCATAATAGTAATAAACAAAATCTATGGATACGATGTTACCAGTAAATAAATTTATCACTGATGTATACACAGTTTTGCCGGTGTTGATGTCAATATTTCCTTCTTATTAAGATACAAAATTCACATTAGTTGGCTCCTCTTCCTTCGCGGTTAGTATCCCCAAGACCCAACTTATCAATCATCATTTGGGTTCGTCGAAGTACCAATGAGGCAATGATCCAATATTAAAATCTTTTGAAAAAAGAAATCAATAGCTCATGTCTGTGATTCTACCACCGCACGTTGTTCCCTTTCCTTTAATTTTCCTACCAGAAGCATACTCCGTAGAGGGCATGATAACAAAAGGGCTAGGATTTTTTTTTCATTGAAGGGTTGAATAGTGTAAGGTATGCATCATGTAACTTGGAATACATAATTAAAAGTATGCGTATAGGAATGGTTACATGATATACCTCAAATCGGTCAGATCGGCGTCGGCGAACGCTGCTCGGACACTCGGGCGGCAATGGTGCGATGTGTACTGGCGTCTGCGGGACGCACTCAACGATGTGCATGTGCTTCAACGCCTAGGGACAGTGGAGCGGAGACTGTTGGCATACTGCGGCAGTCTGGCGGAAACCATCCAGCTCAAGCGAATTTACTAGGGTAGTAGGGAGTTAGGGATTGTAGCAAAAAACCAGATATGCGACTCATGATGGAAAGAAAACAAAATTGGCAATTGTCACGGAGTAGTAGACGGGATTCTCGCGATTGACTATTGTGGGCTGCTAAGTACGTAACCTGCCTGTTTAATGTTTTCCATAGACAAAATCAAGGCTGTTAGCCTGTTACCACGAGGCTGCGCACCGGGCCGTGATCATGGGCTAGCTGCATGCAGCGCCGGCAGGGGGCCCCTGGATTTCGGGGCCCGGGGCGGCCGCCCCCTCTGCCCCCCCTCAGGGCCGGCCCTGTACCTCCTCTTCGGCGGGCGCACCGGACACAAACATTACCCTTATGAATGGCGTTGGGGTACTTATCGTAAGCTAAGCCATGTGGGACTAAAAACTGCTTCTCTGTTGCTTGTTCGTTCGGTTCACGCGTGGCCTATGTGTGTGGGCTTGTCCTCTCTTTAGAAGCCAGAAGCCTTACGGTGACATGGAGGATAATTGCCCATAGGTGAGTCAAGGCCCGGGTAGAATCACAAAGGACAAGCGCATCAAAAGAGAGTAAATTTATCTCAAAAACAAATCAAAAAAGAGTAAATGACAGCAATGTCCCTAGGGTTTCCCTCGAACGCGGAAAGACAACACCCGGACATGTGCCAGCCATCGGCGTGGGCTGGGTCAACTCTTTGAGTCTGAGATCGATCCACCAAAAATTCAAAATGTGTCAGAAACATTTTTGGCATATCCTCAAAAATCTATATTGAACTGCAAAAACGTCTTATATATCATCTTATATTTTGAGAATCAGGGTGGAGAGAGAAAAGAGAGGACGTGGAAATATCGAGATGCGTCTGTATATATATAGGGGTCGCTAGGGCCTGTTGCTATACACATCTCGGCCTAGCTTGATATAACTGTAACAATGACAGCTCGTACTTCACTTCTTCTACTCCTCCTACTGCTGGCGCCGCCGGATTCGTCTGCCGCGTCGGTGGCTGGGCTGATTCCAAGCTCAAATTCTTTGAAAAATCTATCTCGGCCATCGAGGAAGTGGCTGGCCATTACCTCGAAGAAAAGAAGGAGGAGGGCGTCAACGACGTCTCCGGCGAGCAGAGCAGCGGCGACGACCGCCAGCTGGGCAGCTCAGCGGCGGACAGCTACGGCGCCCTGATCTTCGACCTCCCAGTCGGGACATCGCCACCGCAGGTCCTCCACTTTGTCATGGACATCACCACCGACCTCGTCTGGGCGCAGTGCGGCAAGCCCGGGCCCTCATATGCGCCCACCTTCCGGCCGAACCGCTCCGACTCCTTCACCCCGATCGGCTGCACCGACCCGACATGCAACCGCCTGATGCCCAAGTACAAATGCGCCGGCCCCGGCGACCGCTGCGGTGGCGCCTCCGCCTTCCTCGCCACCGAAACGTTCACCTTCGGGACCATGCCCGCCAAAGGCATGGTGTTCGGCTGCACCAGCAAGGTCCCGGAGCGGAACCTCAACAGCTCATTCTGCTCGGCCGGCTTCAGCAGGGGGCCACTCTCACTCGTGTCGCAGCTCCAGATTCTCCTACTTCATCGACGACACCGGCAGCTATACCTGGACGCGAGCCGAGCCGAGCCGAGCTCGGGCCGAGCCAGCCATTAGCTCGCCCAGCACGAGCCGAGCCAGCCCGAGCTAACTGCTCAGGCGAGCCTAAGTACCAGGCTCGACCCGAGCTGTGTGCTGGCTCGGTCCAACTCGGCAGCTCGTGTGCACTGCACATCAGCGTGCAGACTACTCCCTCTCTTCCTAATACAGTAGTATTTATATGTGCTAAGTGCTAACTTTGACAGCAAATACTCAAGCAAATACACCCAAGTGCTAACTTTGGACAGCATCAACACTGAAAGCCTGAAACTTTGACAGCATGTACACCCAAGTTTGGACAGCATTAACACTGAATGTCTGAAACTATTGACAGCAAATACACACAGGTTTGGACAGCAAGTACACTGAAATTTGGACATCAAATGCACCCAAGTTTGGACAGCACTGAAGCACTTGAGATGAACATAAACCATTCATGAGTTTAGCAAAATAAGATGACATATGTCACATCCATAGTTCAAAGTTCAATGACAACATAAACTTAATAGTCCAAGGTTGAGAAGTTGACATATGTCACATCTAAAGTTCAATGGCAACATAAGCCATGCATGAACTCCATCATTCAAGGGTGACGACCAATATAGATCCATTGCTTGATTTACTTCCATGTGCAAATTTAACAAATGCATCTTGATGGTCTTCTCCCTACAATGTATCCTACATGTAACAATGGTTATTGTAAATAAGAAAAGCCTACAAGTAACAGAAGTAAACTAAAAAAAATCTTACAAGTAACATACTTACTAGTAGTTGCAATCTGCCACACTTTTAGGCAATTTGACCTTCTCCACATCCTCCTCCTCATCATCTTCTTCCACATCCTAGTTTTGTGCAAGTTAGCCATTAAATTTTTAGTTTATGGCAATAACATGATGCATATTGAAATCATACGACATAAAACATAGATCGAAATCATACCAACACATTTAAGTCTTTGTGAGCACCCTTGATATAGCTTCCGCCACACACCAATGCCTCCACCATGTATGGTTTTAGAGAGCTTCGATAATCATCCAGAATTCTTCCACCGGTGCTAAAAGTGGATTCCGAAGACACCGAGCTAGCAGGGATAGTTAAGAATCTTCTTGCCATGTTTGCCAACACAGGATACCTAAGTGCATTCACCTTCCACCACTCTAGCAGATTGAAAGTGGCAAGCATACCCTCATTTGCATCATCCATATAGTTTCTCAATTCACTCTTAGATCGTTTTGTAGAAGTGGATGATAAGAATGAGAGAAACTCAGAATCTGCAGGTGGCATTGAGGTACTTGTATTGCAAGTATTCTGGCATTGAGGTTCAGCTTGCCTCTTTTGAGAATCAAATTTCTCATACAACTTGTCCAAATCTTTCTCTAATGCAGACAACTCAGTTTCAGCCTTATCCTCATCATAGATCTGCCCAAAGCACCAATCCACGTACTTCATTTTGTACCTTGGATCCAGGAAAGTGGCAAGAACCATGACATTGTTTGGTTCTTCCCAATATTTGTTGAACTTGTCCATCATAGCATGTCCCATAGCATTGTAGGTTTTCTCCTTATGAACCATGGCTTTTCTCAAAGCAATTTTGATACTCACAATGTGGGGGTAAAATATGTTGGCGGTGGGATATGATTGACCTGAAAAGGCTGTAGTCACTCTAGCAAAAGCAAACAACAATGGTTCAAGAAGCTGAAACATATCCCATTCTTTGTTTGTAAGCTTCCACTTGTAGTTGGCATCCGAATCAGCATAAGACACCAAGGCTTGCCTATATGGTCGGCCAGTTTCCAACATCTTGTAAGTAGAACTCCACCTCGTGCAAACATCTAGGGTCAAATGCGCTCCAATTTCAAGGCCTAAACTCCTGCAAATCTCAACAAATTTGTGCAGCCGGGAAGGGGACTTCTTGAAGTACTTCACTGTCTCCCTTAGATTCGTTACCAAAGTGCTCATGCAGGCTGTCCCATCCTGCACTACCAAGTTGACAATGTGAGCACAACACCGGACATGGAAATATTTGGCTTCAAAGTCTGTCCCTCTTCGAACAGAAAACATTGCCTTCAAATCTCTAACAGCCGAATCATTGTTTGATGCATTGTCTAGTGTGATGGACACTATCTTGTTTTCTATCTTCCATTCAGTCACACATTCAAACAACGCAACAGCCATGACGTTTCCGCTGTGAGGTGGGTCCAACTCCATGAACGCAAGCACACGAGTCTGCATCCTCCAATGTTTATCTATATAGTGTGCCACTACACACATATAAGAAATGGTTTGGTTACTTGTCCACATATCTGTAGTGAGACTAATGTGGTCCACATTCTTCAGGGCTGCCTTAAGGATTTCCTTCTCTTTCTTGAAAACCCTCAAACACTCAGCTCTTATTGCCTTCCTACCAATTTCTTGATATAGCGGGTTCGAGTACTTCATCACAATATTGAACCACTCATGTTCCACCATCCTGAATGAGTAGTTATGGACAGCCACCATTTTTGCAATCAACTCCTTCATAGTTGTCTGCTCATACCCATTGGATGGCACACCTAGAGGAAGACCGGATTCACCTCTAACATTGGACGGCTTGTACCCAAGCCATGATTGTATAAGTTTCGTCGCAACCTTGTTCTTGAAGATCTTACACTTCTTCATATGCCTATTAAGTGTTGTGGTGCTTGAACCTTGAACATATATGTATAAATTGTGGCAATGCATGCACTTTGCCTTCAACTCTTCAACCTTAGGATCCTTTTCTGATTTCACCATCACCTTCTCAAAAAAAGTCCAACAATCTGAACTCTCCCTGCTAGTACTGGACTTGCTACTGCCCTTGGTAGTGACCTTGCGCTTGACTTTCACCCCTTTCTTGCGTTTCTCTCCTGTTCTTGCATTGTCTTCTTCTGAACTAACATCAAACACATCAGTCCCACCTCCAGGGGACTGAACAATATCCATTTCGTCCTCTGACATGTCATCTCTAAGATCATACGAGTTCTCTTCTTCCTCAGACTCAGACTCATCAGCAGGCACATACACATTCTTATCCTTCTCTTCCTCATCCTGCTCCTGGAAACGATCCTCTTCCGGCTCATGTTCCTGTTCAAACAATGATATTTTGAAAGAAAATCCACTAAATATTTGTACGGCAAGTATACTGAGATTAGGACAGCAAGAATGAAGTTAAACATATGCATCCATCTATAGTTTCTACAACAAAACAATTGAGCCCTCAATAAACAGGGACATTACATGGGCATAAATACTCACTTTTTAGACAGTATATACACTCAAATGCACCCAATGTTGTACAACATATACATTCAAATGCACCCAATGAACAGCCAAAATAATAACTTGATTCCTCCTACCCAAAGCTAGCTAGGCTAGCAGACAGAATAATAACTTGCTACATCAGAAATAGACAATCATGTTACAGACTGTAAAATATTATGCAATTGCTACAAAATATCTGCAGGGGCAAAACTGGAGGACTCTGGTTGCGTTAGACTTAGTCATATGCAAATCTTCAGGAAGCAATCAATTACTTAAGCACAACAGATTATAATGGACAATAGCAGATCGACATAAATTAAGTGGAAACAATAGGAAATTTACTACTTCTTTTGTTGTTCTCTGGCTTATCCCTATGCATCACACAGCAAGCTCACAAGCTTTATTTCACAAACTACATCATTTGCTAGATAAGACATTTATATCCAGAGGAAAGAAGAGCAGGCCACTGCTTAGTGCTTACCCAGGACTCAGCTTCAGCGGGAGAAGTAGGCGTGACGGAGGTGTTCGCGGAGCCGGTCTAGCCGGATGCAACAGCAGCTGCCGCCCGCGCGCCGATACCTTTGTTGTCAGGTAGACGCCGAGGCGGAGGCGGGGGTGGCCGTGCTCGCGCCTGCTGCTTTGCCGTCACATGCGGGTCGACAAGGACGATGCTTGGATTGGCCTTGGAGCGAACGGACAGCTCGATGCCAGCGTCCATGGAGCTGGAGGTCTTGCTTCTGCCCTTTTTCTTTTTTCCTATCGCTGGCTCCTTCCCAAGAATGGAGGTTAATGACCTCTCTTTCTTCTTCTCCATGGCTCCTTGGGCGATCTGGACAAGCGGCGTGTGTGTCATCGGCGACACAAGGAACTGCGATGGCGGCGGCCGGTGGAGGCTGGCTAACCTAGCTCTGGGGGGAAAGAGGATGAGTGCTGCTCGGGGTGAGGTAGAGCGCTAGATCAAGTGACGGGTGCTGGGCCACTTTGGGCTGCAGAAAGGTCTTAATGTTTAGATGCATTTTAAGCATTCGCGACCTTTTTATTATCTCTCTGAACACCATTAGATGAGCACGAGTTTACAAAAAGATTCCAGTTGTGATGTAACTTCCATTATAGAAACTCGCAAGACCTTGTGAAAGCTGAACGAATCCCAACCGATGCAACAAAACGTGGCATGCAGCTTAACGATGTCCAACTGAGTAATAACATTCGGAAATAACCTTGAAGAAGGTTGCAGATCGTAAGTAGCACACTCTCTAGCATGTTCCTTTTAGACTGGTTGCATTGTCTGCTCTACCTTGGCGCATTTACAAATTACACAATGCATCTTAAGTTTCCTCCTACTATATTTTTGTGCTGCAGATGATTTATCTTACTCTAGATGTAGAAGTTAGTGTGCTAAAACAAATCGCAAGTAGAGAGCTGACTTTTCATTTGGGCCGGTGCGTATTTGATGCAGGAGAGCGTCTTCAGAATTTTCTTTGTCGTAACATAGGTAATACATTCCACACAGAAATTTCGGACAAATCTCAAGTAAATCTCTGGTTTTCAATTTGTCCTGGAGAAGTAGCCAACAGAAGTAGACAAATTAAGTATGAAAGAAATTCAGTTATATAGCAAAACAAAAATATGATACGGATTGTCAGCTCCCAGCAAGTACGCCATAGAATAATTGACTGATCGAAAACAATGTCTTGAGTTCTTGAATCTTGACTATTCCTGCTGAACCGTTAGTGACACAAATGAGAACAAGTCTTCGCAGTAGGAAAATGACGTCCTATCTACAAGTTGGAAAATGATGCATGCTACCCAGGGTTCCACATTATTTGGTTGCAATAATTTGTGATGGTGGTATATGCAACTGTTTGTGTATTCAATATGCCGGATAAACCTAAACCTCAACTCCAATATCAATGTTTCAATATTTATTGAGTGGGAAGGAAGTGTTGTCGACCTATACAACATGTCCACACAATATACCAAACCTCACACGCTTTCCATCTTTTTTCCTTCTACTACCTTTTTCTCTAAGCAAAATGTCTCCTTACACAATATGTAGCCTGGTAAATATTTTTTTCCTTAAATTGTTATTTATATAATCTCAAACATTATTTTGTATGATATTTTAAATTGCCTCGTACATTGTTTTGTATGGACGACATGTACTTTTATGCCGTTCACCATGGTAAATAAGTCTTCCATTTCATTCTCGTAAAATGGTATTTTAAGTAACTTCAAACATTCCCCCGCAAAACAAAATAACTTCAAACATAATTTTGTACGACATATAGTATTAGGCCATTATTATGACTAGCAAACATGTATTTATGTTGCGATCGGAGAAACAATCATGTTGCCCACCTTCGAGAGAATGAGCTGCTAGTACAAGGACTACTTGTCTTCGGGGTGCATCAGCCCCCCATCCGAGGATGGTCGTCGGACCAAACACCTGAGGCGGATGCTGGGAGCGGCAACTGCCCAGACGGGGGCTCCCTGAGCACTGTTGGGTTGTCAGTTGGAAGATAGAGACCGAGGAGCAGGTGCCTCAAGGACCTTCCGCTTCTTCTCAGTAAGGACAGCTTTCTCGGGTGGTCTATGCCTTATCCAAGGAAGCTACCGAAATACTTATCCATCTTTGCCTCGTAGGCCTAAGCCTTTGCTGCTACAGGTAATGCGCCCACACCTCCAGTGACAAAACAACCAACAGCTCCTCCCTCGACGACTTCCAGTGGCGCCCGAAACGCCGCCGAGACAGAATCCTCATCAATGTCCACAACCCAATTCAGGGCCGAGAGCATGCTGCGCCATATGGAGAAAAAGGTCTTCCTGAACAATCAAGCTTTCACATATCCGTGCCATCCATATGGGCCTTAAAACGTTGTCGAGGTCTTTGCTGTAGATTTAGAGGTAAGATATTTCATTAATGGGTGTCGCGAGTCCCACAAGCCCTCAGTAGCCTTCCAGGTGTGTCCTGAATTAAGGCCAGGTCAGACCTGACATAGCATAGATGTTTTCCGAAGGACGGTTTTGTACGGAGAGTTTGCTGACACACATTTCAGATCTTAATATGGGTATGGACATCTGGGCAAGTTCTCAGTGCCTAGAATGATAATTAGTAAGTAATCTGAGCATGGCTAATGAGGTCAGAAGGGCAGCATGAAGAAAATAGCCAGAGTCTCGCATCCTCGCTGACATACCCAGATAAGAACATCCACCCTGGTCACAAAGCAAAAGTGAACCAGGGATGCCACCATAGAAGTAGTTCCAACGGGCGGTGAAGCTGAATATGTCACTGGGTACTACTACTAATTAATTGCCGCAAATGCATTGTACTATAAACCCAACATCCACCCTAGATTGGAAATGTTCATATGCAAATACCGTCAACTTGGCCCTTGAGGGTTGAGGAGAGACTACATGCATGTACAACCAGCTACATATGCAAATACAAAATGTAAGCTCGTGGGGACAGCTCGGATGCACGAGCAACTAATCAATTGGGTCACCGGAGATCACACCCAAGTGGTGATATATACTCACTCCGTCCTGAAATTCTTGTCTTAAATTTGTCTAGATACGGATGTATCAAGTCACGTTTTAGTATTAGATACATCCGTATCTAGACAAATCTAAGACAAGAATTTTGGGACGAAGAGAGTACTTAGTTTAGTTGCCTACCTGGTCAGGAAACTTAATTAATTTACCTATTGCAAGCATAAACAAAATTGTGCTTGACTAGGGAACAACGCGCTTTTGGGTTTGGTGAGACCACGTCCAAGTAAAGTACGCATGGACACCCGATTGCTTGGTTAATTAATAATTAGGGTAAAAGTAATAAGAATGCATGGGAGGGACATGGGGGTACCTGCATGACAAGCACACCACCACAATGCACAAGCCCAGCTTGCATGTTTTCTTTTGCCATTGCACGCCTATAGTTTTATGTACATTTATGCCAGCTGATTTAATAATTAAGTATTAGTTATTAGCTTGATCATAGCCCCTCGATTATTTCTCAAAAGTGAAGTACAAACAGCTAGCCTAATTGCCCACAAACTAGACTAGTTAGTTTCCTCTAGGTACCAATCCAATAATAGTATACCTAATAAGTTGTTCTGCTAGCCACCCTAAGACTTGTACGACCATCTGGCCAGTTCTCTTCTCCAGCTTGCACCCCATTTAGTTAACCCCCAATTAATCAATTCAACACCAATTTCAATGTTGACCTCTCTTTATTTATTTGTTTACTCCCTCTATATATAGCCCAAAGAGTTGGCATCTGATAATGTCCGTCCACAACTGCCATTTCTTCCGAGTAATGTGCCAAAGTAAATCAATAGTTGACCTTGTCGTTTGTCGACCCTCGCTTAACTCTAAAGCTCATCATCATCATATAGCATGTATACTTGTATAGTGCCACTAGCTTATACCTGCAAGTGGCACCAATTATCTAGTATCTATATGCTATATTTATACACCTCCGTCGACCACATCCATGGTTGCCTGACTTCGCATTACATCATAATTGGTTAAGGGGTAACCATATGGATTCACGACTAAGCTTGAGCAGGAACTTTTCTTGCAAGTACATTTTTCACAAATCTACCGCGTTAAAGAAAAATCTCCCAAAAATGCAAGGATGCGTGTTGCATGTATGACATGTAGAGTTGTAGACTGTACATCCCATGATCATAAGGGATAGATGAGAGATTGACAGCCCAACATATAGGCAGTACCAACTACGTGCATGAATGTCAACACAAGGAAATTCCCATGAAAACTACAATGACCCTATCCATGTATAGTGTATATGTTCGGTGTCAGGGCACTCCGTCAACTATTTGTATATAATCCCAACTTGAAGAGGAAAAATGTATGTAGACTACATAATAGGGCACATATAGACATCCAACTAGTGCCAACCCGATCAACAAGACTAGAAGCGGTAAATTTAGGCAACTTGTGGCATTAACCAAACTCCTTTTTTGGTTACTTATTATTAGAAGAACTAGTAAGGTGGCCCTCGCAAATGCGAGGGCGTCGTCTTTTACTGCATCAAAAGTATTATATATTTAATTTTATTGTATGCATATATTTATTACTCCTAGATACCCCATTGTTGCATAATACAAAATATTTTAGTCATTGATACGTTTATAAAGGTGTAACATTGAACTTTATTTTGAATATGAATATATGATTATGTTTCTATTAAATAAAAATAATTTTAAAAACATTAATGTACAATAAATAAAATGGTAGTAAACCTTTTTAAATAATATATTTATATAATCGGAAATTGACCTGCAAGTACATCAACAAAACTCATCTTGAATCCTTGCTTCCGCTAAAACGATTGTCATCTGCACTTAGGGATGTCTATATATGAAAGATGCTTTGCTATTTCTGTGCATGCCTAGAATGGTCTTGTTGATCTAACTGTTATGGTCTATTAATAA
This sequence comes from Thinopyrum elongatum, assembly GCA_011799875.1. Taxonomy (NCBI): domain Eukaryota; kingdom Viridiplantae; phylum Streptophyta; class Magnoliopsida; order Poales; family Poaceae; genus Thinopyrum; species Thinopyrum elongatum. The sequence continues at coordinate 23,371,780 of CM022303.1, read as the reverse complement.
AGAAATGGTCTATGAGATCCATCATCAGATGTTTTATTAGTGTGAGAATTTCTATCACATCTCTCTACCTTTCTTCCATATTATACTTCTAGTATATAAACAGATAGATAAGACATGCATTTTTCACGTTTAAGATGACTATTAATCAAGATGCCTACATATGTCCTGCTTGATTGTATTTTTCTCTTAATATTTTACTAACTATATGATAGTCATAGCTATTTGTACATACAAATTCTAAAGCTAGTTATTTTGGCTTCAGTAATTAATATATTTCTAACATTATCAATATTAGTAACCACTACTATGGTTATAATGAAGAGACAATCATAAGAAGTAGTATTTTTTTTATAATTAGTTGTTTCTTTTGATAAGTTTTCTCTCGAATTTAAAAGTTACTATCCCCTTAATCATTAAGAGACGAAGAAGTATGTGTAAATGCAAAATATATGAGAGAAATGTTGCCCATCATAGTTGGCATCCTAAATCGAGGTGCTTACTCAAATACCCACCAAACAAATAGAAACTTGATAAAAGAACTTATAACTACCTTTTCAATTATGGGCCATGAGCTCAAGAGTAAAATTGAAGGAAATATGCCCTAGAGGCAATAATAAAGTTGTTATTTATATTTCCTTATATCATGATAAATGTTTATTATTCATGCTAGAATTGTATTAACCGGAAACTTGATACATGTGTGAATACATAGACAAAACATCGAGTCCCTAGTAAGCCTCTACTAGACTAGCTCGTTGATCAAAGATGGTTAAGTTTCCTAACCATAGACATGTGTTGTCATTTGATGAACGGGATCACATCATTAGGAGAATGATGTGATGGACAAGACCCATCCGTTAGCTTAGCATAATGATCGTTGAGTTTTATTGCTATTGCTTTCTTCATGACTTATACATATTCCTTTGACTATGAGATTATGCAACTCCCGAATACCGGAGGAACACCTTGTGTGCTATCAAACATCACAACGTAACTGGGTGATTATAAAGATGCTCTACAGGTGTCTCCGAAGGTGTTTGTTGGGTTGGCATAGATCGAGATTATGATTTGTCACTCCGAGTATCGGAGAGGTATCTCTGGGCCCTCTCGGTAATGCACATCATGATAAGCCTTGCAACCAATGTGACTAATGAGTTAGTTACGGGATGATGCATTACGGAACGAGTAAAGAGACTTGCCGGTAAAGAGATTGAACTAGGTATGTGTAGGGTAACGCAGCAGAAAACAAAAAATTTCCGACCTACGCACCAGCCCAGGACCACTATGGAGACTGCATACAAGGTTTGATCATTTTCGTTACCAACTCGTAGCGCAGCGGAAGTAGAGTCGATGACGATCGTCGGTGCAGATCCCCGCAGCTAGGATTTACAACCTCCCAACTGCGAGGATGTATACCCTCATCCGCCACTCGGATAGCCCTCCGGGAGGCGGTCGGACAGTCCCCCGAACGGTGTCGCGGACAGCCCTTCGGGAGGACCTTCGAAACTCGGACGGTCACTCGGACAGCCCTTCGGGAGGACTCACAGAACTCGGACCGTCACTGGGACAGCCCTTCGGGAGGCACTATCGAATAGCCCCTCGGGCACTAAGATCGAAACTACGACCTCTCTATAGAGTTGCACACATACGGTGTCATCTATCCGGCAGGGCTTCGCCGTCCAGAACTAGTTCCCACCGGAACCCAGACAGCCTTTCAGCTCTACGAAACTATTTCGCGGGGAGGGAGAGAGAAGCCAGATCATTGCATGGCACTTGTATGTGAGAAGGGATGGAGTTTGTGGGCAGCCCACTCTCCTCTATTTATAGGAAAGCCAAGGGGTAAAGTTGGCATTCACAAATACCAAAAGTACCCCCACTTTATGTCATTTACATAAAGAATAAAGCAAAAAGGAGTGCCATGTGGAGCTGCATGGAGCTCCACCCTCCATGGCCGGCCACCCCTTGGGCCCCCCCCAAGGGGGCTTCCTTAGTGCCCAAGGCTTCTAGAAGCCTTTTGGGAAATTTCCCAAAAGGTGATTTCCATAAAAATTCCCAAAAAGCACTTTCACTATTCACGATGACATTTTTCAGCGTCCGTTCGAACTGAAAATATTTATGTAGGCTTAGAACATTTCTAGTACCCACTAAAATAATTTTCAACGCGTTCTGGAACAATTCCAGATTAGTGATTTCATCTGCGAAAAGCATCTGAAGCGGTTCCGGCAGCTCCGGAACATTTTCGGTTTTCATCCCGAAAAATTCCCAGAAGTTTCCAGAATGATTCTGGCACCCTCGAAGAATTATCAGGCATGTGCCGAAACCAATTTGACTTTATGGTATCCTCTGAAACAACTTTTCAGTATCACCGGAACTCATCCGGTGACCTCTCTTTTCGGAACTTTTCCGTTGCGTCCGAAACTTTTTCGGTGATTTTCTCTCAGACTCCCTGTCTAGTATTCAGCAGATAGATGACCCTTAAGCGTGTGACCCTATAGGTTCGGTGAAGTATAGACATGACCTGGAACCCCTTCCGATCAATTATCAACATCGGAGTCGTGGACACCCATATTGACCCCTATACCCACACGAATGAATATTCCAGTGAACCTCCAGTTGACGTGTGCTATTCCTGTTGCTTCGCGGTATGTTACAAATACCTAAGCTGAGACATGTTGGCACTCCCGTGGATCAACAACTTGTCCACTAAGCCAGTTACCTCGTTACCGGTATTGTTCTCTTTTCTCGTTCCTGTGTTCCGGCATCCTTGTGATCAAATCACATTGTGTCTGGCCTGACGATGATGGATACCGTAACACCGAGAGGGCCCAGAGATATCTCTCCATCGTCGGAGGAGCTAATCCCAATCTTGAGCTATCAAGTTACTTGACATACTTTCCCATGAACCCGTAAGCCGCCGTAATAGCCATCCATCTACGGATGACGTTTAACAAATCCCAAAGTTCATGAAGAAACTCGATACTCTCATGGTCTGAGGAATCATCCAATCGTTAACCATCTCTGTGTTATTAACCATTAACTCATGACGAATGTATCTCATAGCATAACATTAATTCGGGTCGATTCAACACAAATGTTCTGCTAACATTGTGCCCTCAAAGTTGCTGGCGTAGATATGCCCATGATCAGGAAAACAGAACCATCATGCAACACTTGAGCTAGTCTTAGAGGCCAGACCAGGAATACATTTTACCGTTTATTATTCCACATGTGCATATGAGTCTTCCTCCAAGCCTCGTTTTATTTGTAGACTCGAGAACCATAGCAGTTATAGCATGGAACATAAACCTAATTATGAACAGGGAGATAATCAATAACATTAATTATTGCCTCTAGGGCATATCTCCTACAGACTCCCACTTGCACTAGAGTCAATAATCTAGTTAATGCTAATGCACTTTACACCTGTGGCACACTGGTGTAAATATGCTTCGCTTGTGGTATAGCCTGATGTCCAATGGATCTGACGACTTCAGCTTCGTGTGTATCTTTGCATATCCTCGCGTTTTCACGCTTTCACAAAATTCATATTTTGTGTGGACTTGGCTTTGTATGTATGTGAATCACAGGTCGAACCTGGATTCCTCAGACTGAGTTATGGAGCAACTACTTGCAGTAGTGTCCCATTGACAAAAGCCATCTTGGAACCATACTAAGTTCATGAATGAACTATATGATTCAACATTTTCTTTGTCGCTTCGAAAGCGGTAACATACTTAGCCTCTATTATAGAATTCGCCACAGTAACTTGTTTGGAACAATTTCCAACTACTGTGCCACCATATTGTGTATTACACCAAACCCTTAACTTAAATCGAAAATCGCTTGGAGCATTGATGAAGACTGTTTCGATGTAACCTTTTACAACGAACTCTTCATGATCTCCGCTTGCGAGAAAACTTGTCATCAGTGCCACTGTGGCACTCAGTGACCCTTTTTCACTGTTGTCCCATGATCAGTACTTTGATCACTTTGGTATCTATACTCGCAACAACTTTGGAGTATTGGACATATCTGGTTGTTTTAATATACCATGGAATACATGATTAATCCAAACACGAAGGTGTGTGGAACATCCATCATGTATTTTGCTCATCAGTGTTTTGGGACACCGAGTCTTGCAAAAACTCTTTCCATGTGACTTCGGCAAGAATCACTCCTTGGCGTTTTTAAATGCTAAAAAGTTTTAGCATCTTGTCAATATGTATCTTTGCTCAGCCCCATTAGGTAAATCTATCTCCATAGATTATCATGCCTAATATAAAGGCTATTTAGCCCAAGCACTTCATCGAAAAACTATTTTCAAATGAAGTCCTAATTCGTGTCAAGAAATTTATTTCCAATTAACAATGTGTCAAGCACACAAGGTTTTTAGAAATATTATTATGCTCCCACTTACTTTCTTGAATCACAAGCATCTTCGTTACCCATTGATAAAGTCAAAACCCTTTTTGACCATTTCATCAAAACACGAAGATTCCAACTCCATTTTGCTCTCTTCTGTCCATCGCTGGAACTCTGAAGTTTGCACCCTTACTAGCATCCTCTGGATTGACAAAATACCTTGGACTGTAACACATGCAAGTCCTTGGTTTCATTTCCATCAGATGGAAATCCTATTGTCATCCATGTTTCATATCTCATGATTGAAATATGTATTAATTGCTAGTTCAACCCGAACCGACTTTAAGCATCGCTACGATGAAACAACTTCATCATAGTCAACTCCTTGAACTTGTTATTTCAACAAGTCAAGCTTTATGAATAAAACATTTTTATCCGTATCAGTTTTAAGTTCCATAAATATTTGTTAGACTCTAAGTCTTCTGAAAGGTGTATCAAGGTTTTAATCTTGAATCACTTATATGGAAGTTATCTCGGATTGTATTGGCATTTAGCCAATTCCGGAGTCAGGGGCCATCAATGCTTCCTTGTGTATTGTAGGTATACTGTTGTCTAACAACAATATCTCGTTGCGCACCTGAGAGGTTTGCACGAGCCTTGCCTACGTGGTTCAGCTGCAAGTTCGACCGAAGTCCATACATTTTATTGTAGAGACTTCCGTATCAGTCGCAGTACGAAACTCCGGAATCACTTCCAAGGTTCCTTTCCTTTGACCTGATGACGAAGATACTAGTTATCTCGTCGAGTTGCGCTGTCCTCCCACTCACCTTTTGCAAGAAAAATTCTCTTTAAAAGCATACCGTTTTGTGGCAAAAAAAACTTTGCCTCGGTATAGTGGTGGGGGAATACCCAATGACTTGGGATAACCTACAAAGTAGCACTTATCTGATTTGGAATAGGTTTGTAACGTTTTACACAAGCCCCATATTCCAAATGTTAAGAAAAGATATAACATGGTTGGGCGTACCATACCATGGCGTCATTTCAACAGACCCGATGGAGCTCTTTTCAGTGTAAAAGCCGCAGTCTCTAAAGCATCACTCTTTTAAAAGGGATAATGGAAAATCTATTTATGTCATCTTTGATCTTACCATGTCATAAATGGTTCGATTACATCTTCACGGACTTTCCACTTGCAGTGGTGTTCCGGGAGGTGCAAGTTATGAAACCCCTTTCACAACTCATCAGACATTCGCTAAACTTGTAACTCAAAAATTCCTTTCTGCAATCGAATTGCAGAAACATAATTTTCTTGTTACAATAACTTCTTTTTCATTTTTGAAAACCTTTTGAATGATTTCAAAAGATCCAGACTTACGTCTCATCAAGTAAATATCCATATATCAACTTGAGTCATTTCTGAAGATAGATAAATCCACTACTTGCAACAACATTTATTGAACTACATACATCATAATGTATGATCACCAATAAGTTTGTTGCTCGTTCCTTATGGCCTGTGAACGTTATTTCAGTCACTTCACTTTTCGGAGGAAAGTTGCAAGTGTCAGATGATTCAAAATCAAACGACTTTAAAATCCATCATAATGGAATTTTCCATGCGGGTTTCTCCAATGTGACCAAATGCAGTGCCACACATGTGTGGTATTCTTTTTAGTCTTGCGACATTTAGCGTCAGTGTCATGGATGTATCATATTACTGTCAATATTCATAACATACATCCCATCTTGGATGGAAGCATGGCCCTTCATGTTATTCATAACACTGAACAACAATTGTCGTTTTTATGAATAACTCTTTTGCAACAAACATTGTGCAATGGGCTAGAGTGTATGAAACTCTAAAATGAATTATGAAAGTAAACCCAGAGGTAATGTATTATTATCAATATTTATAACATACATCTCATTCATAATGAAAGTATGGCCCTTATGTTATTCATAACACCGAACATCAAAAGTTCTCTTATGAACAACCTTCTTGCAAGATACCTTATGCAAAGGGCTAGAGTGTGAAACTCTAAAATGAATTATCAAAGTAAATACATAGGTAATACATCGACGGAAGGTATAGTAACATTTACTATGTTCCATGTGTGTATCTCAACCTCATTCCTTGCTAGTCTTTCAGGCCATAGTAGTTCTTACATCGAGTTGCAACAGAATGCTATCGAGTGGGTATCTTTGTGATTAACTCACAATGCCCAAGAATTAGTGATTAAGAATTTAATCATAATTCCCAAGAACTATATCTTTGACCAGCCTTCTATACATCAAAAACTTGTATGACATTCATACATGAGCTGGATATTCCAATCTTCTTTCCTTTTGCCTTTATACTTCTAACAGTTTAACTTTTAGTATTTCTCCTACTCTCAGAAGAAGCACACAACTTAAGAGTGGCGTTAGCCCCGGACTTCCTAGGCGTCAAAGTTTCACTAACACCCTTCGGACACTTCCTTTCTCTTTAAGTTGTTTGTTTTATTCACCTTCATTTACATGACAGGCGTTCTACTAGATCCCTTTCCTATCAGTCTATTGCATAGTAAACTCCTTTACTAATAGTTTGCAAACAAACATTGCTTTGGATATCTCATATCTTTTAGCCTTTGTCTGTCTCTGAAAATGATTTTCAGATTCCATGAATATCACATAACTATCCAAACTTTTGAAGTTCGGGTCTCATGGAAGCAAACATATTGCACTTGACTGAAACGGAATTCTAGCTTTTGGATCGAAGGACGAGAGTCATATGATCCATAGCATTAGCGGGAGAATACCGAAAGCATGCGATAGGACAAGTCCTTCTCGGCACTCTTGAGGACAATCCTCATATTACGTTACCAACCGTAAAGTTTTAACCAGATATTTAACAACTATTCAATTTTAACAGGGGAGGTGGAAACACGAGCCATTATTCTATAACTATTATGCAAACCATACTTAGACAGTGTTCAAAATTAATTGCTGTGAGAATTAAACAAGTTAATTCTACAGCACGCTCCCACTCAAATCAATATCTCTCATAATTGATTGTGAGTGATACAAGATCCAAATTTCAATTCAACGCCAAGGATGCAACCATCTCAAGTGACGAGAATTTCATTTGGTAGGCCAACTTGCCAATCACATATCTATGTGACTCTTGTTCATCCTTCGATGCTTGTGTTCCGAGCTCATGACTCTCATGCCTGAACGTCAAGACAGCCAAGTGATCTCGCTGCGAGGTCTCAACTCACCCGCCTCACACATCCCTAATCGTTCGTACCCATGCATCCATGTGATACCCCGAAAAGTTAGGTGCCGTGACGGTGCTACACTTGGGAGAACACTAACTACTTGATATTTTTAGTGAGCGATCACCCTAATAAAAAGCGACTACCGCACAATCAAAAGGGTGCATCATAAGGGATAAACATCTCTGGCAATTCATAATAGCATGATATGGTATAGCCCTTTCTGACGGAGAAGTCTTGTATTTCTTCGTCTCCGGCATTCGCGTCGGTATCCACCTTCGCGAAGATTGCCACCACCTTGTCAATGCACCAGATGATATTGCTATCTCCATAGCAGATAAAATAAATGCATTACTTAAGGTTGACACGCAGGTCATTAAAGTGCAATCATATGGCTCCAGCCATCATGCCGAATCATGACACGCATGTCATGTTAATTACATCATATAGTCGTCTCATACATAATAGAATTAATAAGAGCACTGCTATACCACATCACATGCACTTGCAAACCATCCTGCAAAACCAAGTTAGACGCCTCTAATCGGTCTAGCAAAAACTTGTTTTACGTGGCTTCTAAGGTTTCGAAACAAACCGAAGCTACCAACGTCCATCATCAAGTATGATAATTCAAGTCGCTAAATTAACTTCGCGGGGTGTATGAAGCACGAGATAATAAAATCTCGAACCCCATACTAAACTTTGTCATACGCATGACCCCCGTGTAGATCATATCTGCATTGCCCTTTTGTCTGCGAAACATCCATCTTTCTTTAACTATGGTGGAACCCAAAGAACTGTTAGCACTTCATTGATCTGTAAATCACCATACTCAGGAGCAGCATGAAAGGATCGTGGATTGCCAGAACTTTGTGAGATTCCACCCTGCCGTTAAGATCAGGATTATGCAAATTCAAGGAAGCAACAGGAACATCGGGTAACAGATTTCATCTGCTACCCGCACAAATAATTTTCAGTAATAGAACTCATCTACTACCTAATTATATTGTGCAACACCCATACATCTCTATGTATTCTAGATCGCAACCTGCATCTATGCATAGCACGGCTCATGATGCCACTGTAGGGTAACGCAACACAAAACAAAAAATTTCCGACCTACGCACCAGCCCAGGACCACTATGGAGACTGCATACAAGGTTTGATCATTTTCGTTACCGACTCGTAGCGCAGCGGAAGTAGAGTCGATGACGATCGTCGGTGCAGATCCCCGCAGCTAGGATTTACAACCTCCCAACTGCGAGGATGGATACCCTCATCCGCCACTCGGACAGCCCTCCGGGAGGCGGTCGGATAGTCCCCCGGATGGTGTCGCAGACAGCCCTTCTGGAGGACCTTCGAAACTCGGACGGTCACTGGGACAGCCCTTCGGGAGGACTCACAGAACTCGGACCGTCACTGGGACAGCCCTTCGGGAGGCACTCTCAAATAGCCCCTCGGGTACTAAGATCGAAATTACGACCTCTTTACAGAGTTGCACACATACGGTGTCATCTATCCGGCAGGGCTTCGCCGTCCAGAACTAGTTCCCACCGGAACCCAGACAGCCTTTCAGCTCTACGAAACTATTTCGCTGGGAGGGAGAGAGAAGCCAGATCATTGCATGGCACTTGTATGTGAGAAGGGATGGAGTTTGTGGGCAGCCCACTCTCCTCTATTTATAGGAAAGCCAAGGGGTAAAGTTGGCATTCACAAATACCAAAAGTACCCCCACTTTATGTCATTTACATAAAGAATAAAGCAAAAAGGAGTGCCATGTGGAGCTCCATGGAGCTCCACCCTCCATGGCCGGCCACCCCTTGGGGCCCCCCCCCCAAGGGGGCTTCCTTAGTGCCCAAGGCTTCTAGAAGCCTTTTGGGAAATTTCCCAAAAGGTGCTTTCCATAAAAATTCCCAAAAAGCACTTTCACTATTCACGATGACATTTTTCAGCGTCCGTTCGAACTTAAAATATTTATGTGGGATTAGAACATTTCTAGTACCCACTAAAATAATTTTCAACGCATTCTGGAACAATTCCAGATTAGTGATTTCATCTGCGAAAAGCATCTGAAGCGGTTCCGGCAGCTCCGGAACATTTCCGGTTTTCATCCCGGAAAATTCCCAGAAGTTTCCAGAATGATTCTGGCACCCTCCAAGAATTATCAGGCATGTGCCGAAACCAATTTGACTTTATGGTATCCTCTGAAACAACTTTTCAGTATCACCGGAACTCATCCGGTGACCTCTCTTTTCGGAACTTTTCCATTGCGTCCGAAACTTTTTCGGTGATTTTCTCTCAGACTCCCTGTCTAGTATTCAGTAGATAGATGACCCTTAAGCATGTGACCCTATAGGTTCGGTGAAGTATAGACATGACCTGGAACCCCTTCCGATCAATTATCAACATCGGAGCCGTGGACACCGATATTGACCCCTATACCCACACGAATGAATATTCCAGTGAACCTCCAGTTGCCGTGTGCTATTCCTGTTGCTTCGCGGTATGTTACAAATACCTGAGGTGAGACATGTTGGCACTCCTGTGGATCAACAACTTGTCCACTAAGCCAGTTACCTCGTTACCGGTATTGTTCTCTTTTCTCGTTCCTCTGTTCCGGCATCCCTGTGATCAAATCACATTGTGTCTGGCCAGACGATGATGGATACCGTAACACCGAGAGGGCCCAGAGATATCTCTCCATCGTCGGAGGAGCAAATCCCAATCTTGAGCTATCAAGTTACTTGACATACTTTCCCATGAACCCGTAAGCCGCCGTAATAGCCATCCATTTACGGGTGACGTTTAACAAACCCCAAAGTACATGAATCAAGCATGAAGAAACTCAATACTCTCATGGTCTGAGGAATCATGCAAACGTTAACCATCTCTGTGTTATTAACCATTAACTCATGATGAATGTATCTCATAGCATAACATTAATTCGGGTCGATTCAACACAAATGTTCTGCTAACATTGTGCCCTCGAAGTTGCTGGCATAGACATGCCCATGATCAGGAAAACAGAACCATCATGCAACACTTGAGCTAGTCTTAGAGGCCAGACCAGGAATACATTTTACCGTTTATTATTCCACATGTGCATATGAGTCTTCGTCCAAGCCTCGTTTTATTTGTAGACTCGAGAACCATAGCAGTTATAGCATGGAACATAAACCTAATTATGAACAGGGAGATAATCAATAACATTTTTCATTGCCTCTAGGGCATATCTCCTACAGTATGAAGATACCGACGATCGAATCTTGAGCAAGTAACATACCGATGATAAAGGGAATGACGTATGTTGTCATGCGGTTTGGCCGATAAAGATCTTCGTAGAATATGTAGGAACCAATATGAGCATCCAGGTTCCGCTATTGGTTATTGATCAGAGATATGTCTCGGTCATGTTTACATAGTTCTCGAACCCGTAGGGCCCGCACGCTTAACGTTCGATGACGATTTGTATTATGAGTTATGTGTTTTGGTGACCGAAGATTGTTCGGAGTCCCGGATGAGATCACGGACATGACAAGGAGTCTCAAAATAGTCGAGAGGTAAAGATTGATATATTGGACAAAGGTATTTGGACACCAGAATGGTTTCGGGACGTTTCAGATATTTATCAGAGTACCGAGGGGTTACCAGAACCCCCCCGGGGAAATATTCGGCCTACATGGGCCTTAAGGGAGAGGGGAGGCAGCCCAAAAGGGGTGGCCGCGCCCCCCTCCCATAGGGAGTCTGAATTGGACTAGGGGAGGGGACCGCCCCCCTTTCCTTCTCCTCTTCCCTCTCCCTTCCCTATTTCCCCCTCCGGAGAAAGGAAAAGTGGGGGGGCTGAATCCTACTAGGAGTGGAGTCCTAGTAGGACTCCCCCCCATGGCGCGCCCCCTTTGGTGGCCGGCCTCCTCCTCCCCTCCTTTATATACGGGGGCAGGGGGGCACCCTAGAACACAGCAGACATTCTCTTAGCCGTGTGCGGTGCCCCCTCCACAGTCTACTCCTCCGGTCATAGCGTCGTAGTGCTTAGGCAAAGCCCTGCGTGGATCACATCACCATCACCGTCACCACGCCGTCGTGCTGACGAAACTCTCCCTCGACACTTTGCTCGATCTAGAGTTCGAGGGACGTCATCGAGCTGAACGTGTGTAGAACTCAGAGGTGCCGCACGTTCGGTGCTCGATCGGTTGGATAGTGAAGACGTTTGACTACATCAACCGCGTTAAGCTAACGCTTCTGCTTTCGGTCTACGAGGGAACATGGACACACTCTCCCCCTCTCGTTGTTATGCATCTCCTAGATAGATCTTGCGTGATCGTAGGAATTTTTTTTGAAATTGCCTGCTACGTTCCCCAACAGTGGCATCGGAGCCAGGTCTATGTGTAGATGATATGCACGAGTAGAACACAAAGAGTTGTGCGCGTTGATAGTCATACTTCTTACCACCAATGTCTTATTTTGATTCGGCGGTATTGTTGGATGAAGCGGCCCGGACCAACCTTACATGACCGCGTTCATGAGACCGGTTCCACCAACAGACATGCAACTTGTTGCATAAAGGTGGCTGGCGGGTGTCTGTTTCTCCAACTTTAGTTGAATCGAATTTGACTACGGCCGGTCCTTGTTGAAGGTTAAAACAGCAAACTTGACGAAACATCGTTGTGATTTTGATGCGTAGGTAAGAACGGTTCTTACTAGAATCCCGTAGCAGCCACGTAAAACTTGCAACAACAAAGTAGAGGACGTCTAACTTGTTTTTGCAGGGCATGTTGTGATGTGATATGGTCAAGACATGATGTGATACACGTTATTGTATGAGATGATCATGTTTTCTAAAAGTTATCGGCAACTGGCAGGAGCCTTATGGTTGTCGCTTTATTGTATGAAATGCAATCGCCATGTAATTGCTTTACTTTATCTTTATGCGTTAGCGATAGTTGTAGAAGCAATAGTTGGCGAGACGACAACGACGCTACGATGGAGATCAAGGTGTCAAGCCGGTGACAATGGAGATCATGACGGTGCTTTGGAGATGGAGATCAAAGGCACAAGATGATGATGGCCATATCATGTCACATATTTTGATTGCATGTGATGTTTATCTTTTATGCATCTTATTTTGCTTAGTACGGCGGTAGCATTATAAGATGATCCCTCACTAAAATTTCAAGGTATAAGTGCTCTCCCTGAGTATGCACCGTTGCAACAGTTCATCGTGCCGAGACACCACGTGATGATCGGGTGTGATAAGCTCTACGTTCACATACAACGGGTGCAAGATAGTTTTGCACGTGCGGAATACTCGGGTTAAACTTGACGAGCCTAGCATATGTAGATATGGCCTCGGAACACTGAGACCGAAAGGTCGAACGTGAATCATATAGTAGATATGATCAACATAGAGATGTTCATCATTGAAAACTACTCCATCTCACGTGATGATCGGACATAGTTTAGTTGATATGGATCACGTGATCATTTAGATGACTAGAGGGATGTCTATCTAAGTGGGAGTTCTTAAGTAATATGATTAATTGAACTTTAATTTATCATGAATTTAGTCCTGATAGTTTTTGCATATCTATGTTGTAGATCAATGGCCCGTGCTACCGTTCCCTTGAATTTTAATGCGTTCCTAGAGAAAGCTAAGTTGAAAGATGATGGTAGCAACTACACGGACTGGGTCCGTAACTTGAGGATTATCCTCATTGCTGCACAGAAGAATTATGTCCTTGATGCACCGCTAGGTGACAAGCCCCCTCCCGCTAATGTAGACGCTTTGAACGTCTGGCAAACGCGGTCTGATGACTACTCTATAGTTCAGTGTGCCATGCTCTACGGCTTAGAATCGGGACTTCAAAAACGTTTTGAACGTCATGGAGCATATGAAATGTTCCAGGAGTTGAAGTTAATATTTCAAGCAAATGTCCGAGTTGAGAGATATGAAGTCTCCAACAAGTTCTATAGCTGCAAGATGGAGGAGAACAGTTCTGGCAGTGAACACATACTCAGAATGTCTGGGTACCATAACCACTTGACTCAGCTGGGAGTTAATCTTCCGGATGATAGTGTTATTGACAGAGTTCTTCGAACACTGCCACCAAGCTACAAAGGCTTCGTGATGAACTATAATATGCAAGGGGTGAATAAGACAATTCCCGAGCTCTTCGCTATGCTCAAAGCTGTGGAGGTAGAAATCAAGAAAGAGCATCAAGTGTTGATGGTTAACAAAACCACTAGTTTCAAGAAAAAGGGCAAGGAAAAGAAGGGGAACTTCAAGAAGAATGGCAAGCAAGTTGTCACTCCCGGGAAGAAGCCCAAGTCTGGACCCAAGCCTGAAACTGAGTGCTTTTATTGCAAAGGGACTGGTCACTGGAAGCGGAACTGCCCCAAGTATTTGGCGGATAAGAAGGATGGCAAAGTGAACAAAGATATATTTGATATACAAGTTATTGATGTGTACCTTACTAATGCTCGTAGTAGCGCCTGAGTATTTGATACTGGTTCTGTTGCTAATATTTGCAACTCGAAACAGGGGCTACGGATTAAGCGAAGATTGGCGAAGGACGAGGTGACGATGCGCGTCGAGAATGGTTCCAAGGTCGATGTGATCGCCGTCGGCACGCTACCTCTACATCTACCTTCGTGATTAATTTTAGACCTGAATAATTGTTATTTGGTGCCAGCGTTGAGCATGAACATTATGTCTGGATCTTGTTTAATGCGAGATGGTTATTCATTTAAATCAGAGAATAATGGTTGTTCTATTTATATGAGTAATATCTTTTATGGTCATGCACCCTTGAAGAGTGGTCTATTTTTATTGAATCTCGATCGTGTTGATACACATATTCATAATATTGATGCCAAAAGATGCAAAGTTGATAATGATAGTGCAACATATTTGTGGCACTGCCGTTTAGGTCATATTGGTGTAAAGCGCATGAAGAAACTCCATGCAGATGGGCTTTTGGAATCACTTGATTATGAATCATTTGATGCTTGCGAACCATGCCTCATGGGCAAGATGACTAAGACTCCATTATCAGGAACAATGGAGCGAGCCACTGACTTATTGGAAATAATACATACTGATGTATGCGGTCCGATGAGTGTTGAGGCTCATGGCGGGTATCGTTATTTTCTGACCTTCACAGATGATTTGAGCAGATATGGGTATATCTACTTAATAAAACATAAGTCTGAAACATTTGAAAAGTTCAAAGAATTTCAGAGTGAAGTGAAAAATCATCGTAACAAGAAAATAAAGTTTCTACGATCTGATCGCGGAGGCAAATATTTGAGTTACGAGTTTGGTCTTCATTTAAAACAATGTGGAATAGTTTCACAACTCACGCCACCTGGAACACCACAGCGTAATGGTGTGTCCGAACGTCGTAACCGTACTTTATTAGATATGGTGCGATCTATGATGTTTCTTACCGATTTACCACTATCATTTTGAGGTTATGCATTAGAGACAACTGCATTCACGTTAAATAGGGCACCATCTAAATCTGTTGAGACAACACCGTATGAACTGTGGTTTGGCAAGAAACCTAAGCTGTCGTTTCTTAAAGTTTGGGGTTGCGATGCTTATGTGAAAAAGCTTCAGCCTGATAAGCTCGAACCCAAATCAGAGAAGTGCGTCCTCATAGGATACCCAAAGGAAACTATTGGGTACACCTTCTATCACAGATCCGAAGGCAAGATATTTGTTGCGAAGAATGGATCCTTTCTATAGAAGGAGTTTCTCTCGAAAGAAGTGAGTGGGAGGAAAGTAGAACTTGATGAGGTAGTTGTACCTTCTCTCGAATTGGAAAGTAGTTCATCACAGAAATCAGTTCCAGTGATGCCTACGCCAATTAGTGAGGAAGTTAATGATGAAGATCATGAAACTTTAGATCAAGTTACTACCGAACCTCGTAGGTCAACCAGAGTACGTTCCGCACCAGAGTGGTATAGTAATCCTGTTCTGGAAGTTATGTTACTAAACCATGACTAACCTACGAGCTATGAGGAAGCGATGATGAGCCCAGATTCCGTGAAATGGCTTGAGGCCATGAAATCTGAGATGGGATCCATGTACGAGAACAAAGTATGGACTTTGGTTGACTTGCCCGATGATCGGCAAGCCATAGAGAATAAATGGATTTTCAAGAGGAAGACTGACGCTGATGGTAATGTTACTGTCTACAAAGCCCGACTTGTTGCGAAAGGTTTTCGACAAGTTCAAGGAGTTGACTACGATGAGACCTTCTCACCCGTAGCAATGCTTAAGTCTGTCCGAATCATGTTAGCAATTGCCGCATTATATGATTATGAAATCTGGCAAATGGATGTCAAAACTGCATTCCTTAATTGATTTCTCAAAGAAGAGTTGTATATGATGCAACTAGAAGGTTTTGTCGATCCTAAAGGTGCTAACAAAGTGTGCAAGCTCCAGCGATCCATTTATGGACTGGCACAAGCATCTCGGAGTTGCAATATACGCTTTGATGAAGTGATCAAAGCATATGGTTTTATACAGACTTTTGGAGAAGCCTGTATTTACAAGAAAGTGAGTGGGAGCTCTGTAGCGTTTCTAATATTATATGTGGATGACATATTATTGATTGGAAATGATATAGAATTTCTGGATAGCATAAAAGGATACTTGAATAAGAGTTTTTCAATGAAAGACCACGGTGAAGCTGCTTATATATTGGGCATCAAGATCTATAGAGATAGATCAAGACGCTTAATTGGACTTTCACAAAGCACATACCTTGATAAAGTTTTGAAGAAGTTCAAAATGGATCAGTCAAAGAAAGGGTTCTTGCCTGTATTACAAGGTGTAAAGTTGAGTAAGACTTAATGCCCGACCACTGCAGAAGATAGAGAGAAAATGAAAGTCATTCCCTATGCCTCAGCCATAAGTTCTATCATGTATGCAATGCTGTGTACCAAACCTGATGTGTGCCTTGCTATAAGTTTAGCAGGGAGGTACCAAAGTAATCCAGGAGTGGATCACTGGACAGCGGTCAAGAACACCCTGAAATACCTGAAAAGGACTAAGGATATGTTTCTCGTTTATGGAGGTGACAAAGAGCTCATCGTAAATGGTTACGTCAATGCTAGCTTTGACACTGATCCGGATGACTCTAAGTCACAAACCGGATATGTATTTATATTGAAAGGTGGAGCTGTCAGTTGGTGCAGTTCCAAGCAAAGCGTCGTGGCGGGATCTATGTGTGAAGCGGAGTACATAGCTGCTTCGGAAGCAGCGAATGAAGGAGTCTGGATGAAGGAGTTCATATCCGATCTAGGTGTAATACCTAGTGCATCGGGTCCAATGAAAATCTTTTGTGACAATACTGGAGCAATTGCCTTAGCGAAGGAATCCAGATTTCACAAGAGAACCAAACACATCAAGAGATGCTTCAACTCCATCCGCGATCAAGTCAAGGAGGAAGACATAGAGATTTGCAAAATACATACAGATCTGAATGTTGCAGACCCATTAACTAAGCCTCTTCCACGAGCAAAACATGATCAGTACCAAGACTCCATGGGTGTTAGAATCATTACTATGTAATCTAGATTATTGACTCTAGTGCAAGTGGGATACTAAAGGAAATATGCCATAGAGGCAATAATAAAGTTGTTATTTATATTTCCTTATATCATGATAAATGTTTATTATTCATGCTAGAATTGTATTAACCGGAAACTTGATACATGTGTGAATACATAGACAAAACACCGAGTCCCTAGTAAGCCTCTACTAGACTAGCTCGCTGATCAAAGATGGTTAAGTTTCCTAACCATAGACATGTGTTTTCATTTGATGAACGGGATCACATCATTAGGAGAATGATGTGATGGACAAGACCCATCCGTTAGCTTAGCATAATGATCATTGAGTTTTATTGCTATTGCTTTCTTCATGACTTATATATATTCCTTTGACTATGAGATTATGCAACTCCCGAATACCGGAGGAACACCTTGTGTGCTATCAAACGTCACAACGTAACTGGGTGATTATAAAGATGCTCTACAGGTGTCTCCGAAGGTGTTTGTTGGTTTGGCATAGATCGAGATTAGGATTTGTCACTCCGAGTATCGGAGAGGTATCTCTGGGCCCTCTCGGTAATGCACTTCATGATAAGCCTTGCAAGCAATGTGACTAATGAGTTAGTTACGGGATGATGCATTACGGAACGAGTAAAGAGACTTGCCGGTAACGAGATTGAACTAGGTATGAAGATACCGACGATCGAATCTCAGGCAAGTAACATATCGATGATAAAGGGAATGACGTATGTTGTCATGCGGTTTGACCGATAAAGATCTTCGTAGAATATGTAGGAACCAATATGAGAATCCAGGTTCCGCTATTGGTTATTGATCGGAGATATGTCTCGGTCATGTCTACATAGTTCTCGAACCGGTAGGGTCCACACGCTTAACGTTCGATGACGATTTGTATTATGAGTTATGTGTTTTGGTGACCGAAGATTGTTCGGAGTCCCGGATGAGATCACAGACATGACAAGGAGTCTCGAAATGGTCGAGAGGTAAATATTGATATATTGGACGAAGGTATTCGGACACCGGAATGGTTTTGGGACGTTTCAGATATTTATCGGAGTACCGAGGGGTTACCAGAACCCCCCTCAGGGAAATATTGGCCCTACATGGGCTTTAAGGGAGAGGGGAGGCAGCCCACAAGGGGTGGCCGCGCCCCCCTCCCATAGGGAGTCCGAATTGGACTAGGGGAGGGGGCGCGCCCCCCTTTCCTTCTCCTCTTCCCTCTGCCTTCCCTATTTCCCCCTCCGGAGAAAGGAAAAGTGGGGGGGCCGAATCCTACTAGGAGTGGAGTCCTAGTAGGACTCCCCCCCATGGCGCGCCCCCTTTGGTGGCCGGCCTCCTCCTCCCCTCCTTTATATACGGTGGCAAGGGGCACCCTAGAACACAACAGATATTCTCTTAGCCGTGTGCGGTGCCCCCCTCCATAGTTTACTCCTCCGGTCATAGCGTCGTAGTGCTTAGGCGACGCCCTGCGCGGATCACATCACCATCACCATCACCACGCCATCGTGATGACGAAACTCTCCCTCGACACTTTGCTGGATCAAGAGTTCGAGGGACGTCATCGAGCTGAACGTGTGCAGAACTCGGAGGTGCCGTACGTTCGGTGCTTGATCGGTTGGATCGCGAAGACGTTCGACTATATCAACCGCGTTAAGCTAACGCCTCCGCTTTCGGTCTATGAGGGTACGTGGACACACTCTCCCCCTCTCGTTGCTATGCATCTCCTAGATAGATCTTGCGTGATCGTAGGAATTTTTTTTGAAATTGTATGCTACGTTCCCAAACAAAAATCACATACTTATTGTATTTAATTTTGATGGCAAAGCGAAGGGCGTCCATGATATACATGTGTAGCTTCTCTTGCAACCCCTTGGATTTAACTTTGGAAATAAAAATATGTAATAAAGCATAAAAAAATTCTCTATGATTGTTTAATTTAGCTAATTAAAGAATATTGAAAAAGGGCATGATGTAAAAATGTGAGGAAGGAAGAAAAACCAATACTTTAATTTAGTGTAGATCTTTGTAGCTACTTTTAAAGGTTATAAAGGCCATGTATGTGGGACATATGCCACTTCTCTCTTCGCACCACACAAATATATTTATCTCAGGATTTCAATATATAAAGAGCAGAAAGTATTGGGTCAATTTACAATGAATTGACAAAAAGATTGTAAACACATTTAATGATTTTGGATAAGCGAGATGGGAAACTTTATTCTCCATAAAAATTAATTGCAAATTTCTATCTATTCAATACTAATGTATTGTAAAAGCATGAAAGGGAGACGAAAAATATGAAGTTGCTCATAGACCAACGTTGCTCCGGGTGGTCTCATATTACAATAGTTGAACACACTAACCCCGACATACGGTTGGTTGTGATCACATGCGTATTATATTAGATTATTCAGATTAAACATTAATGCAAATCTTTAAGACTAAAGTGCTAAACCCATGTGTCCAATTTAAACCTTCACTACTGAAACAAGCACTTTACACACACTTGGCCTTCATCATTACACATAAATTCGGATGTTGAACGCATGATGTTCCCCTATGCAATAATAGGATCCTTGGTTTAGTAGCTCCTTCTTTTTAAAGGGAAAAAATATAAAGAGTAGATACATAGCTGAGTATTTAGACCGAACATTCAACAAACATATTCAGAAAATTATAATTTGTTGGCAATTTAGGGTAATGTGAGACCTAGACCTCAACACGAAGTTATAGTATATGGGACCATGAGATTGTTAGAGGAGAGGGTAGATGCATGTCTACATGATTGTCCAAATTTTTACGTCAAACTGCTATGATTAACAAAATGAACTATTAGTTGCCTAAATATTCTAGAGCCGGGTGAAATACGGAACAAAAATACGCAATCATGTGATATATCCAGTATCTCTGATATCATAAGAGTACATGTGAGAATGGGGGAAGACACATTGTAAAAGCTATACATAAAAAACAACTAACTGAAACAATTACCCAAGTTTCTACTACTTCTTCAAGGACAGAGTCCGTAATTGCTCGTCGATCCCTGGTTATATAACTGCACATTGGAGAGAAATCGAGTAAGTCAACCTAGCAGAAAGTAGATGTTTTGTGAATATATATATTGGAATAATTCCTTTTCAGCTCCACTAAAATATGTGTGATTTGTCAACCTTGCTCCAAAATAGTTTTTACAGTGTGATATGTGTGATTTGTTCGAATAGTTTTTTGCTGCCATAATATATGAATGTTTATACCATTTTGGCTCAATACATATTTTAGAAGGAGAACAAAAATGGAAAATATCATGGAATATATTTCACGGGAGGAACAAAGAAGAAGAAATGGAAATTGTGACTTCATTAATAATCTTCCTTCCGTTATATTATATTGCTTCGTGATTGCTGAGATGGAGTGGTCTATGGGCACCAGGCTGCAGAATCCTACCGTAGCAACGGGCACACATAAGGTTTCCTAAAGAAACGTGGCTTCTTTAAGTTACTATCATTTTTATATTGATTTATGAATAAGACAGTGGTTGGTCTATCAAGTTTAGTCTCATATTTCTAAACCAATTTATACGACAACTGGAGAAGGTTGGCATGGTTTATGTATTATCTCATGAAAAGAAATGAAACATGACAAAAAAAAAAGAGTAGCAGCATGAAAGTTGGCACTCACGGGTCTCACTTTCGGCTTCATCATCTGCAGAGTCTCGATGCCAGAAAAACCTTGCTGCTCTGCTATGAACGGCATGAACTTGCTTTTGTAGAACTCGGCATTATCTTGCAGGTGTGAACATATAGGTAAAAAGTTAATAAATTTAATCGAGCGAGTAGTACATGGGCATGTGATGGTTAAGGGGTGATTCCTAATTGAGCCATGGTTTATAGCTACATGTAGCTACACCTGCAGCTAGGCACATGTCAGCTGCCGTTACCAGTTCATCCCGTGGAGGAGCAGGCTGCAAACAGGCAGCACGTACTCCGGGATAGTTTCCCTACGAATCGTGGCAAAACCACAACTTCAAGGCATTTCCTGGAGTTGAGGGCAACAAAATTGTGTGCTCTCTCATGTGGACCGGTGCCCAACTGCTCACTCGCGCATATGTGTGCTCTTCTTTTCTCCACCTTTAGTGACATGTCCATGTACATTATGCCAAAAATAATGTGCGAGGCGTCCTTCATATGTGTGGCCGCACGCATCATCCAAGCCAACACGAACTATCATGACCTTGACATGCTAGCTGATTAAAAATATAAGAGAAATTGATCTATTATTGTTGCTCCTTCTCCAAGATTTTTAATTATGCATAGAACTATTTAAATTCAAGCTGCATATATAATTCGATCTATGATATTGGCATAAATTATTCAACTTCTGAAGTATAGTACTTAGGAAGTAATCACAGATCACCCATGTACAAAGAAAAAATGTAGAAAATATGCTGATATCTTATAAGCGTACCATGTCGGTAGCCTTATGGCTCCTAAACAATGATTTTTCTAACTTCCTAGAAGTCTGCACACACGACCGGCCTCCTGATCCAGTAATGAGAAGGAAATTATTGTATTATTGCTCCATCTCTAAGCTTTCTAATTTTGCTTGCCGATGTTGTCCATGAAGAAGTACACAGGTGGCAGACCTAATTAACTTGAAACTGTAGATCAACACGTGTTGACTATCCTGCAACATGTCAGCGGACACCAGAGAGTAGGCGTGGCGAGGAGGTGACGCGGAAGCCCAGCAAAAGGATTCCATGGTGGTGCAACTATGCAGGGGAGGAGCAGCTCCAGCTATCTCTGCAAGAATCCCATGGCGGTGCAGCCATACACAGCACGAGAGGCTGCAGCTAGATCAAGCAGAAGTACAAAGGCCATCTGAAGGCGGACGTGTGGTGGCGGCGTGAAGCCCTTGGTTTTTTTTTTTTTTTAGTTGAGCGTGAAGCCCTTGGTTGATCGATAGATAGTACAGGGAATTATAATGGGCCTTATATGTTTTCAAGACATGGATTCTAATTGATATATTTAATCACAGCCATTCAAAAGTAGTACATTATAAATTTATAATGGGTCCATCAGATTAATGGTCAGATCTGTCTGATTAATGTGGGATTTTCTAGCTTATTCCTCTATTTTTGATCCGTATTTTCCTTTTAGTATATAATAGATAGATATGACGACTCTTCTCCTCAGGTTAATGCAAGCTAACGTTTCATCATAAACCTACTGTTTTCTTTCTAAAAGAATTGAGAACCAAATGATTTGTCTGCATGATTTTATGATCAATTAAGCTGCAACTTCCACTTTATGCATTAGGGTAAAAAATGATCGATGGGAAAAAGTATGGTCAACTTTACATTTATACTTCCATTTGATCCAAAATATAGGATTTTTAAGGCTATCACATTAATTTGGTCTCCGTGATGGTAATTTCAACATCCATGTGTATGTGATGCTAAAAATAAATTATATATACAATATATATTTCATGATACATTTAGCAATATCGATTCGATATTATTGATGCTGCCAATTTTTATAAACGCTCAAAACTTAGTAATATATAACTAACGAAATTCTAGAAGACCACATTTTGGAACAAAGTACATGATTTTATTAGCCAAATTGCTATTGCTGCTTGTGTCACCCTAACTGCCTCGGTCCATACCAAATGGAAAATGTCCATCCATTGTCTATGAAATATGTCCCTCTTTATTTCCACAAAATGTAAAATTTGAAGGATAGCAAAACTAGGAACCGAACAGTACCTGGTCGGATTGCAATGCAATACCAGAAACCGTCCCCGACCTGATCTATGGTTACAACAAACAACTAAACCCGATGTGATTTTGTCCATGCAGCACATTCCGCACCTACCTACCAACCTAAATTGACAGTCTGGCCCTTGAGAGTTGAGTCTACATCACCACTAGCATGCACTAGTATAATCTTCATTTGGAGGAAACTAATCCAAGTTGGTTTTAGATGCATCGCCATCTAATTAAACTAGGCCATGGAGATCAGCCAAGTGGCGATTCATAGTTTACTCACCTGACGCTTGATTGGCCAGACTCTCCTCGTCAGGAAACTTTACTTGATTGTTATTAGCCATATAAATAACTAAACCCTTGTGCTTCACCAGGGAACAACCTTTGGGTGCGACCAAGTCCAGGTAAAGTGGAGGTGAGGTGACCTAAACAACATTTCCAAGGGTGACGTCACCAAACCAAATAACCGGCTTAACTATCATGTTGTAATACTAATCAGATGATTTTAGGGAAACTAACGAAATGTTTACTTAGCTAGCTCCTAATTGCTCAATTGATTAGGGTATTTGCAATGGCTAGGCTCGGACAAGTGGACGACGAGCCTACCACCACAGATGCACACACCCAAATCACGCATTATTTTTCCTTTTTGTCATTTCTATAATTTTGTATGCACTTAACTAAGTAAATTACACAAGGTACCAGCACTAGTAGAAAAAGGCCCATTTGTCCCGGTTCGGGAACCAGGACTAAAGGGTCGGGACTAAAGCCCAACACCTTTAGTCCCGGTTCTTATACGAACCGGGACAGATGGGGCTCCACGTGGCCGCTGCGGCGAGCCCAGAGAGGAGGGCCTTTAGTCCCGGTTGGTAACACCAACCGGGACCAAAGATCATCCACGTGTCAGCAGCTCAGGAGCTGGGGTTTTTTTTTTTGAAAGGGGTGGGGGGGGGGTTTGGGGGTTTTGTAGGGTATTGGGGTTTCATATATTATGTTAGCTAGCTAATAGCTGAGAGAAGTGTCCTCTGCTTATCTCCGTGCTTGGTCACGCTACGTACTATACGTATAGAGAGGACTCGACACCTGCTATCGACAAATGAAAAAAACCATTAAGTACACAAGATCGTCATGAAACATATACAGAGAGAAGCGATCGACCTCCTCCTTCTCCGAGAGATTGGTCGAACAACAAGTTTTCGTATATCTATCCGACGCTACTAGCTACTATTAATACAAATAAATCTCTTACAATCCCTAACATTTGATGTCAAGTTCACATAGTATCTCCGGCTGGATTGATGACGTGGTCAAGAAAGAATCCGCCAATTCCTTTTGAATTGCTTTTATGCGATCTTGTGGTAGGGAGTTCATCCCGCATCTGCCAAATCTAATTTGAAGAAGGGGGTCAATACATATTATGAATGAAACTCAACACAAATGCGGTAATAAATAAAATTCTGATTATTATTGCTTACGCACTTCATATGTTTTTCAGAGTAGCCCCCGCTTAAAGGGTCGTCGCGTTGTAGATGTACTAGCAAATGTAGTATCCACAAAAATTATTCCCGCCTTCCTGCCCACAACCACTTTACGAGAAATAAAAGTCAATCAACTGATAATCAACATTATAAATGGTATTATGAAAACTAGCTAGAACCAATGGAGATGCCGGAACTAGCTGAGTACTACCTTTCGGGTGTGTAAATCGCAGCTCCCCCGGCAGTCCCGGAGCTTCTGTGGTGAAACACTTTCCAAACCCTGCGAGACAAAGAAAATAATTACTTGATATCAGGAAATGACCAAAGTTGCCGATATGGTGCGTAATGATCGATTGAACCTTACTTCTGGAGCATTCAGTCATGGCCCAACTCCTTGGAATCTTTTCGTCTTGAGTCTAGACGGTTACTAGTCCCTGCTCAAGCTTAATCTCTAGAAGAATAAAGTGGAAGCTGCGCACGCATGCATAACTCATCAATTACATTACTATAACCTCGTAGTAATAAGGGAACCGAATATGCAGAGACAGTAACACTCACTTGAAGTTGTAAGGAAAGAGTATTTTATCTTTGTTTTGATTTTTAAGCAACGATTGTAGCAAGTTGGCCTCGGTTTCTTTCGCATGATATGTAACCTCCATTCATCTATGAGATTTGTGTAATGAACCAATATCATAGATTGTGCATTTCTGCATCGACGATCTTCAATCTGCATAATTAGTGAGGATAATTATATATACATGCAATGAAAGAAGCTGAGCTATATATAGAGGACTTAATTACAGAAGTATAGTACTTACAGAGAGTAGCAAGTGATGATTATTTTATCGAGGTCCTTTTGATTGAAAAACTGGAAGAACTCCTCAAATGGAACAGACAAACAATCAATTCCAATGAGGTCGTGTCCTCTTTAACTCTCAGCGTCAAATTATCCTTCCCGGACTTGCAGGTGGCCATGTACCACTTATGGAATCTTCGCATCATCGTTGTATAGAGGAGGATCACCAGGTCGACGAGAGGCTTCCGTACTGGTATTTGGTTCGTCCACCTCCATTGTATCAAAATGTGCATCGTTGGGCAGGTTAATCACCAGGATTGTACCGGGCAGCATCCCCGGCAGATTTATGACATATCGCTATAC